>OZ014514.1:21993224-22720724 GCA_963966075.1 Aphodius sticticus
TCAGACGACTTTCTTACAATTTTATTATTGGTTTCTATGTGGGCTTTAATGGGTTAATTTGTAAAAACCAAAAATTGATAAAAATAGTCATAGACGTTTCTGGGTTTTAGCAAAGGTCAATCGTCTAGATTTATAAACAAAATTTAATTAATTAGTCTTTCCTACAGCAGCTGGTCACTAGTCATTCAAATAATTTAAATAATCTCTTATGAAAACTGTATGTTTATAGAATAATAATAATATTATGAAAGTGATAATTCTCATGAAAATCACGAATATGTGAGCGATAAAATGACAAAACTTGAGGTTAAAAACATAATAAGAAACCAATCAACGTCACAGTTTATTAATAATCGTTTCGCTAACCACGCCTCATGGTAGTTATTATCATTAAATATTATGTATGGAAATACATGGAAATACATGGAAATACACTGTATGGATGATTCAAAATCTGACTCAGGTTGATATTTCTATTCGCATTATCTATGTATGTATTCATGTATGTATGTATCAATGTACATCTTTTTGTTTCCAATTCCATTTAAATTTTTAGCAAATCATAAAAACTGTGGTAATATTTGTTTAAAGAATATTTTACAGAAAATAATTGAAGCTCTGTATAGGTACCTATAGTTAGATAATATAGTAGCAATATTTACTTACTAGGTCGTAGGACACATTTTTCGAATAAGGAAGTAAGACGGACGTCCATATAATGCCGATTTGTTTGCGCATGTTGCCACTATCCAAATCCAATGTATGTTTAAACTACCATTGGTATGAGTAAATGTTAACAATAGGCAATTATTGTGCATATCTCTCGACAGGGTTTTCACGGCTGTGAGAGTTTGTAAAACTATAAGTAACTATGTATTTAAAATTTGATGAAAGAAATTAACCTTTGTTGACTTTCCATTGTATACGATAATATAATGGACAATTCGCACTTTTACTTTTCTTCTCCGTTTTATGTGATCGTATAGTTTATTCAATTCGATTTTTATGATACCTTTTACCTATAAAGTATGTAGGTACCTATAAAAATCGAATTGCAAGGTATTACCTGCGGCGATATCAGTCATTACCATTTTAGGGCCTATAATATTAATACCGTAATAATACTGTACATACAATATTCAGTTAACTCTGAAGAAGCGAGCAACATGGTTCGCGAAACGTCAGCATTAAGAAATCTTGCCACACAGCATAACCCGGAAGGAGTAGAGTTCTTTTGCAATTAACTTTTCTATTTCAAATATTTTCTGTAAAAATTATAACGCCATTGAAAGAGGGGAAAATTCATATAAAAAGTTGATGTCAAAATGTCAAAACTATGATTTTGGCAATTTTTGTAAATTTATATCGATCCCCAAAATAAACGTTTGGGATATCAGGTACAAGTAAAAAGAGTCATGTACTTGAAACCCTTTCGAACTTATAGTGATATCAGGTACAAGTACAAAGAGTCATTTACTTGAAACCCTTTCGAGTGGGACTGCCTATAGACATTGACAAACACTGCCAAAATTGCAGTTTTAGACGTACAATTATAATTTTTTACCAAGAAAAGATAGATTCATGTTTTATATATCTCGTAACAATTTAGGAAAAAAAGATTGATAATTATTAAATTTAATTAATAAAACTATTTCTAAAATATCTTTTTTACAATAAACGTAATGCCATTTGCAAGGTTCGAAATGAATCACAGTTAATAAATAACAAATTGATATGTTACGGAGAGTTCTGTTGAATTTTCTTCGTCGAATGTATCTTGGTATGAGCTCTAAGTTTGGTCATGAAACTTTTAAATATGAATTTTCGTCCCGATACCTTTAGTAGTTTCTCCGGAATCGTCGCCACAAAAAAACGGGTACACACACATCCATCCACACAGACATTTTTTTGTACCTTGGTCAAAAATGTTCAGGGGACCCAAAAAGACATATTTCCGCTAAAATCTCAACATTTTTTTTTGGCACGATTACAATACTTTACATACTACGTAAGATAAAGTAAAAAACGGGGTGAGAGTGACTACAGAATGTGTTTTATTCGCTATTATATATCGTATCGTTTAATACAATGAAACGTAACTATAGTCAGTAATTCGGTTTCTGAAAAGTTGACAAGAAAAAGACTCCAAAAAATGTTTTAGGAAATTGCTCAAGCTTTAAAATACTAGAAATGCATCACACTGTATATATTAAAAACTATTTCGTATTATTGCTTTTAGTCATTTTCACACATATTTATTTTTATCCTACACGATGCGAAACAGTCATTTTCGCGTCTCTATGGAGACACGAAAGATGCTATTTTCCCGCCAGGCCCAGCCGGCCTGTAATGAAAATTTTTCAGCGCTAGCGGCGAAAATAATTGTGCGTATAGGTGGCGACCGAATGGTCTGGCCAATCAAAACACAGCTTTCGATTCAGTTTGACGTTTGCGATTAAAACGTCAACGTTTTTTTATTTGTCAAAAGCCAATATGTTAGTGATTAGTCTTTAGAAACGGGTGATTTTATTACGATATTAGCTGTTTTCCAATTACATGTATTACGCACTCACCGTGGCACTCACTACGTTTATCTCTAGCGTACGCTGGGGCAAATAGCGCTGGTCAGTTCGGCATCATAATGGGAACGCGGCAACGTCAAGCATAACGTCAAGTCCGAAGTGACCGAACCTTAAAAAATAAAACAAACCTTCAAGGATTCGTCATAATCCTGTTTATTCAAATATATCGAATATGTTTCAGTCGTTAAAGGTCTTTTAACAATAATGTGCACGATTGACCGGGTAAATCCATTTTTACAATGAATTTTACGTAGTTAACAAGCACCTAACCTATTACAAAATGACAAATGTCACTGATGTCAGTTGATCGGTGTTACAAGCACCACTCGAAAACTAGGTGCAATAGGGGAAAGGGGAAGGGAGAAGGGAGACTTTCGGCGAGTTGCACTAACTGCACATTGTAAAGGTGCATTTAAATTAGAGCGAACAGAAGCGAACGAATGATGGAACGAATTCGCAGGTATGTACCGGCAGACGTTGGAACATCCACGAACAAACGTTCGTTCTCCATGTAAATTATGCTAGCTTCAGCGAACGAACTCGTTCGTTCGCTTCTGTTCGCTCTAATTTAAATGTACCTTGATAGTTGATAGGAACGCTCTCCCATTGACGCTAGAGTGCGCCAGGGTTCGTCAGAGCATAATTGGAAAACAGCTAATGTTGTGTAGGATAAAAAATTATTTATGTCCTGCGACCTACATGATCATAAAGTGACGTTTTCAATCTTAGTTACCGGGACGAAAACAGCTACTTTTTGCACCCTAGGGCGATAAAGATTCTTTATGCGCCCTAGGGCTTAAAGGATTGACATGGTTATATGTCAAATATATCAAATATTTGTCATTCAAATTGTAAATTTTAAATCCTTAATGTCAATTATTGGCGATTAAGGTTATAAGTTAGACAATTAATTGTCTGTATTGTCACTCATCAATGTCAATTATTGGCGATTAAGGTTATAAGTTTGACAATTAATTGTCTGTATTGTCACTCAACGCCGAATTGTTTGTATGGTTATTCAACTCCGTAGATACGCCGTCACTTGATAACGTCAAAATATTTATTAATATTATTCAAACGGAGGAACAAAACCATTGTAGGACATGTACAAATTTTGTATGTACTATGCGCGCCAAAAAAAGTCGTACACCGTGTAGCTTTGTAAATGGTACTTTTATAACCTATACGCTGTCATTCTGACATTAATCATAGGCATGAAACATGCACCAACTGTCAAGTTGACAAGCCAGAATTACATGATGTCAAAATTAGCTGTACGACTTTTTTTTGGCGCGGATAGTACCTCGGGCATTACTTGATGTTTATACCCTCGGGCGACTTAAAAAGCTCTCGGGCCTGTTGGCCCTCGCGCTTTTTAAACTCACACCCACGGGGCATAAACATCCGTCTAATGCCCTTGGTACATAAATAACTATTGTGCACCACGCCCAGAAAGTGGTTTTCCGGGCCTCAAGAAGTGCCCAGGGTCGCTATGCTCGCCTGTGCCTGTACTCTTCTCTCGGCCCGGAAAAGAACGACTTTCTCGGCTTGGTACACAATATACTATTGCGTTTTTTCTTGTAATATTCTCAGACGACGTGTTGAAAACGTAGAAACCCTTTTAACATTTTTAATACCTTTCTTTTAATAATAATATTTTTAATATTTTTTTAATCTATTTGTATAAGAGGAAAAAATATAGGGTACCCACTCGATTTAAAAAAAATGCAGTTTGGTCTGCTTCTTACAAATACAGTTTTTCGAAGTTTTTGCAATATGCAAATTTAAAAAAATTATATTCCCCTTTGATTATGTATTCTATACATAAAGTCTATACACTCAGTCTATGAAGCTGTTCAAGCGAGAGTAGTATCTATAGATTCCCTAATGTGAAAAATTATTTATTTTTAGTTTGCTAAGAATACTCTTTTATTTAATAAGAAAACATATTTTACTTTACGAATTTTGATTTTTAATTGTTAAGCTGTTTTGTTTTTTTTTTATTTCTTATGAATATTATTTGTTACTGTAAATAATTATGTAGGTACTTTAATTAAATATAAAAGATACTTTAAATTCTGATGAAAAAAGTCAATACCTTATTATTTATAATGGATGTTAATTCTTTGCAGAAACCAAATTAATACAAATTAATACAAGATGGCGCCATCTTGTATTAACTATTTCAAAATTTCTTATTATTTATGATTTTTGTTTTTGTTATCTGCTCATATATTATGTTATATTAGGTCAGTACCTTACCTATCTTTTACCAATTTTGTTAAAAAAAAAATGTTCTTAATTCAACACTGTATATGGGTGCTCCCAAATTCAAAATTGCTTAGGGCCCCATGATGGCGTAACGCACCCCTGGACATGGGCGTATCCAGGGGGGGCGGCAAGGGGGGCAAGGGGGGGGGCAGCTGTCCCCCTTCCGTATTTTGGTATTATGTTTATTACATTGCACACTTTCCCTTATGGACACTAGGGTGGTTATTTTTATGTAGAAAGCAACGAACTTCCCCAAATTGTTTCAAAGTAAAAAAAAAGTAGACAAGTATTTTTTTTTTCAAAATTTTGATTTTTAATAGTGCCTATTGAGGCCTCAAATTTACATGGGAAAAAGACTTTTTTTGGTATTTTTGGGATAATTGTTCGGGGTTTGGGAAAATTTATGTTAAAGTTATAGGACTTGTAGAGAATTCTTCCAAGGAGGAATTTAACCTATTATATGGATTTGACTAAAAAAAATTAATTTTAAGTGATTTGCAAATAGCTATTGTTTAAACAAATGTGGGTATAATATAGATAATAGGTTTAATAGATATCTCGAACATAAAATTTATAAGTTAATTTCTCAAAAAAACAGACTTTTCTACCATAATCAGAAAAAAAGTTGAAAATGAATGATTGATTCTTTAAACAATAGGAAGAAATTTTTTAATGAATAAACCTGCCATTTCGAACTCAGAAAAGAAATTCAGACTGATTTTCGAGAAAAACGAATTATTTAAACAAATAGAATTTCTTTAAACAAATGTAAGTTAACTGACAAACGTTTATAAACATTCCACTAGACTGAAATGATTAGAAGGATCAATTATCTGAAGAATGTACATATTTTTTTAAGGGTAGTTTAAGGGCACTACGGGGGTGGGTTGGGGGCGTCCAATCGATATGTATAATAGGTAAAATTCTTCAATCAAAGTCCAGTGTAGGAAACTCCTCTACAAGTCCTTAAGTAATCTTAAGTTTGCCCAAACCCCGAGCAATTATTTAAAAAATACCAACAAATGTCTTCTTCCCATGCATGTTCCCATGTAATATTAAAACCTTAACGTGTTAACACCTTACCTGTCTTTAGCTTTAAGTCTGCAACTTCCAAATAGTGCGTTTTCAGAAACCTGTTTCTTATCAAAATTTGATCTATTTACTACTATAATTCCTCCGTGTATTCTTAAAATGCCGTCACCTGGGGCACCTATATAATTCATATATAATTAAAAACCACTGCAGCAAAGAAAGAAGAAGACTAGGAATAAGGCACACTACTTCTACTTAGCTAGCTATCATTTACCACTAATAAGTCTTCTATGCCTTCAACTCAACTCTCCCATCTCAGCAGATTAAATCAGACACGATTCGAAAACACATGTCCCAGAGCTATAAACATCACCACTAAAAACGCTACATAAAAAAGACCACCGACCAGACCAGTAAAGCGTACGCCAAGCATTGCAACGATGATCCGCTTATCGATGCCGTCAGCCAGGAAATGACAAAAGTCGCTCGACTCCTCAAGTGACTCGTACTCCCGCCACAGACAACCCATTCACTCGGCTCATTCAACCACGCTGATGCTCTGCTCTCACATCGAGACCCCGATTAAACAAAAACGAAAAATTACCCAGCACCAATTAACTGTCTCGCAGCGTGGCGCGTGTCCCCACAAGACATCATGACTAACCACCAGCCTTTCGAGGAGCGGCTCGTTTATCAATCGCTATTGTCACCGTCGCGTCGTCGTGCGGTACGGTCGGAATTTCGACATTTCCCGCGCGGTGTTTACTTATCAATCGCCGCGATATGAGCGAATCGAGCATTACGGCGTGGCTGTCGGACCTCCGTCATTCCACCGAAACCTATGAGCCACTATTCAGGCATTCAGGCGGTTCCGAGCTGGCGGTGATCTTTCGCCATCAGGAGAGGGTGAGGATGATGGGCAAGGACGAGAAGAGGACGAGCAGCGGACCTTACATAAACTTGTGGGAGCTGAGGAGTGTCGACGTTGTGCCGAAGGTGAAGTTTGCCGAGGAGAGGGTCGTTTCCGCGGTGTTCCACGAGTGCGAGGAGGAGGTGGAGTTTGTGAAGCCCGTGAAGGTGGAGAATGTGGAGATTGTGCTGACGAAGAACGTCATCGAGTGGATCTGTAATTTGTACTGCAGTAGCGAGGATGAGGAGGAGCATTTTGACGAGGTTGGTGTTTGATGGGACTCTTGGTGTTATGGTTAATGCTTCACTAAATGTAGTGAATATATAATAAATAACCCAAGTTTCAGTTTTGAGCAAGAATGGTATTGTCAACATTTTCAGTGCTTTGTATAGAGCATCAGCGGCAATAAATGCTATTAACTATTAACTAATCAGCTCATTAGCTCTGTTACGAAAGCAGATACAACAATAACAACGATCACGGATACATAGCATAGAAAAACCATGTGCTTCAAATGTCATTTAACAGGTTTTGTGACTTGTAATTACTGGTGTTGTAATTACCTATCTTCTTTAGTAATGACGTGAATCAAGAAATGAAATGTTAAGTAAAGATTGGGTTAAGAAAAGATCATTTGATTATAAAAATACTTGGATCAGGCATATGGATGCCGCTATTTCTGTGTTATTTTGAATTTACTTCATTTATTTACTATTTTATTTGTTGCTTTTCAAATACAACAAATATATCAGTTGTTATTATTGATAGTAACAGTGTCATGTTTGCTGAGATTGAACCTTATTGATGACTAAATAAAATAATGTTTAGTTGATGTTTAGTTGTTGTATACAGAGTGTCAGCAATTCCAGAATTACATTTTCAAACTAAAAAAAGCACCATATACATCAATAATTAATAATAAGGCACTAGTAATACAGTATTTCCATACTGGTGCATCCTGTACCTATCTTCAGTAGTGTTTGAGATATTTTTGATAAATTCGGTCAGAATTAACGATTCACTAAAAAAATGCTTCACAATTACAAAGTTGATTTCTCTCGAGTCGTTCATCCCATTTTCAATCATGCAGAATTCCAAAGTATGGTGAACGTTTTTTTCTTAATCAGGCAATTACCTCGGTTACTAAAGCACATACAACAATAACGTAAACATAGCATAGATAAACCATGTGCTTCCAATGTCATTTAACAGGTTTTGTGACAAAGTGTTGTAATTACTTTTCTCCTTTAGTAATGACGGAAAATCAAGAAATGAAATGTTATGAAAATATTGAGCTACCCTTCGATTCGGTTAATTGTTGCACCCTGTATATTATGCTCAAAACTGATACTGAAAAACGGAATCAAAAAATCATCTAAATCGGAGTCACTGTCCTAGAAAAAATCGACTTTGAATTTGATCACAAATTTTAGTGATACATTAAATTCATATGGGTTGGTGTATGTAAAGTTGATGAACTGTGTTGTTTGAAATGAAATGATATAATTTGTTGAGAACACGTTGGGTTTCCAAATAAGTTATTTTGTTTTTACTTGATTGTTGTATACAGAGAGTTCAAAATTCCAGAATAACCTTATCAAACTCATCCGATTTTTATGTTTCCTTTGCTCAGATGTAGGTTGATTCTTGAAGTACGAATACTGTGGTAATTTTTATTCAGCTTTCAATTTTGGGCATATACAAGTGCAAGAATGATGATAAGGTTTTTGGTCGACATTTGTCCATGCTGTGGTTTGTGGCAACATAACTGTAGAGGTCTCTGGGACTCTTTAGGACTGAGAGTGTATTTTGGCCTTAGCAGAAACCCAGGGTTAGTGTGTGCAACTACGACTGACTAGAATGGCTTTTTGTTTGAACGGTTTGAGAAAAAGTTTGAGAAAACTTTGAAATGTCATAAAATTTTAGTGGTGGTATTATTATAACACATTAAAAATGTGTAAGAAATATGTTATGTGTTCTTGCATGGGAGTTTTGGGTGGCCCAATAGTGCAATACTTTTATTAAATATTTGTACTTGACGAACATTGTCACGAACACAGTTTGGGAGAATTCCGCAAAAAAATTTCTTTTTTGTTGTTTTTTATCATAAATACGGTTGCCACCCGGCCAATTTAGAGCCGGCCTGACATGCTTTTGACTTGTTTTCCAGGTGCCGGTCAAAGTAGTGTCTTTGTAGTGCCGTGCGCAAATTTGCAAAAAGATTTTTAGAATAAGGATTATTTTGAAGCCACTATGAGTCAGCTATACATTCGTGAATATCTCGTATAAACAAAAAGTAAGGTTAACTTTGAGATCATTAATATTATTACTAGTAGGGTTTCCTGTTTTTTGGCTCAGATCTTTGTTTTCCTCTACTTGTCTCTATTGTTCTGTTTTGGTTATTTTTGTGTATAAAAATAATAACTTTTTTGAAGAAGTTACAAACTCAAATAATAATCAGCAAGGGATTAAAATCTTACACACATTAATAAATTATGTTTATAAATTTTAAGTCTGTATAGTATATACCAGTGTATACTGGTATATACTATACAGACTTAAAATTTATAAATGGTATATATTAATTTAAATTTATGATTTATAATCGTATATCTTGCATTACTCTTGGACAAAAATATTTCTCTGCATAGTCGATGACGAACTGCGATTTTAAGCATATTTTGGTGTATTATTCAGGTCTTTCTAATCAAAACTTTCGTGCGGGTTTTTATTTGATAATACAATTCGTCATACCAACTATATGACTAGACAACTGAGCTTCTTTTGGGTCTATTCTATATTCTTTAGCAGTCATATTTCCTATATTAATATCTCGAATACGTCTGGTCGCTATTCTTGTCAAGTGCTTTCTTATGCAATTTACGATCGATGGCATTTCAATTAGAACACACTTCATTTTTTTATCGAAAAAAAAACATAGAGACTTAACTAATATTGATCAATATGCAACACAAACTATAAAGTGTGGAAGACCATCCAAAAATAAAACAAAGAAGAAATCAATCTCGCTTATTTTTATTAGAGATAAAAAAATAAATCTAAGTTCGTAAAATTTGAGTCAAAATTTAATGATGACAGTACAAAATAGTTAATAGTAAATAAATAAATATAAAAAAATGTGCAACTATTTCTCAATTTATCCGATTTTGTATCTTTGCAAATATCATTACATGGGGCAGTATACCACAAAAAAATAGCACCTGTCGTCTAATTTTGGTTTGTTTACAGTTTTTTTCCCAAATATTTTACATTTACATATGTTTTATAACACCCTGTATATAAAGTTTGAAGTCAGACACAGTGGCAAAAATAATTATGCTTACATCGTATAATCAAAATTGGTAAATAATTGGGAATTTGGTGTGACGAACTCTCAACGATTAATTAATTTATCAATTTATCAAATATGTAATTACTTGTCGTGCTCATTGCCGGTTGAAGATAACACAAAGACATTCTATGTAATATGCAATTAACGCTATTAATAATTATTACTATCGCCGCGTGTTGTTGGTGTTGGTACGTTCTTCGACTGAGCAGTGACATAAACTTACGAATCTAATGATAAGGAGAACACTGCAGGCTCTGTACGTTTTCCATTATTGGTAGTTAATACTCAATATTTCATAGTTAAACTGGAACACGACCAGTTTATCTTTATTATTCATTACGAAAAAAGTTTATCATTGATTTTTGATAAACGCATAAGCCGAAATCGGGACAAATAACAGCGTTTATTGTCTATTATATTAAGTTTATTGATAAACATCCGTGGTCCCACTTTTATTTCTTTTTCAGGCTTTGTGATATGCATATCTACCACCGTAGATGTTGTTCTTTACTACCTGATTTTGCTCAGGCAATAACCCAATGATACAATTATTCTTAACAGGTCGGTAGAACAATGAGGTAATATCTATGGTTACAAAGACTTTCCTTTGGAGTCTTTCTTATGAGAGTACGCACAGAACAACGTCTACAGCAGATTACAGACGTACAGTAGATTAAACCAATTTCAATGTCGTCTTTCTATTGTTTATTAATTTGCTGTTGAGAATTATAATTGGAAATTGCAGACTGGGTTAACAGTATCCTGGAATTTCCAATTCTGTCAATAAGTTTTCTGTTCGACTATCCATAACTGAGTGCATTCTGACAACTATTTTTTTTAATAATAAACTAATTTTACTATTAAGAATATGTATTCCATTAACCATAATATTCATTTTCAGATTTTTCACTTTTTTCACAGTATTTATGGTTTTAAACTAGTCTCTATCGATAATTGAGTGATATATAACTAATATTTGTTACTTCTCTATTGCATAAATTGTTTTTATTAAGAATTGTGTTTAATATGATTTAATATTTGTATTGGAAACTCAATGAACCAAATACTAAATTTTCAGATTGTTTCTTTCCTTTTAGTTCTCTGCATTTATGACTTTAAACATATTTACTCTATAATTGAGTGAATTCCAACTAATTCTGTTGCCTTTCTATTGTTTATTACTTTGCTATTAAGCATTATTAACCCATTCTGAATTTTTTCGATAATTGAGTGTATTCCAACTAATATTGTCGCCTATATAAAGTTTATTATTTTGCTATGTATTGTGAATTGGAAACTCTTTGAACGACATTCCGAATTCTCAAATTACTTTTATACCCCAACATTTAATGTGGTGAGGGTATATTGAGTTTGATACAACATTTGTAACACCCTTAAGGAGGCGTGGCAGATATAGACTTATATACAGGCTGTTCCTAAATATCATGTAAATACGAAAAGGGGTAATTCTTTGGCCTATTTAATGAAAAATTCATATAAACATAGTTCCGCAAACGCTTCGTTGCCGATCTACAGGGTGTTGAAAATATAAAGAAAAAACTAAAAAAATCTTGAAATTTCAACACCCTGTAGATCGGCAAAGAAGCCTTTGCGGACCAATGTTTATATGAATTTTTAGTCATTAAATAAGCCCAAGATTACCCCTTTTCGTATTTACATGATATTTAGGAACACACCTGTATATGGATTTGATCGGAATTGAAAACTGAATTGATTTAGCTATGTCCGTCTGTCTGTCCGTCTGTGTACACGACAACTGCAGTAATTTTGAAGTAATTGATCTGAAATTTGGTATACAAGCTTATCTCTTACAAGTAAGGACAAGTTCGTTAATGGGCAAAATTGGTTCACTTGTCCTTTTTTTAATAATATTTTACGGTGGGGGGTTTTTTAACTTCAGCACGGCTAAAGAAATTTTCTTACTAGTTTTTCTTTGTATTTGCGGATTTAAGCATTTTCTTTCGATAATTGAGTGAATTCCAACTAATATTGGCGCCTTTCCATCGTTTATTACTTTTGCTATTTAGAATTTGTATAGGAGACTTCATCAACCTATTCTAAATTGTCGGATTTTGTCATTTTTTGTTTAAAACAAACTAATATTGTCGCCTTTCTATTGTTTATTATTTTTCTCTTAAGAATTTGTATTGAAGACTCGATATTGTCTCTGACTCAAATTTTCCAATAGAGTCAATTTTCGCTGTATTTTCGGTTCTTAATATTCTGATTTTCCATTTTTATCATTCTTTTCGGTTTTTAATATAATCTCTCGATGATTGAGTGACTTCCAACTAATGCTGTAGCCTTTATATAGTTTATTATTTTGCTATTACGAATTTGTATTGAAATCTCGATTAACAATAATAATTTGAATTTTCAGATTTTTAATATTTTTTCTCTGTATTTACGGCTTTAAGCATTGTTTCGCAATAATTTAATGAACTCCAACTAAAGTTATCGGCATTCTAATGTGAATTGAGTGAATTTCAACTAATATTGTCCCCCTTATAATACTTTTCTATTAAGAATTTCTATTGGAATTGCATTTAGAGCTTTACATATTTTGTTTCGATAATTGAGTGAATTCTAACTAATAGTTTTTGCCTTTCTATTGATTATTATTTTGCTATTAAGAACTTGTGTTGGCGATTCGATGATACCTATTCTGAAATGTCCGTTTTTGTCAATTTGTTCTTTGTATTTTTGTTTTTCATCATTGCCTCTCGTTAATAGACTGAATTCTATCTAATTTTGTCGCCTCTCTATTATTTTTTTATTTGTTATTACAAATTTGAATTGTAGATTTGATAAATTTTTTCAGAAATTTTTAATATTGTATATTTTTTGTACTTTCTGCTTTAAACATTCTCCCACGATAACTGAGTGAATTATAACTGATATTGTTGAATTTCTATTGTTTATTAATTTGCGATTAACAAACAAAAACATTTAATTTAAATTATTTATTTAATGATAAATTCGTTTAGAATCGTTCTGATATATTTCATCATTTAAGGTTTAATTCTAGGCAAAACAGTCCGTATTAATACAAACAAATACAATTGGCAAACATATTTACTTACTGTTGTTCATGCATTATCATGCAATTCATGTAATTGGTAATGTTTTAACAATGCAGACAACTAATTATTGGTATAAGGTTACGTGTCGAAATAAACGTAAAGTACTACCATATACAGTCATGACTCAACTTTGAATAATCAGATCACCTGATTTTATATACAAAGCTGCTTCAAAAAAAAAATATAAATATGTATTTTGAACTATATGCTAACACCTTTTCGGCTTTTTATATCCACAATAAAGATTTCGAGAGAGCCCTTAAACTCTGTATTTAATAAAGAATAGAATTGAATTAATTTCCTATGAATTTCCTATGCACATTATATTGAATCAATGTGATGGCATGATTTAATTTTTTTTCTCGATGTATTTGTTTTTCCTTTATTAAAAATTAAAATTTCATAAACAACTGGAATATCTTTGAACCCACACGTTTTGACCACACTTAAGAATCCATTATTATAAATATGTAAATTTTAATTTTTTATTTTTTTTTGTATTATATTGATTCTGTTGTATGTTCTGTGTGGTCAATAAAGTCATTAATTATTATTATTGTTATTATCTGGTTGATATTCCTCAGGCAACCATAAACCTATTAACATGTTTTCCTTAGTAAATGTCCTCAATAAATTTCGGTTTGATTTCGATTGTGACCAACATACATGGATTATTAAAATATTTGTTGTCACTTTTGGTCCCTTGATTCTATGCGAGCGTCTGTGGCCAAATATGGAAAACAGAGTCACGTATGTTTCCGTTGTGCGTGCGTGATCTGACCGCAAAATGAACTCCGCTCGGCTTCATTATGCGTTTCATTTGAAGATGAAAGGAAGCAGTGGTATTCGTACAAACATGCAGTAAACATTGTGTAACATACAGTGTGTTCATTACAAAACTTCTTACTTCGAGCAACGTTTGATGTAAAGACATTTTGAGTAAATGGTTGCAACGTTTCATATATACAGCCAGAATAGCCAGTAATATTAGAGGAAAAAGAGAGAAAAACACACAGAGAAAAAAGATTTTGTGTTAGTAATAAACTTAATTAATTGGAAATAAGAAATATGAATTGAATATCAACAAAAGTATTTCTTATAATCGAATATTTTTTGTTATTTGTAGCGAAGTACCAATGATGTTATTGAGTTAATCATGTCTTTTTGAACTGAAAGAATTATATATTTTTGGCAATCAAATGTTTCTTTTTTCATATTAATACACTTAAATGGTCGATTTATTAGGTTTCAATATTTATAGGCATTTGAAAGAAAAATCTACAAACGTAACATTTCAATTTATTAAGGACATTGCATAAGATGAATATTCATAAACTCTCTCTGTTACAATTTCTAAGATACCAACAATATTTAAATAAACACTCTTACACATCACATAATAATGTTTTTCTACTTTGCATTCACAATGCACACATTGTAACACTGTTTTCGGTGTTACAATTAACACATTGTAACACCGAAAACAGTAACATTTTTGTCTAAGATTGCCAGGATTGGTACACATTGATATCAAATGCCAAATGTCAAACGTACAATACATAACCACACACTGCCTCTTTTTAATCTCTTGCAATCGCATAAACTGCGAAATATCAATATTCTATACATATTTAAACATGCGTGTAGCCTGCTATAGAATGGCCAAAGGTTGTGGCTTTCTTAGTTTTGCTGTGTTCATCAAAATACGCCAGCATAACGTTTTCGGTGATGTTTTACGACTCTGGTAAGTGATCGTTATCATTCTTTTCAACTAAACATCAAATCCCCTTTTCAGATATAATTCAAGGACCACATTTACTTTAATAAGGTATTATGCGAAGATCAAACCTACATCGTAGTTATAAATGATTTTAATTACTGCTACGAGATTGTATATGCGCAATCAATGGTTTATCAGCATACACGTATGAAGCTATAGTACATTTAAAGTGTAGAGGATTTCTTAGTTTATGTAACGTATAAGTTTTCGGTAACATTTTGGACCGAATTCTGTTCGGCTTAATTCGTATTCATTTTTGTCCGTCGCTTTCGACTTCGTCTTAGTTCTGGTTGTGTGCAACATATTTGTATTACCTCCATCACATGTAATTTTACTAAGTATAATTTATTCTAATAAACTACTTTGCCGAAATTAAAATTGGGTTTCAATTATAAGTGCTTGTAAATATATAAGCCGCAACGGCTACGTAGCGGAATTAGGTAGACACCGCTATTAAACGTTAGGTGTTAAAACAATTCTTTAGTAAGTTCTTGTTCTTCGAAGTAACTAATCAGTCACCGCCAAACACTTCTATTCTGATTATCATACTTATAAAACCACTATTAAAGTTGTTGACTTTTTAGGTTAAGTTTCATATATTTATCACAGTAGGGTTAAAAGCGTTGCCCCAAGCTCCATTATGATCATCGTTGAGACCTCGCTGAATATTTATTCAAACTTGTAGGCTAAAGTAGAGTAATTTTATTCACAATTAGATTTTGTCATGATTTTATTTCATCGATCTCATCCTTAACGAAGTTGACAGTTACTACAGTGCAGCCACGTGGTACCCGCGAAATACCCTAGATTCTAATTTAGCGCAATATAGTAACCACAATTTCTAAATTTATATAAAATTAATGACGCAAAGTAGAAAAAAAAGTATATTACACTCGTTTTATAAGACGTATTGGCGCACTCGTTCCATTTGGGCACTCCTCGCTACGCTCGTCGTGCCCAAAACAACTCGTGCGCCAAATTGACGTCTTATATAACTTGTATAATAATATACTATTATCTAAGACATAATCTCGCATATAATAACTTCATTGCATACGTATCTATGACTATATAATCTCCATCATAATACACGCCAATGATTATAATGACACCAGCGTTGTATAATAAGTTCACAGTTCGTTCAAATAATGACTTCATTATTTGAACGAACTGGCATCATTATAGAACGCTAGTGTCAAAGTTCGCCTCGCCATCATTGACAAATACATTCAAAATATTTGATATAAAATGGAATTTATGAGTCGTCGATAAAACGTCGTATTCGACTCGCACACAACGGACATAAATCGCTAGCATGTTTACACGCTCGCCTACGGCTTGCGTATAAACTTCATGCTCGCGATTTATATCCTTAGACCGGTTACAGTGCAACGCTGACGGTTGGCGCGAACCGTCGGCACGGACCGCTATATCAACAGCGATATATGAGGACTGACGGCGCTGACGGTCGGTGTTGCACTGCAAGCCCTCATAAATCGCTGTTGATATAGCGGTCCGTGCCGCTGACCGTCAGCGTTGCACTGTAACCGGCCTTAAAGACCAAGTGTAGTGACGTGACCGCACCGTAATAACGTACCGTAAAAAGATCAATGTACACAATTTCCACTCCGCGATTATAGTGAGTCTCCGTAAACCGTAAAGTTCGTTCTCGACCGCAACGAATTTCATCTCGTGCGTGTTATGTCTTACGTTTTCCGGCGTATGCGTGCGTATGGCGCCATCTGTATGTGTACCGGTGAGTGAATAGCAGTTTCCAGTAAGTTGTAGGTTAACTGATAGCATTTTGATAATTTGTGGCAACGAGAACACTGAACCAGAACGACTTCAGAATGCATTGTTGCTGCATCAAGCCCTTTGTCCAGAATTTATTATATCTACCACGATCTACCACTGCTTAATACAATCAACAATAACACAGACATGTGAGGTTATGTGCCGTTGTGGATATACTTCTCCGCTAGCAACTGCATTGAGTATTGTATATTGGTAGTGTTAACAGAGTCACAATAATAACAATAGACAATGTTTTCAGTAAAAAGAAATGTCAAAAATTCAATAAAAAACGGAAAATTGTACATAGCTTTAATTAGGTGAATTGTGTTTTAAAAGTAAACGTGTTAAAAAAAAAGCACTTTTCATGAAAATTCAATTACCTTCGGATCATTTTTTCGAAATAATTTTTGTACTCTAATCTAGATGTTACAGAAATACGTTTTAAAAAATTAAGTTGATAGCTTTTGGCGTCGCTTGCAAAATGTAAATGAAAGAAAAAATATTCAAATTGTTCATGTGCCGTTTGATCCTAATTTCTGAATCCAACATTTCTGATTTCTATTATTTTTAAAAAAATGAAATGAGCCTACACGGACCCGATCGGATTAATATTAACGGAGGAAATTCGGAAGAACCGGAGAAATCTGCGTTTTTTTCAAGAATTCATAACTCCGCCATTTTCGAAGTTGTAACGCAGGCTTTTCGCGAGAAAGTAGCGATTGATGGGTACTTTAAGTGTGCAGAACCCAGGCGTTGTCCGATGATTAGTTTTTGCACAATTGCGATTTGAATTTTTTTTATGCAATATGGTTCGGCGAGCCTAGATGCTTCGGAGGTGGTACGATTTTAATTTTTGTCACGTATTTCGAAAGTAGAAGTATTGTGCTACAAAACGTATATTCTGATTTTGCGTTAAAATGTTGCGAAATAGGCGAAAAATGCTCGCAAACTTGACCGAAATCTGCGGCGCGCTCCAAACCGGTCGAGTAGTGGGGGTAGGCGGCCGACGCGGGGAAGCGCGTATCTATAGTAATCCCAACGCGCTGCGCGCTTCCCCGAGTCGGCCGCCTACTCGACAGCGTTTGAGCGCGCGGCAGATTTCAGTCATGTTTGCAAACATTTTTCGCCTATTTCGCAACATTTTAACAAAATCAGAATACACGTTTTGTAGCACAATACTTCTACTTTCGAAATACGTTAAAAAAATTAAAATCGGACCACCTCCGACGCATCCAGGCTCGCCGAACCGTATTGCATAAAAAACATTCAAATCGCAATTGTGCAAAAACTAATCATCGAACAACGCCTAGGCTGTGCACACTTAAAGTACCCATCAATCGCTACTTTCTCGCGAAAAGCCTGCGTTACAACTTTGAAAATGGAGGAGTTATGAATTTTTGAACAAAATGCAGATTTCTCCGGTTCTTCCGAATTTCCTCCGTTAATATTAACCCGATCGGATCCGTGTAGGGTTCATTTGTTTCGTATTTTCATTCTCTACAATTCGTCTTTATAACAAATTAAGTAATGATATTTACTAGTCGAAAACACATCACGATACATCTACGGACTGTTCCACGTGACCTGGAACCGGAGGCTTGCTCATACTATTTTTGTCACGAAAAAGTCTCTATTGCCTGGTCTAGCTGTGCCTATGGAGTTTTAAGAGCACCCCTTAATAAACTATATCTTTTTCTATATTTTAAGTTTTTAGGTTATCGTGTACGCAGATAAACAGACAAACGCACAGACGGGCAGACGTACATAGCTAAATCGATTCAGTTTTCAATGCTGATCAAAAATATATACAAGTGACAAATTGAATATACCCTACCACAGTAAATGTGGGGGGTATAATTAAGCGATATACAAAACTTTGTTTCGATTTTCGTTTTTATAACTACATTGTGTGGAGTGGATGGGGGCCAATATTTCTAAAACGATTAGATGTCAAATTTTCCAAACTTCAATTTGACCGGACTATAATCTGCTAGTTCGAAAATGACAACTCAAATCACAGTAACTTAATGTAACTCAGTGATTTCTGGCAATAGGTCCAGAGTGACCACACAAAAAGAACAATCTATTAGTCTGGATGTCAAGTTATTCAATGCGCGTTCCAGTAAATATTAAGAATACCCAATCCCAATCCAGTAGAATTCCAGAAATCATAGTGGTTTGCAATATATATACTTACCAAGTATTGAGGCGCCGTGTGGGCAAATTAAATACACAAACAATAAACATTAGATTATTTAGTTGACGAATTATGAGAATAGATGACAACAACAATGTTTTGAGAAATCGCACTATATGTCGTACTAAATAATCATTAGAGCGCTTTACTTTGAAGGTTTCCAGGAAATCAGACTTCTGGAAAACACAGCTTCCTCCTGAATCATGTTATTCTGAAGAAGTGTCATTAATTAGAAAAAGAAAGGAGTTATTTTTCTTTGTTCCGCACTATCTATGGCTTATGGTTATACAATATATGGAAGCGTGTACTCGCCAATCTATTTACCGTTATCACAATTCTAATCTAAAACCTAACTTTTCGGCAATTTTGATGCAAATTTTTGTGTGTAAACAGGAAGTTGGATATTGGACGTGGTTTTCGAAGGAAATCGTTATCGCTGTGATAATAATAATTATACCACATTCATGTAAAAGAACACTGCATGTTGAGAAACTGCTCTTTTAGATAGTCAAATATAGTCACTTACTAGTGTTCTCACATTTCCAAACAGTCATTTACAGCCATGATTTATAGACATATATCTTTTTATTATTGTCTGATATTTATTCAGTAACGAGGAACGTACATTTCTATTTCTGTAATTGGTTGCATATAAAGGATAGCGAGAGAAAGTTCTGTTATATGCAATGTTCTACTTAATCTAGAAAAATGTATACCGGGTGACCCACGGCATAGGTACTCCCGTTTATTTTTTTTTGTTTATAAAGCTGGACGAATGAAATTTGGGAAAGTGTTAATAGACAAAAAAAAACATTATTTGGGATACTCTTGGGGCTAATATGACTTCCGGTTTTTCCGGAAACTGAAATTTTAAATGGCACCCTATATTCTTTGTGTGATATATTCAATCAGGATGACATTCTCAACACAAAAACATATCGATCGTCAATTTTTATCACCAAGGCAACGCAAAAATAACTTTTTTGTGGATTAATCTAGGTGGCTATGAATTGGTGAAAATAGTTGAAAATTGTCAAATAAGCACTAACTAATTCGACTTTGGCCGACACTGCATTACTGGCGCCCTCTAGCGTGATTTAATTGGTTTTTGGCCAGTGAGTCTTCTTTTTCACGGGCACCCAATGGCCACACCCTGATTATTCGATAGATAACATCTTTCCGATTACAATAATACCAAATACTTGATATTTTGTTGAAATTCGCAGCGTGCAAATGTTTTTAGAAGCAAGGAAATCGAAAAATGTATTGATCTAATGATCAAAGTCAGCGTACAAGTCAAAGTTACTCAATGGACTACTCGAAGGAAGTACCCTGATTATTCGAGGAAAAACGTTTTTACGACACAATGATACCAAAGCCTTGATATTTTGCTGATAATCGTAGCGTGAAACCGTTTAAGGGTACTTCCTTCGAGTAGTCCATTGAGTGACTTTGACTTCTACGGTGACTTTGACCATTAGGTCAATATTTTTTTTCGATTTCCTTGCTTCTAACAACATTAAGGCCGTCTGCACATGGGGCAACTCAAAATAAACTGTAGTAGCGTGGATACCAGGAGACTGCGCAACTAGGCTACCGGCATGTATATTTCAATGACTCAACGCACACGGCGCAACCCGAGTACCGGCGACTGGGAGACCGACGCGATTCGAGTATCAGAGACCTGACATGTTGGGTCGCGCGTTGCCCAGTCTCTTCGTGACGCGCTTATATTGACAGCTGACAGCACTGAACATGGAGCAGCAGTTGAACTTAAAATCTGTGTGTTTGGCAGAAAAGTACAATTGTGCTGAACAATTATAAAGAAAAGGGCTACACAACAAAATATGTAACGGACAAAGCTTGGAGTGATGTGGGAAAAGAAGTCAATGTGCTTAATATCCGTTCCTCAGCACTCACGCATTCCGTCATGTTGGTACTTTCTTTATGTAGGCCAGGGGAAAAATCGCACCAATTCTAAATAACTCTGATTCGACATATGATAGAAGCTTAAAAAAATAACTATCTGAAATATTGAGTTCTTTTGCTGCAATGAATAATCGGCGGTGTGAATTTCTTTTGATATATGGGAGGACCCAGAATCTTCTTTTTATTCAATTTCTTCTGCGACGATAACAGTAGTATAGTAACAAATCCTCACCACTGAAATCATTATTATCCACTATGTTGGACAATGATTACATCCAAGAATGTACTGATTTAAAGGCAGAGACGAGCAAACTGATTTGGATCGCAACTGTGTGACTATAGACCGTGTGCGGACAAGGCGCAACTTGAGTACCCCACTCGCCCAGTCTCCTGGTATCCACGCTACTACAGTTTCTTTTCGGTTGTCCCATGTGCAGACGGCCTTATACGCTACAAATTTCAACAAAATATCAAGTATTTGGTATCATTGTAATCGGAAAGATGTGCCCTATCGAATAATCAGGGTGTGGCCATTGGGTACCCGTGAAAAAAAAATACTCACTGGCCAAAAACCAATTAAATCACGCTAGATGGCGCCAGTAATGCAATGTCGGCCAAAATCGATTTAGTGAGTGTTTCTTTGACAATTTTCGCCTATTTTCACCAATTCTAAGCCACCTAGATTAATACAGAAAAAAGTTATTTTTGCGTTGCCTTGGTGATAAAAATTGACGATTGATATGTTTCTGTGTTCAGAATGTCATCCTGATTGAAAATATCACACAAAGAATATAGGATGCCATTTAAAATTTCAATGATGACGTCATTTCCGGAAAACCCGGAAGTCATCTCAAGAGTATAATGGCATTTTTTTGTCTATTAACACTTTTCCAAATTTCATTCGTCCAGCTTTATAAACAAAAAAAATAAACGGGAGTACCTATAGCGTGGGTCACCCGGTATATTATGTATATTCCAAAATCCAAGATTGTTAAAATGGTCATGACGCTATTATCATGAATTACTAGTGGCTCCATTCATTGTAATTTTAAAACTTAAAAATATTAAAAAAACGTGATTGAAATATTTGATTTTATTAAAATAACAACATATTTACCAAACATCGCAAAATGAAAGTGGTGCAGTTTTTCTGTGTACTTTGAGAAAAATTCTTTAAAATACGACCACTTTCACGTGGTTCCAAAGCATAGACGTTATTGCGTTCTACTATAGTGAACATATTATAGTGTATTTTAATTTGAATAAATAAATAAGATTGATAAATCAAACAACATCTATTCCTTTGTTGGTTTATTTATTAATTCCTGGTACCAGGAATTAATAAATAAACCAGCAAAGGAATACAGGTTGTTTGATTTATCAATATTGTTCCAACTTTTCAATTATGAACACAACGCAACAAAAAATAAATAAGAATTGAACATTATTTTGATTAACTAATGCAAAAGAAAAGTTGTGACTGGTGATTTGAAATAAGACATAGGAATGTACAAAAATTGTTTTTGGCAATTCGATAGTGATCGCCAATTAAATAACAATCGTATACCAACATTCGAATTTGTTTTTTACAATGACATTCCCAAACTACTTTCACTTAGTAATGTAATAAAATTACAGACAAAGCGTGTGCAGAATCAGTGAGATGTATATGCATCCGAATGTCGAAAGGTAGATTAATATTTCTACTTCAACACTTTGGAATAAAAAATCAAATCTTTCTCAAATGTTGTCCTTACGATTATTCCTTACATTTTTTTAGTTGTGTTTTTACCTATAAACAAACATATTTTTATTAGCGATGAAAATCAACAATATTTCTACACAAAAATCATCCAGAAAGATGCAGATATTAAGCCTACTATCAAATTAACCTTGGTACAATTGAGGTCAATTATTTAGTTAATTGTTGAGTTAAACGTTATTCACACTTATTTACTTACACTTATACAGCACCCGGACTACATGGTACACATGGGCGCCGTTAGAAAATGTTCCAGGGGGGGGCAAATTTTTTTTTAGTATTAAATGGTGACGTAATATTAAGTACTATGCCATTAACTGTTTTGCAGCATTTTCGTCTTCTGAGAAATCTCTATCGCTTTAAGGTAGTGAAATGTTTTTGTTCATATTTTTGTGTGTTAATAGCCATCCATGGTCGTGATCCCTGTATGCTCGACAACACTTACTTATATATTGATATTCATTGAATTTCAAGTCATTTTGACGTCTTTCTATATCGTTTATTAATGTGGGATTAATATTTTTAATTAATAATTGTTTGTAAATATATTTTGTTTCTGAATCATTGAACTCTTATTCTAGAATTTAGGATTTTGTATAATTTTCAACCAATATTGTAGCCTTTTTATTACTTTTTAATACGTTAGGAGACATTGTTGCTAATTTCATATAATAATTTCTAGCTCGTGGTCATCGAGAATCTGATACAATATCTTAATAACAAATTGATAAACAATAAAAAGGCAACAATATTATTTTAAAATTTACCCCGTTAACGAGAAATAATGACTAAATGTAGAGAAAAGTGGATTAATTTGAAAAATTCTGTGTTTATGATAATCGACGACGAAATAATATTTTTTATTTTACTATTATACTTGAACACTTGTAAGGCGACAATGTTAGGTCAACTACTAACTTTTGAACGAACTCATGTACGGAAATGTATTGTGTCAACGCTGGAGGGAGTCAGAAAATGGTACCAATATTACAAACAGCATAGAGAATCAATTGTCATGTATCATAGGATGGCCCTTTTAATCCCAAATAACTTTTGTCTGAAATTTTTTGTTATTTAACGTTTTTTAATCTCCTTTTTCATTAACCGAAGTTTTGTAATTTTAGTACCAATTTTAGCCAATAATGGGTTATCTATAAATCTTTTTAAATTATTTGATTTTAAAATAGTTATTCTATGATACTTTATACAACCTATTTTACTAAAGCAATTTCTAAAGTTGGTACAATATTCCGGCTCTCTGCAGTTCCTAAACGGCGTCTATCTGGACATGAGTTCGTTATCAAAATTTGATCTACTACCAAAAGTTGACTATTATACCTTATCTATATATCCTACGCTTATTAGTTTAATACCCAGTGTAATTATGATAAACTGCCCAGCAGTGCCAAAAATTGCGAAGTAATGGAAACTAATAAGTACGATCAAATAAAAGTGCATACAACAATACTTATTTTGGACTGCAGCGCAAAATTTGGATACCGTATCTTGTCATCTTGTGGCTCTTTCGCGACTGTTACGAGAGGGCAATATCGCAATATCTAATAAAACTGACATTGGAAACAATAGCCGATAATAATCGGAATAGTCATCACTTATCTAGTAATTTTTTTTTTCATCCTTCACTATACGTAAATGGCATTTTTGCATCTTTGTGGGGACACGAAAGATGCTAATTGCCCGCTAGGCGTTTAGTTAATAACTTTCAAGCCTAGCCGCGAAAATATTTTACACACAGGCCGGGCGGCGACTGACCTGTCTGTTAAATAAATACATAGCTTTCAATTCGATCCATCTAATATGATAATAACCGATTTATCGATCAGATCTATTTATCGGTCTTCAATTGTGATCAAAGATCGATCACAAATTTCTCGAACACTCCTATCTTTTTCGTTTTTCGCGTAGCGGTAGTTGGGTTCGAAATCCAGGGGGGGGGGCAAGCGCCCCCCCCCCCTGCCCATATGTAACGGCGCCCATGATGGTACATATAGACTAATTCAAATTATTCTACTAACTAAATTAGGTAATGAAAATAAATTTAAATGTAAAACCTATAGTCTTCGCAGAGATAAACTACTACACTTGCGAGCAAGCAAATCGACTCACGCACTAAGAGGACATGAAATGTGATTTTTTTTTCAACAAAGCATGTCCAATGTATTGAATACATACAGTGTTTTATAGCCTTGATCTTCAGCTTTAAGACAACACCATTACCATTAAAATCAAGCTCATACTTATTTAATTATGCAGTTTTAAGTGGGAAATTACGAAAAAACTGAGAATGCGGTACCCACGAATCGCGCATACAATCGATGATAACCGATCAGTTACCTTAGGCAGTCGTGAGTAATAATAATAATAATAATAATAATAATAAGTAGTCACTTGTCAGACGTTGACAGGTACACAACTCCGAGATTTGCGTACATTGATTCCACCAAAACATGGATACCACGCCAAAAAGGGCCGCTCAAGTAGTCGCCCTGTTATAACAGAGGCTCAGTCAGCGAACAGTCGCTGCCCAGCTGCATTTAAGTCAGTCAGCCGTATCAAGAGTATTCAGAAGATTTGTAGAGACTGGTGCCTTTAATCGGAGGCCAAGAGCCAATAATTATCGAAAGACTTCTGAGAGAGACGATCGTTTTATTGTTTCAATCTCATTGCGCAATCGTCATTTGACCGGTGTTGCTGTACAACAGGAGCTGCAACGTGTTCGTGGAGTCGTTGTCAGCGAGTGGACTGTCAGAAGACAATTGAAGGAAGCGAACCTCACTCCAAAACGGCCTGCCACACGTACCACATGACCGAAATTGACAGCAAGGCACCGGCAAGCGCGCCTCCAATTTTCTCGAGAGCACCTGAATTGGGGAATAGAGCAACGGCGATCGGTCCTGTTCACTGATGAGTGGAGAAATTGTCTACATGGCAGGGACAGGAGACCTCGAGTCTACAGGCGTCCGGGTGAGCGATTTGCACCTTGTATGATATGGGCTGGCATCTCCTTAGAAGGAAAAACTGAACTTGTTTTCATACCTGGAGGAGGCCGAGGAGGAAGACTGACAGCTGATCGGTACATTACAGGAATTCTCCTGGAACATGTTGTTCCGTACGCTGGATTTATAGGCGATAACTTTGAGTTGATGCACGATAATGCTCGTTGTCACACTGCACGTGCCAGTAAGCAGTTCCTAAACGAGGTCGGTATACGGACGATGGAGTGTCCAGCGGCCAGTCCAGACTTAAATCCCATTGAACATTTATGGGACCATCTTAAGCGGAGGGTCCGGGCTAGAAATAATGTTCCTGCGAATACTAATGAGCTGAAAACGGCTCTGTTAGATGAGTGGAACGCAATTCCTCAAGATTACGTTGCCAGATTAATATCATCGATGACAAATCGATTACAAGCTGTCATCAGGGCCAGAGGGGGTAACACCGTGTATTGATAAACTAAATGTTTACTTAATTTTACATTTTCTTGTTTCATGTGAAAAATAAGCAACCATAATTCCCTTTCCTAAATGCCCGTTTTCCCAACACTGTGATTTAAATGACATTATTTCAAAAAGTATCCACTTGATTTTTATGATAATGGTCTTACCTTAAAGCTAAAGTTTCAGGCTTTTAAACACTATGTTTTCAATACACTGGTCAATCATCTTTTGAAAAAAATCATAGCTTTATGTACCCTTAGTGCGTGAGTCGATTTACTTGCTCGCAAGTGTATTTTCGCCTTTCTATTGTTTATTAATTTTCAATTTAGAATTAGTTTGTTTATTGCAGTTAGTATTGCAGTTAAACATTATCTCTGGATAAGTCTTTTTTCGTTTTTTTCTCTCTAATCTCACTCATTGATTTCTCACTAACTATACTACGGTAGACAGTTTTACCCAACTTTCAGTATATTCTTTCATATGCTTTCAGCTTGAAAAAATGAGGATAGATTATTTGGTTAAAGTTTGGAGCAATCTGTGGGCTGCACCAGCTATGACCACTGGGATCAAGTTGACAGACCAGTAGCGTAATTGTTTCTAAGTATTTTCTTCTTGAGTTACAACAAGAAGTGTAATGTCTATAATCCTCAGGTCTGAGTGCTACTGCTTAATTATAAACTGTTAATTTCTTATCGATTTCTTTGTTTATTTCTTATAAAATAAAAACTTAACATAATAAATATAAAAGTTAACAATTGCCACCAAAATGTTGAACAACGTTGGTCTAATACGCAAATGGTTAAACACCAAAATAATAAATGATACATAGAGCAAATAATATATATTGTTTTAATTTAAGTAAGTCGTTGTTTTGAAAATAATGTGAACGATGCCGATAGGTGGAGATTTAGTTTCTCGTCGTAAGAGGGATCTCCTAGAGCAGTGATTCTTAACCTTTTTAAAGTCAGCGAGCACTTTTGATCATAAGAAAAATTCGCGGAGCACCAAAATCAAAGAGACATAAACATACAGACGTTCAACCGACAACATCCTCTGTCATTCTTGGCTATGTTAGTAACATAATGCCCGATATTCAGCGGCTTATAATCAGTAAAGCAAATGGGTAAACTGGCTCAATATTGCAGAAAAGAAAAAGCACGAGAAGAAGATGTATTTGTGTATAATTATTAAAATAAAAAACATTCTTCAACAAAACAAACATATAAAATAAAACAATATTCAAACAATAATAAGAAAGATTTCTCCATTTTTCTCCATTTTGTGTATTTTGTTCTTGAACTATCACCTGGTGATTATAAATGACACCACCTATTTGGTATATTGTGATAGCTCCTTCAAGCATCTGATATTCTGTTATTCGTAGTAATATAAATCTAATTATAATAAAACTTTCAAAACCTTCCAAATTTGCAAAATATTTAGCTAATTTGGCTGGATTCTTTATATTAGCAGTTATGTACTTACTCAAGTAGTTTTGATAAGCTTATTTTTGATACAGCTTAATACTAATATAAAGCTTAATAAAATGTGGATGATGTGTAGATGAGGGCAAAATATATATTATCAAAATATCATATTTATTATGTTTATCTTAGCAAATAGCAAATTTCAAAGTTCTTACATATTTTCCGTATTTTTTATATGCGACGTGTAGCAGAGCAGTAGGCATTTTTGTTTTAATTGTATTGTGTTCAGATTTCCTTCTTTATTTCATTCATATTTTGTACTGTTTCATAATTGTTATTATTTTAATTCTTAGTTTTGTTGAAATTAGAATATTTTTTACGTTAAAGAAATACGCAAATATTCTTATTTCTGCACTATTGAACCAATTTACATATGTATTTGCTTTACTGATTTTGAGCGACTGGATATTGGGCTAGCATAGGCAACAATGACGGAGGACGTTGTCAGTTGAACAATCGAGATAAAACTACTAAGAACTACTATCTATTGGTCGGCGTCAGTGTCAGTCAGTGATGTTAAATACCCGGGTATTTATTATCAAGGGTAAATACCCCGGGTAAATACCCGAGTATTTACCCAGAGTGGGTATTTATAGGGGTATTTATAAACATAATGTTGTTATTAAAAATAGCACTAAAACGAAATATTTAATTACTAAATAGGTTTTACTAAAAAGGTTTTTCTTTTATCACAAAATCAAAAGGTTACCAAATAGTTTATTTAAACATGATACCTTATACAGGGTGTTGAAAATTTACATCACAATAATTGAATTTTCAAACGTAAAAAACTCATTTTTTCATTCGATAGGAAATCTTATATCTATCTTTAATAGTTTTTGAGATATTTTCAGTATAAAAGAATGCATACTAAATACAAAACGATTTATTCTTCATTTATAGGAATGTAACAACTTTGGAACAGCAGGAAAACAGAAAAATATTGAAAAGGTTTGTTAAAACTAAAATAATATATTTGGGATATCTAATTTAAATTAAAACTTAATTATGTTGTTCGTAATGCTTCCCGTTCTGCTCCAATCATTTTAAAACTCTTCGCTGTACTTCTGTCATCGTCGTTCTTCGGATTTCCTGTCGCTGATGTCCGTTAATGGCGGCTACTACTCTGTTAGTCAATTCTTCCTCGAGTATTAACGGGTGTGGAATAGACCTGACTTTTCATATGACCCCAGAAATAAAAGTCTAATGGTGTTAAATCTGGTAGGCTTGGTGGCCACTGCCAGGGTGCCCTATTTCCGAACCACCTATCGTCAGACATCTGATAGTGTTGAATGGATACCACATGCGAAGGATAAGCCGGTGCACCATCCATTTGATAAAAGCAGTAAAATATAAAAGCGTAAAATATTGAGGGGAAGAGTTTCGCAAAAAATGTTCACACATCCAAGCAAAATATCTAAATATCTATCACTATTTAAATTTTTGTGTAAATTTCGTATCTAATTTCGTCCCCCATTATTAAATGGGGTATTCAAAATAGATTTAAAGGAAAAGTGACAGTATCTCAAAAACTATTAAAGATAGATATAGGGAACACTAATATTGATTGATTGGGAATGAGATTTCCCATCGAATGGCGTATCGGTATACAGGGTGTTCCATTTGAAAAAATAAGTTTTTTACGTTTGAAAATTCAATTATTGTGTTGTAAATTTTGAACACCCTGTATAAGATATCATGATGTACTAAACATCGTCCTATTTGGTTATGTTTCTACTTTTGGACCACCAATCATGAAACTTCTAGTTTCAATAATAACCGAGATATTCAATTTTAAACGTAACCGCGAAAATCACAAAAAAATTAGTAAAATCAAAAAAACTCAAAAATGGTGATATTTAGTTATAGGGAAACCTTATTAAAAATTATGTATTTTGATACGTAGAAACCAAAAATAAAATTAAAATTATATCATTCCATTTAAAATAACAAAGTTGATATCGACTTCCGGTGCCCGGGCGTGACAGTTTGAGAATATTTTAGCTGAAGAGCTCAGATCGAGTAAATTCTAATTCCAAAATTTTAAGTTTCCAGAAATAGTAGAAAATGAGAAACTTCTAATGTACCAGTTCCGTGAGACACCCTGTATATAAAACAACCGTTGTTTCGGATTAAGAAAGGTTGCTTTGAATTGAGACAATGTATGTTAGAATATTAATATTATTTAATGTTGTTTCTTTTTTCGCTCCAAAGATCAAATGTTGTGTTGGTTTAATGGCGTTAGGGAGGACTCCCTAACGCCATTAAACCAACACAACATTAATATTATTCACATAATTAACATAATTAACAACTACTACCAATTGACTACTGACTATTTACTGAACTAAAGACTATTTTACACTACACTAGTTTTTTTTCTAAACTTTTTAGTAACTAGAAAAACGTTCTAAATAATAGTAGTTGTAAATTACGCATGCGCAATGAAGGTGTTTATAAGGTCTGCCAACAGTGCCAAAGGGAGACATTTTGTTTTGTTTTGACATACCGCAGTTACGTATACGTGTGACCTCACAGTCACGTGCTACGCTATGTAAAGTGGTTTAATATATGTAAATTAAGTTGCACTGCCATGTTTACAGCTAAATATTGCTGAAATAAACCGGCATAAAGTAAACAATTAACTTAACCAATAAATGCTTTTAGTTGCTCTAGGTTTGCTACTGTGAAATAGATAAAGAAGTGTGTGTAGTATACCCATCTCTTCTTACTTTTTTTTCTAGTTACTAAAAAGAAGTTTAGAAAAGGAAGAAAGTAGTGTAGTGTAAAATAGCGTGAATTCTCTACTGATTCTGGGCGTCAAACTCGTCGCACTTATCTAACACAAAATATTTGCGATTTGATTATAATTTTATACCTCACCGAGTTGTTGATAGTACCGTCAATAGATTTGTTATAAAAGGCGAGAGTTATGACGAACACGATATTTTCCTTATGGCACGGTGCCATAATATACAACTTGACACATTGATTCATACGTGTTTAAGGAAATTGTGGTTTGCATGCGCCTTTCGATTATACGATTATGGTCAAAATAAATATCACAATAGTTTGGTTTCGATCTTTGTGGAATGAGTGTCTCATGTTGTAAATTACAGCAGCAATTTGTTTCTGTTTTCCTTCTATCTGATATGGTACGTTTTTAACATAAATTAGCTTGTTTTGCTATTGTGCTTGAGTTTTAAATTAATCCAGCGTATAATTACTTAAGTGTCAATTCCATGTCATCAATTGGTAGAAACCCGCAGTAAATTGTCAAGCTTTATTGTGCATTGTTGCTGACAGACTTGCAGATCACCCTTTATGGTGCTGGAAATATATTTACTAAAGACAGCGTGCACACGTGAAATCAATATCTGTATATTGTTTGAACTGACATCGATTTGCGTACTAGTATATAACCTTCCAATAGTGAAAGTTGCATTTTATTGCATTCTACAGTAGATATTATCTACAATCTTTGTACAACATCTAGAAAACTTAGTTATGCAACATTTGTAAAAGTTAAAAACATTGTGAAAAAACAATGACCTCCTGTCGAACTCAAGTATTTCTTTGTTTTAAAGCATCCTACTAATCGGGTATAGGTCAAGCAATAGAGCTACAAATGATTGCTTTTTTGACATAAAGACTAGCAGGAAGCCGCCTATCTTTCCTACTATCTTTCCTACTCGAAAATGCCATCTTTAAATTTTTTATAAACAATTATCAACAAAAAATCGCGTTTTTTAACTTTTTTATTGTAAAGGGAAAACTATTGAAGCAATCGTAATGGTGCAAAGGGATGAACTGTAGAGAATTAAATTACGAAGAGAATGACGATCCGATCGGATAATTAGAACCGGAGAAAAGCTGAAAAAAGCGGAAAATTTGGTGGCAGCTATTCACATGTACTTTAAGTGTGTAAAACCCGGATTCGCTCTGATTAAAGTATCGTTTACATCCACTTAACTTAACTTAACGTACGAAAAATTATACATAAGGTACGAAATTTGGATCCGTTCAATTTACATTCACTTACGGGTGCTTGACATGCGCATTTGACAGTGACAAAATAAACACAATAAGAAATCCATATTAAATCTATTCGCCTGAACGAGCAAATGTAGATGGCGCTGCAAAAAAATAGTTATGGCCGCTCTAAACGGGATAAAATCCTGGTGTTCTATACGAGTACGATATGACTTTAATTAGACGTTTTTTGGACGGCTACAAGATGGTATTGCTCCTAATAATAATGCTAATATAATTGGTTGCGGTTATGTTAGCGAAAACATAATTGTAAAGTGTTTAACCTCAAAATTTGTGGAATGACAATGCCTCACTGTAAAATGAAGTACACTGAGGAACACAACAATAGATGATACTTTTATTATTGCTTCTTTTCATTGCCCTTTCCATGTTTTCGCTCAATAAATAATAGGTTTACAAATGCACTAGTTTACCAATACTGGCCACACCGTATCCCGTTTAGAGTAACTCATTCTTTTACCACGAGGGGGCGACTCTTTCGTTCGTTTTAGCGAATCGCTTTTATTATACAAATATGTTTATGTCCACGCAAGTTGGATCAAGGTTCCATCGTCAGTGTCAATAATCCATTAATCGAGCTAAAATTATTGCAAAACAACACAAAGATAACAAAGTTCAAGCCGCACGAGCTAATTATTAGGTTATGTTACTGTCACCTGCTGTCACCATCATCCAAATTGTCAAATCGAGAGCTTGTGATTGGTGCACTTAGCGCACGGATTCTGGTAAGTAGAAGTTGAGTTAACAAATCCGTACGTTACGTTAAGTTGTTCTACGTTAAGTGAATGTAAACGAACACATATAATTCAATGGAGTTCAACTTTCTCTAATGTTCAAGTTTTCGTACGTTAAGTTAAGTTAAGTGGATGTAAACGAGGCTTAATAGTTTTCGCACAATCCTGATTTTAATTTTTTTTTGGTAATATTTTTGCGGAGGGTTGGATGCGTTTGAGGTCGGCAGATTGCAATTTAAAAAACGGCTTTGGAAACTAGACGTGAACAGCAACAAAGCGTCTATTCTGATTTTTCGATAAGGCCCGTTTAAGTGGGTATTCACTGAGAACATCAGCGAAAACACCCGCGCCCGCTAGAGTGGTCGAGTGATGAGGGAAGTGTGCGATTAGGGGAAACGTATATATTAAAGTAATACGCGCGCACAGCGCGCTTGTATTACTATAGATACGCGCTTTCCCGCGTCGATCGCCTACCCCCACTACTGGACCGGTTTGGAGCGCGCGGCAGTTTTCGGTCATATTTGCAAGCATTTTTCACCTATTTCGCAACATTTTAACGCAAAATCAGAATAAGCGTTTTGTAGCACAATACTTCTACTTTCGAAATACGTATAAAAAATTAAAATCGAACCACCTCCGACGCATCCAGGCTCGCCGAATCATATTGCATACAAATATTCAAATCGGAATTGTGCAAAAGCTAATCATCGGACAACGCCTGGGTTGACCACACTCAAAGTACCCATCAATCTCTACTTTCACGCAAAAAGCCTCCGCTACAACTTTGAAAATGGCGGAGTTACGAATTTTTTAAAAAACGCAGATTTTTCCGGTTTTTTTCAATTTGCCTCCGTTAATATTAATTCAATCGAGTCCGTGCAGGGTTTATTTTTTTCGTCTTTTCATTCTCTACAATTCGTCAGTGGAAAGCATCAAGGTTGCTCCATCGGTTCAGTTTTACAAGCAAAAAACGAAAAACCTGGGATAGTCGGCTTCCTGCTAGTATTTTTGTCACGGAAAAATCTAGGTATGGACACACATGCTTATTTATAAGCGTAAGCGTGCTAGTGAGCATGCTTAAATCGAGCATGCTTGTCAGCTGTTCACATTTGCTAGTAATAAGCATGCTAGTTTTAAGCATGCTCCCTAAATAAGCATGCTTAAAAGCTGTTCACACGTGCTCAGAGCACGCCCCCTTCCACCGCACCGCAGGTAGCGTGCCCAAAAATCAAACGACTGGTGATTTTTCAGCATGCTCGAAATAAGCATGCTTACTACTAGCAATGTCTAGACACACATGCTTTTAAGTAGCAAGTGTTCGAAATAAGCATGCTTTCGTGCTTCTAATAAGCATGTGTGTCCGTACCTTATTGCCTGGCCTACCAGGGGACTTCAAATATCTCAGGTAATGAGATTCTGCCGTATCTGAGTTATTTGTACAGTTTTGACCACCGTATTTCTTCCGCCATTATGAATTTTGACAATGTGTCTAAGATTTGGAATCAAATCTAAATTATGCACAATTACACTTCAAATTTGAAGTCGTTGAGATTTAAATACCTCTTGAGATAGGATTTGGCCACCCTGTCTCTAATAGAGACATCGGGGAGGCATCGTTCCCCCACTATGTATTGCGTTGTGATCATAAAGGAAATGCTGTTTTCTTTCCAACCTACAGGTCGTCATATTTAATCTTGCAATACAAGAAAACATAATATTTGCAAAAGTTTTCCGTTGGCTTGACAGACTACACCACCCACAATTCCCCATCTCTCTCATGCCATCACCTCGGCATATGTCTTCTAACCGTGTCATCCAGATAACAAAAAGCCAAGAGAGATATACGTGTGACTACAAAGTGGATCAATTCACGCACAACCTTATCAACAAATTCGTTTACTCGCCTCGTCCCTCATTTACGAAATTGGTTCAATTGCGTTCACGCAGAGTAGGAGCAGATGATGATGTAGTCGCTTATCGCTCCCACTGGAAGTTGATACCGTATCAAACAGTATCCGAGCGAGAAAAATAACGCACAATTAGTTTAGTATATTCATAAAACCGTTCGCCTCCGGGATTTAAGTTGAACGCGTGAATATAATGAAATCGGACAAAAGTAGACCTAATTCGGATGTGCAAGATTACATGGTGCAGTTTGAGGAGAAGTTTGACTTGGTTAATTGTGTTCATTGTGGGTGTTTGTTACAGGAAATATTGGAGACATGCAATGAGTTTCAGAAGAAACATGGCGATAGTCCTGTACCAAAACCTGCATTTCCTACAGCGAACGAGGCTGAGGATGTGCCTGAAGTGTCCCTCAGGTCGAGGGATAAGGGTACGGAGAGACAATCGAAGACTATTTGTGACTATAGTTCACTAACACAACGGTAAGTAATTATCTACTGTTTACTTTGTTGGCTTATTCTTACCTTGTCGGTTATCAGACGATAAGATAGAATAACGATTGGTGTAACACCGTTGATTAATTGTTGTGTTGTAATTCATAGTATTTTTGAATAGAGTTTGTTTTAGAATTAATGCAGTATACAAAAGATATATTTGCTTTATTTTGGGGTAAAACATACATTTTATGCAACTATCAGGTTGTGTCTATTTATTTTATGGATGTACAAATTCGATCAAAGCTTCCAAACATGTTAATTGTTTGCTCATTACTTTATAAAGCACTTGTCATCGTCGAGTTGTTTACATATTTACTTCTGGTCCTGTGGACTGCAGAAATAGACCGCATAAATTAGTTATTAATAGCCAGCAAAGTTAGTATTTTTACTTTATCATACGTAGTATGTAAAGTATTGCTTTATCATACGTAGTATGTAAAGTATTGTCATCGGGCAAAAAAAAATGTTTGAGATTTTAGCGGAAATATATCTTTTTGGGTCCCCTGAACACTTTTGACCAAGGTACAAAAAAATGTCTGTGTGTGTATGTGTGTGTGGATGGATGTGTGTGTGTGTGTGGGGGGGGGGGTGAGTGTGTGTGTGTGTGTGTACCCGTTTTTTTTTTGTGGCGACGATTCCGGAGAAACTACTAAAGGTATCAGGACGAAACTTCATATTTAGAAGTTTTATGACCAAACCTAGAGCTGAAAAGCTTTCTGTTGAAGAGGGTCCAAAGCAACTGGAGGTTTAGTCTTAGCATTTTCGAAAGATTTTGCAAATAAGCCGCCATTTCTGGAATTTTGTCGAAATAGTTAAATAATAAATTAAAGTAGAGGAAATTCTGAATAATTTATGACTATAAAATTTTTGGTATAATCAATAGTTTAGCTGCATGAGCAAATTCTATTTCATCGAGATCGGTCGTACTGCATTCAAAATAGTAGCCAGGATATGTCAGATATTTTGATTCTAATGACAGTAGGTAATGTCAAACGTTAATGTTTTGACAATACCTACTGTCAATATAAGCTGCGTACGGATATTGTACACCGTTACAGTTTTTACACCCGTTACACGTAACTGTCATTTGGACGGTGTACCCGGTGTCAACGGAGTACAACATCCGAACGCAGCTTTAATCGACATATCTGTCTAGTTCTACAAGGTTTATTTTAATGCAGATATAGCCGAGCTCGATCAAATAGAATCTCATGCAGCTAAACTATTCATTTTATATATAGTATGATAAAGTCATGTACCTGGCCACATCAGATTTTTTTTGATAGTTTTCGGTAGTTTTTACAAATTTATACCAGCTGAACCCATTCACTTAGAAACCTCAACATGGTCTCATAGTAAACCTTCTTCCTTGAACTTTTACCTGAAATTTCAAAAGTTTGTTCCCAAATATTTTTGAAGCGATTATAGTGATTCTTTAAGTGTGGTGCGGACGGACGGCTCAATAAAAGACACGTCAAAAACGCAATAACCTGGCGTGATATGCAACACTTGATCTCAGATTCGCATTTAGCGCAAAAAAATCAATCGTCGCTTTCCATAAACAAGCAAAAGTTAATAATATTATCCTAATATTCGTCCTTTTCTCGAAAATTTTCATGTTAGGCGTTGGGTTGCCATTAAAAAAAATGTGTTGATGACGTCATAAGTAAAAAACAATTGAAAATCGGAAATTAAATTTGTTGTAAATATGTATATTTTGATAATTAAAAATCCATTTATCCTAAGATTTTTTAAATAACAAACTGTTTCAGAGATTTTGTAATGTATCCAGTATCTTGCTAAACTTTAATGTTAAATAACACTGCAACAAAAAATTTCTTCCCGGGAAATAGCTAATAATGATTCTTTATGACCCCCTGAACACTTCCACAAAGGCGTCTTTCTAGGTTAGCTCGAATAAGAGCTCGAGCTATTTGCAAATTTATTTTAAATTTTATTCATCATTCTATATGTTGTTTGGGGAGCTGAATCGGAATTTCAACTTTGCTACTTCCCATAGATATGGCTTCACAACGAAAATCGCAAAAAACCTAAAAATTTTCGACTTTTCTTCAGTTTATTGCCAAAAAGTCATAAAACTATGCACTTTTCGACGTAGACCTCTATATAGAAAAGTAAAGTACACTAAATTTGCTATAAAATGCACCCTCAAGTGTATTTTTGGTTGAATGGTATGGCCGCTCGAGCGCGCTGAAAGGCCAAATTTTCCTACGTTATGTGCGTGTAATTACAAAAAATGCTCTACAAATTGCATAACTTAATCAGTTTTTTTTGGTCAAACTGTGTAGCCGCTAGAGCGCGTGGAAATTTGAGGTCACATTACGCGAAACCGCGATAACAAGAGCCCTTCACCAAAAATTCAGAGACCCTATATTCCTACTATTTATTTATTAAAAACTATATATTTGCTCTTTTTAATTAATACTTAATGTATTATGTGATGTATCGAAGTTGGCCGACTTGGAGCGGATGCATTCGAAGCAACGCTAGTTTTTCTGTAACATTTCCCTTACCTACAACATATGTGTATGTACGATGAAACAGCGAGCATTGACACCAGTTATCAACATAGTATATATAGTAAGGTGATGCGTTTTACTTATAGTTCCTTAAGTGCAGCTAATAACAGCTTAGAAACACAACATATTATGTAACTTTTTATTTTTTTATAAACATTCGGGCTCTTGACAGCGGCTTCGCTTAGCTTAATATGACATAATATATCAACCCAATCTCGCGGCTACACGGTTGGCCAAAATAAGTGATTAAGATGTGCAATTTGTAGAGAAAGTAATGTAGTTTTAGTATAATCTTAGCCTTTTTAACTAACTCGAGAACTGGGTTTTACATAAAGTAGGAAAGTTTGCCCTTCTTTCAGCGCGCTCTAGCGGCCAAACCGTTCAACCAAAAGTGCATTTTGAGGAGTACGCTTATAGGAAATTGAATGTACTTTATTTTTGTATGGAATGGTCTACTTCAAAAAGTGCATAGTTTTATCACTTTTTCGCAAAAAAACTGAAAAACTGTCGAAAACTAGCTTTTTTGCGATTTTCGTTGGGAAGCCACATTCGTGGGAATGAGCGGGAAGGAGCAAAGTTAAAATTCGGATTCAGAACCCAAAAAAAACTTCTATATATTTTTCCTGGAACAGGCATCCTCGGAAACGATTTGACTGGACTATTTTGCCATAATATACAGAGTGTTTTCTTTATCCGATTATTCGAGCGAACCTAGAAAAACGCCTTGGGGGATGTTGATCAAAATTTGGCGCACAGTGTAACTTTTGCAATCTTTAACCGATATTCATTATTTTTTTCAGGATATTGTAAAGAAATTCATAAAAATTATCACGTCATTGAAAATTTGTATAATAAAATGTTACACCTGATAATACCGGGTAAACGAAAATGATGTTTTTGGTGTATTTTCAAGACACCCTGTGGAATAACTGAGGAACTGAGGACAAGTTCAGAAGTAGTCTGTTACTAAGCCACATCTCAGCATTATGTTAGTCAGTTCATTCCAATATTTGATTTTTTTATAGAAGAAACACAATTTTATGTAAATCTTTCGAATGCTTGAAAATCTGGCAGCAAATGTTCTTTAATTGAGGGTGTTAGATTATTCGTTTTTAAACCAGCAATGATTTACCGTAAGGATAATGACCAGAAATGAAACAGAGAAACCGCTGGGTAAAAATTACATTTTAATAAATAAAATTTAACGTGTATTTGATACTTTAATAACTTGTTAAAGCTTTCGTGGTATCGAATGGATTTAATGTTCGATCCTGAAGGATTACGAAATATTCAGCCTGCAAAAAACAGATATTGGGGTGCATTCAAAAACAAAATTTAAGAATTGATATGGCTTTGTAACTGAGTACTTGAAAATCGCGACAAGTTACTCAGTTAGCCTACATGATATCTTAAACTTAGACAAAAAGAAAAACTGTCCCATTAAACGTTTTTAAAGTATTTGATAATCTTGACGAATTTCTTTACAATGTTCAATGAAAATCGGTCAAAACCTACCAAAGTTATTAAGCATTAAAAGTCAGCTAAATTGGTTTAAGCCTTACTTTTCCGTCTGTCTGTCTGTCTGACTGGTTATCGGTCTATCTGTATACACGATAACTGCCGTAATTTTAAGGGCAAAATCGGATAGAATTTTGTTTTAGGATAGTGGGGGTATTTTAACTTCTGCTTGACCGAAGATAATTTCTTTACTAGTTTTTTTTTGCGTCATTGATACATGATACAACCAGTGTACATAATTAACCTTTGTTGGTTTTATGATGAACATTATTAAATTAAAAATGGCGTGTTGCGTCCCTGATAAAGCCTATTGAAATGTTCCATAAGCAAGTAACATCGGGGTTTTCATTTGTGAATTGTGAAAGGATGATTTAAAACTGGTGAATTTACTTTAGTATACTATGGATGGACATGAGAATAATGGAGAGAGGCCAAAGAAAATATTTGTTTTTGTCTTAAACAAATATGTTTTCATTAATACAAATATTTAAAAGAAGATATTTCTTAAGTACGTAGGGTTTCACGGCCAGAATCATTTAGGAAATAAACTGCTTCCGGGTTATGCCGTGTGTCAAGAGTTGTAAATGCTGACGTTTCGCGAATCATGTTGGTCGCTTCGTCATAGCTGAATACTGAAGACCCACCAAAGAAATCTTCCTTATATACCTAAATTTATACCTCACTGCACACATCTGGAGCTGCCCCTCCCATGTGTTTTTCCACCTGACCGCATTAGGATCGATTTCCAGACCCTACTAATGTCACTGGCGTCCTCACGATTGATGTTGTCAGGATGTTTGTAAATTTCTTAAAAATAAAATTCACGGTGGAAATAGAAGAGGATAATCAGCTGCCATGCTTGGATGTGCAGGTACACAGAACGTCAACGGGTAGGCTACAGTCTACCGTAAGAAGACACATACCGATCGGTACTTGAACGCCAAATCACACCACCATCCCCAACAGAAGAGAAGTGTTATTAGAACTCTGTTCAACAGAGCCGAGAAGGTATGCGACTCCAGCACTATGGACGACGAACGGAAACACTTGGAGTGGGCCCTACGTCAGAATAAAGGTCAAGAGTAAAGGATCTTTGGCCTAACCCAAAGGATATCACACCACTCCTGAAGAACGAACGGGTATACAAGATAACATGTGAGTGTGGAACATGCTATGTAGGACAGACAGGACGAAGCATCGAATGTCGAGTCAAGGACCACAGTAAAGACACCCGGCTAGGCAAGATTCAACAGTCCGCGTTGCTCAACACTGGCACGAGTCGGGACACACAATGGATTTCGATAACGGGGAGATATTGGCAAGGGTGGGTAATTATTATCGAAGGCTTATTAGAGAAGCCATCGAAATTTACAAACATCCTGACAACATCAATCGTGAGGACGGCACTGACATTAGTAGGGTCTGGAAATCAATCCTAACGCGGTCAGGTGGAGAAAACATGGGAGCGGCAGCCCCATGTGCGCAGTGAGGTGTAAAGGCATATAAGGGAGATTTCTTTGGTTTACGAAACTTTAGCATTTACTAATCTTAAAAGTAATAATATATTTCTTAAAAGAAAAAGATCTATGTACCCAACCCAACTCAAAATCATATTAATAATACAATAAAATTATGTCTTTTTTATATGGACCCTGTTCCTAGATTGACTCTTACGATGATTGTATTTGGTTTAAATCACTATCAGCCCACACCACGCCGCTACTGTCCCACTTTGCAAGGGTCAAATTCTGGTAACCTTATGTATGCTTGTCGTCCTTTTACTACAAAACGGTCAGTTAACTTCTTATCTGTAACATTATTGCCCAAATTATGTGGTAAGATATTTTTAAATATTTTTATTCTTATTTGTCTGCTTGTTATCTTAAAACAAAACAGGACGTAAAATCAATTACTCTTCCTGAATTACTCTTCCTGAGTTCTATTTAATTTTTTATTTGTGAAGCTACGAATGAAACTTAGAATACACAAAAAAATACAATTTTTGAACGCAACATCGATTTTGCCCTCTAGGGTAGTTTATCAAAGCTAAACCGGCATATCTCAGTAACTCAAGATAAGCCAGATATAATATTTTTATTATCACTGATATGTAGGTACTTCTTGTGCACTTCTTATTTTTACAATGAGGTAGACATGGGCTAAACTTTGTTCTCCAATGTAATTTCGTTTTATGTATTTTTATATTTTCTGATTCTTTTAATTACATTTTTGATTTTCTTTCAGCCCTGGTAAAGTAAAACCGATAGTCCTTAATGGAGAGTTTACAATAACGGGCGACGGCGTCACAACAAAGAACCATACCGGAAAGATAGAAATAACAGGCTCAAAGATAGTCTTCAAGAAAGCCAACGATAAAGTGAAGCGCGAAGTAGGTATTTTTTCTTTTATACGTAATCAATCTATTACAGGATAACACTGAAACTAAAATACATATTTTTATTTACTATTTCTAGGAAAATCTATGGAAAATAGAAGAGACACCCGACGGAGGTTGGAAATACTGGACGTCCCTCCCTAAAGAGCCTGACGTCCATCTGCAAAGGACAATTAAAAAGTCGCGTATCGAAAAAGGTATACTGAAGAAGTTGATGCAGAAACGTTCGACTAAGAATCTCCTAGAGAAGAAAGGAATTCTCAAGCAGGAGGACATTTTCGGCAACAACCTGGCCGCCCTTCAGAAGAAATTCGAAAGTCCTATTCCTCCATTCGTGTATACCATCATTGATTACATAGAGCACGAAGCGAACATAAGGACGGAGCATATTTACAGGATATCGGGGAATATGGCGACCATACAGAAGATTAGACTGGATATAGATAATAATAAGATTTCTGTGCTGAATAATCATAAGAATGACGTCGAAGTATTGACTGGGACGTTGAAATTGTTCTATAGGGAGCTGGTCGATCCGCTGATACCGTACAAGGACTTTGAAAAATTATCGAAGATTTCAAGTAAGTTTCGTAATTATGTATGTTGGTATCTTGGTTTTCACTTGACATGATAAGAGATTTTGAAGTTGTGATTCGTATGAAGGTCGTGAGTTCGAATCTCATGGCCTGCGTGAAGGTTTTTCTGTGAGCTCGAACTTCTCTCCAAAGCTTCGATATAGAAACAAATAACACCAGATGTAGACGCCGCTACTATAAACATGTCTGTTTTTATTTCGTATATAATACATTTGACGTATGGTATAACCTAAAGAAATAAATGTATTGCTTTCTATTTGTACAAATATTCAAACTGGACTGTGTTTGAGTTTTCTAGTCGATGATATAGTATGTACTTTCACAGTCGTCGCTATTGTAAACATGTTAGCCAATTCACTACAAACACGCACTACAATACTCCAGAGTGCAAGTCTAGAGAAGTTCAGAAGAAAATAGCCTTGTGCTCTTATAGTTAACATATAATTATACAGGGAACTGGCACGTTAGAAGCTACTCATGTTCTACTATTTCCGGAAACTTGAAATTTTGGAATTAGAAATTACTCGATCTGAGCTCTTCAGCTAAAATTTTCTCAAGTTAACTGTCACGTCCGGTCACCGGAAGTCCGTATCAACTTTGTTATTTTAAATGGAATGATATAATTTTTATTTTGATTTTGGTTTCTAAGTATCAAAATACATCATTTTTTATAAGGTTTCCCTATACCTAAATATCACCATTTTTGAGTTCTTTTGATTTTACTAATTTTTTGGCGATTTTCGCGGTTACGTTTAAAATTGAATATCTCGGTTATTATTGAAATTAGAAGTTTCATGATTGGTGTTCCAAAACTAGAAACATAAGCAAATAAGACTATGTTTAGTTCATCATGATATCTTATACAGGCTGTTTAAATTTTACCACACAATAATTGAATTTTCAAACGTAAAAAACTCACTTTTTTCAAATGGAACACCCTGTATACCGATACGCCATTCGATAGGAAATCTTATTCCCTATCAATCAATATTAGGGTTCCCTATATCTATCTTTAATCGGTTTTGAGATATTGTCAGTATAAAAGAATGCAATCTAAATACAAAACGATTTATTCTTGATTTATAGGGAATGTAACAACTTTAGAACAGCAGGAAAACAGAAAAATATTGAAAAGGTTAGTTAAAACTATAATAATATATTTTGGATATCTAACTTAAATTAAAACTTAATATTTTGTTCGAAATGCTGCCCGTTCCGCGCCACACATCGCTGTACTTCTGTCATCGTCGCTCTTCCAAAATTTTGTTACATTCTCCATGAATGAAAAAATAAATTCAAAATATCACTATTTGAATAACCGTCAGCGTTTTCCATTTCGTAACTAATAACTAATAACCAGGTACAACTGTATACCCAATTATTAGCGATAGATGAACAACAATACAAACAAACATATCTGTCAAATGTAAACATCTATCAAAATTAAGGTAGAAGTGCATTAGCAGCGACCACCATCGGGCGTACACGATAAATCCCGAGCACTGCAAATCACTGCAAATTACTGCAAATGTGCCAAAAATGACATGAGAAGTATGAAAATATCTGTATTCAAATACATTTTATTATTTAAATACTGCACATAGAAATGCCAATTTATAAAAATGATGTTGTGAAAGGTTATCGATAATGAAATACTTTATCTGCCAAAATGTGAAGGCCTCCTTATGCTACCCAGGAGTATTCAAAATGGATTTAAAGAAAAAGTAGGGAATCGTAATATTGATTGATAGGGAATAAGATTTCCTATGGAATTGCGTATCGGTATACAGGGTGTTCCATTTGAAAAAAATGAATTTTTTCCGTTTGAAAATTCAATTATTGTGTTATACCATGATGAACTAAACATCGTCTTATTTGGTTTCCAGTTTTGGGCCACCAATCATGAATCTTCTAGTTTCAATCATATCCAAGATATTCAATTTTAAACGTAACAGCGAAAATCACCAAAAAATTAGTAAAATCAAAAAAAAACTCAATAATAGTGATATTTAGATATAGGCAAACCTTATCAAAAATGATGTATTTTGATACGTAGAAACCAAAAATAAAATGATAATTATATCATTCCATTTAAAATAACAAAGTTGATACCGACTTCCGGTGATATTTTTGGGAATATTTTATCTGAAGAGCACAGATCGAATAAATTCTAATTACAAAATTTCAAGTTTCCCGAAACAGTAGAATATGAGAAATTTCTAATGTAGCAGTTCCGTGAGACACCCTGTATTTATAATGTATTACAGTAGACAATAATCAGACGCAACTGCCATCGGAAAGCATACATATAGAAATTCATAAGGACCTTCAGAACCGAATGGTAGCGAGCATTTCACGATTGGCGCAATAATTATGACGTGGGTTATTTTTGCGTTTTGGGGGTCGGACGGGAGCCTTAAGACGTGTCAGCTACGCTGGGTATAATAATGATAATTCAGGCCAGCTGAGCTGATTCCCTCGCAGTGGCGAAAGCTGTCTTCTTGCCGCTTCATGATTACATCTTCAGAGACATTGTTCTAACCTGCAGTTTTTTCTAAGTTCTGGCTTCATATTTCCGATTGATCATATCATACGAGAAAGTTGTTTCAATAAAGTAGAAATTATCCGAATTTACATTTATTTTATAACGGATTTTGACGAAAATAAATGAATTGTCATAAACAAGAAAATTGTTACGAAAATGAGATCTTCTTAATACAACGTATATAAAAAATTTAGAATGACTGTACTATTATAGTCTACGGATAGGTAGTTCAAAATCGTTTAGCAGTTTCCACAGCTACAAACGTATCAACAAATTAACAATTTTAATAATACAATTTTTGGTAAAATATACAACTATTCATACAACTTCGTTTTTCTCTTTCTCCATCCGTAATTTTCAGTAATTTGGGTGAAAGGATTTTAAATGGACACTTTAAATATATGACAATTTAACAATTAGTTTGAAGTATATTGACGAGTTATGTAAACTGACACAATTTTAATTATTCATTTTAGATAAACCAGACAACGAGGAGAGACATAAGTCCGTATATGATATTGTTGAAAACGTATCTAGTCCACACAGGGAGAATATAAAACTACTCATCAATCATCTCCTGAGAGTGGAATCGCACAACAGCTTCAACAAGATGACGCTGAAGAGTTTGGCGATAGTGTGGGGACCGTCGATGATCTGGTACCAGAAGGATAAGTGCCCGCATCACAACGCGTTTGAGTTTAGCATGTTGGTGAACCATATTGTTGAAATGACTTTGGTAGCGTATAAAGCGAGGACGCCAGAAGAACAACACGTGAGTTAGCGCACAAAACGATTGACGTGTCTTCCTAGTGATAGTGTCTTGCTTCCTTGTGCATGTGTTTGATGTAGTTCTAGTGTATTTTTAGTTTTGTTAGTACTGAAGCAATTCAATTTATGTCGGATGATCATTGATCGTTTAATACTACCTACTCAAAACATTTAAGGAAAGATTATTATGAAGGATATTTCACATTTAACCAACTTAAAACTAGTAAGAAAATTATCTTCAGCCTGGCTAAAGTTAAAATACCCCCCACCGGAAAATATTAAAAAAAATTCAGTAAACCGATTTTGCCCATTCACGAACTTGTCCTTACTTTTTAAGAGATAAGCTTGTATACCAAATTTCAAATCAATTACTTCAAAATTACGGCATTTATCGTGTACACAGACGGACAGACGGACAGACAGACAGACATAGCTAAATCGATTCAGTTTCCAATGCTGAACTTTATGCACGTTGTTTGTAATGCTCAAGCAAAGGTGTACTGTATGCAAATAGTGCAGGCAAATTAACTGATTATAAGCAAAAACCGGTATTAATTGTAGACAGTAGTTTTATCATTGTAAAGGGGCTCATAGTGAACGTAAAAAAAATAAATGCAGGTCATGGGGTGGTATAGTGTTTATTTGAGAGGGTTGAAAGCGGGTGCAACGTATATTATTGCGTTTTCCAGCGAAACTTGACGTTTTATCCGAAAACGTCCTATACTAAGTTGTAGATCATAAAATAATCTACTACAATCATATGGGTATGGGTCACTTTTTACTATGACCTCAAAATATCCGAGAAAACTTCGAATGCCAATGCCAAAGGAAATTTTCTGTTTTTTATTTTTCGTTGTCGCAACAATAATTCAATTTTAATCAAATTTTGTGAAAGCGTGCCTTTTTATACTTTAAATAAGCATAATTTTTTTTACTACACAAAAAACAAGAGGTTTTTGAAATATTTAGTTTTTTCCATCAAAATCAGAATTTAAAAAAAAAAGAAATTCTGTGGTGAAAAATGATCGTACAGAGTTCCTCTGGGACTAATTTTTGTTGTTTTTACATGTACTTATTGATACCATAATAAAAATAATAGCCCCTATTTAACAACATGCTCAAAAATTGAAAAACTCTAAAACGACTTTTGCAACAGAATTTTCAGTAATTGTTCATTATTTGTTTAAATTTATAAGAAAATTGCAATACTGGTTACATTAAATTGTACGGAAAAAAATACAAAGGAAACTGGCTCTCATTTCTACACTAATGCTATAACCATTAAATTAGAATAAGAAATCTTCAGATAAGTAAGCAAAATAACAGTTTTTGTCTTTGAATCAAAAAGTATCCAATACAAAAGTTGTAGGTCAAGAAAAAATCTACAACTTTTGTAGAGGTTACTATATAACATAACCTCAAAACTTCCGAGAAAAATTGCGAATAAGGCAAAGATTAGCATAGTTAAATAACTATGCCAATCTATGAAAATCATAATAATAAAAATATTTATTTTTCATTTTTTATTTGTAAATCTGTAAATATATATTGACCGGGTGGAGTCGTTCGGAAAGAGATATTCGAAAATGCAAGTCGCGGTAGGTGCAGCGTGTCGTATACTGACGATGCCTGTCTCTCCGTCTGGATTCCACGTTGTCACCAAGGCCCTACGAGGTGCGCCAAGTTAATAGTTTCCTCCAGGCCGGTGAGCGAACTCATGTGCCGTGGTTGCGTACAGTCTTTTATGCTGCTCGGTCCAGGTCGTGTGTCGACACGTAGTGGAAGGGGGCTCCTACGCCCTCGCTGGTCCTGGTGCCATGGTGGCGACCTCGAAAGCGCTATTGCGGAGCGCACTGGTATTAGGGGCGTGTTATAATATTAACTTTTGTAATTTATTATTATCAATTATTAAAGTACTGTTTCTACTGTATTGATGTCACATTTTTAACACTAGTAGATTTTTTCATAAACAGTTTGTGATTTTTTAAGACTTAAATAATTTACTTTCAGAAGTTTCGTCAAAACTAAATTAAAATTATAAATACTAAAAAAATGAATCTTTCGCATTTTACTCGGAAGTTTTGAGGTTATGTTATATAGTAACCTCTACTAAAGTTGTAGTAATGCAATTTTCTTAAAAATTTAAACAAATAATGAACAATTACTGAAAAATTCACTATTGCAAAAGTCGTTTTTGAGCTTTTTCAATTTTTGAGCATGTTGAATAGGGACTATTATTTTTATTATTGTGTCAATAAGTACATGTAAAAACAACAAAACTGAGTCCCAGAAGAACTCTGTACAATGATTTTTCACCACAGAATTTCTTTTTAAAAAAAGTCTGATTTTGACGTAAAAAACTAAATATCTCAAAAACTTCTTGTTTTTTTGTGTAATTAAAATATGTATGCTAATTTAAGGTATAAAAAAGGCACGCTTTCACAAAGTTTGATAAAAATTGAATTATTGTTGCCACAACGAAAAAAAAAACAGAAAATTCGTTTTGGCATTGGCATTCGCATTTTTCTCGGAAATTTTGAGGTCATAGTAAAAAGTGACCCATATGAATGTTGTAGATTTTTTTATGATCTACAACTTAGTATAGGACGTTTTTGGATAAAACGTCAAGTTTCGCTGGAAAACGCAATAATATACTTTGCACCCGCTTTCAACCCTCCCAAATAAACACTATACCACCCCATGACCTGCATTTACTTTTTTACGTTTACTATGAGCCCCTTTACCATTTCCAATGATAAAACTCCTGTCTACAATTAATACCGGTTTTGGCTTATAATCAGTTAATTTGCCTGCACTACCAGGAATATTCCCATAGGAACTTACAAAGGGCAAACATCTACATATGCTCAGACAGTCAAGCGACATTGAAAACGCTGCAATCAAAAACCCACAAATCCAAAACTGTCTGGGACTGCAAAATTTCCCTGGAAGAATAGCAAAAGAGAACCACTGATGTGGATTCCAGGACATTCAGGGATCGAAGGCAACGAACAAGCCGATATCCTAGCCAGAGAAGGCTCTAAGACTCCCTTCTGCGGACCTGAACCCTGTTGCGGTATCACAAGGAGTCACATCAGGAAGATGGTACAAAACTGGGAAGATAAATCTAAAAGAGCTTACCGGGAAACATCATTAGGCATGAGAAAAGCTAAGGCTACCATAACTTTCTCCGCCTCCAAGGCCAGACAGTATATCCAGTTACAACAAACAGACCTTCGACTGATTACAGGTCTCCTTACAGGACATTGTCCACTGAGATATCATCTCACAAAGATTGGACGGGCAAACAACGCAGACTGTAAATTCTGCGGGGGGTCCCCTGAGACACCGGTACACATATTGTGCGAATGTGACGCTCTAATGCACACAAGACAAAACCACTTGAGAGCCGCCATCATTGAACCGGCAGAGCTGACACAACTTACTCCTCGAACAATTACTGACTTCGTGAAAAGGCTCAACATCGAAGGACTCTAATGTATGAGAGAAATACAAAAGATCTTTTAGGTCAAAGTATATCGAAAGGAACAGATGCCAAACGACTGGGCGTTAACATTGTCTGATCTGAGCCGTAGGCGAGCGTGTAAACATGCGAGCGATTTATATCCGCTGTGTGCGAGTCGAATACGACGTTTTATCTACGACTCACAAATTCCATTTTATATCAAATATTTTAAATGTATTTGTTAATAATGGCGAGGCAAACTGGCAAATAACTGTCATTCACGTAAGTTTTGACAGACTTTTACACTAGCGTTGTATAATGATAACAGTTCGTTCAAATATTGAAGTCATTATTTGAACGAACTGTCATTATTATACAACGCTAGTGTCATTAATCATTATAATCATTGGCGTGTAGCATGATGGGGATTATATAGTCATAGATACGTATGCAATCAACTTATTATATGCGAGTCGTAGATAAACGTTTTAACATGTTACTACTTGAACCATAACCTATCAAAATCTAGAATGACTGGACCACAGGACTGGACTATAAAAAAATAGAAATTTGAGAAATACTAATGATTGCCTGACATAAAATTGAATTGTTTTGTTGAATTGTTGTGATAGTAAGTTTTTAGAAATGAGACTGAAGACATCGAAAGTATGAGTATAGTCAATAATTCTATTGTTTTAATTTAGGTATTCACTCATTTTATATTCAATAGATATTGTTTGATGTTTTCAGAAATATGCAAGATGATATGCGATATGTATCTGTTGTTTGTACACTTATTCTATGCATTTTCTCAGCTTTTGAATATGCCTGGTATATAGGAAAGTATACTTTTGGGAGAATTTTTACTTTTTGTTATTAATTATTCAATTCTTTATTTATAGTTTCTTTTGTAATGTCCTAAACATTTACACATATCCTCCATGAAAATATAGTTCTTATCCCTCAGTTCCACGCTCGACCCCCAACAAAAGTAAAGAGAGACGAAAGATGCAATGCCACGTTTAACAGAAAAAGATAGCGCATGACATCCTTCATCTCTCTTTTTGCGCTTTCTTTATCAAACGTGGCATGGCTACTTTCGTCTCTCTTTACATTTGCTGGGTTCGAGCGTGGAAATGATGGGTTAGATAAATGTGACAGAAAACACTAAAATCCTATTTTGCCGATTGTAGTGATTTCAGATCTTGACTTTTATTTATTTTTGGGTTTTATAATACGAAATTACTGATTTTTGTCGGAGGGTACTGGCATTTGGTATGTGTGCTGATTTTATCGTTGGTTGGTAAAATTTCGTATATGTATGTGTCTTTCCGTTAATTTATTGTATTGTTTCTTCCGATGTTGTTTTGCGAAGAAAGTTCGTTGGGATTTGCATGGTTTAGCATGATTTTTCTTTCATTTGCTAGTATGAACATATTCTACTGATATCTAATATATTTTAATTAGAAACAAAACATTTAAAATATATAATTTATTCCTGTTATGGTATTTATGTTATGCATGTATGACTTTTGTATATTTTAAACTGTTTTCGTAGAAAATATATGTTATTTACAAAACCAATTACATACACTGATATAATAATAAGCATCCAACATACAGTTTTCTCAAAACAACTTTTAACAAGAGTTACCATTTACCATACTTTTAATCGTTATCCTGAACATACACCAAAATATATTTGTGCGTTAATGTTTTTGTAAATTTGTAGTGGCTAGTGTTGTAGTTATTTATTGTGTGTATTTATGTATAATTATTGTAGTATAAACGCTAAACGTGTTATGTCTCGCTAAACACCAAAGAAATATACATTTTCCGAAACTGTCATCATTTATTTTCTGGGCCCATCTTCAAATCCAAAAAATATTCGGTCTTATCGACGATATTAAAATTGTGGTACTAACATTTTGAGAAAAATGCTGCATATCAAAACAAATCGTTTTCACATAAACCCTTTATATATTTTGTATAAAGTGCAAAAGCAATTTCTGTCTGAACAAAAACATATCTTTTGTTTTTACTTTATTTTCTTATTATAATTAACAATATATAAAGGCAGGCAATAGACAGTCGAACAAAACGTACAGATGTCACGTATGTCGTAACAAAGAACTAAATAAACCCTTTGCTCTAAAGTCAACATACTTTCAATCAGCTTCTAGCAACAAATTGCTTGGATACGCGGTTACTACTGTCAACTGATCAATCATAATTGTGGTCTCTAAATTTTTTGTTCACGTGTTTCACATGTAATGTCTTTTCACTGATCCGAGATGTAAAATTTGAAATAGAACATTCAAGTTTTATATTCGAGCATAAAATTAATTCAAACTAACTTGTACCTATAAGATTGTTGATCTAATTCCGAAAAACCGATAGTTTAAACCGATAGTTTACTCTTCGGCCAGTTTTCTAACCATCCTGTATGTAAAATCAAAATATTAACAATGGCTTTCGACTTTTTAGGGCATCCAAAACTCTTTATAAAGAGTTTTCTCGAGAAATTAAAAATTATGTCCATTATAGGTATAGTTAGGTCCACCGGGGACACACTGTATAAATAATACAGGGTTGACCATTTAAAACGCAACTTAACTTTACATATAGATGTCACTGTAGGTACACCGTAGCGTCTGCCAAACGAGGTCGTTGAGTTGTCGATTGTTTCGTTTAATGAGGATCAGTGGCGTAGCTACATATTCAGCGCCCTGGAGCAAGAAAAATCTGTGCGTCCCCTAGTTTTTCGGAAGAGCTCTAGCATTTTTTGAATATTTAATTTAATGTATCCCACTTACAAATCACAATTCAATTCCAGATTGAACCAAAAACGGAGTTTAAATATACAAAATCCGTAAAAAGTGTTTTATATAAATACCGGCATCGTATTTTAAGGAATCTTCTAAACAGTATCCTTTGCTTGCGTAGATTTAAGAACATAGTAAGACACTAATTTTGATTTCCGTAAAAACCAAGCTGGGTATTTAATAAGCCATTTCTTAACCTTCTGAAGACTATCGCAAATGGTCAAATTTTAATTGCACGCTATTGTTCTTCTTATTTTTAATTATGATGCTCAATCATGTTTTCAAATACTTGGGGTGAGGAATGGATCACCCAGCATATAAATACGTCACCTATACGTGCTTTTGACGTATTTTCAGATGCATAACTTGAAGGCGCCAACTCAAACGATGTATACCTACACATTTTACGCAGAGAATTAAAAGATCTAGAAGTTTACTAAAAAAACCATTGTTGTCCGATCAATAAAAAAATCCAGTTCCTTCATTTTTTACCGTTAATAACTCGCAACCCAGACACTATATTGATGGGAACTTTTTACGTTATGTCTAATGCGCAATTAAAAGCACATTTAAAAATCCAGCTGTATTTGAATTTTTCCGAAGTGAATTGCTATTATTTGTTAGTAGTGAAATAATTTCACTACTTATTTCCGTATTTTGTGTTTGCAAGCTTGCATTTAGAGCTTGTGGCGATATTTTGAGTGTGCTATAATATAAATAAAGTTTATTGTGTATAATTTCTTCCTTTTTTCGATTTTGTATTTATTAATCTGAAAATTCTAAGATTTCTGATATCTACAGCTTACAAAGTTACAACCGCAATATACAAACGTAATCAAATAAAATTACCATTAAAGTAATAAAATAACTTACAACCTTGAAAACATCGCACCAATCTATGAATCAAAATTATATAATTAAGTCATGACACAGAACATTTGGAACCTTAGAGTTTAATTTAGAAAATCTGGCCAATGGAATCTTTTACACAAAAGTTTTTTTATGGACCTTCCAGTTTTGCGCCTCTTCTACTCGTGCGCCTGGAGAAGTTTGCTTCCACTGCTCCCCGTAGCTACGCCCCTGATGAGGATGTTGTCAAACGTCGGAGAAGGAATTCGAAATTAACAGATTTTTGTGTTATTTTTGGCAAAATCATACGCAATTGTCTCTAACATGTTTTCCAATGAATATGGAGGTGTTGTTTCGATTGTCACTCTTTTCTTAATATAGAAAATTAATGCATAAGTATTATAATTTATAAAAAACAAACACATTCTTGAACACGACAGCCGGAATGTTTGTGGTTTAAAACTATGATATGTAACGAACATGATACAAAGTTTCATCAAAATTGAAATATTTATCGGTTAGAGGATTCATATTTTTGGATATGTAGCAACCATTTTTGCACGTTTGGTAGTATAGGCTCTACAGCGAAAGGACGAGTGTCTTGCCGCTTTTATTAACATCTATAGAGTGACGAATATTTGTCGGTGATTAGAGATAGTGGACATGCCACCTTTCGCCATAGAGACTATATAGTAGTACCTACTACATTACACAATGAAACAATCTGTACCAACATTGAAAATTGCATTTAAGGAAGATAGGATTCGGACATCGAAAGAGTTGACAACAGTGAACGAAGAGAAGATCTCCAGGTCTATATCAGATGATGGTAATCCAAAAAATCGAGAAAATAGCAAGTTAGGGTCGTTTTTCGGGATGAAAAGGACCGAATCAAAGGATAAACTGACAGCTAGCAGCTGGAGCCTAACTTCGTTCAACAACTCGGAATCAAAGAAAGGTATCTTTAAAAACACTCATAATTTTGGAAATCATCTAGACATTTTCATGAAATAGATAGAAAATAAGATTTCTAAAACAATATAATTTCAGCTTCATCCGAAAATCCATTCTATAAATATACTCTGGAGTCCTTACCGACAAAAGAATTTAGCCTAGTGCCTGATACGATAGTGGAGTTGATCGCCCAAATTGACAAGAAACCGGAGACGAGAGATTTGTATATTCGTACCGCTAGCAAAGACTACATGACCAAGTTTAGAAAGAAGGCTGCGAAAAGCAAGCCTGATTTTAGCAAATTGGAGCCCCTGGATTTGGCCATCATTCTTGTGAAGATTCTTAGAGAGTTAGATGATGCTTTGATACCGGAATCGGTATTTTCAGATTTTTGTGACAATTTTGGTGAGTACTTGTTGTTAGATGTAAAAAAAGTAAAACATGTTTTTTTTTGTCAGTATATTAATCAAAACCATTGAGTCGGTATTAATATAGTATATAACGACGTTTCTCGTATCTGAAAACAGTGTCACTAAACGTGGCTTACGTGACTCTAGGGCTGCGTTCGGTTGGTCTCCCAAGTTGTCATGTTATTAATTAAAAAAATAACTTTGGTCTAAAGCCGTGTTTAGTTTAGTGGAAATGTTAGTGGTAGAGTTGTTTCAAACTAAGAATAGGGTATCACCCCACTTTTACTCATTCACCGCAGGAGCAAAACTATTACCTTGAGATGACCATATAAGGTGGGTTCCAGAAAGATTGTGTAAGATGCAAAAATAACAAAAAACTCGTTTATGTCAGATATTTTAAAGATTCTACTGGAAACTGTAGAATCTTATGTAATATTTCGACTAACTAAATTAAAGTTATATGCTAAGGTTAGAATTACTCCACTGACATCTTTGTCCACGCTACGTCTTCTTATGTGACGATAATTCCTATTCATATCATAAGTTGTACGTTCTAAAAACTATGAAAAAAATCATAAGAAATATGGTGTCCTGGTATCACAATTAGAAATAGACCAGGCAATAGAGATTTTTGCGTGCCAAAAATACTAGCAGCAAGCCGACGGTCCCAGGTCACGTGGAACAGTCCGTAGATGTATTGTGATGTGTACTCGACTCGCAAATATCATTTCTTAATTTGTTATAAACAAAAAAACCTCAAAAAATCGTGTTGTTTTTCGTTTTTCGCTTCTAAAAACTGAACGGATGGAGCAATTTTGATGCTTGATAAATTGTGAGAATGAAAAGACGAAAAAATGCACCCTACACGGACTCGATCGGATGAATATTAACGGAGGAAATTCGGAAAAACCGGAAAAATCTGCGTTTCTACGCCATTTTCAAAGTTGTAGCGGAGGCTTTTCCCGTGAAAGTAGCGATTGATGGGTACTTTGAGTGTGGACAACCCAGGCGTTGTCCGATGATTATTTTTTGCTTGCACAGTTGCGATTTGAATATTTTTATGCAATATGTTGCGGCAAGCCTGGATGCGTCGGAGGTGGTGCGATTTTAATTTTTTTACGTATTTCGAAAGGAGAAGTATTGTGCTACAAAACGTCTATTCTGATTTTGCGTTAAAATGTTGCGAAATAGGTGAAGAATGCTTGCAAACATAACCGAAAACTGCCGCGCGCTCCAAACCGGTCTAGCAGTGAGGGTTGGCGGTCGACGCGGGGAAGCGCGTATCTATAGTAATACAACCGCGCTGCGAGTTTCCCCGCGTCGGCTGCCTACCCTCACTACTCGACCGCTTTGAAGCGCGCGGCAGTTTACGGTCATGTTTGCAAGCATTTATCACCTATTTTGTAACATTTTAACGCAAAATCACAATAGACGTTTTGTGCACAATACTTCTACTTTCGAAATACGTAAAAAAATTAAAATCGGACCACCTCCGACGCATCCAAGCTCGCCGAAACATATTGCATATAAATATTCAAATCGCAATTGTGCAAAATATAATCATGGGACAACGCCTGGGTTGTCCACGCTCAAAGTACCCATCAATCGCTACTTTCACGCGAAAAGCCTATGCTACAACTTTGAAAATAGAGGAGTTATGAAATTGTGAAAAAAAAACGCGGATTTTCCGGTTTTTCCGAATTTCCTCCGTTCATATTCATCCGATCGAGTCAGTGTAGGGTTCATTCTTTTCGTCTTTTCATTCTCTACAATTCAAGAAAGCATCAAGTTTGCTCCATCGGTTTAGAAGCGAAAAACGATAAACAACACGATTTTTTGAGGTTTTTTGTTTATAACAAATTAAGAAATGATATTTGCGAGTCGAAAACATGACAATACATCTACGGACTATTATTCCACGTGACCTGGGATGGTCGGCTTCCTGCTAGTATTTTTGTCACGAACTCAGTCATTTTCTGCGCTATTGCCTGGTCTAAAAGTAAATTACAAACAAAGAGATAAAAAGTTCCATTCCACCGGAGTTTATTAAATAATAAAAGTAAAAAAGGTATATTCCGATGTTGTTATGTAATTTGTTTTATTGGGTTTCTCTTACACTCTTACACTCCCGAAACATGTAGCCTCGAGAAACACAATAAAACAAATTACATAACAACATCGTAATATACCTTTTTTACTTTTATTATTTAAATTACAAACGATTTATTGTATAGAGGTGATGAAAAAATACAAAATATTAATTAAAATTAGACTCCTTCCAAATCTGAATCAGTCTCTTCCTCATGTATACGTTTCATCAATGTAGGCAATATTCCAATCTACTCTACGATATTCATTTTCAGTTTTTGAACACACCATGTTTCTAGTTTCCATCATAAACTGTAATGGCTCTCTTGTCGCTATTTTCCAAATATCAACACCAGTTTGTTAGTAATAATTAGTCTAATTTAAATTTCTGTTACTGTTAGGGCCGATATATTCACCTATCGTGAAACTGTTCGTCATCTAAACGACAAGATAAATGGTAAAAATGTGTCTATTCACCTGTCGTTAACGTTACCGACCGGATAAATACGCTTAACGATCAAATTTATTTAGCGATCGAATGAACCTTCCGTAAACTAATGACGAACACTTTTATTGGTCACAGAGTTGGTCACAGAGCATGTGCTGAATGTCAAACAAAAAGTCAAACTGACAAATATTTACGTACGTACGTGGTACTGTATTAATTAAAGTCATTATTTTGTTAATATGGCCGAATTTGCTGAATTCGTCTTCCATACCATTTTTTTTTTAACTTTTGGTCGTCTTTTTTAATTGATGCGGTTAGAAATAGGTGCGAATGAATTTTGGTTACGTTTTGTCAATGTCTATCAATGTCATTTACGGCGCTACATCTAGCGGCAATTAGTCCAAGTTATGATCCAAGTGTTGATTTAGTACACCTTTTTTACCGACATTTGATACTATACTGCCGAAAAACATTCGCTCGCGATGTTTACGTCATCGTTGCCTGACGATAACTTACAGATCGGTGAAAAGACAGAACCATTTTTAACGCGAACGTTAGCGTAATCTGTTCGTTGGCTAACGACAACTTTGACGATAGGTGAATATATCGGCCCTTAGATTTACAAAAGACTTGGATAATAAATAGCCAATATTTGGTGATGTACTGAAATTGATATCAAACGTTGATAATATCATAAAACATTTATAAAACGCATGGCTAGTTTTAATGGTCGGTGACAAACGAAAAGAGAAAAAACTTGTTTTTCAGGAGCTGTCAACATATTACCAATCGCATATAAGCGACGGCGACCTTTAAACGATATTTACTATTTTCAACCGTTCATTGTTATTGTTTATTTCCAAATCTTTCATATATACCGTTCGGTTTAGGAGAGGTCTACCAAGAACGGAGGTCTACGATACTCCAATAATTTAAAACAATCTCACATGCACTAAAACATCAAAAACAGCTGATACAATACCAAATAGTTACGTAATTCCATCCCAAAAAGACAGTTATCTCCGAAATTTAGCCCGCCCATTATAATATACTTGGCACAAATTTTGGCCATTTTTCAGGATCTCCAGCCGGCACGGCACATAGTTATATAAAATCAAGAATCTGCGTGCTCTCCAAGCACGCGGAGTAAATTTTCCAATGTACAAAGTATGACGAAAACGGTCCGTTTTCATTGTTCTTGAAATAGGGTATTTGACTGTATTAAAAATATGGCATGTATTATAGTCATCCTAATAGATAACAGTTTAAGAAAACTATTTGTTATTACTTTTCAAAAAAAAAATGCTTTATTTCTATGAAAAACCAAAATTAAAATTGAATTTTATTCACGTCCTATCACGTGATTGAAAACGCTCTGTAATTGGGTCAGTCTCCAGTGATGTCATTCGTTAGTCCGCCTTAGAGTGCGTTCGGTTTGTCAGGGTATGGTATGGGGAGAGCAATGCTCAGATAACTTGCGTCGGCTGTCTCTCTCTTATATGCAGATAAACGCCGTATGACGTTAGTCCGCGTCAACTGTCAGATCAGATAATACCTTTCGAAAATACGATAGATAACTTATTCTAGTCAGTTTTACTTATGTCGAAGTAATCTTCACAACAGAAAACACTTGTATTGGCGGCTATTTATTTCATTTGGATTTCTACGAGCCAACCACTTTCTTCGCAGTTTCAAATCTTGCGGAACAGCTACAAATAGTTTATCCGGAGTTTTTCTTGACGTATCTCTGCATTGTGGATTTATACACCATTTATAACCCATTTTTATGTAGAAATTGTGAAAACAACACATCATACAACACAATTACCAAACGGCGACGATGCCGATGCTGACAGACCATATGGGCCGATTTGACATCTTGACATCACATCATCTTGACATCACTAACCGGTGACGTCACACAACAGAAAGTATCGTTTTGGCGGGACTTTTTGTGATTCAATTTTTAACGCTGATTTTTATGAAATATTGAGGAAATAATTACAAAAAATAATGCATTTACAATGTAGAGTGAAGGAATAAACACATTAAGATGGTTTTCCAAAAATAGTCAAATACCCTATTGCGTTGAAATTCGTAAATCAAGAAAAACAATCGCAAATTGGGCGAATTCCACTTCTGATGTTAGATTTACACAATTAGTTATAAGTGTTAACTATAACTAAACTTAAGGCACTCAATATCATAACACACAACGCGACTGTATTCTACAAGGCTGGTGGTTACACTGTAGGTGTGTTTTATTGCCACCCGTGTGCAGTTCGTATCTATTTGAAATGATTCTCTTTTGAAGTGAATTGAACACGAGTAATAAAACGCATTTGAGTGTACCTATCGCGCGCGCGCATACGCATTTGGTGTTACTTGTAGTTAGGCCGACAGGTTATGTTTGTATCGGACATTTTGCATAAGACTTATGCAAGGAGTCAAGTACGAATTGCATATGAAGCCGTCTCACCAACGAAAACAAATACACATAACCTCTCCGAGATACAATCGTGACATGCATGTGACTGCAGACTGATACCTTCCTCCTATTGGCTGATTTAATTTCAATTCATTTTGAATACAACTGATCATCTTTTCCGGCTTGTCCTTGAGGGGTGAAGGGGGAACTGAATATGATCAGTTGAAATCTATTCACTTTCATTTTGAATGCGCAATAAAACGCATTTTGAGACAAGTGAATACGTTTCAAAATGAAATGAACTGATTACCAGTGGCAATAAAACACACCTTGTGTTGTCCCAGGGTATGACCGGTACCTCTATCGGACAACATGAGTCATCACACTCATCACAGACATGTATACAGTGCGTATCAATAATAGGCCTGTCCTATTTATCTCTAACAGTTACTTAAATTATATTTCTTGTACTAAATTGGCAAAAGGAAACTCAGAAATGCTGGAATAAAATGAAATCATTCCTTTAACCGGAATATTTCTTATTAAAAATAATGCCAATTGCCTGGACTAAAAGCAATCATCTTAATAATAATAATAATTATGGAAATAAAATTTCAGTGGAGAGTTTAAAGCGAGAGATTAAGTTAAGAATGAATCAGAAAATGAGAGAGGATTATGTTAGTAAGCCAATGCATGGTAAATTTTTAAGAATTGTGGAGGGTGATGGTATTTCAAAGTCCGGATCGTTATCTTGGCTTTGTCATGGGAACATTAAGGCTGAAACGGAATCCTCTATCATAGCTGCGCAAGATCAGGCAATACCTACCAGATATCATGAACAGAAGATTATGGAAGTTACTCATGATGGGAGTTGTAGACTGTCTCATCAGGCTCCGGAACATGTCTATCATTTATTAGCGGCTTGTCCAGTCTTAGCTGAGTCGCATTACATTACTAGGCATGATAGGGTGGGAACATAATATATACATTACAATTTGTGTTCCCAACTAGGTTTAGCAATGGATGTGTCTCGGTAACCACATTCCATCTCCTGTTGTGAGTAACGATCATATTATCATATTATGGAACATGCCTGTTGCTGCTGATAGAATGCTTGATGCTAATAAGCCAGATATCGTGGTAAAAGATTTCCAGAGGAAGGTATGCACGTTCATGGAAATCTCGGTACCTGCTGATGCGAATGTTGTAAGGAAGGAGCTTGAAAAACAACTTAAATATAAGGATCTCTCAATAGAAGTTGGATATGTGGGGAATGAAACATTATTCCGGGGATTGTAGGTTCTTTGGGAGCAGTTACTCTAAATTATAGTAAACATGTCAAGGAGTTGCCGTGCAATATTTCGCCCTGGGAAAATCAAGAAATTGCGGTTTTGGGAAGCGCGAATATTTTGAGGAGAGTTTTATCATAAAGGATCCTAAATTTAATGCCATCGTACTGTTTATATACAATATTTCATCTTTACCTTCCTTTGTATATTGTCTATTAATAAATAATGTCTTCATGTGTTTTTAATGACCTATCCACATTGCTGCACGGGATTTCCATAGTTCTCCTTTGCTTTGCAAACTAGTGTTGCAAAGCATAAATGGCAATGTTTTTTTTCAAAATTGGGTTGAGCTGTGGTGATACCCGCAAAGGGAGTACCCTAGGCTTCAGCGAATCTCGGTACTACCAATTTGCCCTGATGCTCTTCATTACTTTTCAAAATCTATTAGTGTAATTTGTGCATTTATATGTTGTATCTAACTAGATTTAATATATTTAATTAGATGTATCAGAGAGTTCCAATAAATAATAACTTTTTCTTTTAGAGCAATGGAGTATGTCGCAAAAGTATGCATACGTGGAGAAGAGTTTGAGGGAACTCGATCATAAACGTCAGGAGATTTTAAACGCGATCATGAACCACCTGTGCGTAATATTCCAACACCAACCTCTGAGCAGATCGAATATTCTAAACGTGTGGTTGCCGGTCATCTGCGTTACCACCAGCATTGACGAGTTATCATCAACCTTCAATGGGATCATCTTTGACATATACGAGAGGAGATTCGCAGCTAGAGATGGTCACAAGAAGAACTTCGAGTACAGAGTTTTGATTCCTAATCAAGAGAGTACAAATAAAGCCGAGCCCAGCACAAGCGAACCAAAGTTATTTGTTAATGATAATATTAAGAGTAACCTCAGCAATGCCCAGTTGAGTGATATTTCTAATAGTATAGGGAGAACTGTAAATGTGATGAAATACTCAAACCAAAGCAAGCATATTGGAGTTAGGAAACCTGAAAATTAGATATTGACGTAGATTAGACGCTGTAGAATTAGGAATATTTATGACTGACTGATGTATTTATGACAATCGACAATATTATTATATGAACGGTTTGTATGAAAATTAACAGTATGCTGTTTGTAAATTATTATGTTGCTGTTGTACAGCAATAATTTTTTGAAGTTTAATAAATTATTATCGTTGTTCCTGTTTTCTTCATTCCTGTAATTAAATAAAAAAGTGAAACGTATAGCGGTCTTGAAACGTAAATTCCTGCAATTGATTTATCTTATTTGCTGTATAGCTGCTTGTTATAATAGACCAGGCAATAGATATTTTTGCGTGACAAAAATACTAGCAGGACCCCGACGATCCCAGGTCACGAGGAACAGTCCGTAGATGTATTGCAATGTGTTTCCTACTCGCAAATATCATTTCTTAATTTGTTATAAACAAAAAACCTCAAAAAATCGCGTTTTTTCTCGTTTTTCGCTTGTAAAAACTGAACCGATGGAGTAATCTTGATGAACCCTGCACGGACTCGATTGAATTAATATTAAATTCGGAAAAACCGGAAAAATCTGCGTTTTTTCAAAAATTTATTACTCCGCCATTTTCAAAGTTGTAGCGGTGGCCTCTCGCGTGAAAGTAGTGAGTAATGGGTACTTTGAGTGTGGACAACTCGGTCGTTGTCCGATGATTAGTTTTTGCACAATTGCGATTTGAATATTTGTATGCAATATGATTCGGCGAGCCTGGATGCGTCGGTGGTGGTCCGATTTTATTTGGTTTTACGTATTTCGAAAGTAGAAGTATTGTGCTACAAAACGTCTATTCTGATTTTGCGTTAAAATGTTGCGAAATAGGTGAAAAATGCTTGCAAACATGACCGAAAACTGCCGCGCGCTCCAAACCTGTCGAGTAGTGGGGGTAGACGGTCGACCCGGGGAAGCGCGTATCTATAGTTTCCTCTCTAATAGCACATTTCCCCCATCACTCGACCACTCTAGCGGGCGCGGGCGTTTTCGCTCATGTTCTCAGTAGTTTATTAACCACTTAAACGGGTCTTATCGAAAAATCAGAATAGTCGTTTTGTTGCTGTTCACGTCTAGTTTCCAAATCCGTTTTTTTTTTAAATTGCAATCGGACGACCTCAAACGCATCCAGCTCTCCGCAAAGATATTGCCAAAAGAAATTCAAATGAGGATTGTGCGAAAACAATTCCGACCGAATCCAGGTTTTGCACACTTAAAGTACATGTGAATAGTTACCACTGTGCAAAGTTCCAGCTGTTAATATTCAAAAGTGGCCAGTTATGAATTTTTTAAAAAAACGCAAAATTTTCCGGGTTCTCCAGCTTTTCTCCGGTTCTAATTATCCGATCGGATCGTTTGACTTGACATTCTCTTCATAATTTAATTCTCTACAGTTCATCCCGTTGCACCATTAAGATTGCTTCAATAGTTTTCCTTTTACAATAAAAGAATTAAAAAAACGCGATTTTTTGTTGATAATTGTCTATAAAAAATTTAAAAAATGGCATTATCGAGTAGGAAACATAGTGGGAATATACTACGGACTGTCCTGCACAGGATGGCACAGCCCGCTTCCTGCTAGTCTTTATGTCAAAAAAGCAATCATCTGTAGCTTTATTGCTTGGCCTATAAATAAATGGTTTATGCGTAACTTGATACCGATTCCTCGTAATTACAATAGAAATAATGATTATGGTGATAAACAAAAAGGAGACTGTATATTTTCGGCACAAAAAGGCATAGGTATAACCAAATACACAATTAAAATAGGTATGACTGACTCTCAACTAAGTTCAACTCTTGGCTGTTGTTGGAGGTATCTTGGGTAGGAGTCTGGTCCGTCTGTATCTCACTCGTCTTCACTTCTGTTTCTCGCAGAATCGTCATCATCTGGCAAGGAAAAAAATCATTAGATTATACTGTGGAGAATAGTCAAAGTCTCCATCATCCTATACAAATTTGGAAGATGATGGCCATGAGCAACAATGTATTGGATAGTTTGGCCTAACTTTCAGAAGTTCTTAATCTGATACTTACTTGAGGTGAATACTGTTCTACTTTCTCGAGTAGGGTGTCTGGGTAGCCAGGGGAGTAGTAGCGCACAATTTCCTCTGGGAAGCAGGAGTTGATAATAGTGATGTACTCCATAAGGGTTGAGCCAGGTTCAGCGTCGATTTCCTGCACCTTACTCAGCCCACCACTCGTGACGAACAAACGTCTAGCTTTGGCGTCATTGGGTAACACCTAAGTAATGAGAATTTAAGATTTTATAAATAAATTCATCAAAATAATTAGGTACTAAAGATTACAATTTTGAATAACAAAATTTTGCACGACTATATCGCGTAACCCAAAATTATGTTTTTGGTCCATTTCCAAGACACCATGTGATATAAGTGAGGATCTCGGGTAAGTTTCTAAGTATTGTGTTATAAAGCCACATCAATTATCAACATTTTCTTGGTCTCTTTCCAATATCAAAATGTTTGTAGAAGATATATAATTTCATATAACCCGTGCGATTTAAAAAGCACACAAACCTGTAGCTAAGCAACCCAATGCAAAGATTTACTTTTAACTTGGTATCTTTTACAGAAATTCAGGTATTGTGATGAATTAATAACAAAATTCTGAGCACGTAAAAATCTCCACAAGTTGCTGATGTTTTTGCTTTAAGAAAACCCACAGAAAATACCGGCCCTTAGTCAATTTGAAAAAATACAACAATTTCTACATTTTAACGACAATAATGCACATTCTCCAGGAGAAACTGGCAACGAAAACAGGCTTAACAAACTTGAGAAACCCATGACTGTCGTTCTTTTAGAGTCCATCACAGCTCGACATAAAATACTCACGGGGAGTAAAAAATGATATATTCGAATATTTTACCATTTGCTAGATATGACATTAGCAAACGCATGGATATTACATCGAGAATAGCCACTTCAAAATCCTCTCTTGATACAAAATGACATTCTTTGACATTCTTAGAGAATGTAAAGTAAATGGTGATATCCAGGCGGGATGCAAATTTTTAAATAAATCAAAAATTACAGCCACATCCTGGATTCGAACCAGGGACCTTTCCGTTTCTAGCAGAATGCTCTCCCGACTGAGCTACTGAGGCCTATGACATTTGTTGGGAGAGCATTCTGCTAGAAACGGAAAGGTCCCTGGTTCGAATCCAGGTTGTGGCTGTAATTTTTGATTTATTTAAAAATTTGCATCCCGCCTGGATATCACCATTTACTTTACATTCAGTAATCATTACGGTAAGTCCGGAAGGGTACGGTATGTCCGTACGAATATTTATATCTAGTTATATTTCACGTTCAGTAATTGACATTAAATTACATTTCTGGTGCGAACCCTACGTCATGTAGATGACACTTGATAGGTGTCATGATAGGTTAGGTTTGGTAGTGTTGACTACTTCCTTTCCTTGATATGACAATTTTCCCTAACAAATGTCATAGGCCTCAGTAGCTCAGTTGGGAGAGCATTCTGCTAGAAACGGAAAGGTCCCTGGTTCGAATCCAGGTTGTGGCTGTAATTTTTGATTTATTTAAAAATTTGCATCCCGCCTGGATATCACCATTTACTTTACATTCAGTAATCATTACGGTAAGTCCGGAAGGGTACGGTATGTCCGTACGAATATTTATATCTAGTTATATTCTTTGAGAAGTTGCAATATGCCTGTGTCGAGTAAGACAATCGATCAGTGTAAAAGGAGGATCCCTCTCTAATCAGCCTAGAAGAAATGATGATAAAGAAGGAAGGTGGACCATCTCAACATGAAACTCTGAAAGATGTACGGTTCGGTCAATTAGGACAAACATATAGTTTCATATAGAACAATAGTATGGTATTTTTCACGACAAGTGGCAGTAAGCCGCTGACATAACGCGCAAACGTTCCTATAGGTAAAACTACGAGAGCTGAAGGTGAGTCATCGATTCCAGCTGTTATTTTGCTGATACGTTACAGACCATTCCCGTGCGTTAGAAAGAAACAGAGTGCTTTTTCATGCGTCTGTTCTTACGTTTTTAGGCGATGACTCACCTTCAGCTCTCGTAGTTTTACCTATATAGGCATTGACGTGTGTTAGAATGAAATAGCAATCTTCTTTATTTCATTCTAACACATGTCAATGCGTAGGAACGTTTGCGCGTTATGTCAGCGGCTTACTGCCACTTGTCGTGAAATAAACTCTATCTATAATTTTATTATATATCATAACATGCAATGTTGTATATCTGCAACATTTATAGATTGGTACATTAAATTCCTCGAAAAAAGAAAATACACTTTTAAATCATTCGCTAGCTGTTATGAAAATGCTCTTATAAAAATGCTTAAAATAATTTTCATGTCCTACATGATCATAAGGTGACATTTTACATCTTACTTACAGGGACGAAAACAGCTACTTTTTGCGCCCTAGGGCGATAAAGATTCTTTATGCGCCGTAGGGCATAAAGGATTGCCATGGTTATATGTCAAATATATCAAATATTTGTCATTCAAATTGTAAATTTTAAATCGTCAATAGGCGATTTTGCGTGGCTAAACGGTTCGATTTGGTTCCGGTTGGCGGTTGGATCTGGTTGACAGAGCGGTTCTAAATCGTCAACATTTTTAAAACGCCAGCAACCGTTCGACGGAAAATGATCCGGTTCGATTCATAGGTTAGGTGCCCTGCTTACTGTTAAATATGACAGTAATGACATACGCAGTGGTCTACCGCGCATTCCAACGACGACATACGTATCCATTTTACCAGCATTTTACAACTTATAACCTAAAAATGACAACCCAAACGAACCGATATTTCAAACCGTCTTGCCAGGCAGGTTCAAGATTTTGACGGACCGAATCGAACCAACTGCAACCGTTACGTCATCAATCGCCATGTGAAAATGGTTGGTTCAAATCGGTAGTCGAACCGCAACCGAACCGTTCCACGCGAAATCGCCTAATGTCAATTATTGGCGATTAAGGTTATAAGTTGACAATTAATTGTCTGTATTGTCACTCACCTCCGAATTGTTTGTATGGTTATTCAACTCCGTAGATACGCCGTCACTTGATAACGTCAAAATATTTATTAATATTATTCAAACGGAGGAACAAAACCCTTGTAGGACAATTTTGTATGTACCTCGGGCATTACTTGATGTTTATACCCTCGGGCGACTTAAAAAGCTCCTCGGGCCTATCGGCCCTCGCGCTTTTTAAACTGTCACCCTCGGGGCATAAACATCCGTCTAATGCCCTTGGTATATAAATAACTATTTTCACTTAAATTTTAAACATTCAAAAAAACTATGCATTTAAGGGTTAATCTATCTTTATAAAAGAAATGCATAAATAAAAAATCATATGCGCACTGGTCAACTGCGCGTTCTGACGACAAACGTATCCGTTACGACTTTATGTAGCATGGACTTCATGATTGACATAAGCAATGTGTTAGTATTTATCTAAAACAAATTAGAATTATTTTACCGAGAATTATTATTTACACTAGATGCTTGTGGTTCGCATATTGTTAATTAATGTTGAAAGAAACATAGATCAAAATTAATACTTGCGTGTGTCATTAAGTTAAAACATCATGTTCGTTAATTGTTTTCCTGCAGTGTATCTGCAGTGTGTTTCAAATTTCTGTTATTTAGTTTTAGCTTGCAAAGTATATGACCTGTTACTATTGAAATATTGCTTACAATTCTTTTTTTTACAATTAATATGCTGATTAATGACTGGAAACTGTGATTTGCGCCTAACGATTACATTGATAAAATGCCATTTGCGTATCAATTTATCCTCAGTATTTGTGGAATGTATGTCTAATGTACCTAAATGAGATATTATATTCACTCTTCCAAATCAGCAGTTTTCTATCATGAATTGCTTTTGCACTTTGCTAAACGCAAGCTAAAAAATATCGAATCAACTCGGATAAGGCAGATAATCAACAAATATTCTGCGATTTCGCCGTATTTAGACAATTTTAAACGTCTCAAGAAACGATTACAGTATGATAGATTTATAAATTAAACATCTGATTTGCGGAGAAGGAGTACTTATATTATACTTTTTGCAATAACACTATTAAACACCAATAAAGCCATAAGGAGCATTGCCGGTACAACACATACCGTATCAATATTTATTACTTAAATATTTACATCATTATTTAATTAAACAGAAAGTAAAACGTGAGATATATACAGAGATAAGGCCCTGTCCTACTTTGTACTCAGGTACACATAAAATCACGCAAAACCATAAAAGTATTCAGCGGAAATTTTGAAAAATAACTTGTTTATTTTTCTAACTACGTATAAATTCAGATCAGGTAGAAGAAGCAGTACAACATAGCAGCACAACAACAATAGGTAACAACATATAAAATTAGATATACATTTATTATGATAACCTTGTCTTGTCTATATAAATTAGACAGTGCATAAAATATTACTAAAATAGATAGTCTTTAATTATCTAATTGGTTATTGGTAAATTGATAAGGGCAAAATGATGATTGATAATGTCAGTACAAATATACTTTTAATGAGGTATCAGATAATATAAAATGCGATACTGATATACTTGAGTCCTAATATAGGCTGAACAAAAAAAAAACGAAGAAGTCATAACGTTCTTAATCATTTTCTTGATTAACTAAAAAGTAATGGTAATGTTTTAAATTAAAAGTATGTAACTTTTCCAACAGGACGGTCTTTTTTTTCTCAGAAATTTAGAGAAATTTTAAATTTATTAGAGGGTTTTAACCTTAACATTTTGAAATTGCTTTTTATGATTTTAATCATAAGAATTGAACAATTGGTTCAAAAGATACTTAACTTGACATTTTAGGTGGTTCGATTTTTTTGCACGCGAGTGTATTAGGCAAATATTTAGTGTATTCACGATATTTAACGTACACTGCATTTACGATATGAAATAAATGCATCGAGCAACCGAACACACTGTATAAAAGTTTTATGGATATGTTAAATAGTTATTTAACCAACAAGTACACTTGCGAGCAAGAAAATCGACTCACGCACTAAGAGGACATAAAATGTGATTTTTTGTTCAACAAACAATGTCCAATGTACTGAAAACATACAGTGTTTAAAGCCTTGATCTTCAGCTTTAAGACAACAGTATTACCATCAAAATCAAGCTCATACTTATTTAATTATGCAGTTTTAAGTGGGAGATTACGAAAAAACTGAGTATGCAGTACCCACGAATCGCGCATACAATCGATGATAACCGATCAGTTACCTTAGGCAGTTGTGAGTAGTCACTTGTCAGACGTTGACAGGTACACAACTTTGAGATTTGCATGCATTGATTCCACCAAAACATGGATACCACGCCAAAAAGGGCCGCTCAAGTAGTCGCTCTGTTACAACAGAGGCTCAGTCAGCGAACAGTCGCTGCCCAGCTGCATTTAAGTCAGTCAGCCGTATCAAGAGTATCCAGAAGATTTGTAGAGACTGGTGCCTTTAATCGGAGGCCGAAAGCCAATAATTCTCGAAAGACTTCTGAGAGAGACGATCGTTTTATTGTTTCAACCTCATTGCGCAATCGTCATTTGACCGGTGTTGCTGTACAACAGGAGCTGCAACGTGTTCGTGGAGTCGTTGTCAGCGAGTGGACTATCAGAAGACGATTAAAGGAAGCGAACCTCACTCCAAAACGGCCTGCCACACGACCGAAATTGACAGCAAGGCACCGGCAAGCGCGCCTCCAATTTGCTCGAGAGCACCTGAATTGGGGAATAGAGCAATGGCGATCGGTCCTGTTCACTGATGAGTGCAGAATGTGTCTACATGGCAGTGACAGGAGAGCTTGAGTCTACAGACGTCCGGGTGAGCGATTTGCACCTTGTTGTGTCACTGAAAGAGTTGCATATGGCGGTGGCTCCTGTATGATGTGGGCTGGCATCTCCTTAGAGGGAAAAACTGAACTTGTTTTCGTACCTGGAGGAGGCCGAGGAGGAGGACTGACAGCTGATCGGTACATTACAGGAATTCTTCTGGAACATGTTGTTCCGTACGCTGGATTTATAGGCGATAAGTTTGAGTTGATGCACGATAATGCTCGTTGTCACACTGCACGTGCAAGTAAGCAGTTCCTAAACGAGGTCGGTATACGGACGATGGAGTGGCCAGCGGCCAGTCCAGACTTAAATCCCATTGAACCATCTTGGGACCATCTTAAACGGGGGGGGTCCGGACTAGAAATAATGTTCCTGCGAATACTAATGAGCTGAAAACGGCTTTGTTAGATGAGTGGAACGCAATTCCTCAAGATTACGTTGCCAGATTAATATCATCGATGACAAATCGATTACAAGCTGTCATCAGGGCCAGAGGGGGTAACACAGTGTATTGATGAAATAAATTTTTACTACTTTATACATTTTTTTGTTTTATGTGAAAAATAAGCAACCATAATTCCCTTTCCTAAATGCCCGTTTTCCCAACACTGTGATTTAATTGACATTATGATAATGGTCTTACCTTAAATCTAAAGTTTCAGGCTTTTAAACACTATGTTTTCAATACACTGGTCAGGCTCCTTTTGAAAAAAAATCAAAGCTTTATGTACTCTTAGTGCGTGAGTCGATTTACTTGCTCGCAAGAGTATATTAAAAAGAGCGATTAATGATCGAGACTGTTTAACGCGCGAGCGATTAGCGAGCGCGTTAATTGTCGAGATCATTTATCGCCGTTTAATATTCGAGTTGGTTACAACATTTTTTCGTCGATAGTATTCTTCTAGCGTCGTCTACATAGATTTTTCTTCGCCGATGTCCTTTTAGGTTATATGACAATTTATGTAATTTGACACTGACAGTTGTAGGTTTCATTTCACATATGTTCGATTGGCCAATCAAACGACGTCATTACGTCGTGTGATTGGCTATAACAAATCATGCATATTAATGTAAGAAATCGTGCATTAATAGAGTTGTGTAATAAACGATATCCTATTCACTAAACTGACTCATAAATAAACGATCGACGGAAAATAATATTTCTCCTGTATTTCTTTGACCCAGATTGTGAATAAAAATAAATTCTAAATTCTTCCACATTCAATAATACTTAGCAGACTTGTCAAACATAATACGGAGCCAATTAACTGCCGCTATCGCAAAATGCGAGGTGCATAGTTTAAATATGTACGGACTATACAAATACTATTGTTAAACTAATACAAAACGTCATTCAATGTTGTGCTACTTACTATAAATACCAATCCTATATTCGTGTTTATGTATCTCGCACATAGCAATTTCATTGAAATGTTTACGAGGCAATTCCCTACAAGAACTACAGATCGGATAAGAGAATAAATCAAAATGGTTTACGATTTAATCTGTCTGTTGTGGAAAAAAATAGTCGCATTTAAGAATTACCTTCATCAATAACTAAAATCAATTTCAGGTTTTTACAGTCGAACTAGAGCTGGAAGATTTCTCTGGTTCAGAATAATTTCCCCCGAGTGCAATGCCATTATTATGAAACAAGGGACAAGCCTGCTTCTTAAACTAAAAATTACAGAGAGCGTTTGAAAAAAAAACGATATACAGAGATATTTAGCATATATAGTTCAGTAGAGCATCAAAATGGTATTGCACAACGGTAAATAGTCACTTATTATTCACTTAAGGGGGGATTCCGGTTTTTTCCTGTAAAATTAACGCCTTTTTCAGAATTTTTCATTGGCGACACTATGCGATAAATCGATTCCAAATTTGGCAAATAATTGGAAAAAATAATACATAAATATGATGAATCACACTCACTAGGCACCCGCGACCATGACACTGCGCGAAGATCCGCGGTCACTGGTTGGATGATTGAGCTAATCCAGGTGATCTGATATAATAATGTCGACTAGCGGCCTACTTTTTACATAAGTGGTTATCGTTTGATGAACCAGAAAATAAAAATATTTATATTTGAGGAAATGGTGACTTGTTAAAATCAAAATAAAGATTTTTCTCCAAAGAATTGACACTGTTTTCTCTTTAAAAAGAAAAGTACATAACTTATTGCATTTCTTCCTTCATTCTTCATCAAACGATAAAGGAATGTTTATAGAAAATCCAGTTAAAATTTGAAGTCAATCGGTCAAATAGTTTTCGAAATATCATGCCAACCGTTCGCGAAAAAACTATTACGAGAAAAATACGTTCAAACATTCAAGTACAGTTTATAACGCGACATCGAGTACTTACAATATTTTACTGCCAATATGCTATACCAGGGCCATACTTTATTCCTTCCTCCACTTCATAGAATTTATTTTAACACATTTGCTCATTTCTACGCCTTGTTTGAGCGTATTTTGCAGCCTCGAGTGCACGTCTCGACCTCAACAAACGCACATTTGCAGATAGATGTCTTCGTTTCCGTGCCAATAACGAATCCTATTGTTGTCAAGTTTAAAGGATGACCGAAAAGCCTTTATTATAAATGCCTGCTGCCGCATATGCCGCAATTTTGATCGGTTTTGAGCAACGGTGAAGATGTTTGTGTACGAGGCGCGTTTGGGTGGTGTCACCACCCAAACACTGTTCTAGCCATGCTTCTACCATGGTTCTAGCTCTCGACGACAAGCAAGGGCGTAGCCCTCCCCTGGCGCTCAAAATAAAAATGCACAAAATTGTATTAGGTACATAATAAATTTACAAAGACACATAACATGTACTGTAACCAGTACCTACCTCCAAATCTCAATACAGGGTGAGGTATTTATTGGTAAGTTGATTTATTGGGAATTAATAGAGGAATTGTTTATGCAACCGACAAGTAAGTTGAAGTAAAAATTTTAGATTGCTTTATTACAAATAACCTTATATAATAATATAATGTTATTTGTAATAAAGCAATCTAAAATTATATCTTCAATTTACTTGTCGGTTTGGCAACCAAAACCACATATCAACTTTGTATATTACTGGAGTCTGTGTGATGTGTAGTTATTGAACGCGATAATAAAGCAGTGTTTTCTTTTGCAATGGGTATAAGAAACTATTTTACTATTAATTATTATTTGGAAACCAGTGTTATATCGTTGTATGATTGGGTGATCAGGTGATTTACTGGTCCTAAAAAGTATTTTAGTTATAGGATTACCTGATTACAGTGTTATCACTGTATCCGTAACACTGTAATCACGTAATTATTGCAGTTTAAGTGCATATAGCTAAATATTACTTTAGATTAGTCTAATTTTGTTGAGTTTTGAGTTTGGTCTCGTTTGGCAAATGTCAACCCGTTTACCTATAGTTTGTCTTTTAAGCAATAGATGGCGCTATGGCGGTTCTTGCATTAATTCGCTGTTCGCAAATATCTTGGAAATTATGATATATTAGTATTACTGTTCTTGTACACTTATATCTACATTTTGATACATTTGATACATGTCCTCCAAGAATATTTGTTTCGGTAGCATGCTCAGCGTTCACGCAACATTGCAAATGAAGACCAAGAGCCGTTCAAAGAATCTGTCCTGCAAAAGTTTTCCGAAAACAAGCGGAAACTTAACATTACGTAATGTTTTATTAGCATATTTCATATTATGTACATACCTCATACATATATTTTTATAAACAAAAAGATATGCGATAAGAAATTTTTATTTACTTAAATTTTGGTATTTTTCTGACTCCTTGCCCCCCCCCCTGTAAAAACTTCTGGCTACGCCCTTGACGACAAGTCGTTGTAAATCGGCTAGATGGCGCTTTCGGCATAACAAATGTTATTGAATCCATCCAGAGTTTTCTCGGCTTCAGGTTTTTTTTGCATTTGCCCAACTCTGTGAGTCCACAGGGCAGTACATATGCTCAACCACTTTGTTAGTATATTTCTCCATAAGTATAGTGATCCCATACAACGGAAGTGTGGCCTCACTTCTTCCATATCTCGTCTCCAAAATCCAGCACTATAATTTTCTTGTTTTCCGCTGTCGAAAATGTATCGGCAGACGTACTAGCAAATGGTTTCTTTCACGAGAGTGAATTTTCAAAAAATTTTCTTTTTTTTTCTTGAGTTTTTCTTGAGTGTTTCTTATCCATGACTGTTCATGAGAGAATTTCACAGAATAATAAACCACACACTGCAAGATTTTTGGCTTGAAAAACTCGAGCGGAAAAATGATTGAGCGCGCGATCCGACCGATCCGCGCGCTGCATATTTTTGGCACATGCACGCCGTCGGCTAACTGCTTATAACTTATAACCGGAATCCCCCCTTAAGTGGGAACTAGAGTTCAATATTTTGACGTCAGGTTTAAATACAGGCTTTGAAGGGAGGAACAAAGCCCATTGATGTGTCATTAATGTTCGCAGTTTTCAAACAGACTGTTGATAAAGACACCCCTGTTATTGACTAAGAACTTAAACCTGACTAAATATTGCATAACAAATCAGAATCAATGAAGTAAAATTTGGTTAATGCAATTAACTTAATAATGCGTAAATTAACTTAATGCAGTTTAATGCAATTAACTTAATCTACGCATACACACAAATAAAATTTGTAAAAACAACAAAACATTTAAAACTATAGATGTGTTAAATGTATGCAATAAAGCAAAGAACACTGTTTCAAGAGAAATTATTAGAAACAATTATATTGAACTTACATGAAGATTGTGATGATGACGAATGATTAGATACCAATGACAGCAGAACATAATAGAATAATAGAACAATATAGAATATATAATTAAGTGCGATGGTGAGCTTCTAATTAATGTCTTACTTATTTCACATTTATTTCTCAGTGATCTTAGATAATAGGGTATTTGATTATTTTTGGAAAACCATCTTAATGTGTTTATTCCTTCACTGTACATTGTAAATGCATTATTTTTTGTAATTATTTCCTCAATATTTCATAAAAATCAGCGTTAAAAATTGAATCACAAAAGGCCCGCCAAAACGATACTTTCTGTTGTGTGACGTCACCGGTTAGTGATGGCAAGATGTCAAGATGATGCGATGTCAAGATGTCAAATCGGCCCATATGGTCTGTCAGCATCGGCATCGTCGCCGTTTGGTAATTGTGTTGTATGATGTGTTGTTTTCACAATTTCTACATAAAAATGGGTTATAAATGGTGTATAAATCCACAATGCAGAGATACGTCAAGAAAAACTCCGGATAAACTATTTGTAGCTGTTCCGCAAGATTTGAAACTGCGAAGAAAGTGGTTGGCTCGTAGAAATCCAAATGAAATAAATAGCCGCCAATACAAGTGTTTTCTGTTGTGAAGATTACTTCGACATAAGTAAAACTGACTAGAATAAGTTATCTATCGTATTTTCGAAAGGTATTATCTGATCTGACAGCTGAAGGTTAGGGCTATCCTAACCTACAAAGTTATGCTTACATGGCGCTTTCGTGCTATTAAATTCAAACGGGAGAAGCATAAAAGCGCGTTCGGATAACCAGGTATTTTACGGTGAGAGTGACGCGCTGCATAATAGGCGGACTAACGTCATACGGCGTTTATCTGCATATAAGAGAGAGACAGCCGACCCAAGTTATCTGAGCATTGCTCTCCCCATACACTACCCTGACAAACCGAACGCGCTCTAAGGCGGACTAACGAATGACATCACTGGAGACTGACCCAATTACAGAGCGTTTTCAATCACGTGATAGGACGTGAATAAAATTCAATTTTAATTTTGGTTTTTCATAGAATAAAAGCATTTTTTTCTTGAAAAGTAATAACAAATAGTATCTATTAGGATGACTATTCTTCGTGTATTGCACAAACCGTTCAAAATATAGGACAAATACTTGGCGCAATTCAAACATTTGCAGACAATAAACGGAGCGTTCGCTTTGCTCCCAAAACCCATAGGAAGAAATACGTCATCATCATCAACCACTAACTTTCGGCAGAAATAATATTGTGAAATAATAAGAAGAAATAACAAAACAAAACCTGTATATAATTCCATAAATAAAGAGAAAATATCACTATGCTATTTTCAAAAATAAAACCGAACGAGAAAATGACAAAAATATGAGTACGGTCCTGAGGAAGATTACCGTTCGAAATGATCGCGCACACCAAACTTTGATCCCGTGCGTAATCCCGTTTCCCAGAGGGGAACGGGATTATCTGTGAAATCGATCACTTCCATTTCGCTCGTAAAAATTCCCAAATAATTGATGGATGAGTATTACAGTTAATAAGGCTTGTTTACATGCAAATCCCTCGTTTACAGCCTTTACTATATACAAATTTAACCCTTCGTTACACGCGCACGGTCTCTGAGACCGGGTAGACTCTAAAATGTGTGCAAAATAAAAACCGGATGCAGTGTACCTTTCGGCAGTGTCATCATGTAGGTCAGTTGGCAATTGGATGTGCCCTAGAGCGTATGTAGTCAAAATTAAATGCAATCACGGTGCGAGAGACTGGGGCGTGCATTAACGTTACATTCTTTAAACTGTTCTTCGCTTCACGCGCACGGTCTCTGAGACCGGGTAGACTTTAAAATATACCGAAAATAACAACCGGATGCAGTACGCATGCGTTTTTTATTGTACCTTTCTGTAACAGTGTTGTCATATGGGAGGGAAATTCCCTTTTGAGAGCAAATTTTGAACCATATAGAAAAACCGGGATTTTTTGTACATAAGAGGGAATTTTCATATTTGTCAAAGTTGCAAGTTTTAAGCCTTTTTGAAATACTACATAACTGATGAAATGATTTCTGTAATAATGATAGTCGTAAATACAAATAAATTTGTTAGTTCTGTGGCAGAGAATTATTCACGCGATAGCGATGCTCGGCCAACCACTAACATAAAGTTACAAGCATTTATTAGTTTATTGTATGTAACATGGAAGTCGACATAGGACAACAGAAGAAACGCCCTTTTAGTATAAACAATAGTCCTAAAGACATAGTGGCAAGACTTTGTAAGCCAATTTTCAACTCAGGGAGGAACGTTACATTAGATAACTGGTTCACCAGCATACCTTTGGTAGAAAGTTTACTGAAGAAAAAAATTGAGGGGGTTACACAATGGGGCTGTGGCGCGGAGCACTGGATCCGATACGGTTTATATTATATAAAACAAACACCCACAAGTACTCCCAAAGACGTGCAAAATGTTTGCAAACCCTTGCCCTTAACATGATAAATCCTCATGTACGCATCAAAGATCTGCGGCCTCGAACAAAATAATACCATCAACTTCGTCAACAAGATCCGATCGGAGTACAGGTAGATGCAGCTAGTGCGACTGGAAGAAAAATAGAAAAACGCGATACCTTTTGCAAAAACTGATTAAAGTTTATGGAACACGTTATCGACCCCCCCCCTATCGATACCCCCCGTCACAAAGATGATTGATGATTCATTTTATAGATTTGGTCTTTTGTTTATATTATTTAGTTATCAATATATAGAAGTCTGTTCTTTCTTTTCTGCCTCTATTCCTGGAGATACCTACTCGCTTCATTGTTACACTTATTGCATGTGTAAAGATCATATTATACAATAGAGTTTGTAGAGTTTGAACACAATGTGTGACGGTCCACACGCACTATATTTGAAAACATGTTTTGGTAAATAATAAACATCATAAAGGTAAACAAATTAAGGAGAAAGGTATTTGTCGGGCAATTCCGTCATACGAAGATCGAAGAAGCAACCGTTCTCCTTTATATCTCACCGTCGATTAACCAGCTTTCCTTTAAACAAATTAAGGTTTCACTGCATGTTTCTTCCAATTTGTGTTCTAAAATTATGATATTTTAGCGCAGATAAAATATTTGGATCGCAAATCAACCAGTTTAACAACAAAGCTTTGTATAAAAGCCGTCACGGTCTGTCAGACCGGGGCGTGTAGCGCTGTTCCATAACTTCACTCGTGTAGCGAGGGGTGAATGTATAGACGAGATCCTAAATGTTACCTGATTGAAATTTGAAAGTTTTTTGGCACATAGTTTAGGAGAAAGAAAATCGTACAGAAGAAGCTTATTTTAAAAGTGCAAAAATCAGGCATTTTTAAGCTTCTGTTGAGCTCATGTTTAACCAATGAGCAGAAAAATTCGACAGTGACTCATGTTCCGTAAAAATGATTAAGGTCTATAACTCACTTTATTTATTTTTTTGTCAGTCGTTGCACAGTTTTGAGTCTTCAAACACTGTCAAACACAAGTACAGTAAGTCCTATTACAATCCGGGCAGCCTGTACCTACATTTTTCGTTTAAAAATGTCGATTAGCGAACAAAATTCCTCTCAGAGTAGAGTTAAATCCTCTATCAGCGATACTAGAAAAAGAAACGTCGAACAAACTCGAAAATCCGCTAAAACAACGAGCGGAATTTATGGCGGAGGCGCCGGTGGTACGCACTGCCGCGCTTCCCTTCGATACGCCGCGACCCTTAGCACAGTCCCGCGCGTCCCGCGCGTCCCGACGACGCACAAACCCAGCTATCGATTCACCCCGCTCGTGGCGCTACGATCGAATGAATAGTAGGGCAACGGTGGCTAAGCTAGCCGGCCACAGCACCGTCAAAAAAACATCACAGAGAGGTGACAAAAACAAAAACGACGTTCGGCTGACCGCGGCGAAACGAGCAAATCAACAGGCGTCGCGACGATGACCACGACCTGCGACGCCTGAGACGATGCTATCAGTTCCATCCAGCGGGATAGAGTTAATCGTGAAAGGGACAAAGTTAGATGTTACCTGGCAGTCGCACAGGGAACCACCGCAAAGGAGAAAGCGTTATCCGCTGAAGCATATCCACGTGGAGAAAAGCAGCGTGGAGGAGCACGACGACAACGACGACAAAGAAGTAGAAACGGAGGAGGACGAGAGAAAGGAATTCGGGATACCGCGGAGGCCAACTAAGGAAGTCTTCAGGTACTGTACTCAATTATATAAAAAAAAGTTGTCGAAAATGTTTAGTATCCAATCATACCGCAAGTAACTCTCATTTACCTTCACAAAAAAATGCTGTCTATTTGCGTACTTTCCGACCACTCATCAGTTACACATACTACTCCAAATTCAGAAACATTCCAACACATTACAACACAATTCATAAGAACTTGTGTTTTTACACTCATTTCAATAATAAATTCAAGAAAAGAATAAGTTAATGAATAACGCAGTTTTTGGAAATGGCGTGGTAAAAATTGCGCATTACGTTTTTGGGGGGGCGCTTTGGTGGGATGTTTGTTTACGTCGTTTGTGTACGTTATCTACCTGGGCTGGCGATGGAATTGGGTCACTGATTGTGTTGACGTAGCAGGCAGCGTTCGATGTTTACGCGACTCGCTTTGTCCATTGCGTTCTTCTTGTTTTGTTTTGTTTTGGATTTGTTTTTGGTTCGTTCGAGAGTATATCGATCCCGATTTTGCGAGATAAAAACGTTAATTAGAAAAATAGACGCGGGTTGGCATATTTGTGTGTTGGAGAGATAGAAAGAAGACAAGTGGGTCTGTTCTTGTTTTTGTCTCTGTTAGGCTGTATTATACGCAGAATATAATATAATACGTGGAAAGTAGTTCGGGGACTTATTCAATTATTTATTCGATGAACTGAGGACTAGCGTGATTCATTTTTACTATAGCAAACCTATAACCTCTGTTAAGATAATGGTTTCACCTCACTACTAATTGGTTTTGGTAACATCCTAACAGATTTTTTTAAATTTTGTTTACCTGGTAACTATATAAATTGTAGACACTGTACATTAGGCTGTTTCTTATTTGGCCAGTTATTTGCTTGTCAAGCAGATTTTTGTTTTAAAGACGAATGTGGGTACATTAAAAATTATTATATAAATAATACTATAAAAATGATATCGAAAATCTGGTTATTATATTAATAATGATAAATCAAACTTCTGTATTTTTTAGAATATTCAATAGGTTCTATGAACTCAAAAACAATTACATAGTTTTTCATAAATTTGAAGTAATGTGAAGGGGTTGCTACCAGCTGTCAAAGTTAATTAAATTTTTACTTATTTATTATGTATTCTTTTGTAATTAGGGTAGTAAACCCCGCCGTTGCTTTGACACTCAAAAGTTTATTGACCATTTTCTGTTGATTAAGTAGACAACACGCAAATTTATGGAAACTAATAAATTTAAAAAAATTCCGAAAGTAAACCCTAGATATTATTTTAAAATTATGAATAATGTACTGTAATTGTTTTTCTGATCATCAAACCTTGTTACGAGGTACCGTTTGGAGAAAAAAGTTTGAAGTAAATAAAAAGCACCCTTATGTACTTACATACACCATATGATCCACGCCATATGTAAGGCTGTTTATTTATTTTTTACATATTTTTTTTTACTTTGTGGCTAATTTGCTCTCTGCAAATTAGGCAGAGGTACATCATTTGGCGCTAAATTATATTTCTTCCTTATACCTTTGTCTGTCGTTTTTCATGTTTGTCCGTTTTATTCCTTTTCTCCTTGTTTTTCTTTTACATCGTTTTTGTCCTTTTTACAGTTTGTACCCTTTTCCTCCTTTTTATTAGTTTGGTCCGTTTTGTCCCTTTCATCCGTTTTAGCCCCTATGTACTACTTTTGATCCCTTTTATCGCATTCATTTCCAATATTGGTGTTACATACGTAGTTTGGCGTATTATATGCGGTGCACCAGTATTAAAAACCTGATGTGTGCCAGACACACGACTTTATCATACTTTATGTATATAAAATGAATAGTTTAGCTGCATAAGATTCTATTTGATCGAGTTCGGTCGTGTCTGCATTAAAATAAATCTAGTTAGCCAGGATTTGGGATATTTAGATTCTATTGATAGTAGTATTGTCAAAACATCAGCGTTTGACACTACCTACTGTCATTAGAATGAAAATATATGTCAAATCCTGGCTAACAAGTTTTACATTAATGCAGACACGATCAATCTCGATCAAATAGAATTTGCACATGCACCAAAAAATGTCATAGACATAAATTATACAAACTTTCCTCTACTTTAATTTATTATTTAACAATTTTGACAAAATTTCAGAAATGGAGGCCATTTGCAAAATCGTTGAAAAATGCAAGTAAACATTTGCAAGTTTACTTGCAAAAATGCAAGTAAACATCCAATTCCTTTGGATCCTTTTGAACAAAAAGCTTTTCAGCACTAAGTTTGGTCATGAAACTTTTAAATATGAGGTTTCGTCCTGATACCTTTCGTAGTTTCTACATACACACACACACACACACACAGACATTTTTCTGTACCTTGGTCAAAAATGTTCAGGGGACCCAAAAGGACATATTTCCGCTAAAATCTCAAAAAAAAATTCAGCACGATTACAATACTTTGTAATACTATGGGCGGACTTTTCAATTGCGGTTTAGCAGAGTTTAACTTAAGCTTTCGCTAGGCTACATATGCGCGCTATGGAGCCTAAAGAAAGTTTAAGTTAAACTCTGATAACCCGCAATTGAAAAACTCACCCTATGTATGATAAAGTCAAAATATGTCTACTATAATTGAGCTCAAAATGGAAATGTTTTAGTATTCATAGATGCGTTTGCTGCACGTAAATAAATAGGAAAATGCGCGTTAATTAATTGGATTTGGTTAATAAAATTAAAGTATGTACATATAAGGTTTTTTACAATGAAATGGAAATTACGTACTCTACATTAAACATACCACCTAATTAATATGAAATTCTAACCTTAAAATCAAACGATTTTACGGTTAGAATTTCAAATTAATTTCTTAATAATTAAGATAATTATTGTCAATGATTGATTTATTTTTGATTGTCGACAGTACTCCACATGCACATATTACTAAAAGCAATAATAATTCGGTGAGTACTGGCTATTAAGTAAAGGCTAGGTCAGTAGTCAAGCAAAATGAATGTCTTTTGTGTACGCTGCTATGACGTAGTTTTTGACATAAATAACTCAACTTTATTGGCTTCTTTATCTTCTAAGTAAAAAGCACTTTTAGGTCCCTAAAATACTGAAATGTAAACGCGTACACGCCGACAAAGTGAGCTGTATTCTCTGTGTTTAAACGTACAAACGTATGTACTTCTCAAACTTTTACAATATCAATGTGCATAACTTATGTCAACGTGCATAACGTAAGTATTGTAACAAATTGTATCGCTTTAAAAATAAATATAACTTCCAACCTTGTAATCATTATGAAGCAACATTATAATACTAAAGTCACATAATATTTCGTAGATATCATATAATTTGCACCGCTATGTTGTAAAAGCTGGAACGCGAAAAACCATGAAATTATAAACATTTTGCAATTACTATATTCCACAAATTTTTGTAGATTTCGAAACATTAATTGTTCTGCGATTACTGCCGAAAATTGATTCACCAAATATTAAAATTCAGCTGTTGCTGACCAAAAGACAGTGGACACTCTGTCCACACTCAACAGAGGGCAAAAGATCAAATTAAAAATTTTCAATTTGTTGTAGATTATGTCGAAATTATGCCATATTGGTTTTATTCATATGAATTCGCGTTAGATTTTTGATATGTCATAATTCACTTTTGTAACAGAAATTAAAATGTACTAATTTACTAATTAATAAATCTAAATTGACTGAAAATCAGTATTTTTTTTAAATCTCTGATAATTGTTGAAAATTTTCATGTATTGTATGTCAGAGCACTGTAAAAAATAGATTGTAGAAAAATGACAAAAGTTTTTGCTGTTTTATTCATCCCAATATACAAATTTCTGTGAAAGATATTCGGTTTAAAATACCTTGCAATTTTAACTTTTTAACATAAAAAATCTGATCGGTGTGGATTGTCGTTTATCGAACAATATAGAAAATGAAATACTTACTTTTCTGATAGTCATTTTATAACAGTGGCAGCGGTTGTAACTACCGCAGACGCCACAAACTTCCATCGTCAATAACTTTTGATGATGCATCACACGAACAAAAACTTTCAGACAAAAGATTTTTCTTATTTAGCGTAAAATCATAATTTGATAAAAAAAAAGTTTGGTATTCCCATTTAAAAAATGGAGTTAACCTCATTTTCACCGATTGCAGCGCCATCTGCAATGAAACTGATATCGCCATGACGCCATATCATTTCCCCCTTTGTGTCCTACAAGTTTATGTAAGACAAACTGTCGTACCATGCATATTTCTCGAGATATTTAGGAGTCTCTCTCAGTATAATACTGAACGTAAATATTGAATATTTCGTGTAATATTTTGTGCTGTTAAAAAGTTTCCGGTTTTAAGATCGGATTTTTCTTTTTTTTTAACAATTTCTCTGATTTTTAAACCATATTTTGGGTTGAGATTATAGCAACATTAATTTAATTCCGATAACATCCGTCTCGGTATATTATCATCTACTTTAATCAATGTTGCATATCCACTGAACAAGTGAACAAGCTGCGCGTAACGTTCAAATCTTAGTTCGTACACTTTTTAAAGTCATTTGAATCATTTGCAGCACTCGTGAAATCTACTAATATCAATAGAGGCGGTTGTAATTTTGAAAAATCTTTTTTTCTACTTTGCATTCACAATGCACACATTGTAACACTGTTTTCGGTGTTACAATTAACACATTGTAATACCGAAAACAGTAACATTTTTGTCGAAAATTGGTACACATTGATATCAAATGCCATATGTCAAACGTACAATACATAACCCAACATAACCACACACTGCATCGACTGCATCTTCTTAATCGCATAAACTGCGAAATATCAATATTCTATACATATTTAAACATGGGTGTAGCCTGCTATAGTATGGCCAAAGGATTGGGGCTTTCTTAGTTTTGCTGTGTTCATCAAAATACGCCAGCATGACGTTTTCGGTGATGTTTTCGACTCTGGTAAGGTAAGGGATCGTTATCATTCTTTTCAACTAAACATTAAATCCCCTTTTCAGATATAATTCAAGGACCATATTTACTTTAATAAGGTATTACGCGAAGATCAAACCTACATCGTAGATATCAACGATTTTAATTACTACTGCGAGATTGTATATGCGCAATAAATGGTTTATCAGCATACACGTACGAAGCTATAGTACATTTAAAGTGTAGAGGATTTCTTAGTTTATGTAACGTATAAGTTTTCGGTAATATTTTGGACGCTTGGATGCTCGGTTCAATTCGTATTCGTTTTTGTCCGTCGCTTTCGACTTCGTCTTAGTTCTGGTTGTGTGCAACGTATTTGTATTACCTCCATCACATGTAATTTTACTAAGTATAATTTATTCTAATAAACTACTTTGCCGAAATTAGAATTGGGTTTCAATTATAAGTGCTTGTAAATATATAAGCCGCAACGGCTACGTAGCGGAATTAGGTAGACACCGCTATTAAACGTTAAGCGTTATAACAATTATTTAGTAAGTCTTGTTCTTTGAAGTAACTAATCAGTCACTGCCAAACACTTCTATTCTGATTATTATACTTATGAAACCACTATTTTAAGTTAACTTTTTAGGTTAAGTTTTATATATTTATCACAGTAGGGTTAAATGTGTTGCCCCAAGCTCCATTATGATCATCGTTTGACTTCGCTGAAATTTTTATTCAAACTTGTAGGCTAAAGTAGAGTAAAATTATTCACAATTAGATTTTGTCATGATTTTATCTCATCGAGCTCATCCTTAACGAAGTTGACAGTTACTATAGTGCTGCCACGTGGTACCCGCAAAATACCCAAAAATACCCTAGATTCTAATTTAGCGCGATATAGTAACCACAATTTCTAAATTTCCTCGTTTCCTCGTTTCCCTTGTTTTGCGCACTCCTCGCTACGCTCGTCGTGCGCAAAACAACTCGTGCGCCAATTTGACGTCTTATAAAACTTGTATAATAATATACTATTATCCTACACAATGCGAAAATGTTACTTTCGCCTCTCTATGGAGACACGAAAGATGCTATTTGCCCGCAGGCCCAGCTAGGCCTGTAAACTGTAAAGAACACTTTTCAGCGCTAAAATAAAATAATTGTTCCTATAGGTGGCGACCAAATGGTCTGGCCAATCAAAACACAGCTTCCGATTCGGTTTGACGTTTGCGATTAAAACGTCAACGTTTTTTTATTTGTCAAAAGCCAATAGTCATTTGTCCTTAGAAACGGGTTATTTTATTAAGATATCGTTGTGTAGGGTAAAAGATTATGTGTGCACCACGCCCAGAAAGTGGTTTTCCATGCCTCAACTCTTCTCTCGGCCCGGAAAAGAACCGCTTTCTCGGCTTGGTACACAATAGCCTATTACAATGCGAAGAGAAAATACTCAAAAGCGGAAAAGTAAATAGTTGTATATCAAACTAAATTAATATCGATATATAAAGCTTAATACAAGAGAACCTAACCAAGTTCCATAATTATTCTATAGGGCGTTTCAAACTTTTGACCACCAAAATATCATTTTGGTTCTTCCGGTTAACAAGTTTTAAGACTTTTCCCCAAAATGACAAAAGCGTGTGGTAACCTTAATGAATTCTCTTGTATCCTTTACGAACAATCACACATTGGAATTCATTGGACTTTTTAACAGAGTACTTGAGAAACGTACCCAAGTTCTTCAATTACTCCACAGGGTGCCTCGAACTTTGACCCACTCGGTCTCACGGTACAATATTTTTAAGCATTTCTTCTGATTAATGAATTTTGATGAATTCACTTACAATGTGCTGAAATAATCATCAAAATCGGTAACAGATTACAAAGTAACACCTAAGTTTAGCATTTAGTTCGTTGTACATAGGTGTACAAAGTTGTACTTCTAGTTATACCATTTCCCTTGATTAATTAAGATATGGCATGTGAGATATCAAATTACTCCGAAAATAACGCATCTTTCAGATAGCCAATCATAACTACAACAAAATATTGAATTCTAAATAATAGAATATGTTGTTAAGAATAAAAATGTGCCTGCAAGATGCAAAAATATTTTAAGATTGTCGGTTTTAGTTTCTTTATTTTCAATAACTTTCTCTGAAACAATTTGGAACTGAATTGTCTCAACGGAGTATTAGAGAGCACACGAATCTGCAGTACTTTGTCTACTTAACCGACTTTCCATCCCAAATGATAACAAAAGTACCCATATTATCCAACGTCCAACGTAACTTGTTTTTCGATGTATATATTCAGGTGTCCCATTGTGCAACACAATCACCCTATCAAGCAAATCGATCTAAAACCTCTCCTCCACGCTTCCAGGTTGAACACGGCCACCTTCGCCGCGAAGGACGTCCAGAGCGACCGCCTGCGCGTCATCAGGGAATCCCACCAGGTGCAGGACCTTAGGCGGCTTCTCATCTCTCACCTGGGCGCCGCATTCCCGAACCAACAACCGCACGCCGCCAACCGCAGAAATGGCCATCATCTGACCGCCATCGGAGTCGACCCAGACTCGATATACCGCCACTTCTTTCAAGACCATTACGACGCCATACGGCATGCCGTAGAAGACGAAGATAGCCGCCAGAGAGTACATCACGACTATAAAGACAGTGACGACGACACGGAGTGACGTATTTATAACGGCATACGAGTACGCACGCATCGCGCATCGTGTGCGAAAACAAATGCCATCGCTAGGCCGGCCAGCAGCAACAGCAAGAGCTGATTAGTTGAACTCCGCCGACGGTGTAGAGAGGAGAACGTCTAAAAATCGCTTTATACAGCACGTGCAATCGCTTTTCGCAACTTTATACATAAATATATTATACATTAGAGATATACAAACGATACACCTCGCGGGCCTTATCATTCGTGAGCAAACCATAAAAGAATATTCAAGTTTTTGGTGGTTTTTTTTTGCAAATTGTGAATTCGTAAATTCAAATTTTCTGTGATAATCGTGCCCGGTATTTGGATCAGGGTTTTGATTGTTTATATTGAGGAACAAGGTGGAGGAAGAGGTGAAGACGATGGATTGCAAATGCAAGACGATGCCCAGTCATCAGGTGAAGACGACGGACTTGGATAGGAAGGTGTTGAGGGAGACTCTGTATTCGGAGATCTTCCAGAGGCATAGGAGGAGTATCTTCGCGCTAGGCTCCTTCCTGAGGATGCTGAAGAGCAAGAAGTCCAATTATAATGTGATCAAGCAGGACGGTGAATCAGAGTGATGTGTGTTTCGTCCGCTTCTTTTCTAAGGTGAGTGTTCTTTTGTTGATTAACAAAAAAAGAAGCAAATCATGATGATTATCTTCAGCATTTAGCAACAACTGGATGTTGATGAACTGTTTTTATTTATACAGTGTGCCTCCGATAAACCTAACTACACTTATAATGGACGTAATTTTTAATTTCACGAGAAAAAGTTATTCTTTATAAATATTGAATGTCCTAAAAAGCCATGATTGATATGATTGATCTGTTGACAGTAGTAACAGGATATCCAAGCAATTTGTTGATAGACGCTGATTGAAAATATTTTGACTTTAGAGCAAAGGGTTTATTTAGTTCTTTGTTACGGCATAGATGAGGTATCGTACCGCCGTGCTATTGAAGTTTTTAACAGAAAATACCCTGAGGTAAACGTTTCTGTCAATTGTGTTTGTGAATTGGTTAAAAAATTTCATGCAACAGGAGACGTGAAAAATATCAAGAAAAATAAGCGAAATGGCGAAGATGATGCAGGAGCTATGTTAGCTATTGATTGAACACTTGCCCAAAAAAATCGTTGAGGCAAAGATCTCGAGACTTGAACATCAGTAAAGGCTACCTGCAAAGGATCTTTTCAAATCAAAAATTTCATCGTCATAAACCTGATACACACATTAGTAGAAGGAGATGATGCTCGTCGATTAGAATTTTGCCTATTACTGGTAGAACGAATTATGGTCGATAGATTTTTCTACAGAAAAATTATTTTCTCTGACGAAGCGACGTTTACCACAAATGGAGTTGTTAGTTCACAGAATTGCAGATATTGGTCTCAAGAAAATCCAAATTTCCGTATTACAACCAATTTTCAAAAAAAGTGAATGTTTGGTGTGGGATTTATTACAAGAAAATAATTGGACCAAACTTTTTTGACGGTACTGTAAACCAAAACACTTATTTTGATATGTTACCAACGTTGGACGAAATCAACTCAGTCAGGTGTTCACTACACTATCAACACGACGGTTGTCCTGCTCATAGCGCATATCAAGTCGATTCGGCCCTATAGGAAGTCCAACACGTTCACCTGATTTAACGCCACTTGATTTTTTTCTGTGGGGTTATTTAAAGCAGAAGGTGTATGCGACTAATTTTCATGATAATGGAGACATTCTAAAATTAAAAATTAGGGAAGCAGTAGACGAAAGGAATGAAGAAATAATTGATTTGGTATATCGGGAGTTTAGAAGAAGATTAGAAAAATTTGTAGCTATAGGAGGGGAACATGTGGAGTAATGTTTTGTTAAATTACTTAAAAATAAATGAAATATAAAACTTTAAAATTTAAATATAAAACAACTTTTACCTATAACATTTTTGTTCTAATTCCGAAAAACCGATAGTTTACTCTTCGGCGAATTTGACTTTTTCGTGTTTTCTAACCATCCTGTATGTTAAATCAAAATATTAACAATGGCTTTCCACTTTTTAGGACATCCAAAACTCTTTATAAAGAATGACTTTTTCCAGAGAAATTAAAAATTAGGTTCATTATAGGTATAGTTAGGGCCATCGGGGGACACACTGTATATTGTTATTTACTTGGTTCGAGTGGTTTAGATTAGTTAGTGAATGATGTAAACAGATATGTTTTGAGAGAGAACACAAGTGTTTTGTTTTCTGTTATCAAATTACAATAGAGATACACGTAATAAGAAAATACGAAGTTTTGAGTGGTACTCTGCAATTTACTGTTTTCTGGGGGTTCACATATAGGTCACCTTGTGAGATAGACGCCATTCTTTAAAAAAACAATATATCTACTCAATTTCAATCTTTCCATATAAGTAGTAAACAAATTAAAGTTTATAAAATCTTAAACTTCTGTTTCAGCTCCATAACGACTTAAATTTTACAATGTGAGCAAGAAACAGTACAAGATTTAATTACTTGTTTTTACAATAATAAATAGTAAATTGCAAAGTTTCGAAAAATATCTTATTTGCAAAAACACGTTTCAACGTTTCAATTCAGTGTTGAAATTAAAAACTTGTGTAACGATGTAACTATGCTACTAAAGGACAGTTGTTTTGAAATAGTATATTACATTATAAGAGCTGTAACTAAAATATTACGTACGAGTTGAAAGTACGATTCAGTTTTGTTATTTTTCACAAGCACGTAATATGCGTTACAGCTCGAATATTGTACATAGTTTTACCGACGACCGACAATATTACAGATCCAATCACTTACTTCAAATAAAGGAGAAATATTGCGACAGAAGTAGATGTATTAGGTTAGGTTAGAATATTTGACAGCTCAACAAAAATGTATTTTATCTATTGCTAGTTATTTGCGCGACATCTATTTCAACTATGGAGAACTGCATTTGAACTGTTGTGACAAGAGGGAAATTCTAATCAAATAGGAAAATATGGATCTACATTTGCGTTGTGATGACATTATGCCGTGCGTTAAAAAAAGCACAACCAAAAGCACGTGTTTGTTATAAGCGATATACGACTGAAGCAGTCCGTGACGTAAGGGACATTTATACATACGGTCGTAGGTAAAATCTCATAAAAAGCAAGGCAGGTATTATACCGGGTGGCCCATGCCATATGTACGCCCGTTTATATTTTGTACGACGCATTTAGTATGAAATAGTATTTTTGGGATACTATTGAGGTTAGTTTGACCTGTTTTACAAGAAATGACGTCGTCATTGAAATTTTAAATGGCCCGTATATTATGTGTCTGATATTTTTAATCAGGATTACATTATGAACACAAAAACATATCAACCATCAACAGGCTATAAAATGGTGAAAGTGGTCGAGAATTGTCAAACAAACAAGAACTAAATCGACTTTGGCCGATATTGTATTACTGGCGCCCTTAGCGTGATTTAATTGGGTTTTGGTCATTTTTTTCCTATGCATTTCATGGGTACACTCTGATTATTTGATAGAAAACATTTTTCCGATCACAATGACACCAAATACTAGATATTTGGCTGAAAGTAGTAGCAGGGAAATATCGTTTAAAGCAGGGAAATAGAATAAAAATATTGGGTTAATGATCAAACTTAGCGTTGTAAACTACGAATGATTGCTAACACCCGAATTTGACAGTTCTCTGTATTGCTTAATGTTGGTTATTGTTGATTATTATTTAATTTGTTGTTTACATCGCCTTTATTGTTGCGTGAATCGTATTGTTGCGTGAATCGCAACTTTAGGATGGCTTTTCCTGAATACAACACTACTTTTCGTCAAAACGGTGACGCGCAATGCACACTACATCATCCATTTCTGGCTTTGATGATTAACCCAATATTTTTTCTATTTTTCTTTTTTCATTTCCGGAAAAATCGGAAGTCATACCAACTTCAAGAATAACCCAAAAAATGGCCTTTTTTGTCTATTGGCAAAATTTCATTCGTCAAGCGTCATAAATAAACGCCCACTATATAAAACCAATATGGTGTTCATAAGTAAAACAAAAGTTTCATTTATTCATTTGGACTTTTTGCATGTTATTTGTAATACCCTACCAAAGGTATATAAAATCCAGCTGGGTTTAAAATTTTCCGAGGTGAAAACCTATTTTTGTGCTCTAATTTTATTTTAAATGGTTGTTGTTTTTTTTAAGCGAAGCTTCTTTAATTACGGTAAATGCAGTTTCTAGCGGAACAAAATAAACAAACGCTTGGTTACTATGATAAACAATGTATATCAACGCGCGCGGTCGTAGTGTAACCCTAAATGTGTAGCTCTAACACTTTTTGGTAGAGCCCTTTTAAAAATGTTAATAACTCTAAAATATAATATAAAAATATAATATAAAATCAATCTCTGTTTTTGAGTTAGTCCCTCAGTCTCATGAACTATGAACTTTCTGAGGAAATGATTCATGTTAAATATCACTTTAGAGTCCATTATGAGTGGTGATATTCGATACCATAACACCACGTGTCCCCATTTTACTAATTGAGCTTTGTGTGATCGGTCGAAGTTAAAGTATCGCAGAGGTGTGCCTTTTACAACCTGTAATAAAATCCTTGTAAGTATGAACTCTCCCTCCACGAGGAATCAATTATTCTAAATGCCTTTCTTACATCACCACCCTTGCTAACTATGACGGAGAGTTAATGAAAGTACAAATTAAATTACAGACATAAAAATCGTGGTGAAAATCTGTACTTTATTTGTATATACGTCTTTCTTCAATTGTATGTAATAGCTTTGTTTTCGTGTGGAAACTAACTTGTTGCATTTGGTGAAAATAAAGACGTAAAATGCGATTCGGCGATTCGGATATTTTAATTAACATCCCGTTACTTCTAAAATTGATTTGTTAACAATTCCCTTCCAGTTACAATAAAATTTCCAGGGGGAATTCCAAATAATCAAATGTAATAATTTGTGTTCGAATTAAACTTAATTCCCATATTGAAAACCAACCTATAATCATTGCAAACTCAATACCTACCCAAATCACGAATATTATGTTCATATGGAGACAACTGTATTGGACAAAAAGGAAAAAATAGTAGTTTCTTTGTTTTTTTTATTAACTCAGATATTTTTTTATTATTACCTTGAAAAAAGAAACGGTGCAAATTTTTAGCTTAACATGTTTGAAACTTATTTAGATGCCTACACACATTCCAGCAAAAATCCAAACTGTCCACAAGATGATAATACATGGTGTGTTCAAAAACGATATTTGGTGAACATATAAAGAAACCCTAATAAACTTTTTTTTTGTCTAGGCGCGCCATCCAACACGTTGCTATTCGGTAGAATTTTGTCAGAAATAAAATAATATTCGAGAATATGAAAATCCATAATAAAAAAAAAACAAAACTCTCCTATAATTTCTGCACCATCTTTAAAGTTAACTTAACAATAATTGAAGACACTAGATGCAAAACAGCACAAGTCTAATGCATTTATCATTGTACTTGTGCTGTTTTGCATCTAGTGTCTTCAATTTTTAAACTTTGATTAAATGAAGACTTCTACTTTGTCATCAATTCTATGTAGTTAGTTCAAACGTACACAGCTGTCTCACAAACCAGTTCCATTAAAAATTTTGGATATTTAACAATATCTATATAATATATTTGAAAGTTTGGAATCAGACTTCTACTCGAGAATCTACTCGATTCAAACTTTTAAAATTAAAGTATTCTCAAGACGGCGGCCACTTCCGAAGTTTATATAACATTTGTTATTTTAAATGGTAACATATAATTTTTATTTAATTTTTTGTTTCCTTCGAAATACATCGACTTTCATCAGGTTTTATACTTAGCTGCCAGAATTATTGATTTATGTTGATACCCTACTATTTACTGTATCATACATAGTATGACAAAATATTGTAATTGTGCCGCTAAAATTTGTTGAGATTTTAGCGGAAATATGTCCCTTTGGGTCCCCTGAACATATTTGACCAAGGTACAAAACATGTCTGTGTGTATGTACGTGTGTATGTACGCGAATTTTGTGGCGACGATTCCAGAGAAACTACGAAAGGTATCGGGACGAAACTTAATATTTAGAAGTTTCATGCCCAAACTTAGAGCTGAAAAGGTTTTTGTGTTTAAAAGAGCCCAAGGGAACTGGTTGCTTACTCTAAACATTTTTCAAGGATTTTGCAAATGAGCCGCCTATTTCTTTAATTTCGTCAAAATAGTTAAATAATAAATTAAACTGGAGGAAATATTGTCTAATTGATGTCTGACATTTTTTTGGTAAAATGAATAGTTTAGCTGCATGAGCAAATTCTATTTGTTCGAGATCGGTCGTGTCTGCATTAATATAAAACTAGTTAGTCAGGATTTGACAGATATTTTCATTCTAATGACAGTAGGTGGTGTCAAACGCTGATGTTTTGACAATACCTACTGTTAATAGACTCAAAATTTCTGTCAAATCCGCGCTAACTATTTTAATAATAATATTTTTTTTTTATTTTAATGGAGACACGACCGATCTCGATCAAATAGAATCACATGCAGCTAAACTATTAATTTTATATATAGTATGTCATGTGCCTGGCCACATCAGATTTTTTGATGTTATTGTAGCGTATAGAAAATTTTTAATACATTGTATAAGATATAATGATGTAGATATGACTAAATGATGTTCTCAACAAACATGAACCTGTTACCTTCAATAATAACCAACATATTTAATTTGAAACAATACAATAAAAATCAACAAAAAAGTAGCAAAATAAAAAATAACGCAAAAATTGTGGCTTTTGGCCATAACAAAAACTGATAAAAGTTAACGTTCTTTGAGATGTGGAAACAGAAAAACTAAAGAACAATTATATGATACCATTTGAAATAACAAAGATGATACCAACTTCTGGTAGACCGGAAGTGTCAGTCTACTTGAAAGTATTTTAATTTAGAAGTTCGCATCAAATAGATTTTAATTTCAAACTGCGAAATTATACAGAAATAGTGGAATATCAAAAACTTGGAACAGATCCGCATAACAGCCTGTATAATATATTTTATGTTATGCTTTTTAATGTGCAACGGCCGTTTTAATTTGTTGTCCATAGGGGAAACGTGGGAAACCATAATTTAGGAGGAGCACTGATTCTAAATGTAAAATTTCCAAAATTTAAAATGGCGGAGCCAATATGACTATCAAACATATAGAAATCTGACGGATAAGTATGATATTTATTTTCCGTATATTGCTATTACAGTACTTTTAATGCCCAATACCAGATTGTTAGTATACAGGGTCTCCCACGACGAGCTGCCATTAGAAGTATATGTAGACCAGGCAATAGAGACTTTTTCGTGACAAAAATAGTATCAGCAAGCCGCCGGTCCCAGGTCACGTGGAACAGTCCGTAGATGTATTGTGATGTGTTTTCGACTAGTAAATATCATTACTTACTTTGTTATAAACAAGAAACCTAAAAAAAATCGCGCTTTCTTTCGTTATTCGCTTGTAAAACCTGAACCGATGGAGCAATCTTGATACTGTCAACAAACGAATTGTAGAGAATGAAAAGACGAAAAAAATGAACCCTACACGGACCCGATCGGATTAATATTAACCGAGGAAATTCGGAAGAACCGGAGAAATCTGCGATTTTTTTCAAAAATTCATAACTCCGCCATTTTCAAAGTTGTAACGCAGGCTCTTCGCGAGAAAGTAGCGATCGATGGGTACTTTAAATGTGCACAACCCAGGCGTTGTCCGATGATTAGTTTTTGCACAATTGCGATTTGAATTTTTTTTATGCAATATGGTTCGGCGAGCCTGGATGCGTCGGAGGTGGTACGATTTTAATTTTTTTAACGTATTTCGAAAGTATAAGTATTGTGCTACAGAACGTCTATTCTGATTTTGCGTTAAAATGTTGCGAAATAGGCCAAAAATGCTTGCAAACTTAACCGAAATCTGCCGCGCGCTCAAACGCTGTCGAGTAGTGGGGTAGGCGGCCGACTCGGGGAAGCGCGCAGCGCGTTGGGATTACTATACGCGCTTCCCCGCGTCGGCCGCCTACCCCCACTACTCGACCGGTTTGGAGCGCGCGCAGATTTCGGTCAAGTTTGCAAGCATTTTTCGCCTATTTCGCAACATTTTAACGCAAAATCAGAATAGACGTTTTGTAGCACAATACTTCTACTTTCGAAATATGTTAACAAAATTAAAATCGTACCACCTCCGACGCAACCAGGCTCGCCGAACCATATTGCATAAAAAAAATTCAAATCGCAATTGTGCAAAAACTAATCCTCGGACAACGCCTGGGTTGTGCACATTTAACGTACCCATCAATCGCTACTTTCTCGCGAAAAGCCTGCGTTACAACTTTGAAAATGGCGGAATTATGAATTTTTGAAAAAAAGGCAGATTTCTCCGGTTCTTCCGAATTTCCTCCGTTAATTTTAAACCGATCGGGTCCGTGTAGGGTTCATTTTTTTCGTCTTTTCATTCTCTACAATTCGTCTGTTGACAGTATCAAGATTGCTCCATCGGTTCAGCTTTTACAAGCGAACAACGAAAAAAAGCACTTTTTTTAGGTTTTTTGTTTATAACAAATTAAGTAATGATATTTGCTAGTCGAAAACACATCACAATACATCTACGGACTGTTCCACGTGACCTGGGACCGGCGGCTTGCTGATACTATTTTTGTCACGAAAAAGTCTCTATTGGTCTAATGGTCTAATGGAGAACCAAATTAAATCAGAGATTGAAAATTTGTGGATTTTATCGCCTTTTTGAAATCTTCATTAAATTTTAGATCAATAATATATTAGATTCCCTATACCTAACATTTGTCATTTTTGAGATATTCATTTTTTCATTAAAGAATGAAAGCTGCACGGTTGCTTTCAATTATTTATAAATTATCCCATGTGACCGCTGGAAAAAAGTTGTCCGGCAAAACTGTTGTGAAGGTAACATATTACCGACACATCGATAGAACTCTTCTAAAGGTTATACAGGCTGTTCAAACTATAAGATCAAAGTTGAATTCGAGAAAAGTACTGAAAGTCGACTTTTTTAAATGGCAACCCTAACATATGAATACATTACTCAATTCCATGGAAAATTTTAGTTCATCTTTGTATATATGTCCTATACCTAAAATGTATTTGTACCTACTGAAATCGATTTTTAAACATCACAGTAGAAATTGTAAACATTGCCAAATCTAGATTTCGTTTAAAAACAACTGAACAATTTGGAATAAACAGAACTTTATTAAACAAGTTTTTTAGGTAATTTTTCATTATAATTAATTTAGTATTTATAAAACTATAAGGTCGTCTGCACATGGGGCAACTCAAAATAAACTGTAGTAGCGTGGATACCAGGAGACTGCGCGACTAGGCTACCGGCATGTATATTTCAATGACTCAACGCACACGGCGCAACCCGAGTACCGGCGACTGGGAGACCGACGCGATTCGAGTATCAGAGACCTGACATGTTGGGTCGCGCGTTGCCCAGTCTTCGTGACGCGCTTATATTGACAGCTGACAGCACTGAACGTGGAGCAGCAGTTGAACTTAAAATCTGTGTGTTTGGCAGAAAAGTATAATTGTGCTGTACAATTATAAAGAAAAGGGCTACATAACAAAATATGTAACGGACAAAGCTTGGAGTGATGTGGGAAAAGAAGTCAATGTGGTTAATATCCGTTCCTCACCACTCACGCATTCCGTCATGTTGGTACTTTCTTTATGTAGGCCAGGGGAAAAAATTGCACCAATTCTAAATAACTCTGATTCGACATACGATAGAAGCTTAAAAAATCGGAAATATCGGAAATATTGAGTTCTTTTGCTGCAATGAATAATCGGCGGTGTGAATTTCATTTGATATATGGGAGGACCCAGAAACTTCTTTTTATGCAATTTCTTCTGCGACGATAATAGTAGTATAGTAACAAATCCTCATCACTGAAATCATTATTATCCACTACGTTGGACAATGATTGCTGTGAACGCCCTGGTTCCATGATTACATCCAAGAATGTACTGATTTAAGGGCAGAGACGAGTAAACTGATTTGGATCGCAACTGTGTGACTATAGACCGTGTGCGGATAAGGCGCAACTTGAGTACCCCAGTTGCCCAGTCTCCTGGTATCCACGCTACTACAGTTTCTTTTCGGTTGCCCCATGTGCAGACGGCCTAAGCCTACAAGAAATCACAATATTAAAAATAAAACAAAATCGTACAGTAAATTAAAAACACTGCTTAATTCTATTCCAGTAACTGTTCAAAAACGTTGCCGTTTTCTGCTCAACATGCTTCAATTCTTTTTAACATATTATGTTGGTGGCCTCCCTGATAGAGTTAGCACATAATCCATTGAAAGCAGCTCGAACTCTATCTTTCATGTTCTCCATATCAGTTATTGGGTCCACAATAATTGGTTGATTTCAAATGGACGGTGCTCCAGCGCACACAACTGTTGCAGTAAGAGGCTTTCTTAACGAGATGTTTGACGATCGGTGGATTGCGCTTAATGGGCCATACAAATATCCACCGCGTTCCCCCCGACTTGACGCCACTGGATTTTTTCATTTGGGGAGCTATTAAAGATGTAGTTTATAAGGAACCAATAATTGATAAGGAGAACATGAAAGATAGAGTTCGAGCTGCTTTCAATCGGTTATGTGCTAACTCTATCGGGGACGCCACCAACAATAATATGTTAAAAAAATTGAAGCATGTTTAGCGGAAAACGGCAACGTTTTTGAACAGCTCCTGAAATAGAATAATCAGTTTTTTTTAAATTTACTTTACGATTTTGTTTTATTTTTAATATTGTGTTTTCTTGTAGGCCTATAATTTTATAAATACTAAATTAATTATAATGAAAAATGACTTAAAAAACTGTTGATTCCAAATTGTTCAGTTGTTTTTAAGCGCCGTCTAGATTTGGCAATGTTTGCAATTTCCACCGTGATGTTTAAAAATCGATTTAAGTAGGCACAAGTACATTTTGGGTATAGGACATTGTACACCAAGTTGATTTCAAATTTTCCATAGAATTGAGAAATTAATTCATATGTTAGGGTTGCCATTTGAAAAAATCTACTTTTAGTACTTTTCTCGAATTCAACTTTGATCTTATAATTTGAACACCCTGTATAACTTGTAGAAGAATTCTACCGATGTGTCGGTAATATGTTACCTTCACAACAATTTTGATGGACAACTTTTTTCCAACGGTCATAGAGGATTATTTATAACTAATTGAACGTAACCGAGCAGCTGTAATTTTTTAATGAAAAAAATTAATATCTCAAAAATGACACATGTAAGGTATAGGGAATGTAACATAAAATTGATCTAGAATTTAATGAAGATTTCAAAAATGCGATAAAATACAGGTGGTTCTATTTGAAATATAGAAGTTGACATTATTTCCGGTGTAACCGGAAGTAACCGAAAACTCAAAATATTTTAGTTGGGCCGATCGTGTCCAACAATATAAGTCTATGAATTTTCAATCTCTCATTTCATTTGGTTCTCCAGTTACTTCTAATGGCAGCTCGTCGTGAGAGACCCTGTATAGTCACTTTCTCACTATTGTGCTTTATTTACCAGGATTGTTATGTTTAAAACAATATTGGTTTTAAAACATGTTTAAGAAACATGTGTTGTGTTTTAGACAGTTCTGTTTTAAATGATTAAAACCTGTTTTAACCGTTTAAAAGTTATAAATGCATTTTAAACATTTTTTACACTTTACACTTTTAAATGGAACTGTTGTTCCATTAAGGTCCGCTGAGCAATAAAAAGACACCTTTAAGATGCCTATAATAGTGCAGGCAAATTAAGTTGAGAGTGGGTATTAATTGTAGACAGGAGTTTTATCATTGGAAATGGTAAAGGGGCTCATAGTGAACGTAGAAAAAATAAATGCAGGTCGTGGGGTGGTATAATGTTTATTTCAGGGGGTTGAAAGCGGGTGCAAAGTATATTATTGCGCTTTCCGGCGAAACGTGATGTTTTATCAAAAAACGTCCTATGCTAAGTTGTAGGTCATAAAATAATCTACAACATTCATATGGGTCACTTTTTAGTATGACCTCTAAATTTCCGAGAAAAATGCGAATGCCAATGCCAAAACGAATTATCTGTTTTTAATTTTTAGTTGTCGCAACAATAATTCAATTTTAATCAAATTTTGTGAAAGCGTGCTTTTTTATACTTTAAATAAGCATACATTTTTTCATTACACAAAAAACAAGAAGTTTTTGAGATATTTAGTTTTTTCCGTCAAAATCAGACTTTTTAAAAAAAAAAATTCTGTGGTGAAAAATCATCGTACAGAGGTCTCTGGGACTCATTGTTGTTGTTTTTACATGTACTTATTGATACAATAATAAAAACAATAGTTCCTATTTAACAACATGCTCAAAAATTAAAAAAACTCAAAAACGACTTTTGCACCACTGAATTTTTCAGTAATTGTTCATTATTTGCTTAAATTTTTAGGAAAATTCCAATACTGGTTACGACATTAAATTGTACGGAAAAAAATACAAAGGAAACTGGCTCTCATTTCTACACTAATGCTAAAACCATTAAATTAGAACAAGAAATCTTCAGATAAGTAAGCAAAATAACAGTTTTTGTCTTTGAATCAAAAAGTATCCAATACAAAAGTTGTAGGTCAAGAAAAAATCTACAAATTTTGTAGAGGTTACTATATAACATAACCTCAAAACTTCCGAGAAAAATTGCGAATAAGGCAAAGATTGGCATAGTTAAATAATTATGCCAATCTATAAATATCAAATAAAAAATGAAAAATAAATATTTTTCATTTTTTATTTGTAAATCTGCAAATATATATTGACGGGGTGTGGTCGTTCGGAAAGAGATAGTCGAAAATGCAAGTCGCGGTAGGTGCAGCGTGTCGTATACTGACGATGCCTGTCTCTCCGTCTGGATTCCACTTTGTCACCAAGGCCCTACGAGGTGCGCCAAGTTAATAGTTTCCTCCAGCCCGGTGAGCGAACTCATGTGCCAGGGTTGCGTACCGTCTTTTATGCTGCTCGGTCCAGGTCGTGTGTCGACACGTAGTGGAAGGGCTCGCTGGTCATGGTGCCATGGTGGCGACCTCGAAAGCGCTATTGCGGAGCGCACTGGTATTAGGGGCGTGTTACAATATTAACTTTTGTAATTTATTATTATCAATTATTAAAGTACTGTTTCTACTGTATTGATGTTGTCACATTTTTAACTACTTTAGTAGATTTTTTCATAAACAGTTTGTGATTTTTTAAGACATAAATAATTTACTTTCAGAAGTTTCGTCAAAACTAAATTAAAATTATAAATTATAAAAAAAATGAATCTTTCGAATTTTTCTCGGAAGTTCTGAGGTTATGTTATATAGTAACCTCTACAAAAGTTGTATATTTTTCTTGACCTACAACTTTTGTATTGGATACTTATTGATTCTAAGACAAAAACTGTTTATTTTGTTTACTTATCTGAAGATTTATTATTCTAATTTAATGGTTATAGCATTAGCGTAGAAATGAGAGACAGTTTCCTTTGTATTTTTTCCGTACAATTGAATGTCGTAACCAGTGTTGCAATTTTCTTAAAAATTTAAACAAATAATGAACAATTACTGAAAAACTCACTATTGCCAAAGTCGTTTTTGAGTTTTTTCAATTTTTGAGCATGTTGTTAAATAGGAACTATTATTTTTATTATTGTGTCAATAAGTACATGTAAAAACAACAAAAATAAGTCCCAGAAGAACTCTGTACGATGATTTTTCACCACAGAATTTCCTTTTAAAAAAAGTCTGATTTTGTCGGAAAAAACTAAATATCTCAAAAACATCTTGTTTTTTGTGTAATTAAAAAATGTATGCTAATTTAAGGTATAAAAATGCACTCTTTCACAAAGGTTGATTAAAATTGAATTATTGTTGCCACAACGAAAAATAAAAAACAGAAAATTCGTTTTGGCATTGGCATTCGCATTTTTCTCGGAAAATTTGAGGTCATAGTAAAAAGTGACCCATATGAATGTTGTAGATTTTTTTGATCTACAACTTAGTATAGGACGTTTTTGGATAAAACGTCAAGTTTCGCCGGAAAACGCAATAATATACTTTGCACCCGCTTTCAACCCTCCCAAATAAACACTATACCACCCCATGACCTGCATTTACTTTTTTTACGTTCACTATGAGCCCCTTCACCATTTCCAATGATAAAACTCCTGTCTACAATTAATACCGGTTTTGGCTTATAATCAGTTAATTTGCCTGCACTAGTATTGCTGTATTCGTCTACCATATTATGAATGATAAACTTACAATCTGCTAAGCTAAAGAAAAATACAACACAGGTATGTTAGTATGTACTTATAGTTTATTTCGGGTGCGAATTTTGCAAAGTATACCGACCCTGCTCCAAAATAACAATCAAAGCATCCACAAAACAACATAATAAAACAACAAGGATGAACTACGAAGACATTTCTATTATTAAACATTCACAAACGTCGCCGTCGACCGGTCAGGTCACTCGCAAACAAGAAATGGAACGTCGCTACAACATCGCCGCACCTAATGTCCGGCTCGCAGTTGTGCTTTTACGCTCAAAGACCGTAAACGTATAATATAAATGTTTATTACGTACTTTTCCGAGAACGACTAGTTTTATTGTCAGAAGCCATCGATTATTTATTTACACACGTATACACTATATCGTGCAGAGAGCTCAGAGCGACACATAAGTTTACTATCGCGTACGAATACCGGAATAATTGGCTTACAATGACTATGAGCACGCATACTTGATAAGAAAAGAAAAGCATGCTGTTATAGGTGGTGAATGATATAACTATAAAACTATGGACCAAATTGTATTTGACCTTACAATTAACTTATAGACGTAGAGTCCGCGTTAAAAGCATACTTTCGTAAAAAACATAACTTAGGTAGGAATAATTTTTTCATCCTATAGTATACTGTGCGATTTTGTCGTTGTCGCGCCAAAATTGCCCGCTATGAGTGCAATGAACAACTTTCAAGCCTATGCGCGAAAATAGTATACACAATATAGCCACCAGGCAGCGACCGACCTGTCGGTCCAATAACAACACAGCTTTCGATTCGGTTTTACGTTTGCAACTAAAACGTCAACGCTGTTTATTAGTAAAAAAAAACAATCTGTTATTGGTTCGTCTTTAGAATCGAGTGAATTTATCACGATAATGTTGTGTACGCTAAAAAATGTTGTGAGCACCAAGACCAGAAAATAATTTCCGGGCTTAGGGAAGTGCCCAGCCTCACCTATGGCTCGGCTTGGTACACAACATGGCCTGATGACCGCCAAGAGTCGGTAGATCGCCGAAGCCTTTAGATCGCTAACCAGTCCGACTCTATCGTAGTGTCTATTGTTCTGTCTATAAATCCGTTTCATGATAATCCATTCTACAGAGTGATCTAAAATGGTGAAGGCCAGGATGAAATTCCCGCCACGGTTTTGAACGTATTTAGTGTTACTAAGGTGGTAGGCGCTCAATGGCCAATTTCTACCTAAATGACCGCAGCTGACGTCATTGTTACTAGGTTACAGCAAAACAATTCAGCGCCTAACTTTTTTAACCTAACTTTTTTTTACAAATTTACTGAATTCATTACTGAATTGTCGAGAAAAGATTTTAAACATTATATAACTTATTGTTGAATTAAAGCTGTCATAATAGCTTTATTCCCCGCGCGTTCGGAACGTGTTCGGGACGTAATTTATAATAGTTTTGTTCGCTGAGTGCGTTCGATGGTAAGGGATTTATAGCATTGGACCAACATAAAAAGATGCCTGAACTAGTTCGGGATTTGCTCGGCGAACAAATCTATTCTTATCCTATTTTCTAATGTAGCGTCGCGTCATTTGCTTTTAGAAAACGATGGTAGACCATGTCTTTGTGGCTTTGACCATAAAAGGTTTTGCAAACCGCAACGGCACAACTCCTTCCTGACATTTCTTTACCGATAATAAAAGCAAACTCCACAGCACACTCGAAGAAATCCACCTTGTGTTTGCGAGATTGCATCATAGTATCGCGTTGTAATTGTTATAATTTGTCGTTTTGAAATCCCCGCGTTTTACGTGTCAAGTGTGACAGTTCAAACAGACCAATCACAATCATTAGCATAACGGAGTAGCATCCTCCCTGATTAGTATTGTGCTCACAGCGCCAAAGCGGCGAAGCCGCCCGAGAATAGTTCGTGTTTGCTCCGACCATTTGACAATGAACGCGTATGACGTCATAGCGCTGGTAACATTGGAAGATTTGAGTATTGAGCAATCCTTGTAAGATTCTTGATTCTCACTGTCAGATACCATAGACCATAGTGGACTTTTCAGTAAGGTTTACGTTCCTCTGCAACAATATTTCATCTTTTCCAGATTTAATTAATTATTGAATGGCTTCTGCATCTTCCGCGGCTTCTTTCCACAAATAATATTAAGGATGTTTCGTTATTCCGATAAGTTTACCAAAATCTTTATTAAATTAATTTAACCTTTATTAAATTTCAATTTTGTGCATTGTATAAACAACAAACATACCATCCACAGGTGTGACTGGTGAACAAGATGCGTTAATTATCAAAGCATATTACCGTAGTGGAAGTATTGATGAAAATACATTCATGTTGGGTTTGCGGCAAACACAACTTAAATGTGTTTTCATTAAAAAATACGGACACTCAATTATTTATTAGTGTTTGTCCCTATTCGCCCCTCCGTCCCTATTCACCCCAGTGTACGGTACCTGTCCTTTGCCATTTTAATTTGCCAATTTAATATGCCTAATTATATAATCAGAGAATGAATCAATATACAAGAAAGAATACCTACGCCACTGGACAACAATAACAGCTGGCATTTACAACCATTGCCAACATCACAATAATTCAATGTGGCGGTAAATTCAACCTGTCCTTCGCCATTTTACATCACCTGTACACTGACCGGCACAAGTAAAGGAACAGAAGTTTTACAGTTGTCTTGTTTTACTGGCAGAAAACGTGTTTGCAACACCTTGGGATAACTAAGGGTGAGCGCACACATATCAGTCACGTTGGAACAAAACACGTTTGACAACTTCTGCCTACGTTTTGACCGAAGTCTAAAAGTCTAGAAATGTGATAGCGATATACTGAACTACAAAGTGGGAGACAGAAGCAAAATGTTTTGATTTGTCTACACGTCTTTTGTCCCAACATGACTGATATGCGTGCTTCCACCCGTACGACCTTGTGCAGGTTATCAAGCTCTTTGTAACAAAGCCATATCAATTCCCAAGATTTTGCTTTTGTCATCCCAATATCCGAATATAAGAAACACTAGTGAACTTGTATTCTATGTAACTGTAAAGTAGCAAATAACGTAAACATGTCTATTTGTTGACACTCGAGTACGTGCAGTTATTTCAACAAGAAGTGTATCAAGTACACGTGAAGATTAATAAAGGAATAAAAACAATAATAACGTACTCTCAATCAAGTAAAAATCGCGGTTTACCCGCATTTCAAATTGCAAAGGTTTACTTGCAATTGTCTATCTTCTACAGAAATTCAGATATTGGAATGAACGAAAAAACAATATGTTGCGAATTCATATGGCGTTGTAACACAGTATTTCGGAACTTGCCCAAGCTCATTAGGTATGTCACAGCGTGTCTCAAAAGTAGACAAAATATAACATTATAGTTTACAAGATCTCATCAGATGTAAAACTTTCATAGTGAAATCTGATAATCCTAATGAATTTCTTTGCTACTTTGCTACCCGAAAAATACTGAAAATTGGTCAAATATTCCTTAAGTTATAGAACATCAACATCAAGGTTTATCAAAACGTCTGATCCCTGCGTTCCTTTACCTAATTGTGTCAGTCAGTGTATCTGAAAAATATTTTTCAATATTCAAATACTGACACTCCAATGTGTCCTAAATTTGTATTTGTGAAATCAAGTCTACACAGACACCACCTATTGTTTATATGTTTCTAGTGGACCTCCGCAAAGGTCACCACTTCCGCATGATCTCCCTCGACTTATCTTGGTCACAAACCAGCCCTGAAGAAGCCGAAGACGATAACGGCGAAACGTAGGCACATGTGAGAGCACCTAAGAATTATACCCACAAAGACTGACGTTTTTTTAATTCTCCCCTACGAACACATATCACAGTCGAAAATCCCCTATTAACAATATACCGGGTGGTCTTTTTAACTTGAGACCCCCTAAATATCTCGAGAAATATGCATGGTACGACAAAAGTGTCTTAAATAAACTTGTAGGACGCAAAGGGGGAAATGAGATGGCGATATCAGTTTCATTGCAGATGGCGCAGACGGCTTAATTTTTTTAAATGGGAATACCCAACTTTTTTTTATCAAATTATGATGTTACGCTAAATAAGAACAATCTTTTGTCTGGACATTTTTTTCGTACGATGCATCTATCAAAAGTTATTGACGATGGTACTTTGTGGCGTGTGCGGTAGTTACAACCGCTGCCACTGCATGGGATGCGCTCGCCGTCTGGCATACAAGCCACGACTGTCATGTCTACTCTTGGTACAACGTAGGATGGTATGTGCATAACGGGGACACGGTTTGGTATCTCGCGCGTTGCGCCGTCATGCGCATAGGGTTTGTTTAGGCACGAAAAAAATGCATCGTACGAAAAAAAGTTTCAGACAAAAGATTCTTCTTATTTAGCGTAAAATCATAATTTCATAAAAAATTTGGGCATTCCCATTTAAAAAAAATGAAAATAACCTCATTTTCACCGATTGCAGCGCCATCTGCAATGAAACTGATATCGCCATATCATTCCCCCCTTTGCATCCTACAAGTTTATTTAAGACACTTTTGTCGTACCATGCATATTTCTCGAGATATTTAAGAATCTCAAGTTAAAAAGACCACCCGGTATTTAGTACCTACTTGCCCACCAGGAGCATCTGCTCCAGACTTTTATTCTTATGACTTGGCGTATTTACTTCAAAATATTGAGCATAAGTATGTACTAATTTTTGGTTTCTTTAGCGGCACTATGTGGTTTTCGATACTCTTTAACGTACTTTTCTTTGTTGTGTCCCACTCATCTGTAGTTCTTGGTGAAATTTAGATTTTTGTCATCGATTGTAGGTATTCCAAGCAACCTTTGAAACGGCCTCTCCTTGAACCCGAAGCTGAGTCGATTCTTGTTCGATTAATGGTGTCACCCGTACAGTTGCTAGAAGTTCCGGCATCTTATCTGCGAACCGCTAAAAAATACCGTAATCGCTAATGCGGTGCCTGACACTGAATATAAAAGCCAGTAAACGTGTTTTCACTACATTTCGTAAAGATATGCAAAATTGGAGTGGTTTGATACGAATATGCTGTCTGGTTCACATAATTTGATCGAAATCAACTCAATTTTCCAATGTTGAATCCCGCAAGGATCGATAGTAAGTACCCCGGATTACTATTAAGAACTGAAGAGATGAATTAAATAACACTGCAAAATTATAGGCCAGAAATGTTAAATGAAAGAAAGGGTGTTTCGGAATGATCGACTAAATGTTTGAAACCTTTTAAAATATCACTCTGATGTCTTACTAATGTACCCAATAAACACGTATTTTTTTCTGAACACACCGTTTTCTTCCGATGAAGTTATATCGAAAGCGGCCAACGTTTGACACGCATATACTTAGGGTGACCAACTTTTTATTACTATAAATCGGGTCGCTGACATCGGGAGGGGGGGGGGGGGTGAGCCATAAATAACATATTGTCAATAACTAAAACATACTTTTATCTTAAGTATTGCAAGGCTTTTTGATTAGCGGTACACTGAAAAAGTTTTAGGTAAATTTACTTCAAAACGATGAGTAATTTTGTCGCCCGAGGAATGATAGTAATTTTTCCATCAACAAGTAATTTTCCCATCCATTGTAAAATTACATTGGAAATTTACTTTTTGCACTGTCGATGTACAATAGATTTATTGAAAATTACTAGCGACATTTACAATGCGTTCATGGTAATATTATGGGATAATGGTAATTATTAAATATAGTACTGTAAATTTACGATATGCTATAGTAAATTTACAGTACTATATATAAATAAAAGATCTGTTTATATTTATCAACACATTTTATTTTTATTATGAATAATAATAAATCTATATAAAAAAAAACAACATGCATCAATATAGAAAAGAAAAAAATTTGTACATAAAAAAACATTCTAAGATACAAATTTATTCAGTTTGTTGATCAATGTAACCTTCCTCTATGCAGTGGCTCCTCCACGGTCCGGGTACAGTTTTAAGAAATACCTTTGGCACAATTCCATAGTTGTTCGTACTTCTTTGGGGTACTCCCTATTTAAAATAAATAACAATGCAAATAAAACCGCAAATGCTTCGAGGAATATATTCGCTTCTACGGCCTTTGCATTGTCAAAGTAGACACGTGATAGTTCCATACGAAGTACCACACGTTCGACAGTTGTACGCCATAATGTACTTACCCCTTATCCTGGTTGTATAATAAACCGCACTTCTATTACCTTCACTAGTAAATGAAACATATAACCCCTACGAGGTTTCAGGTTATGGCGCGGATTGGTGTTGCACTTATGCGAGCTTGATAACAACGCCGAATTGACGCCAATTAGCAGCGCGCATGCGCGGATGAACGGTTTACCGTGTTGTCATAGTATAATTACTAGTGATGGGCGCATTCGGATTACAAAATCGATTATAATCGATTCTTGAAATAATCGAGATATCTCGATTATTATTTTTAAAAATCGATTCTTAATAATCGATTTTAATAATCGATTTTGAATAATCGATTTTGAATAATCGATTTTGAATAATCGATTTTGAATAATCGATTTTGAATAATAGATTTTTAATAATCGATTTTGAATAATCGATTTTTAATAATCGTATGTTAATAATCGATTTTTAATAATCGGTTATTAATAGTCGGTTTTACATACATTTACATTTACGTTTTATACCCCCCCCCCCCGTCACCAACTTCGTCGCTCAACCAACCCAAAATATGCTTTTACATCATTGACTCTCCCTATCCATAATCGATTATTAAAAATCGATTATTAGCATACGCTTATTAAAAATCGATTATTCAAAATCGATTATTAAAAATCGATTATTAAAAATCGATTATTCAAAATCGATTATTCAAAATCGATTATTCAAAATTGATTATTAATAATCGATTAATAATCGATTATTAATCGAGAACAACTCGAGAACCAAATCATACGATTATGCGAATCACTCGAATACTAAAAATCGATTCTTGAAATAATACGATTCTGCCCATCACTAATAATTACTATACGAACTAAATTATTACTAAATAAGGTAATTATGCTACAAAATAGCGTACATTTACAGTGTATTTTACTGTACGGCATATTCAGAGTCCAAACATAAATAATAATAAATAATAAACATAAATAAAGGAACGTAAAAATAGACTTACAATGGTTACATAGTAAAATTTTCACAAATACGAATAGTATTTTTACCGATACTTTTTACTATATCATACGCAGTATGTATTACGCAGTATGTAAAGTATTGTAATCGTGTCCAAAAAAATGTTTGAGATTTTAGCGGAAATATGTCTTTTTGGGTCCCCTGAACATTTTTAACCAAGGTACAAAAAATGTCTGTGTGTGTGTGTGTGTGTGTGTGTGTGTACCCGTTTTTTGTGGTGACGATTCCGGAGAAACTACTAAAGGTATCGGGACGAAACTTCATATTTAGAAGTTTCATAACCAAACTTAGAGCTGAAAAGCTTTCTGTTGAAAAGGGTCCAAAGGAACTGGAGGTTTAGTCTTAGCATTTTTGAAAGATTTTGCAAATAAGCCGCCATTTCTGGAATTTCGTCGAAATAGTTAAATAATAAATTAAAGAAGAGGAAATTCTGAATAATTTATGACCATGACATTTTTTGGTACAATCAATAGTTTAGCTGCATGAGCAAATTCTATTTCATCGAGGTCGGTCGTACTGCATTAAAACTAGTAGCCAGGATTTGTCAGATTTTTTGATTCTAATGACAGTAGGTAGTGTCAAACGCTAATGTTTTGAGAATAACTTCTGTCAATATAAGCTGCGTTCGGATTACACTTTTTACACCCAATAACACGTAAGTGACAATAACTGTCTAGTTCTACTAATTTTATTTTAATGCAGACATGGCCGATCTCGATCAAATAGAATCTCATGCAGCTAAACTATTAATTTTATATATAGTATGATAAAGTCATGTGCCTGGCCACATCAGATTTTTTCAGTGTAGATAAATGGAAATAAAGCTAGGTTTCCGAGCTAGGTCTTTGTTATTCTTTAATTTTTAAGAGACTTTTTACATTTTTCTAAGGATACAATTGAAACGATTGTACGGACATACCGTAATGACCAATTGAAATAAGTAGTGTAAACGTAAAAGTGGTTGACACTCGGTATTTTATTAGCATTGAAGTATTTGGGTGCCAATGTTTGGGAGTGCTAATGACTGTGTACTTTACCCTATAAAGAACTAAAAAACAAGTCATAGGCCCCGATAGCATAGATATTTTTGTATTGTGCTGGATGCCAAAAGATGCCTGGTTTAAATCCAGGTTTCGGCTTTAATTATTATTAATTCAATATAATTTAAAATTTACGTCCTAACTATGTTTCATCATTTTCTCTTTATATTTTTTAAGAACCTTGATGAGCTAACCAATGATTCTGACATAGACAATGATTAGAAATGTACCTGGAATATATATTTTTCTTCCTACAGTTTCACTTTCACAGCCCGAATATTATTTGTACTTATTAGATGCAATATGTTTATTGTATTTCACTGTCTTCGCCGCTAGAAAACTACACCAAAGACCGCGATTTGTTTCCAACTGCTTTCCAATAATGGAGTTTCTTTTCTAAAATTGTTAAATTTTCGTTTCTTGACTATTTATCCAGATTGTAATATTTTTTAGATTAATGAAAAATATCTGTAAAAATATGTGATTGCAAGGTTAATTTAATTTTAAATTTTTAAAATAATTTTATGAACAATGAAATGATGATGTGTTCCTTTGAACCGAAATTTGTTAATAATATTTTTCTTTATTACAAATAAGCATCGATCAAAATTCAAAATTAATAAAAATTAGTTTGACTAAATTACAAACACAATACACGTTTAAACATCGTTTGAATAAGTTAATTATTATTTTTGTGAAAGTTGGGTTTCTATGACTACAAAATGCCATTCATTCACCCAATCAGGAGCTCAAAGTAGTACGTTGTCAATCAACAATATTTATTATAGAATTTGTTCAATCCTGTCTGACTGAAATTTCTATAGAACAGATCTGTTCTTTTACAGGATAAACAATCGATTCTCTAAACACAAGGGGAATCCGTACATTCTACTCACAAAACACGTAAAAGTTCTGAGGGGTTTTCTTAGATATTAGTTCACAGAATCGTAAAAGTTATACACCAAATTAAAGATAAAAGGTATACAATTTTCCGTCTAGTGAAATATTTTTGATATTTTTGGTCGTTTTTGACAAAAACGTTACTGAATCTGACACAATTGACAGATTTTGCGATTTTTTTGTATCTTTTTTATCTAAGTTACACCTTCCTGTATAAGTGTACAAAATGTCGCGTAAAAATATAAATACCCCATATATCAAAATTTCACTTCTTTAAGTACATGAGTCAGACATATTTTATCACGTGACATAGATACAACAATAACAATTATACATATACTTCACCACAACAAGTAATGCACCTTTATCTATAATTTGATATATAACATGAGATCATTGATACAAAATTAAGCTCACTATGGATGCTTGTTCTATAGGACGTACTAGCCCTAATGATTCCTCCTAACTAAATACGCTAATATGTTTTCAAAATTGGATAGAAAATATCTCAATTACCAACATTTATTTTGGGTACGGTCGAGTCATATTGTTCAGTAAAGTATGGTACACTTTTATATGCTAATAAAATCATTAGTTTGATGGCTGGTGTATGGGAAATTCTGGACATTAGAATAACATTCTTAAGAATCGGGCAAAATTCCGGACGCTTCATCAGGCGGGACACTGGACAAGTGCTCAAAATTCGGGACTGTCCCGCCCTAATCGGGACGGATGGTCACCCTAATATACATGTTTATTGGACTTCTTAAGGGGAATCCATACCCCCTACGTTTTACTTGCAAAACACGCAAAAGTTCTGAGGCTTTTTCTCAGCAATTAGTTCACATAATCGTAAAAGAAATACACCAAATTAAAGATAAAAGATATATAATTTTGCGTCTAGTGGTAGATTTTTGATAGTTCTGTTCGTTTTTCATAAGTCTATTTCTGAATATGACATAAAATTGGCTGATTTTCCAATTTCTTTACGAAGAACTCAAGTTAAAATTGAAAAAAGTACCACATAGTAGGTCTAAGTTACACCTTCCTCTGTAAGTGTACAAAATTTCACGTAAAAATATCAATATCTTACATGCTTTTTTCACTCAAAACTTTACTTCTTCGAGTACAGGATTATATGTTATCACGTAGCGTGGATACAACAACAACAAGTAATGATACATATACATTACCACAGCAAGTAATACACCTTTATCTATAATTTGATGTATAACATGAGAAAATTGATACAACATTAAGCTGACTATGGATGCTTATTTTATAGGACGTACTAGCAGTACTGATTCCTCTTAACCTTCTGAAGAATATATCTCGGATATATTCTAATATATTTAATTATCTCGGAAATGGTCAAGTTTTAACTTGCAACGTATTGTTTTTCTTGTTATAAAAATATGATGCAAAATCATGTTTTCAAATACTTGGGACCCGGGATGGATCACCCAGCACATAAGTACGTTGTTAACTTAATACTTGTTAGCAGTTTTAGACGTATAACTTGCAAAGTCCAACTCGTACGAGATTTCCTGATAACACTCATTCTCCTCCGATCAATACAAAATAAGATATTATTAAATAGTTGACTAATTTCACTGGGCTATAGTTATGTTTTCAGAAATGCATTACAGAAAGTTGAACCTCGAAGCGGAAAAAAATCCCCAACACATTCATACCAACCATACATTTTCCAAAACGTCATACAATTCTGAATCATTTGCCGATACTGAAAAATTACCTCACTGGAGTAGTCACTTATCGGGAATGAAATATTTGCATATTTTGTCGCGTGCTTGGCGTTTAACGTCAGGATAAATCATGAAATTGAAACTTGAAAATGAAACAAAAATAATTTATAGAGACGCGACAAAATGTGACCTGTTACATGTTTGCGATATTATTTATTATCTGACGAGGATATTTCCAGTGTTGTTTTACAGACATGGGAGCCGAAGAGTCGACGACTATATTTGGCATCACGGTTTGTGGTCGTCATAAATTGTTTAGACACGAGATCGGGCGTGTTATAATAAAATATTTTATTTCGTGAGAACGCAAATCCTTCATTCCTCACCAGAAATGTTCTTGTAGTTTATTTTATTAACTAAAATAAATAGAAACATGCCATAAAACTATTTGTGTACGTGGTAAAACCAGGATTAGATTACAAGGACCTTCCTCAAGATTAGAAATAGTGATAAAACAGAAATACGATAACATTTTAATGGAATGTATAACACATTAGGAGTTTATTCGTTATTTTAGGGTTTGTAATCAATACTTTATAGATTTATTTTTAATTCTTTTTTTTTATTTTCCATTCATGTACACCCGGGCAGGTCCGGACTAATTGAATCGGTCGGTTCGAAAACAGTAGGTACAAGTCCAAAAAGTGAGTTCTGAGAAAATTAACAAAATAATTCTTAGGTGCAATATCTTGAAAAGTATAGCAGTCAGCTATTTTGTGCCAACAGACAAAATATAAAGTAGTTCACAGAGAATTAAATGTATTACATATTTTATTTATATTTGCATTAAATATTTTTATTATGATGTAGGTATAGTGTTTTTGGCTTTCTGATTCCAAACCCAATGGCGGATTCAATATGGCGACTAGAAAATTTAGAATTTTGTAGGGTGCTTCTGTAACTTATTTGCTGTCATATTTGAAGATCCTAGACTCCAAATCCAAAGCCCAATTTTCAAAATTCAAAATGGCGGAATCAATATGGCGTCCAAAAATGTAAAAATCTTGGATTTGCATGAAACTTATTTCCCGTAATGTTTGAAGATTGATAATTAAAAATCTCATGTCAGATTTTCAAAATAATGTCAAAATGGCGCATTATGACATGGTTAGTCAAAATTACCGGGACACCTTAGTAGGTAATTTTTCAACCGTAAATATTTCAAAGAAAACATATTTTAAATATACAGGATATTAATTTTTTCTGGAAATTTGGTAAACTTTCTTTTCTAATAGATCAGCCTGTATGTTTAACATTTTTTAATTCTATAATTAATTCTAAAAGTTTTTGTAAGAATCATTATTTTATAAAATGCATCATCACAAAAAATAACTAAACTATGAAATAAAATAAAATAAAAATAAATACCTATATAAAAAATTATAAAAAGCAAGAAGGAAAAAGGAAAATCAGTAAAAAAGAACAACCATAAATTTACACATAAACCCTCCATACCGTTAACCCGAGGCAGCGTTCAACCCTGATGAGGATGTGCCAGCCCCGAGGTGAAGACAGAGGGATGACAAGGAAATGGAGTATTTACTACTGTATATATGTTATACATATATTGTAAATATATTCAATGAATAAATTATTATTATTAAATTAAATTAAATTTTTTGAATTTGTTTACGGTTGGAAAATTATTTAGGTGTTCCGGTAATTTTGACTAACCCTGTATATGGCGATCTGATAGAGTAGATATAGAGTTTGATGATTATATACATGATATTCTATTCTATTCTATAGTATGAAAGTTCCTCTTCTACGGTGGTAGTGGATCCGGATGTCACGTGGTAGTAAAATTCTAAATTTTCACCAATTACATACTTGAGGACTTTTTACTTTATTATACGCAGTATGTAAAGTATTGTAATCATGCCAAAAAAATTTTTTGAGATTTTAGCGGAAATATGTCTTTTTGAGTCCCCTGAACACTTTTGACCAAGGTTAAAAAAAATGTCTGTGTGTGTGTGTGTGTGTTTGTGTGTGTGTGTGTGTGTGTGTGTGTGTGTGTGTGTGTGTGTGTGTGTGTGTGTGTGTGTGTGTGTGTGTGTGTGTGTGTGTGTGTGTGTGTGTGTGTGTATGTGTGTGTGTACCCGTTTTTTGTGGCGACGATTCCGGAGAAACTACTAAAGGCATCGGGACAAAACTTCATATTTAGAAGTTTCATAACCAAACTTAGAGCTGAAAAGCTTTCTGTTGAAAAGGGTCCAAAGGAACTGGTGGTTTACTCTTAGCATTTTTCGAAGATTTTGTAAATGAGCCGCTAGTTGTGTAATGTTGTCAAAATAGTTAAATAATAAATTAAAGGGGAGGAAATTTTCTGTAATTTATGTATATGACATTTTTTGATAGAATTTATAGTTTAGCTGCATGAGCAAATTCTATTTCATCGAGATCGGTCGTACTGCTTTAAAACTAGTAGCCAGGATATGTCAGATTTTTTTATTCTAATGACAGTAGCTAGTGTCAAACGCTAATGTTTTGAAAATACTACTGTCAATATAGGCTGCGTTCGGATATTGCACACCGTTACACTTTTTACACCCAATAACACGTAAGTATCATTTTGACGGTGTACCCGATGTCAACGGAGTACAATATCCGAACGCAGCTTTATTAGACATATGTGTCTCGTTCTACTAGTTTTATTTTAATGCAGACATGGCCGATGTCGATCAAATAGAATCTCATGCAGCTAAAAAATTAATTTTATATATAGTATGATAAAGTCATGTGCCTGGCCACATCAGATTTTTTTAATATTATCTATCTTTTTGATATTAATATTCATATTGATTACATTGGCGTACCTCTACAACGATTTTAATGCAAATTACGAAGTTGGCGAATGTTTACGACTGATATATCAGTAGAAACTGAGTAGAAACGCGTTGAATGAGGGAGCAAGAAAGCATTGTTCTGGACTTGTTTATTTCGCCAAAGCATCCTCTTTAGGTCTATTCAATTGACAATTGATGACCCTTTTATGACTATTGATATTTTTTCAATTACGAGTTCACTCCATTCAGATCGGTCGTATCTGCATTAATATGAAACTAGTTAGCCAGGATTTGACAGATATTTTCATTCTCATGACAGTAGGTAGTGTCAAACGCTGAAGTTTTGACAATACCTACTGTCGATAGAATCAAAATATCTGTCAAATCCTGGCCAACTAGTTTTATTTTAATGCTGATACGAACGATCTCAATCAAATAGAATCTCATGCAGCTAAGGTATTAATTTTATATATAGTATGATAAAGTCATGTGCCTGACCAAATCAGATTTTTTTCATATAAAATATCTCTGAATGCAATATCGACTTTTAAGAAACTAAGATCTGATTCAAACAATGGGGTATTCCGGTGTTTTTGAAATTGTCATTTTTTATAAAGTATGGGTGCTACTGTTTGCTACTTCACAAGTAAAATATCAAACATTGTTTTAAATTAAGAGAAATCGTTGTTTGAAGTTTGAATTAGGATTGGTCTTTGTGACGTCACAAAGACCGCTCAAAGTGAGCGACTTGACAACGTTGCTATATCTAGGGTGCACGTAGTAAATTTTTGTCTTCTGTTGTGTCAACGTTTAGAATCGCTCGTTTGTTGACACCTGCTTTGGTTATTGAGGTTATATCAAACACTTGTTCAAAATGTATAAACTCCAACGCCGACATTGTTCTGTGCCGGGCTATAACAGCAGTAGAACAGTAACTTCTGATAAGATTTTCTTTACATTGCCGACTAGCGAGATGAGAGATGTTTGGCTTCAAGTTTCAATGATCAAATCATCTCTCAAAAAAGGTACCTTTATTCGTTGTCAAACAACAGGGTCGCCAACCGTCAACTTGGCCGATCAGCTGTTCGAGAGCTGTCCGCTGTTGCCACCACTACTAGGGATCGGTAATCATCGTGTATTTCCGAGGGTGGTCGGTGAATTCAAACGAAATGCACTTTTAATTGCAATTATCTTATAGAAAAACTAAATCAAAAAGCTCATAGCTTAACTATATGAATCCTCATAAATTGTACAATAGGTTAAACCGAATATCTGCTTAAATTTTGACATGACCGGAATACCCTATTGTAAGCAAGTCATACATTTGCGTCAAACAAAAAAATGTCGTCCAAGCCAGTCCTGTCAAAAATAATAAAAACAAAAACTTATGAAAACTACAGCCAAACATTGAGATAACAGGCCTTGGCATTTATGGTTTTCCCATCTTTAGGGTTATCTCAATAGTATTACGCTATTAGATTCCTCATAAAAAATACTTATAATAACGTATAATTTTCTCTTTCACGCTTAATTTTTTGTTGTTGCGTTTTTAGTGAAAATGTAATTTAGTTCTTATGCTAAATTGTTGAAATGACAATCAATTATAATTAACCACCTTCATTGATTGTTCCACTAAAAACTGACTTGATATATTCAGTGCGTCGTTAAATGTAGAGCGTAAATACACGCATTAATATTCAATTAGTTCAAGACGTTCTCATTGCCAACGGTGGCAATCGATGACCATTATTGGATTTGAAGGTTACGTGCCTTCAGATTCAGATCAACAAGCAGCACATATCATCATCAACCCAAAATCTAAAACTACACATATGTACATAAGCGCGCAGTTTGTTTTCGCGCACAATTTCTTTTTGGCATGCCCTCTATTTATAAAGCACTTGCACACATCCACATTCGCATGAATTAAATTCACAAAAATAACTCAAAATAGCCCGAATTCAAGCGCAGTATGTTTACTCTGGGCATTCAGGTTAATGATCACGTAAAAATCGCGGTGCAACACACATATACAGACCTCCAAAAATATCGGTAGTAATTCGCTTTGTTAAGCTGTTTCCATCTATGCAATTCGTTGCGGAAATAGGGACGAAATTGCGTTGTAAATTTATAGTACTGTTGAGAATTACACGCAATTTTCACTGGAAGTATGCATGTTTTGCATAGACATTTTACGGAAAGCAACATTTAAATAGGTTGAGAAGTTTTTCGACTATAAATTCATTATGCATTCATTAATATTGACATTTATGATTGAGTACACTGAGTTGAATGAAGTTCATATGGACTTATTGGATTTTTTAATTCCTTAAGAAGTTAAAGCCGTTTAAAAAACGATTTTATTTATTTATTTATTTCAAACGGCTGTGACTTTTTGAGAAATTGAAAAACCAAAAAGTTTGGCGATACTTTTTACTCATAGGCCAAGAGCACGCCACAAAATCATAACCTCATAAAACATCACTACAAAATTTACATATCTGATGTAAAATAATGTGGAGTAAAAAATGGCTGGTGTGTTTGAGCACCTTTTCGGCTAAAAGGTGTTTATTTAGGCTAATTATTAACTAACATTGGTGGGCCAGTAGCCTCACACTATATTTTAATGACATTTTAGTCATTAATAGAGACATATATGTAGGTAATAATTAGTGATGGGCATAATCGTATTATTTATAGAATCGATTATTAGCATTCGAGTGATTTGCAAAATCGTATGATTTGGTTCTCGAGATATTCTCGATTAATAATCGATTGTTAGTAATCGATTTTTCATAATCGATTTTAATAATCGGTTTTTCATAATCGATTTTAATAATCGATTTTTCATAATCGACTTTTCATAATCGATTTTTCATAATCAATTTTTCATAATCGATTTTTCATAATCGATTTTTCATAGTCGATTTTTCATAATCGATTATTCGAATCGATTTTTGATAATCAATTATTCTCGATTTATAGTCATGTCGAATGCATTCTGCATTTGAGAAATTATTTGCTGCTCTGCTGGTGTACTCACTAACCATGTGTGCTCGCTCTATCGCTAACACCACAGGCGACAATATACAATATATCAATAAAACCGATCAACTAATTCGAATTGTTAGAATAAAAAGATAGCTGACAAACGTAAAATTTGGCGAAGTCTGCTTCATGCTAAATTTTAAGATTTCCTGCCAACGTACGTAATCCACGATAACATACAAGGAAATATTATGTAGATAACCGGTAAAACTGTACACATTTGTTCAGACGGAGCACGGCGTCCTTGCGGTTTCGACCGTCCACGGTCGTTGTGTTGCTTTTCACACACACACACACACACACACACACACACACACACACACACACACACACACACACACACACACACACACACACACACACACACACACACACGCGCGGATTTCAAACGGCACGGCACGGTACGTGTGTAAGGTTCCATTTAAATTTAATCTCATACATTTCGGCCCGTGGACGGACTAAACCGTACGGACGCCGTGCCCCGTCTGAAAAGGCTCTAAAAGTGTTTGCAATCGATGCAACACCCCTAAGTAGGGTTGCCAACATTGCGCCTATTCTGACCCGGAGGAAAATAATTATATTATGCAACATAAGGGTTTAAATTAATAACAGCCGCCACAACTTTTTAGTACTTTTTAGTAACGCTTTGGTGTGAAATTTGGATATAGGTAGTATAGAAAACGATGAGATCCAGATGCTAATTACTAAGTAAATTAATTTATTTCAATTAATGTATATTATTTTTCACTCTTCTCGTTTCTGCCTCTTATTGTGGCATTTTTTACGACACAACCAACATGAGACAAAATGCCAATATTACCACCTAAACCAAGCATAATTTTCATGTACTAAGAGAATTTTTTAAGGTATCATGTGTGTTTGCTTGAAGTAATTATCGACACGTTCCCTAACTAATTTTAAATTTTCATTTTATTCCGACAATATTGGGGTTTGTATAAACCCCCATAATAAATATGTCTTTAGTCAAAAATGATAACTATATCTCTCAGTCTTTGCAAATATATAGTCTAACTAATAATAAAATTTTCAAATAATGGTATCGCTGTCATCATCTTCATGATTTAAAAAATACTGTTTTATGGCAGACCAGTATGATACTATTCTGTGAACTGCCTTGGATACACTCAAACATATTGTTGGGACATTCCTTATCATCTGAACAACATACATACTAAAATAATCAACGAAAGTTCAAAACGTATTTTGTTAATTAATGTATCAATATTGAATGTTGATTTCGGACAAGCAAATTTCTCAATTCCTTTAAATAATACCCGTCTTTTTGAAAGCCATTTTGGATATTACATTTGTCTCAGTCTATGATCTGACCATCGAGGCAGGATACAATCTTCTCCTTTCGTCGTACCCGTACAGAATTCCTACTTTATTCACTAGACATGTGACAAAATCTAAAAATGCTACAATTGCTACTTTCAAAGTTTCTCACATGCTCTCAAAGAGTAAAATTAAATTGTTATGAAGATTGAGAATAGAGTGCTTCTTATTTTGAGAAAAATTCTTTCTTTTCAAGGGAAATCGCTGCAAACTGTGTGATTACAATAACAATTGCTGTATTTTCATAATTTTTAAAAAAATATTTAGGGGTCGCTACAGTTTCTCAAAAGATCGTTGATTACACGGATAGTTAACCCGGAGAATTTAACCTAAAACCCGTAGCCCGGAGAATGGTCGCCAAACCCGAAGTCTCCGGGTCAAAATGACCATGTTGGCAACCCTACCCCTAAGAGCCTTTTCAGACGGGTGCACGGCGGCGGCGTGCGTACGGTTTTGGCCGTCCACGGGTCGAAGTGTATGAGATTAAATGGAACCTTACAGACGTACCGCCTGTTACACACTACAGCCTGTTTTGATTGACGATAGACGAAGATAGACGCCACTGGCTGGCTAGACAGGACGGGCGTGTCCGAGACAGAACTGTCGTATACCATGTATACCGACGAGATAGGAGATGAGAATACAGGTAGCTTAGCACATTTGAATATCAATTATATCATTAACTTTCGAATTATTTTGCGACATTGTAATAATAGATAATATAATTCGAATGGACCAAAATCGTTCATTAAAATACGATTATTAAAAATCGTTTATTAAGAATCGATTATTAAAAATCGATTATTAAAATCGATTATTATAAATCGATTATTAAGAATCGATTATTAAGAATCGATTATTAAGAATCGATTGTTAAAAATCGATTATTATCGATTTTAATAATCGATTATTAACAAAATCGATTTTTAAAAATAATAATCGAGATATATCGATTATTTCAAGCATCGATTATAATCGATTTTGTAATCAGAATGCGCCCATCACTAGTAATAATGTGGTCTATCTAACCATTCTAACCCAATCTGGCCAGCAATGCGTGATCGGCCAGAATTCTTTAAAAGAGGATACCAGCTCTTCCGTTGCAACATATATAACTATTTGTTTCTCAACTATATAAGAATATATACAGGGTGTCTCACGGAACTACTATTTCTGGAAACTTGAAATTTTGGAATTAGAATTTACTCGATCTGAGCTCTACAACTGAAATATTCACAAGTTAGCTGCCACGTCCGGTCACCGGAAGTCGGTATCAACTTTGTTATTTTAAATGGAATGATATAATTTTTATTTTATTTTTGGTTTCTATGATACGTTTTATGAGGTTTCCCTATACGTAAAGACCACCATTTTTTAGTTTTTTTGATTTTACTAATTCTTTGGTGATTTTCGCGGTTACGTTTAAAATTGAAAATCTTGGTTATTATTGAAACTAGAAGATTCATGATTGGTGGTCCTGGAAACATAACCAAATAAGACGATGGTTAGTTCATCATGACATCTTATACAGGGTGTTCAAAATTTACAACACGTAATTAAATTTTCAAACGTAAAAAACTCTTTTTTTTTTCAAATGGAACACCCCTATATATCGATACACCATTCAATGGAAAATCTTATTCCCTATCAATCAATATTAGGATTGCCCATATCTATCTTTAATAGTTTTTGAGATATTGTCACTTTTTCTTTAAATCCTATTTGAATACTCCTGGGTTGCATAAGGAAGCCTTCTAATTCAAAAATTGCAAGTTTCCCGAAATAGTAGAATATGAGAAACTTCTAATGTACAGTTCCTTAAGACACCCTGTATAATTTCATAATAACTTGGTGTGTGTCTCTGTCTATAGTCTCATTTGACACATTTTAAAAAATAGTGTTTTACCAGAAATGGCAGGAAAAAATGGTCTACCAGTGACCATTTTTTAAAGATAGATCATTTAGTACTCGATAAAAACATCTGAATGATTTGCTTTCAATTATAGATAAATGCAAATTCTTTCATAATAGATTGGTGCGCCAAAGTCATCTCAATCCACAATAGTTATTTATGTCAAGTGCCGAAAGTACGGAATAGCGCGACAAGCGGTAATGCGGCGCGACGCCGAAGGCTCGCTCACATGCGACGCATGTAGTCGCGCTATGTAGTTTTCGGCAGGAGTTACATACAACGTTTTTTGTGCTGGTTTTGGTGTAAAAATGTATTTAAAAAAAAATTAAAAATGGTTATATTTCTGTATAGGAAATGTTAGGTTGGTACCACTTCGACGAAAAGTCAAGTTTGAAAAACTGATTCAAATTCTGACAGATTTATATTTGTTTATTACACTGTAGATGTCACATGCGCACCAACATACTAAAATAAAACTACACTCATTGCTACACTTTATTTACAATTTTCTCAATTTATCGTTTTTACAATTAGACATAACAACGGGTTCGTATTCCTTATCAACAAACAATCAAATCGGTGATCTTAGTTTATTTGAAATAGTGCGGCAAAGTTCCATAGCGGTTCTCCAACCTCTGACGAAATCAGCTGTTTTCGAGTGTGACAGCACAAACAAGTAGTGCCAATATTTGCCAATTTTGAATTGTTTTTCCTAAAAATGTTCTTCATATCTTGTTCTTGTAAAAGTTAAAAAGTCAAAACGGAGTTATTATGTTTGTTATATTCAAGGTTACTAGAAATATCAAATACACTTCAAGTTTCAACCCCAAAGAAGAAAAATACATAATATTTGTTGAGCAGAGCGTGCTTTATAAGGCCAAACACCAAAATGTGGGATTGGATTTCGCTATTGTGTCCTGTTATTGTAGCGATGGGAGCGCCACCTTTTAATAAATAATCATTTTGCGGCCGATCGCTTCTCTAGTCAATGTCACAGGTTCCGGTCGTGACATACAATTGCTCTTATCGGCGATTTTGCGAAAACATCGACGAAGCCATTATACATTGAAAACAGGATAATGGGCCCGTGCGGTAGATGGCGTCACTATTTTCCTTCTGGGAAAATTCGCGACGGAAACGCAAACAAAAGACGGCTTCCAGACTCGTTGCTGTTATAGAAAAAAATGAATATCGTTATAGGTCTGCTACTGTACCTTTTTCTTTCTTCGGGGCGTGTGGAGGTGTTATTGTGTTCGTCTAGTGCGGAGTTAGATATGCTGTGGTATATATTTTATATATTTTTAGAATTTAACGTTTACTGACCGCAAAAAACAATTAAAAAAAAATTCGGTGGTCCTAGCCAGTTTCACCAAGATCCCTCTGATGCCATTTCGGACTACCTATTTTGCTAATTATTGCATTTCAATTAAGATATTATTGAATTACTCAATAAATGTTTGAATGTGCATTAGGGTGTATCGCAAAAACGTTTTTTTCGAAATTCAAAATTTCAAGTTGATAGAAAGTTGTCCTACATATACCACAAAAGAAATGGCCCAAATGAAAAATATTTAGGTCTCCCGCAGGAGGGTTAAAGTTTATAATTTTCTCTAAAAATTCGATTTTTTTCATATTTCTTTTTCAATGAAACATTAAACGATTTTTCTTTTTCAACGCCCACATGCACGCACATAGTAAAATATTTAATGACAATTAAACTTTTATCAACATTTAACCATATTTGTTAAATTACTTATACGAATATGGTCATTTTTCTATCGAACCTTTTTGTATACGTTAATTTCACACCTTAATGTTAAACTATTTCTATTTGTTAAAGAATATCACTTAATCTTTCATTTAAAAAAATTCTAATTTTTAAGACAATTATAAACTTTAATCCTCCTGCGGGAGACCAAAATATTTTTCTATTGGGCCATTTTTTTTTGTTGGATATGGGAGTCTATAGGGACAACTTTTTATCAACTTGAAAATTTGGATTTCGAAAAAAGCCTTTTTTCGATACGCGGAAGAATAACTGTATAATTCACATTCTCTCTCATTCGTTTGAGTAAAAATAATAAAACTTTTTTTTATATGATTGTGGTTGTTAATCATCCGATTGTTCATTAATCATCCGACCAAAAAATAAGCGGAAACGCTTATTTTATTTTCTGTAAAATAGTTCAATAATAAATTAAAGTACAGGAAATTCTTAATAGTTTATGTTTATGACATTTTTTGATAAAATTACGAGTTTGGCTGTATGAGAAAATTCTATTTGATAGCAATCGTGTCTGCATTAAAACTAATTAGGCAGGATGATAGATATTTTCATTCTAATGACAGTAGGTAGTGTCAAACGCTGGTTTTTTGACAATACCTACTGTCAATAGTATCAAAATATCTGTCAAATCATGGCAAACTCGTTTTACTTTAATGCAGCACGATCGATCTCAATCAAATAAAATCTCATGCAGCTAAACTATTAATTTTATATATTGTATGATAAAATCATCTGCCTGGCCACATCAGATTTTTTTTATTTAATTTAGGAGAGCCAAGTAGAAGTGCAAAGTTCATGTTTACTTTGAATTAATATTGAAGAAATAACTCACTGTTTTGAAACGTAAATAGAAAAGTCTTGGTAAATGAATGACTATTTAATATTTTATTAATAAATTCTTTGGTGTCCAATTAACTAAAAATTCACGTAGTAGTTCTTATAATTTCCTTTATTTTATGGTCGTTACATGTTTTGCGTCTTACTAGACGCTTCTTCAGGCGATATCGTCAAAAATTGTAGAAGTCACACAAAAACATATAGATGAAACGAACTATAATTGTGTATCGGTAGTAGTTCCTTAATAAAATCTTACAAATTTTGGACTACCACGTGAATTTTTAGTTAATATTTTATTAATGAAAAAGTAGAAAATGCAGGTCAAAATGAAGGCGTTTTCAATTTTAATTGACATATAATATTCCCAGATAATGACTTTTATTGACCATTCACTTTTAGTTTTCTGGCTTTGTTATCAATCTGAAACAAATACTAGAATCGCTTGGGATACCAAAACTCGGTAACAAGGTCAATAAGATGTAATATTCAGGGACAAATAGATAGTGCGGTAAGCATAATAACATTTCTACCATGGCATTTTGTTTTGAAAATGAAATGTTTACGTAAAAAATTAACAGTTAAGAAAAAATTTGTAGGTAAGCGTAATTTTGCTTAAAACAATAAACACACATTTGCAATAGTAAAAACAAATATTTCACTTATTTTGTTAGTACAAAAAATTAAGAACCTAAAGGTGCATACAGACCTGACGCGCCGCGCCCGCGACGCGCCTACCGTGAGTACAACGAGGCAGGCGCGCGCGCCACCCGCGCGCCGGTCGTAGTGGGCGCGCGCGTCTGACACGGTTGGCGCGGGAAGATCACGGATCTCGAGCATGCGCATTATCCTCTCTCTACAAGGGAGGGAAGTACGACGATTATTGCGGCTTGTAGTTGTATTTTGTCTGGCTTTGAGAGCACAGCAGCCATGGACGAGGAAACCGCAGCTACGCTCATGGTGTGCAGTAGTGCGTTGGTGATTGCAACGACCGAAATCCCCTTGTATTCGCACAAAATACGGACATTCTGTTTTAACGGTTCATTCACGTAACCATGTTGACTTTTACATTTGCTTTAAACATCCTGAATAGCCAAATAAACAAACACCCACAAATAAATGTAGATACTATATCCTTGGTAGCATGTGCCAGTAATAATATAATAAGACATTTTTTGGTAAAATTATTAGTTTAGCTGTATGAGCAAATTCTATTTGATTCGAATCGTGCCTGCATTAAAACTAGTTAGCCAGGATTTGACAGATATTTTCATTCTAATGACAGTACCGACCAAATAGAATCTCATGCAGGTAAACTATTAATTTTATATATAGTATGATAAAGTCATGTGCCTAGCCACATCAGATTTCATTTTAAGAAATCAGGCCGAACTTGAAAAAGTACTAAATTATATGAAGATATAAAATAACCTTCCTATCTACGTGTTTAAAATTTTACAAAAATAACAAGATTTTATAAATTTGCTTTTCCCCTCAAAACTGCTGTACTTCAGAATTTGTTTGCAAATTTTGTTCGTTGTTAAGGTCAGACCTTTAAACTTGTTTACTACCAATTCTTCCTAATGCTTCCACAACAAGCAACAATGTAAACAAAAAACCCTTTCCTTTCACATTTCTTGCTATGCGCGAACCTTCGGCTTCGGCTAAGCCTTCTGGCTAATTTTGGCCGAAGCCGACGTTTTGCCGAAGGTGGCTGAAGTTAAAGCGGAATGTTCGGTCGGACAATATCTAAAGTGTTGGTCATATATCATTTGTTTTTGAATAAAAAACTAAACACAAATATTCTATATTACCATTCTTTTTTCAAATGGGTAAATTTGAAACGCCCTATTGTTTAGTCCATATATCATCAATAACAATCGAACAAAAAAAATGTAAAAACATCAACATTAATTAGATAATTTGTATGCAGCGCGCAAGATGCATACTCTAATTTTGTCGTCATCGGTCGACGGGGAACGACAGCAACATCACTCGCATTCGCAAGTAATTCAATTAGTGTAAGTAGGCACTTAGGCGGTTAGCAGTTAGCAAGCGTTATTGTTACACAGGAGAGTTATAATTACCGTAAATTATCACACGTCTACTTAATTAACAGCGCGAAATGCGACACCACGCGGGAATTTCGATAATTTATTATTGCACGTACGATGCACGACATCAAATATGCACGTACTACTACATACAGTCGTTACCAAAAGTACAAAGATCAAATAGAATGAATATGGGTCAGAAATTGATTCAGAATGTCTGAAAAGTCGGAAAGAATCGCATAAAGGTTTATGTTTGACGTCCATTACTGCTTTTGAGCAACTCTAAGTTAAAAAGTGATTTATATACAGTGTGTCTCACGGCGCGTTGGATTGTATGGGTACTTTTGTTATTATTAAAGATAGAAAGTCGGTTAAATGGGCAAAGTAGTGCATATTTATGTGCTCTTTCATAATCTGTTCAGAAAGCAGTTGAATTCCAATCGTTTCCAAGTTATTTTGAGAAAACCAAAAAATTTATTTTTTTAATTATGGTCATAACTTCTTTATTTGTGATCCCATCAAAAAAGCGTTTTGACATTGTAAAGGCACTTTTTTATCTACAATTTGATAATGTCAGTTTAAAATTTTTTTCGCCAGTAAATTCGTCAGAAACAAACGAAACTTTTGTTTTTCTTATGACCGCCATATTTGTTTTATACATGCCATATTTAGAACACAATAAGCCGACAAAATTGAAGTTCTTTTTATATCTGAAAATCGCATGGTGCCATAAAAAGCACATTTGAGTGATACAGTATTTATGTGCTCATAGTCAAGTTACAGTAAAATTCTGGAATGCATTTATTTGTAGTAACTACACAACATACAAAAGTAACAACATTTTAACAAACTAAATAATGATCTAATAATCTCGCCATTTTTCACAGCATTCCGTAATACGGTGACCTTACCGAGGGTCCTTCTGTCAATCGAATTGAAATCGGCGATGACGGTGTCACGTAACTCCCCAACGTTTCCAAAACATCATACCCCTTATTTTTTAAGTCACTCCATAGATAAAAATCACAAGGGGTAAGATCCGGCAATCTTGGTGGTCATGTTACTTCTGAATTGGTAGCAACTACTCTCCGTTTATGTCTTATATCTAAATAGTTCCTCACAATTCGGGCATTATGTACATGTGCTCTGTCTTGTTGGAACCACATACCTTAGCGCAAGGCCAACGGTATATCATCCAATCTTTCTTCCACGTCATCAGTGAGCAATATTGCCGATCCCTCTCCGAAGTTAAATTTTTGTTATGAAAAATTGGTCCGATTAATCGGTTGGCCACTATCCCGCACCATACATTAAAACCAAACCGCACCTGATTATGGCGCGGTACAAAAAGGTGCTGATTTTCGCAGGCACAGTAGTGCGTCTTCTTTCAGTTAAAAATACCGCAGTTAGAAAATATGTTTCATCGGACCATAATATATTTTTTTTTGAAAATTCTGGTTTTCAACAATTTTTTCAACAGATGGGTAGATATCACATTGTTTCACAAAATGTCTTCCATGGCACCATGCGATTTTCAGCAATTCTCGCGGTGTACAATTTTCAGTCAATTATATTATCTTATTGTATGAAAAACATGGCATGTGGCATACCAAATTACTCAGAAAGAAATGAGGAATCCAAACATGTATAAAACCAGTATGGCGTCCATAAGTGTTTCTGACGAATTCATTGGCAAAAAAAAATTTAAACTGACATAATCAAATTGTAGGCAAAAAGTGCCTTTATAATGTCAAACCGTTTTTTTGATTGGATCACAAATAAAGACGTTATCAGCAAAATTAAAAAATAATTTTTTTTAGTTTTTTAAAAATAGCTTGGGGTCCGTTTGGAAATCAACTGTTTTCTGAACAGATTATGAAAGAGCACATAGATATGCACTACTTTGTCCATTTAACCGACTTTCTATCTCTAATAATAACAAAAGTACCCATACAAACCAACGTCCCGTGAGACTGTATACTTGCAAAAACTGCCAAAATTACGTTGTTTTGACATATTTGTTTTCGACAACCTCACGTGATGTAGCAAAGAAGACAACGTGGAATAAACAGAATTTTCTTATGTAAGGCCACAAATTGTATGCCACCATAAAGGACAATTAAAGTATCTACCATAATCAACAAGAAAAATAGGGCGTTTCGATTTAAAAAATGTCAAAACAATCAGTCAGAAACAATTGAAGGTCGGAAAATGGATGTGATAAAAATGTGTATTTTAATAATTCACAATTGGACGGTCCGAGCATTTTTGAAAATAACAAACTATTTCTATTTTTGTGAATTTATTTATTACATACTTTTTGCATTTACTTTGGGTGAGTTGACTTTATCTCATCAACTAGGCCAATCAAGGTTACCCTAAATGGGCTCTCAGCGGTTTCGAAAATTTTACGAAAATATAGGTGTGCTCAATACTTTTGGACGCAACTGTAATTTGACCACGACATAATTTAATTAATTTTGTTGTTTTGTTCCTACGTGCATGATTAATATCTGTTGCTATCTAGATGGTTCGGATCCTTTTGCATACTTATGTTACAAAAACAACATAGATAATATTATTTTTACTTTTAATATTGAACGTTTATGTTGGCTTTGGACGACGCGAGTTCGCGAATAGATGGGCGAAATAGATAGCGGTCACGAAAGAGGCAAAACAAACCGACGTCATAAAGTAAATAGTGCGAACTGTTTGGATGAATTCCCGTGTGCTTGGGTTTATTGTTTACAAAACGAGGGTATAGTCGCGTCTTTGGGTATAACAATATTTAATGATGTGTCAAATTGTATTTATTTACAATCGGTACCACGATAAATTGATCTCTTTGTGTCTACAATGTTTTGTTTGTTTGTTTTTAAGTCATGGTGATTGAAGAAAATGTTTTTTGCCCCAAATTAGAAATCCACTGCAACAAAGAGCGAATATGCATGTATTGATTACTTGATAATTAAAGGTGGGACAACTTCTTATTTACAAAATTTGTTTGTATGTATAGACAGAATTCGGACCCTGTTATAGCTATCGTGTTTATGAACGTAGAAACAAACATATTGTATGTCTTCTTTAAACAACTCGGACACGTCTGAGGTTATGACCATTTTGTTGTAAAAAATGTTGTAATCGGCCAATTTTAACTGAGCGATATTCATTTATGTGCTGGGGGTATTTATGTGCTGGGTAAACCTTTCCGGTACCCAAGTCATTGAATAATACGACAGAACATCATATTTTATATTAAGAGAAGCAACAAAATCCAGTTAAAACTTGTACATTTCCAAGATGATAGGGTCGTCAAAAGAATGAGAAGTGGCTTGTGTAATATTCACCTTGTTTTACGCGGAAATGCAACACAACATCACTAACTATTCAAATGTACGCTAGTAAAGGATACTAGTTTTGAAAAAAATCCCATAAAAAACAACGGAGGTATTTTTCTTCTGAAGGACATATAGAAAACGGGCAACTTTTGACTACAGGTTCAATGCATTTTTTTATCATAACATATGATACTTCTTAATAACGTAGGTACATTCTTCACATATTTTCACGAAACACGTCAAAATTAACTGAATTATATTTTCACCTATACAGTTACTTTTTACTTTATCATACGTAGTATGACAAAGTATTGTAATCGTGTCGATAAAAAGTTTTGAGATTTTAGAGGAAATGTCCTTTTGGGTCCCCTGAACATTTTTGAACAAGGTACAAAAAATGTCTGTATGTGTGTACCCGTTTTTTTTTTTGTGGCGACGATTCCAGAGAAACTACAAAAGGTATCGGGACGAAACTACATATTTAGAAGTTTCATGACTAAAGTTAGAGCTGAAAGAAGTTTTTACAAAAGGGCCCGAAAGAACTAGAGGTTTACTCTTAGAATTTTTCATCGCTTTTGCAAATGCACCGCTATTTCTGTAATGTCGTCAAAACAGTTAAATAATAAATTAAGGTAGAGGAAATTTTGTATAATTTATGTCTATGACATTGTTTGATAAAATTAATAGTTTAGCTGCATAAGCAAAATTTAACTTTGAAGGTCATGTTGACTCTGTTAATCGCTCGGTGCATTTTGTATACTGCGTGTCTCACAGAACTGGTACATTAGAAGTTTCTCATGTTCTACTATTTCTGGAAACTTGAAGTTTTGGAACTAGAATTTACTCGATCTGAGCTCTTCAGCTAAAATATTGTCAAGTTAACTGTCACGTCCAGTCACCGGAAGTCGGTATGAACTTTATTATTTTTAATTGAATGATTTAATTTTTATTTTATGATTTTTGATAATGTTTCTCTATAACTAAATATCACCAATTTTGAGTTTTTTTTATTTTACTAATTTTTTGGTGATTTTCGCGGTTACGTTTAAAATTCAATATCTGGGTTATTATTGAAACTAGAAGTGTCACGATTGGTGGCCCAAAACTAGAAACATAAGCAAATAAGACGATGTTTAGTTCATCATGATATCTTATACAGGGTGTTCAAAATTTACAACACAATAATTGAATTTTCAATCGTAAAAAACTCATTTTAATTATTTTTTTAACATTTTAATTAACACCAGTTAATACTCGAGAAGAATTAACTAACAAAGTAGTAGCCGCCATTAATGGACATCAGTGACAAGAAATCCGAAGAACGACGATGACAGAAGTACAGCGAAGAGTTTTAAAATGTTTGGAGCAGTTTGGAACATCCTGTATACCGATACGCCATTCGATAGGAAATCTTATTCCCTATCAATCATCAATATTTGGGTTCCCTATATCTATCTTTAATAGTTTTTGAGATATTGTCAGTATAAACGAATGCAAACTAAATACAAAACGATTTATTCTTCATTTATACGAATGCAACAACTTTGGAACAGCAGGAAAGCAGGTTTCAGCAGGTTTCCTATCGAACGGCGTATCGGTATACAGGGTGTTCCATTTGAAAAAAATGAGTTTTTTATGTTTGAAAATTCTATTATTGTGTTGTAAATTTTTAACACCCTGTATAAGATATCATGATGAACTAAACATCGTCTTATTTGCTTATGTTTGTAGTTTGGACCAACAATCATGAAAATTCTAGTTTTAATAATAACCGAGATATTCAATTTTAAACGTCACTCCGAAAATCAATTAGTTAAATCAAAAAAACTCAAAAATGGTGATATTTGGTTATATGGAAACCTTATTAAAAATGATGTACTTTGATACGTAGAAACCAAAAATAAAATTAAAATTATATCATTCTATTTAAAATAACAAAGTTGATACCGACTTCCGGTAACCGGACGTGATAGTTAACTTGACAATATTTTAGCTGAAGAGCTCAGTTCGAGTAAATTCTAATTCAAAAATTTCAAGTTTCCAGATATAGTAGAACATGAGAGACTTCTGCTTCTTGTTAATGTTCCAGTTCCGTGAGACACCCTGTATACAATAGATAGTTTAGTGAAGCGTTAGCAGTTTTTATTCGAACCAGCGCTAACCCGACTAGACACATCAACACATTCTATTTGATCGAGATCGCTCGTATCTGCATTACAACTAGTTTGCCAGGATTTGAGAAATATTTTGATTCTATTGACAGTATCGTCAGATCATCAGCATTTCACACTGCTGTATAGTATGACAAAGTCATTTGCCTGGCCACATCAGATTTTTACGGTTATATTTCACAACATTTTGACTTTGTAACGTCTACTGCTTTGTAATGCTTTATTATCATGAATTGCATATTAGAAACATCAAGCAAATTGTTTAACAGAAAGTATGAAATAATAGCAAGCTAAATTTGACCATCATTAGTTCTATTATAGGATAGCCCAAATAGCTCTCTCTACTACTGTAAGGTCCTGCACTGTATCATAGTTCTTTGTTAGTTATGGGAGTTGAGTCTGGTGTTCTGGTAGGCATCTCCAGGGATCATTTGTGATCATTTCATAAATGTGTTCTTTTCCCCGTTCAAACAGACGCCAATACACCTGTATAAATGGTACAGAGATTCTTAAGTTGGTGACATTGATACATCTTGTAATTTTGACAAAACAAAAACCCACTTGACAACGCCGAAATCCCTACAAAAGGACAGCAGTATTTGCGTGGTTCATACGCCCAATAGATTAGCATTTCATGCTTATGACCATATGATTTACAACAACGTTTCTCTTTGTTCCAGAAACTACAGTTAAGCACAGCACTGAAACCATCCGACCCGACAGCCACCCATAGAGAACCATCAGCCAGACACAGAATGATGGGACTTGCAAAATACTCTAGACGTAACGTAACCAAAAACCAAACCAACAGCAACCAGCATGGAACTGGAGGAACACCAGAAGAAAATTTGCGACACACGCATACGACTGACCAGAGTCGCGACCAGACAGATCTATCTATAGATATATTTTTATATGCCGTCACGCGCGAGAGGACCGAACAGAGGACCGGAGGACAGAGGCGAAACCGAGAAGCAATACACCCACATGTCCGTTCACAGCCTTCTTCGATACCCTGTGTTCGCACCGCCTTCTTCGTTCAGTTTAGATGTGCCAGACTGAGTTGTCGCAGGACTTTCTAGTTTCTATGTTCCTTTTCGTTTGTTTTAAGGACTTTAAGGACCCCACCCATGTGAATTGCTTTACGTGAAAAATAATTGTGTCGAAGATTATTAGAGACCAGTTACAGTGAGATGAATAATTTTTTGGTCCACACTAGTCGAAGAAGATTAGATTTTAAACATTGGATTTTCACTTGGGAAATTTCCTTCCTCAGAGTGGCGCGTGAAAAGCCAAAACAGATGGTCAAAAGTCAAAAGCATAAAAAAATTAAAACCAAACATGCTACAATTAGGTTCTTTATCCCTTATTAACGTGTTTTTTTTCTTAAGTCGCTTTTAATTTATGTTTTCAAATACGTCAACTGTGACTGTGTATTCAGGCACGAATTGCAACACTAAATGGCAACACTAGGTTAATAAGGGTTAAATTGCTTCTTCAAATTCGACATTATTTTAATACTGCAGTTCTAACCTCACAAAAATACTTTCCGAAGACGGGGGCAATACCGTCATCTAGCCTTTCAAAACGTCTTCTGCAATAAAACGGAACAACTTTTAGCAGACGTTTGAGCAACAAGAATAAAACCTCGACCACCCTTTATCAGCAGAAACTTTATCTCAAAAACGGACATTCATTATCACCTCGGTGACAGAAATGTACCTTTTTTCCCAAATTTATTCTATGTCTGTACAACTCAACGGCATCATAGACCAGGCAATAGAGATTTTTGCGTTACAAAAATACTATACAAAAATTCTAGCAGGAAGCCGACGATCCCAGGTCACGTGGACCAGTCCGTAGATGTATTGTGATGTGTTTCCTACTCGCAAATATCATTTCATAATTTGTTATAAACAAAAAACCTCAAAAAATCGTGTTCTTTTCCGTTTTTCGCCTGTAAAAACTGTACCGATGGAGCAATCTTGATGCTTTCAACAGACGAATTGTAGAGAATGAAAAGACGAAAAAAATTAACCCTGCACGGACTCGATTGAATTAATATTAACGGAAGAAATTCGGAAAAACCGGAAAAATCTGCGTTTTTTAAAAAAATTCATAACTTTTCGCGCGAAAGTAGCGATTGATGGGTACTTTGAGTGTGGACAACCCAGGCGTTGTCCGATGATTAGTTTTTGCACAATTGCGATTTGAATATTTGTATGCAATATGATTCGGCGAGCCTGGATGCGTCGGAGGTGGTCCGATTTTAATTTTTTTTACGTATTACGAAAGGAGAAGTATTGTGCTACAAAAGTCTATTCTGATTTTGCGTTAAAGTGTTGCGAAATAGGTGAAAAATGACCGAAAACTGCCGCGCGCTCAAAACCGGTCGAGTAGTGGGGGTAGGCGGTTGACGCGGGGAAGCGCGTATCTATAGTAACACAAGCGCGCGCAACGTATTATTATATATACGTTTCCCTCCTAATCGCACACTTCCCCCATCACTCGACCACCCTAGCGGGCGCGGGCGTTTTCGCTCATGTTCTCAGTAGTTTATTACCCACTTCAACGGGTCTTATCGAAAGATAAGAATAAAAGTTTGGTTGCTGTTCAATCTAGTTTCCAAATCCATTTTCTAAATTGCAATCGGACGACCTCAAACGCCAATGGCGGAGCTATGAACTTTTTTAAAAAAGCAATATTTTACGTTTTTTCCAGCTTTTCTCCGGTTCTAATTATCCGACCGGATCGGTTGACCAGTCATTCTCTTCGTAATTTAATTCTCTACAGTTCATCCTGTTGCACCATTAAGATTGCTTCAATAGTTTTCCTTTTACAATAAAAAAAAGTTAAAACACGCGATTTTTTGTTGATAATAGTTTATAAAAAATTTAAAAATGGCATTTTCGAGTAGGAAATAAAGTGGGTATATACTACGGACTGTCCTGCACAGGATGGCACAGGCGGCTACCTGCTAGTCTTTATGTCAAAAAAGCAATCATGTGTAGCTGTATTGCTTGGCCTATCAGTGCATCGGAACTAAAGGATCATTATAAATGATTGTAGTCGAAGTACGCCATGATATCAAGTGTAAATATTTCTGGTTGCCGCTCTATTTGAATTGAATGCCACTGTTTTCCACGCAAAAGCTAAATTGGTTGGATAACCTATTTCAAGTTTGATAGTTGTTTGTGTATAGCGGCAAAAAGTTATTAACATGGGCATGGCCTACATTGATTATTTTCTTGCCATCATACCCACAACCAGTAATATGTCCACCTGCAAACAGATTTTTACATTCTTTTAGGAGTCGTTTTTTGTAGTCCTTGTTTGCTCTGCTAATACTTCAAAAAAGCGAAAAACGAGTCAAATGAGCTACTGGAAAAAAGATATTTCCAAATTCCATAGATTTTGTGCGCTATTTTTACTAAATTGCGGAGGAAGCACCAGCCGCAGGATGCCAAACATTACCAAAATTCTAAGTTTCAGATTTCCAGGCAACTTTTTTCGCTCCCTAGTGCCTGGATTAGAACCCATATAGAAAGGACATGAGGGCCAATCTTCGACACAATTTCACCACAAGCGTCATTTAGATTTTAATGTACATTACTTTTATATATTTATAAGTACTTAATGTATAAGTTATGTCGCCTGATGTTGTATTGTAAAAATCGGAATTGAAACAAGCGACCCTTAATTCATTTTGTCCTTAAGATCAATCAGTAGAGCAAGAAAAAACACTACCGCGAAAAAGACTGATACCTTTTTGAAGGAGCTAAAACAATCATGGAAGAAAATATGAAGATATAATTCAGTAATTTTGATTCACACCTTCTTGTATTCGTAGTAGTGGCATCATCAGGCGCAGTGGCCGAGCGGATTATTTTAAGCATTTGTCCCAAAAAATTGTTGTACTATATTGTATCTGTTTATATACATATTATATTCTACTTATGATATTATACATAATGTATATCACCGCTTGTGTAAAATGCATTTTTTAATAAACATTTTTTGTAACTTTGTGACCTTCCATTACATTCCTTAATCGTTCAAAACAATTCGTATATTGACGTATCATCACGACGTCAGTTGATTTGATCTTAAATGAAAACAACAATAATTCTTAAACAATAATATTTAAACAATTATTACTTAAACAATTTTGGAGTTATCAAAACAACCTACCAGGAAAGATTGTATCTGGCCTGATTTGATGCAAGGTTATCGCACATAAATAGATGTTAATGACCGCCATCGTTTGAAAAGCGATAACAATTAATTGGTGTTGTTGTTTTTTCATTGTAGACGAGTCGACTTTTAATTTCATATAAGATGTCAATTATGATTTAATCATTCATCCAACCAATTTGTAAGCATCAATTATGTTCGAGAAACCGCAGTTAACGTTATGTCAAGTATTTCCAAGTATTTAATAGTTAGTATTTATTAATATTTATTTATTAATAATTAGCCTACAAAATAACGAAACAGAAGCTGGTTGGTTGGTTGTAATTTTTAAAAGTCAAACATTTTCTTGAGAATGAGCGTACAATAACGCCATCTAACAAACAGAAAACATGCCTTGATAATATTGGTTATGGTTATGAATCTACGAATCTGGAAAGTACGAATCACGTCACATTTTTTAGAAAATGAGCTTAAGATATTTTGTTTTTGGAAATTTTCTTGCGTGCAAAGAAATCGGCCCACTCTAAACCGTATGTTTAAATAGGGTATTTGACTATTATTGGAAAGCCATCTTCGCCCGGTTGTACCAACTCTGATGACCGTCCAATCACGTTGATCATTGGTCAGCGGAGCATTTTTCGTTGTATCAACCTTGATCAGAGGTTGATTGGTCCGTAACCACGCTGCAAGTTGACCGCCGTATATTGGCCGGTGATCGTTTGATCAAGACTGGCGCGCAGACGCATGGCAGGCGCTTGAGTGACGCTAACCTATAATTGTTTGTGTTTACATCTAGTATTGACATCAGCGAACAAATCTCTGGGATTAATTTTGGTAAGTACTAGAAAAATAAGTGTATGTAGTATTTATAATATCAGTTTCGTATACATTTATCATTATCTACAGTTCTTATTTTTTGTTTGCATTTTTTGGGCTCCATATTTTCAATTAATTTGCTTGTAGATCCAGTACGAAGGGACTTTCTTGGGGCCGTGACCGATAATAAAGATTAACTGGTGGACATGGTGCAGCATCCACGACTGCGGCCAGTTTTGAGAGACTGGCCCAATCACTTTTAACAGTGGAACGATGTCGAGTTTTGGAGGAGGTTCAGATTATCTAAAAATCCAGGTGGTGAAGTGGCTGAAAATTACAGAAACCTCAAAAGGTTATTTTCTTTGAATGTCCAGGTGATCCGTAGCACGCTAAATCTTTGAAACATAATTTGCCGATAGCCAGTTAGCTGATAGACAGCTATCGTGACCAGATGCAAATATTTTCTGAAATTCCCAAGTGAAAGCAGAGCTTGAAAATGGAGATTTTTAAAACTATTATAGTGGATATGGTGTTAAACCCTATCCCATGACGGAAATCCATTAACAGGACACCAACGATTCCTTAATTCGAACGAGACACGTGGTAGCCGGTTTCTTTTGGTGTCTCGCCCATTTTATCCTTGGCGATTTAATTGTATGTCCATAAAATGGATGGAATTGTGATTGTCACAGCTGTCCTACACACCATCGCCTGCGACATGCACGATCAGCAACCAGAAGTGGACGATGATATCACAATTTTAATTTTGCCACTTATTATCGATGATCATGTTAACATTGATAACCAGAGCGACGTTGCAATTAGAAATATGTTAATTGAAGAATATTTAAAGATTTTTTGATAACTAATGATGTATAGTTTTGGTTAAATAAATAATTTACTATAAACTTTTATTTACACCCTTATTTCTACATACTCCGTAAAGATTAATTAAGTAGGCTTAGTTTATCACTTTGAAAATGGGTAGGGTAAGTATTCATTTCAGTTTAGAACTAAAATTCTATTTATATTGACATAAATAGGCACCAATTGATTTCAAGTTGAGAATATCAATGATAAACAAATTTCCAATGTAAAAAATAATAAACAAAATGTTTATAAATAAATATCTGTTATAGTAGAAAGTAACTTAATATCTGCTATAATAAATATTGTATTATAATATCTACAATGGCCTATTTTAAAGTTTCAACAGTTCAGCGTGATATTTATATGTTTACTACCACTTTATTTGCTGTGTTAGTTTGGTTGCGGACTTTTCACGTAGTTTCTATTAAATGTACTGGCTTCTGGTAGACGAGTACTGCCAACCGCGCCAAATCATCTGATCGGCTAACCGGCACCCGACCGGGCTTTGTACAACGCATCGCGTCTTGATCATCGGTCACCTTTGATCAACCGGTCTGCTGATCAGACGGTTTGCGAGTGGTGGTACAACCGGGCGTAAAAGTGTGTTTATTCCGTCACTCTACATTGTAAATGCATTATTTTTAGTAATTATTTCCTCAATATTTCATAAAAATCTGTGTTAAAAATTGAATCACAAAAAGTCCCGCCAAAACGATACTTTCTGTTGTGTGAAGTCACACGATAGTGGATGTCAAATCGGCCCATATGGTCTGTCAGCACCGGCATCGTCGCCGTTTGGTAATTGTGTAGTATGATGTGTTATTTTCACAATGTCTACATAAAAATGGGGTATAAATTGTGTATAAATCCACAATGCAGAAATACGTCATTATAAACTCCGGATAAACTATTTGTACCTGTTCCGCAAGATTTGAAACTGCGAAGAAAGCGGTTGGCTCGTAGAAACCCAAATGAAATACATACCGGCCAATACAAGTGTTTTTTGTTGTGAAGATTACTTCGACATAGGTAAAACTGACTAGAATAAGTTATCTATCGTATTTTCGAACCAGGTATTATCTGATCTGACAGTTTAAGGTTAGGGCTAACCTAACCTACAAAGTTATGATTACATGGCACTTTAGTGCTATTAAATTCAAACGGGAGAAGCATGCGTACTAACGAATGATGTCACTGGAGACTGACCCAATTATAGAGCGTTTTCAATCACGTGATAGGACGTGAATAAAAATCAATGTTAATTTTGGTTTTTAATAGAAATAAAGCATTTTTTTTTAAGTAATAACAAATAGTTTTCCTAAACTGTAATCTATTAGGATGACTATAATACAAGCCATATTTTTAATACTGTCAAATACCCTATTAAGTATCTTTTGAACCAATTGTTAAACTTTTATGATTGTTTCCTTCAATTGAAGGCTATTTCCTTAACAACAGCGCTGAGGTAGCATTTTTTATTAAAATTTTAGTTTTGAGTTCAGATCAGTTGACTAATCATGTCATTATTCAAAAAAACAGTGATTATTATTCAAAGCTACTGCCATTATAACAATTCGCGTCATAATACTCATCATAGGGATTATATTATAGTCATAGATACGTATGTATACAACAACCTTATTATATGCGAGTCGTAGACAAATATGTATAATAAAACTGTACAAACCACTTACCTTACTAAACTGTCCCAGTACGTACTTGAGTATATTCTTCGGACAATCGTGGAGAAGAGGTTCCAAAGCCGACAGCATGAGGCACTTCTGGAGGCACTGCTTCAATGCCACCTTGCACTTATATTTTAGGTCCTCCGATGAATTGTAGGTTAGGTACAAGCTGAGCAACTTGGGGAATGCTCCAGACGCAGCAACAGCTTTCGAGTGTTCCGGACTGTGCTTTCCGATCTGACCCAAAGCCCAAGCGGTGACGCAAAGTGTTGCATCGTCGTGACTATTATCCAGGATGGATTTCAGCTGCAGGACCCCCTGACAACCGATCACTGACATCGCCAGGAGATCCGAATGTCCTGAACGAGAAGAATAAGGATTAAAACTTACTGCACTAATAAAATAAGAAAGATTGCTTGATATAATAAGCAGTGAGGACATTTTCTTTTCATAGATTTTTTATCAGTGGTGCAGTTACCTAGTCCAAGATCATACAGGTTACGTTAAGTATGTATTCATGAAAATAACTCTAAAGCGGAAAAGACGAATTTTTGTCTAGGTGTCAAAGGTGAAAATCAGTGAATTGAGGAACTGGCTCGGACTATCCAATTTTTTGTATTGTATTGGCTTTGACGATTAGGAAACTCTGGAATTCTGGAACTATAATTTAAAAATATCCTCGGCATCTTATAGTTAAACAAATTAACGTCGTTTTTATCGATTTTTACGATTATCACACGAATGGCAAGCTCTAATACAACTTGTTTGTAATATTCAGTCCCCTTGAGCCCCCTTACCTCTCACCTTTGGTTGAGAAGCTCACAATACTAGTTTCGAATAATTTCTTATCGAAGTAAATGTTCGAAATAATAACATTCAACGTCAAGTCTTTCTGAAGTTTCTGCATAATTCACTTGTTGTTGGCACTTTTTTCGTAAACTTTTTTTTTAAAGAAAGCCTCACTAATTTGGTCTTCAAGCACGAAGTTGAAAGGTAATTGGAAACTCTTTAAAAACAACCCAGTTTTTGCTCTGTATCGCTAAAAGTACTTAATTCAACGACTGTTTCAATGCCTGGGGGTCAAAATTAAAAAAGTCAAATGAATATGCTTGAAAACGCACCATGAGTAGGGTGTATCAAAAACGTTTTTTTCGAAATCAAAATTTCAAGTTGATAAACAGTTTTCACTATGAACCCACATGTACCACAAAAAAAAATGGTCCATATTGAAAAATATTTAGGTCTCCCGCAGGATGCCTCAAGTTTATAATTTTCTGTAAAACATGGATTTTTTTTATATTTTTTTTAAGGAGAAATTAAGTGCTGTTTCTTTTCCAAAGCCCACATGTACGCACTTGTAATATTTAATGACAAATAAACTTGTATCAACATTTAAGCACATTGTTTAAATTATACGAAAATGGTAATTTTTCTAAAAGTTCTATCGAATCTAACTAAACTGCAGGCGATGTAAATGTTGCGCCATGGGAACGCCAATATTATAACCAATGACAGACGGCGCAGGAATGGAATAACTATTTTCCTGGTTGAGATTCGAAGAATGAAGGATTATAAAGACTGACAGGCACAATTTTTCTATAGTTTTTAACTACTTAGATATTTTCCTATTAACTATGATTCTAAACATTTTAATGTTACTACTGGAACCATAAGCTATCGATTGGTATCAATTTCATCGACTGTATTTAATCTGCTTAATACAACGTACATCAAAAATCTAGAATAACTAGGAAGTAAAACAAAGTGTTGCTAAGCTAAACAGCACTTTATTGTCGATATTTCTAAAAAATTCTAAATCACGATCGATTTCGGTTGTATAATTGTTCAACCATCATCAGGTGAGGCGTCAGGGCTAAGTAACTATCATCAGGAGAAAAACGTGTTCCGGTTGGTAGACACGGCCAGCTTCTTCTCTCACACGTTCCACCATTTGTTGATATTCTGCTAATGGAGTACGTACTCGATCGTAGAAACCAATAAAAAAATTGGATAGTCCGAGCCAATTCCACCAAAAACCCTCTGACGCCTAGAATTTAATGAAATTTTGTGCACACAGATAACAGCAAATGGCTCATATGCTGGACAGATTTTCGTGTCAATTATATTTTCGGCTTAAGCGGAGACGTCAGCAACTCTATATTATATTTTTACGTATTAGCATAGACCTCATTTTTCTGCATCCACTGATATAGGGATTTTTGAATACTTAAAAGAAATCGAGCTCCTTTTTTTTTCTTTTAACTTAAACTAAATATGTTAGCTTTTCACAACAATAAATTTTCCGTCGATCGTTTATTTATGAGTCAGTTTAGTGAATAGGAAATCGTTTATTAAACAACTCTATTAGTGCACGATTTCTATTAATGCATGATTTGTTATAGCCAATCACACGACGTAAAGACGTCGTTTGATTGGCCTATCGAACATATGTGTAATGAAACCTTCCAATCAAAACATCAAACCGCCCTCTAGAACTGTCAGTGTCAAATTACATAAATTCGCCGCCCCCTTATTTAGGTATTTCAATTTAAAATACTAAAAATATACAGTAATGCTAAAGAACTATTATATTGTGCATTGTACACTTTACAAATGTTGATCTTACATAATTTTAGATTTTTTTTCAATTTTGAAAAACTCTTCGCACATCTGGCATTGCTTATAGCAATTGTAAGAAATATTCGGAACATAATTATAATATTGGGCAGACTATCTTCCAGCTTCGATTTCTCAATAAATTTTAGTAATTCAAGTGGACGATACAATTTGTCAATAAAGTTCAATAATTTAACAATCACTACGTACTTATGAGCACTAAAAACACAGTTTGGAAAGCGCATACATATATACGAATTACGAACTAAGGTAATGTAAATAGGTGTCAAATTATCACTCACGGACTTCCCTGAAGTGTTGACTGATAATTTGTAAAGACACGCAACGTCCATGTATTCAAGGAGAAGAAGTGCTCGCATCGCTCCCCGCTCTCCACTTCAGTGGAGTCGCTCCAAACTGAGCAACTACGCGGTGCTACCGGACGACTCGCGCGAAGCTAACCACAATTGCGGTTGCTTTTGGTCGGAGTTGAATTGTTACATTTGTTATGCATTTTAGAAATATAAAATTTTACCACTGAATGTAATTTAAATAAGTAATAAGGATAGAATTAAAACTTGGTAAATTTGGAAAAATGTGATGTTTGACATAAAAAACTGAGAAAATCCCAGCGGACAATGCCTTTTGTCTCCGAACCTTGCTCAAAGATTTTATTACATTTTGCTCGTTTTGCTTAGTTTGTGAAGTAATAGTTGTTATAATCCAAAAAATTTAAAGTTTTCGACATTTTATTATAATATAAAAACTTCTTTAATTATAATTTTCTAATTTTTTATGAAAAAACTTCATATTTTATAGTCTTATCGCACACTGGACGGCCTTTTATTGTCCCTTAACTGACTTTTGTGCACTTGCAATGGTTTATGCAAAAAAAACGGTACAAATATTCAGTTAGTCGCATTTCCAATAAGATTTATTAAATTCAACTAGTAAAATGGGCAGGCCTAATAGGCCTGCGGACGCCGGTCTAGGTGGACGCGTAACTATGCTCCTACGTTCGGCGCGAAAAGAAAAAATATCGACAGCGGAGCCGAAAATCGACGAAACGGAAAGAAAATATGCCTAAGCGCTGAGGATCGGAATTTAGGACCGAAAATCGGCGCCGATTTTTTCTTCTCCGGGGAGGAGTTCCTTTACCTCATTCGCCGATTTAACTTTTAGCATATGTAGGCAATTATTTCTCTCAACTTAAGACTCTAGAAGCTTATACATATTGTGAAGATTACAAAGACACCATATTCGCAATAATATAACATTTCAATCCAATGTTATGTTACTTTAGGCATGACCGTGCATTTCAGACACGACACACCCATTTGCGTAGGTACTTGAGTTATATTTAAAGAAGATGGAGAAACAATGGCCAACTTTTTCCTTTTTATGGACGCCATGCATGATTTTAACATGTTTTTAATGACGATTCTTGCTTCTGATTCACGTAATGTAACACAAATAATGGGATGTTTTTTTTTAATTACATACATGAACGTGAAGAATGAAAAGGGTTGCTTTACACATATGTGTACTACTCAAGAAACGTTGAAGCGTAATTCTAGCTTCGAATCAACCTTTGCAAAAGCAATAAAATACTAACACTTATGTAAAATTTCCAGCTAAGCAACGAGTGTGATACATCACAATTGCAACATAAGAAAAGACCACCTAAAATGTTAAAACCAAACATCGCGCCCATATGAAAACCAAAAGTTAGCAATGGTTTCTCCAGATTGCATTATAATATATATAATTAATATATAATATAGAATAGCCTAGAATTGCACTGACAATGCGCAGATCATGAATTCAGAGAGTCCACGCGTATTGCCTGTGCAGTTCTAGGGTGCACTAGTTTTACCAAAACAAAACGCTATAAGTAATGAAACATTTCGTGCTCATTTCAATCGCCCCGAATCGTAGGTGCGACAAAAATATGAAATAAAATTTTTCAAGATGAAATTTTGCCGCCCTCTTAAAGTGCCGCCCTCTTAAAGTGCCGCCCGGGGCGAGCCGCCCCCCCCCCCGCCCCTACTACGCTACGCCACTGTGTAGACGACGCTAGAAGAATACGATCGACGAAAAAATTTTGTAACCAACTCGAATATTAAACGGCGATTAATGATCTCGACAATTAACGCTCGAGCGTTAAACAGTCTCGATCATAAATCGCTCTTTTTAATATACTTGTTGGTTAAATAACTATTAAAACAACTTTTCTCTATGACATTTTACATTTAGTTGTAAAAAACTGATACCTTACTCTTAAGACCCAGTTCTACCTCTCCTAAAACGCGTTTCAAATAAAAGCGTTATTTATTGTTCAAAGTTTATGAAACTTTCAGTGTAACTTCTTAGATAAATAACGAGTTGAGCTGGATGAAAAATACTTTGTTTTGAAAGATAAAATAAATTTTACTTCTACATCCTTGGCTTTTTTCAAATTTAAAACATCTAGCCCAACTCATGATACAAAAATAGATTTTTTATTTAAGTAGAATTTTAACCCAAACATTATAATTGCGATAATAAAGCGAAATTGCCAGAAATGTAGTTGTTTGCCCATATTGGTGCTACCCGGTGTAGACAGCAGACGTCAGGAACTTTCAACACCGCCTATAACTGGTCACTACGGATTGACGTTGGTGGGGAACAGGCTGACCACTCCCAGCAAATATTTCGTTTGGGAGTTGCGATGTTTTTGGAACGGAGCCTTAAGCATATTTAACAATTTCTTGTTTTCCAACGAAATCAATATTCTGACTATGTCTGTGGTGTTTCTAGTACATCCAAAACTCTTTATAAAGAATGACTTTTTCTCAAGAAATGAAAATGTTTGTCCCATAGGAATAGCTAGGTCCAAATTCCAAAGGGTATTTTTTCATCACTTAAAATGTCATATATCTTCAGCTATTAATGATAATGGTATCAGACCTCATACAGAAAAAAAAACAATTTTGAAATATACAAAAATATACAGGGTGTTATTCCCTTGGTATTCCCCTTTATCTTTATGCACCAAATTTTATCAAAATCTCTCTATCCGTTTTAGAGTTATTGTATTATAGTTTTATCGAACCCCGTATGTAACACTGACTAAAACGCCAAACCACCGATTTTTACATGCAGTTTCATATTTAGTGGAAGGTCGTTAAAAAATTTACGCACACAAGTTTTAAAGTTCAATAAAACCTTAAAGATATACAAATCATCAAAATACTGAAGGACCTACAGATGTTGTGCGTCTATCAGAATGTTTATGACTTTTCTGTACATCATTATAAGTTGTATAATATAAGTAATTAATAAGATTGTGTTATTTTTCATCGAGTTCTATAAGTTGCACCATATGTATCAATCAAGTATGTATTCAAACCTGCCATGTATCCACAAGCAGTGATGCAAGGTACTTTTGATTCCTCAGAGTTCTGCGCAATGGCCTCAACCACAGCTCCTATACCGCCGGTGTTGACCACGAGCTGGGTCAGCTCCAAGGAATGCTTGACCACGTCTCTGACCAAACATGCAGCATTTTTCCGTACAGCAGGACACGCATGGGCCATGTGAATCAGCACATTTGGAAACACCTCTGCTTCCACTACTACCTCCGCTAATTCGTTCGAATGCTTTGCAACACAACCTGCAAAAGATCATCACCATAATAATCTTATAAACAACGGGAAATATGAAGTCCAAAGATAAAGTGAAACATCTCGTAAAATCAACAAAAATATATAAAGAATATATCAATCGGAATTGATTCTTAGCTTAGGATGGGAGTGAAGACTTTTTTAATTGAATTTCAAAAAGAAAAGGAGACGAAGACAATATTTTAAGACCTTAGCCATTTTTTGAGCTACGCAATTGAAATCTGGGGTCACACAAAGCATCTGGGGTCGGTCTTGCTGGAGCAAAAAAAAAGCAATTCGTAGCATAGAGGGTTGGAGCTACTATGAACATTGCAAACCACTCTTTATAAAGTATGGTGTACTGACAGCACCAGCTGAATATATTTATAGAGTCCTGGTAGATGTCCACGCACGGCGTCGTTTCGAGTTGCTTCGCAGTGGAGACTATCATGAGTACAACACAAGAAGCAGGCTACATCTACAACCACCGGAAATCAGAATTCAGTAGGCCGAGTATTTGAGAAGGGGGGTTTCTGTATACAACAGATGTCTCAAATCCTGGAAGTTAAAAGATCTACCGACTTCAAAAGAACACTTAAGAAGCATCTACTAACAGCATCACCCTACACTGTCGAAGAAATTACTTTTTGAAATCAGTTGTTACTTACTATCATTATCTTGTGTTGACGTTTACTGAACAGTAATAAAGCTTATTTGAATTTGAATTTTGTTTAACAAACTAGTACCTGAATTGAGTCCTAAACTACATAGAGCTGCTTGTACGGCCTTAAGATGCAAAATGATTACTTATTTATTTATTGTAATTAATAATTGAATCGGTGAGTCCAAAATTTGACATTTTAAACTGAGATAGCCATTTTGTATACAATTTCTCGATCTTTTCGAAAATATGAAAAAAATAATCATATATATTACCAGTACTGCTGTAGAAGCACCGTACTTCACGCAATCACTGGAAGAACAGAATAAGTCCAGGACATCCTCTGTTTTTCCACTCATTGCATTGCATGACAACCATATATTTTTTTAATGAATTTGACAGATCTTTTAATTGTCTTAATGGTAGCAAAATATTTTTATAGCCTTACATCAGAAAATTTACGAGAAAAAGACAATTGAAGGTTATGAAATAAAAGTGACAAAATCCGGAACGGCTCGACCGACTTTAACGAAATTTTGGAATTAAGCATTTTGCAACCATGTGAATTCACTGGCGTTATTATCGTTGTTGCAACGTTTCCAGTTTCTGAGATATAACATCAAACTTTTGAATTTGAAATAGAACACCCAGTATATTTTGACATTTTCTGTTAGTCTTCTATTGCCTATTCAATGTTACTACGCTAGTTACAGTATTATATCAAAAATATCTGGAAATTAACAAAAACCTTTATTACTTAGGTATAAAAATTAACAAAGAAAAAATGGATAACAAAAAATAACAACAAAAAATAAACCAATCAAATTAAAACAATGTGTTTTGTCAATGGTTGAGAATCCTCATAAACCAACGAGTGCAATTGCAGTAGAAAATGTAATAATGTTTTGTTCATTTTTTCCTTTTTAATTTTTAGACCTAAGTAATAAAGGTTTTTGTTAATTTCTACATGTTTTTGATATATTAATGAAGACTGTAACAGAAAATGTCAAAATATACAGGGTGTTCTATTTCAAATTCAAAAGTTTGAGGTTATACCTCGGCAACTGTAAACGTTGCATCAACGATAGTGACTACACATGATTGCAAAACACTTAATTCCTAAAACTCGTTAAATTCGGTTGAGCCGTTCCGGAGATTTTGTCACTTTTATTTCATAACTTTCAATTGTCTTTTTCTCGATAGTTTTCTTATGTAAGGCCATAAAAATATTACGCTACCACTAAGACAATTAAAAGATCTGTCAAATTCATTAAAAAATATAGGGTTGTCATTTAAAAAAAATGACGATGCCATCATCTGTTAAAAACAATTGAAGGTAAAAAAATTAATTTGATATCATAAGGTGTATTTTGATAATTATAAATTGACGTGTTCGAGGATTTTTAAAAAAGCAAACCGCAGATTTTGTCATGTTTCCATACTTTACGCGCTCACTGTATAGATGGCTACACCACCCATACTTTCAAACTATCAAAAGAAACTATAATCGTCCCACACTTCCAACAAAATCAGCATACAAAACCCCAATACCTTATTAACTACTTAAAAATTGCTTACTTAAGAAAAGTGATGCACTATTTAGAAGGAGCTATCTTCAACATTATTATCATATTACTTCTTGGGAAACATCAAATCATGATGAAGACTAATGACAAGTTTAATAACGTTGTTTTTTTATTTAGTTTTTCTTTTGTGACCCTAAAGAGCCCTGCTATTGATCACAGACTAAAATAAATCTAATACTAGCTTAATAACTTAAGACTTATTCACAATTTTGGCAACAGAAACCTACTTAGGCCATGCAGAACCTGCTTCTTCAACTTTTCATCTTGATTATTCAAATTCTTTGCAAAATGAGGAACAGCCCCAGCATCAACAACACTCTGGGCCAACTCAACAGAATGTTTAGCAATATCCGACAGAGCGCTAGCTCCAATTTGCTTTAATGTTATCTCCGGTTCTTGTAGGCATAACACCAGCAAAGGCAAAGCACCAGTATCCACAACACTCTGAGCCAAACTCGGACTATGCCTTGCTATGTATCCCAATGCCCACGCAGCATTTTCTTTCACCTTAAAATAATACAAAAAGGAGGACAGGTTTATAAATACTTACAAATAACATACTATTGGCTCAAAATCCTCCAAGCAAATGATAAGTGCTTCAAGACCGCCAGAAGTAACAACAATAGTTGCCATATTTGCGTCATGTTTGCATATAGCCCGCAGGACAAACAACACAGCTTTCTTGTGGTATTTCTACAAACAGAACTATTCAAAAAGAACTTCCAGGTTTCAAACTTCCAGAAATACGTTTTGCTTGTCGATATTGTGTATGAGTAATGGTAGAAAATCCTGACTTAGAATCTGCTGAGCAATTTTAGCTTCGTGGTTCACCAGTCTTCCTAAAGCAACGATTGCGCATTGCTGTATCTGGATGCAAATGTCAGTTAGCAATGGTCGAAGCAATTCTATAAAGGTATTACTTCGTGATAATTAATTAATTAACATTTGTAACGTATTTGAACTTACCAAGGACCCTAGCTTGCGTTAGTATTTCGACATTTTGCGGTCGAATGGCGAGATCCGCTATATTTTGTACGAATGACACTCTTGCCTTCTGGTATTGGTCAAATACTTGTAAAATAGAACGTGCAGTCATATTTCTGCGTGTCTTGTGTTAGAAATCGAGATGCTGTTACATTGACAGACAGCAAGAAAGCGTCGCTTTGACAGAAATGTGAAATACAATTCGTGTAAGATGGCTGACAGGCTATGTCTAGCTGTCGGTTTTTATATTGCAACGTTAATATTTGGTACATTAAAAAGTGGTTTATTTGAAAATCACTTGAAAGTGTAGTACATATTTTAAATTGAAATAGTTATTAGACCACAACCTCAAAAAGTACTTGGTTTTAAAATAATTAGCTTATGATACCTCACACAGCCAGCTCTCTACTGCCGACCTCTCTATTAACTTCCAAACAGAGCATATCCGGAAATTTCTTTTAAAGAATTCTATTTAAAAATTCCTTTTTGAAAACGCAGTCCGAAACAAAACACTGAAAAACTACCGTTTGCCTTCATTTATAGTCAGGAAATGCACGAGAAGTAGCGAGTATTGGTATTAGAATCAACAAAAAGAACAGAAAAAGGGGTAAGCTTAAAGGTAGCGAGAAAAGAATTGCGATCACAAAAGAATATTGTGTCGAAATGCAGTATTTGCGGAAAAACGTACAATAGTAAAAACACTTATTATCTGAAATGTGATGAGTGTAAATTATTTTTCATAAGATTGATACCACAACCTCATTCAATTAAAATTTCTGGACGCGATGATATTTATTTTCGTCATAATTATTACAAATAATAGACTGAAAATAAGTTTTCTAGACTCTTCAATTTTTGTCTTTACTTTTCGTGTTCGATACATATTAGCGTATTCGTACAGATAGACCAGGCAATAGAGACTTTTCGTGACAAAAATAGTATCAGCAAGCCGCCGGTCCCAGGTCTCGTGGAACAGTCCGTAGATGTATTGTGATGTGTTTTCGACTAGCAAATATCATTACTTAATTTGTTATAAACAAAAAACCTAAAAAAATCGTGCTTTTTTTCGTTGTTCGCCTGTAAAAGCTGAACCGATGGAGCAATCTTGATACTGTCAACAGACGAATTGTAGAGAATGAAAAGACGAAAAAAATGAACCCTTACACGGACCGATCGGATTAATATTAACGGAGGAAATTCGGAAGAACCGGAGAAATCTGCATTTTTTCAAAAATTCATAACTCCGCCATTTTCAAAGTTGTAACGCGGGCTTTTCGCGAGAAAGTAGCGATTGATGGGTACTTTAAGTGTGCACAACCCAGGCGTTGTCCGATGATTAGTTTTTGCACAATTGCGATTTGAATTTTTTTTATGCAATATGGTTCGGCGAGCCCTGATGCATCGGAGGTGGTCCGATTTTAATTTTTTTAACGTATTTCGAAAGTAGAAGTATTGTGCTACAAAACGTCTATTCTGATTTTGCGTTAAAATGTTGCGAAATAGGTGAAAAATGCTTGCAAACTTGACCGAAATCTGCCGCGCGCTCAAACGCTGTCGAGTAGTGGGGTAGGCGGCCGACTCGGGGAAGTGCGCAGCGCGCTGGGATTACTATAGATACGCGCTTCCCCGCGTCGGCCGCCTACCCCCACTACTCGACCGGTTTGGAGTGCGCCGCAGCTTTCTGTCAAGTTTGCAAGCATTTTTCGCCTATTTTGCAACCTTTTAACGCAAAATCAGAATAGACGTTTTGTAGCACAACACTTCTACTTTCGAAATCGAAAATCTACTTCGAAAAAACTTAAAATCGGACCACCTCCGAAGCATCCAGGCTCGCCGAACCATATTGCATAAAAAAATTTCAAATCACAATTGTGCAAAAACTAATCATCGGACAACGCCTGGGTTGTGCACACTTAAAGTACGCATCAATCGCTACCTTCTCGCGAAAAGCCTGCGTTACACCTTTGAAAATGGCGGAGTTATGAATTTCTGAAAAAGCGCAGATTTCTCCGGTTCTTCCGAATTTCCTCCGTTAATATTAATCCGATGGGGTCCGTGTAGGGTTCATTTTTTTTTCGTCTTTTCATTCTCTACAATTCGTCTGTTGACAGTATCAAGATTGCTCCATCGGTTCAGCTTTTACAAGCGAACAACGAAAAAAAGCACGATTTTTTTAGGTTTTTTGTTTATAACAAATTAAGTAATGATATTTGCTAGTCGAAAACACCTCACAATACATCTACGGATAGTTCCACGTGACCTGGGACCAGCAGCTTGCTGATACTATTTTTGTCACGAAAAAGTCTCTATTGCCTGGTCTAAGACCAGCGTTTCACATCCCCAGAAAAAAAATCTGAATTTCTGTCAAAGAAATTGTGTCCTACCACCCATAGAAAAGCAGTAAGTATAAGTAATTCTAGACGAAAATTGATATGGCAATTCATGTACAAATTGTAAGGAAAAAATGCTTTGTTCCTGAGAAAACAGATACCAAACTTTGCCCGACTTTATAAAAAAAAGTTTTTAGTGAAATAAGGATTTCACTTCGGAAACATTCCAACCCAGCTCGACTTTTAAATTTCTGATCAATATAATGCCAGATATTGTTAAACAACTCAATTCGGTCAACTTTGACTGTGAATAACTTGCAACGCAGACACAATATTGATCGGGACTTTTTACATGTTATTCACCTATTTCGTTTAGTGATGCCCAGGTAAAGGTTTATGTAAAAATCAACCTGTAGGATTTTTTTCCGAAGTTTGCCGCTTTTTTCGTCTAATTTGACTGGGCTAATTATCAAAAAAAAATATATACAGTGAGCGCGTAAAGTATGGAAACATGACAAAATCTCAAGAACGGTATGCTATTATAAAAAATCCTCGAACACGTCGATTTATAATTACCAAAATACACCTTATGATATCAAATTAATTTTTTTACCTTCAATTGTTTTTAACAGATGTCGTCAAATGACAACCCTATATCTTTTTTAATGAATTTGACAGATCTTTTAAATGTCTTAATGGTAGCATAATATTTTTATGGGCTTACATCAGAAAATTTTCGAGAAATATGGGTTATACAACGTTTACTGTTTCTGAAATATAACCTCAAACTTTTGTATTTGAAATAGAACAACCTGTATATTTTGACATTTTCTGTTACAGTCTTCCATTATCTATTCAATGTTACTTACGCTTGCTACAAGATTATATCTAAAACATCTAGAAATTAACAAAAACCATTATTATTTAGGTCTAAAAATTAAAAAAGAAAAAAATTGATAACAAAAAATAACAACAACAAAAAAATAAACCGATCAAATTTAAAACAATGTGTTCTTGTCAATGGTGGAGATTCCTCATAAACCAACTGGAGTAGTTGCAGTAGAAAATGTAAATATCTTTTGTTATCAATTTTTTCTCTATTAATTTTTAGACCTAAGTAATAAAAGTTTTTGTTAATTTCTAGATCTTTTTGATATAATAATGAAGACTGTAACAGAAAATGTCAAAATATACAGGGCTGTTCTTTTTCAAATTAAAAAGTTTTTGGATATATCACAGAAACTGTAAACGTTGCATCAACGATAATAACGCCAGTGACTTCGCATACTTGCAAAATACTTAATTCCAAACTTTCGTTAAATTCGGCCGAGCCGTTCCGGAGATTTTGTCACTGTTATTTCATAACCTTCAATTGTCTTTTTCTCGAAAATTTTCTTATGTAAGGCCATAAAAATGTTGTGCTACCATTAAGACAATTAAAAGATCTGTCAAATTCATTAAAAAATATAGGGTTGTTATTTAAAAGAAAAATGTCGATGTCATCTGTTAAAAACAATTGAAGGTAAACAAATTAACTTGATACCATAAGGTGTATTTTGATTATTATAAGTCGACGTGTTTGAGGATTTTTTAAAATGGCAAACCATTCTTGAGATTTTGTCATGTTTTCATACTTTACGCGCTCACTGTATAATTTAGCATATCGTTTACGCGCCAAAATTAAAATATCAAAATGCTTTAAGGAATAGTGGAGAAGATACTAATTAGCCAAAATTATACTGATAAAAAAACATATTTACATCTTGTACAATGTAAGTACCCACTGCTATTGGAATATCTTTTTTACGGCAAAATATTTTTTATTTATTTTCTTTTCTTTTATCTATTTATCGAAAAGTTAAACAACATTTTGTCAATTTTGTACAAAAGTGACATCGACGGAAATCTTTTTACTTTTCTTAATAGTAAAACAAGTTGTCGAGTTTTATGTACAAAAAAAGCGCGAGATTTCTGAATCGAATCAAAACAAATTCAGGGCACTACTTGTTGATTTTGTTATTGAACATCAAACTTAGCAAAGAAAATATTATTAGGTGGACCTTTCTTGCCCGTATGTACTTCTACTAGAAAAGAAATACAACCGCTAGCAGCGAGTTCATTGGTTGCAATTTTGGTAAGCAATCCGCTGAGTCCAAAACGTATACCAGAACGTACCCATCGCACAATCCTACCTCCGTAACATAGGCAACCCAAAACGCCATTGAACTTTGATTCACAGTTTATAGGTTATAAAATTGGCAGGACTCAAAAATGGCATACAATCTAGTACCAAAACGATTATTCTACAGTCCAATCATCAACATAATCAGAATACGCCAGGTTTAGGAATACACATATCCCAACAGGATCGCACATGATCAACATAACCTCATATTTTAGGCCCCATACTCGGACGACGCCGCTGGTAAAATACCAAAGAATGTACTGTCTCAGTATATATCAGCAGATAAACAATCGGAAATTGGAACGGTTTACGACAAGAAACCATTTAAACTGACTTTAGAAGCAGGTAAAGTGGACGATGTTGAGGTTAGCGTTGCAAGTGATGGGTTTGAACGTTTTAGGGAAGAGGTATTCGTGGTGTGCGTGCGGCAAGTCAAAGACACAACCTATGTGCGATGGTACACATAAGAATCAACAGTTGAAGATTAAGCTAAAGTAAGATTTTTGTACAGGTGTTCCAATTTCCATATTACGGGAGATTGTGATAACTATAAAAGATCTGGGAAAATGGAGGATGGATTGTGTTGTAGATTTTGTTGGGAGAAATGCAATGCTAAAAACCAAATTTAGTTATCGACTATTAACAACAAAACAAAAATTTTGTTACTTGTTACTTGATAGTGCTCTTTTCATTTCTCGATATCTCTTACCGAGTCCACACTGTACAATAAGTTTGATTTTATTCTGTCCAAATATTTTCTTTTCAAGCAAAAGCTTTTTAAACGTTTCACCCGCCTATGAAAATAATACCAATAGATTCAGAAAAATGTCCTGAAGAGTTAATTAAAAACTATCAGTGATAATGAATTATACACCATATTAAAGACGAAAGATGTTGTACATAAACAAAGAATTGCTTAAAAAGATCAAAAGATGTAGGTTTGGGAGAACGTAAACAAACGGGGTTTCAAAATAGAGATATTATGTCAATAGCTATTCCGTCAAAAAAATACAGGTTTGCTGATGACAGATACCTTGACATAATGTTGGTTCTAAAAACACGTTTTTAACTTTATCCCAAAGAAGGAAAAGATATCAAAAAACCGACCCAACAATATTCTAAAATAGGAAACAAGTCACAAAAAAAACACAAAATTCCAGTTTTAAAATTTGGGTCGGCAATAGCAATGTGTAACTAATCCTTATACACACTAGTTCATTAATTGCAGCAACTTTTGGGAACAATTTTCTTTATTCTTAACTTTCTCGAAGTTGGTTTAAAAACTGTACATATTCTTCTTTTTTTTCTAGGCCTATAAGATTTCAAGTGGAAGAAACAAAAGAATATTGGTTATGCAACTGCAAACACACAAGTAACCGACCATTCTGCGACGGGACACACAAAGGAAAGGTGGTTCAAGAGGCAACTTCAACAGTTAGAAATTAAGTCGAAAGAAGTCTAGTAATATGTGATAAAAACAAATACAAATACTGTACATTTTTCTATTTGCGAATAAATCAATAAAATCGTAAACAGTAGTTAACGCAGTTTTAATTTCAACTAATAAACACTCCTATGATTAACGTTCACATTAAGTTCCGGTCTGCGCCTGCTCCGATTTGCTAGGTTTTTCTGCTTGGTCTCGAAGTTCCATGTCTAACCTCTCTTTCGCTCGGAAGACCTTTGATTGGATGTAGAATGAGCCGCCTTTAGACTTATCGTTTGCATTGAATAGTCGTTCGTATCGTTCTAGTATTTCTGTCGGTTCTACTTTTTCTATGTGGAGTATTTGCTTAGCTTCTTCTAGTGATAGTCCGGTTTTTGTGTTTGCTAGTCTCTCACTTCGTGTTTTGTTGTTACCTAACCTCCGAGCTGCGTCTTGGGATGCTGCGATTTCTTCTTTTACTGCTCGCGCGAAAGCCCTGCCGATGATTTGTGTACCCGCCACTATTATTTGAGCGATAAACTTCGCCATTTCCTACGATTTGAGGTAAGTTTTGGAATTACGCGTTAACCTAACCTCAACTTTGACTTTAGTTGATAACATTTCATGCTTGATAGGGGATTTTTGCCGTTTGGTTGGCGGCGTTGGCGGAATCCGCGAAACTGAACATTACTTTTGGTGACAGCTGGTTCAGATTTTTATTAGGTAAGTTCATTTGTTTTTGTTTTATATTAAACAAAAATACTAGATAAGCGAGTTGAATGCTCAGTGGCGGATTTACTAAATCGGGGGCCTTAGGCGAAAGCTCTTTTTTGGGGGCTCGTATACCCCATCCATTCAAACACAAAAATTAAACTGTTGCAAAAAATATATTTAAAAAAAATTAAGAAAATCAATAAAACGTTTTGTAAAAATATAATTTGAAATAAAAAAGAAAACAAAGAATTTAAACAAATAATACCTACAAAATAAGAAAAATACAAACACAAAATTATATTCTTTTATCCAGCGCCGCCGTAAGGAAATCTTGTGCCTGGGGCCAAATATACTTGTGCCCCTTTAGCTGATATTTTTGTTTCAGAAAATATCGGTCATTTTTACGAAGATAGCGAATAATGCCCATTTAACATTTTTATTTCTTGTACATTTTTTATTATATCTTTGATTTTTAAATATAATACTTTCGCGGGAATGTTTTGGCAATGTGGTGAACCAAGTATTACTTATATGCTTGCAACGATATGTATTCCTCAAATATCCCTTTCTCACGAGTTTTTAAATTATTTTTGAGATGAACTGATTTCCATTTAAAAAAATCTGATGTGGCCAGGCAAATGACTTTATCATACTATATATAAAATAATAGTTTAGCTGCATGAGAATCTATTTGATCGAGATCGATCGTGTATGCATTAAAATAAAATTAGTTATAGCCAGGATTGGACAGATATATCGATTCTATTGACAGTAGGTATTGTCAAAACATCAGCGTTTGACACTACCTAAGTATGTCATTAGAATAAAAAATATCTGTGAAATCCTGGCTAACTAGTTTTATATTAATGCAACCACGACCAATCTCAATCAAATACAATTTGCTCATGCAGCTAAACTATTAATTTTACCAAAGAATGTCATAGACATAAATTATACAAAATATCCTCTATTTTAATTTATTATTTAACTATTTTGACGAAATTACAGAAATGGCGGCTCATTTGCAAAATTCTTGAAAAATGCTTAGAGTAAACATCGAGTTCGTTTGGACCCTTTTGAACAAAAATTCTTTCAGCTCTAAGTTTGGTCATGAAACTTCTAAACATACGCGCAGACGCGCACAAATGTTCAGGGAACCCAAAAGGACATATTTCCGCTAAAATCTCATTTTTTTTTTCAGCATGGATACATGTAGTAAGTTCAAATTTGGGCGCGAACAAGAGCGTCCATATACCGTAACGGTTTTTGGAGAGGGCGTGAGTGTCGCATTCAGGGGGTGCGTGTGACGGTTAAAACGCGGAAGACTTCCTTCTATTTCTAGCCATCATGGGGTAAAGACGTGTTTTTCTTATGAGCAGGGGCTCTATAAGATAACTGTGGTGTCTCGTGTTTCTTGTGCTCACCGAAATATTAAGGTATTTATTTGTTGTCTGTACTTGCTGATTTGTCCATCTCTGCCAAAGAATATTTTTGTTTAGGATTAACATATTCAAATTCCATGTAAGCAGTTCTGCATTGTTGTATATATTTTTGTTAATAGATTTTATTGTGGTTTTCTTCGGCATATTCATTTTAGAATAATATAAACCTGTCCCTTTTATAGTAAAGTATTTAGCCTTGCATATAGTGGTTAATAATTAGTGAGTTCAAACGTCTCTGACAAAGTCTCAGAGAAAGAACTCTTTGATGCCTCCGTAAGAGAGATAATTAATTCACGCTACCGTAAGATTAGTTTGTTTAAATCAGTTAGTACCTGTGGTTGAAAATGGCGGACCAAGCGTCGCTTGAGGTGAGTTACCCCCCTTCAGTTTAGAGTTGATTAAAGTATAATAGTAAATATTGAGAAGGGTGTCCGCCCCATCACATTTTGGTGGCAGCGGTGGGATAATTTAAGACATTTCAAGTGATTATTTGAGTAGATTATGAAGAAAGCACTCTAGTTAGATTTGTTTGTGAATTTTAGGAGAAAATTGTGTGACGCATTTTAAGTATGCATTATTGTAGACTATGGTTAAAAGCAAAGTTAGGCAAACGACCCTTTAGAGAAAGTGGTGTAAGGGCTAGCTTAGGCGTCCTTGTGGATATTGCGCGTGGCATTCCAGGAATTTTGTTTGTTGCTTTAGAAGTGGACATTTTGTGTGATAAATGTCGATATATAGTCGTGAATTTGAGTAGGAAATGTACTGCTGGTGGCAGCATAATAATTAAATATTTGCAGTATAATTTCTTTTGAGTGTTGGAATTGTTTTTAAAGAAATGTCTTAATTCTCGAGACCGTTCGTTAGAGAAAGTTTGAACCAGATTGTGTTAGACAGGGCTTGAGTTATGATTTATGGTGACATGCAGAACAGGTAGTTTGAAATTAATTCTGAGGAATTTTTTTTTATTGAGTAAAAGAAAGATGGCAGGTAGAGATGGCAACAGTAAACAATAAACAGAAAAACATCGTACCGTCACAGGTCGATTTAGTGAAAGTAAGGATAGGATAGAAACAAAGCCCGAGTACTTTGTTTGGTCAATTTTTAGAATATTGAATTGAATTAAAAGATTGAAACAAATTAAGTTTTTATGTAAGCATTTTTGAAAATGGCGGCTTTGAGCAGAGAAGCACGAAACACACACGCGGTAATTAATTAATAATTAATTAAAATTAAGGGGTATACTCGCAACTGTATTTTTAAGTTAAAATAAAGCAGTTATTAAGGGAAGTTGCAGAGTATTGTTTTGTAAGGGAAATTCAACGACCAAGTAGGTATAAGCAGCTATTCCGAAGAGGCAGATGTTCCCTATATCCGGCCAAGTGGACGTGTATTGAAGACCCCCACGAGCGCAGGTAGTTTGGCCGATCCAGGAATTCCCGAGGTCATGCGGTGAGGTCTACATGAGAAGCGTGCCGTCGTCCCGTTCCCGGAATCGAAAATCGTCTAGTGATGGAAAACGCAGCCCGCGCGTGTCGCAAAAGGGGCAAGGAAAAATTACAAATTTGCAGGCAAATATACTGCACTTTGTACGTCGAAATTAGTGCCGGTAGATTTACAAAGGGTTGTAATCTACAGCAAGCGAAGCCCAGTGCGCTTCAAAAAATGGTGTGACCGAAAAAAGCGTCCAGAGAGACGTAGGGTCAAAAAACTACAAAGTGACAGTTGACAGAATTCCTGTACTTTGTACGTCGATGGTGTTAGAAGAAAAATGACTACACGGACAACGCAAAGGGATGTTTTACCAGGGCCTAAGTGTCGCTGGACAACATCCACACGTCGTGTAGGTCATCTACGAGGTATACGATAGCTTTCGAGGAACGTTGGACGTCGCTGGAGATTAAAGGACCGCCGATGACGCTAGGAGGGAGGATGGACGGAGAAAAAGCGAGGCGAGGGTGGAGGCGAGTCATTTCACGATTGCGGCTGTATTTGAAGATGGATAAAAGATAATGTAAGTTATGATGTAATCGGACTGCTATGATACTGCTTCAATGTTGTTTTTCTTTTGTTTCATATGACCAATGGCCCGGGAATGAGGACATTCGCTTGGTTTGGAGAACCGAAGTCAAATCAACACCGCCGGACTCCTGGACCAAGGCCGAATTCTTTTGGGGTTTTATTGGGTCATATCTGTGTTTTTATTTCAGGAAATAAAAAATGTACAAGAAGAAAAATTTGCATGTCAACATTGTAATTAGCAATTAAGAGAATTGTTTTGTAAGGGGAGATGTTACAATCAGCAATTTGATTATTTAGTTTTGTTTAGGGATAAATAATTGGTCAAATAATTATTTATCTTAACGTGGAAGGGATGTAGTAAGTTCAAATTTGGGCGCGAACAAGAGCGTCCATATACCGTAACGGTTTTTGGAGAGGGCGTGAGTGTCGCATTCAGGGGGTGCGTGTGACGGTTAAAACGCGGAAGACTTCCTTCTATTTCTAGCCATCATGGGGTAAAGACGTGTTTTTCTTATGAGCAGGGGCTCTATAAGATAACTGTGGTGTCTCGTGTTTCTTGTGCTCACCGAAATATTAAGGTATTTATTTGTTGTCTGTACTTGCTGATTTGTCCATCTCTGCCAAAGAATATTTTTGTTTAGGATTAACATATTCAAATTCCATGTAAGCAGTTCTGCATTGTTGTATATATTTTTGTTAATAGATTTTATTGTGGTTTTCTTCGGCATATTCATTTTAGAATAATATAAACCTGTCCCTTTTATAGTAAAGTATTTAGCCTTGCATATAGTGGTTAATAATTAGTGAGTTCAAACGTCTCTGACAAAGTCTCAGAGAAAGAACTCTTTGATGCCTCCGTAAGAGAGATAATTAATTCACGCTACCGTAAGATTAGTTTGTTTAAATCAGTTAGTACCTGTGGTTGAAAATGGCGGACCAAGCGTCGCTTGAGGTGAGTTACCCCCCTTCAGTTTAGAGTTGATTAAAGTATAATAGTAAATATTGAGAAGGGTGTCCGCCCCATCACATACAAAATAAGGGCTTCCAGCCTGCTAGATAGGAGAAAAATTATTACTGTACGATTTTAAGACACAAATATATAGAAATATTTTTATTCTACCATAAAATTTTTTAAACTTATTACGGCACATTGTAAAATTAATAATAGATCTCAAACTACAAACATCAATAGCAAATACTTACTCACAAAAATACGTGCATATTTAGTTAAATTGGTCGTGAAAATCATTAAACCATGCGAAAGATTATATTCCGAGTAAGGTTTCCGTGTTTCCGTTGTTTTATCTTTTGTGATTGATACATATACGCATGGGCGCCGTTACATATGGGCAAGCCCTGGATTTCGAACCCACGTACCGCCACGCGAAAAACAAAAAAAAAATAGGAGTGGACGAGAAATTTGTGATCGATCTTTTATCACAATTGAAGACCGAAAAAGATCTGATCGATAAATCGGTTATTATCATATCAGATGAATCTTTTGATCATCGATCAGGTTGATCTTTTTGATCAGATCGATCTCGCAAATGTCAAACCGAATTGAAAGCTATGTATTTATTGGACAGACAGGTCGGTCGCCGCCCGGCCTGTGCGTAAAATGTTTTTGCGGCTAGGCTTGAAAGTTATTAAGTGAACGCCTAGGGGGCAATTAGTATCTTTCGTGTTCCCACAAAGATGCAAAAATGACATTTTCGTATAATCAAGGATGAAAAAAAATTACTTGATAAATGATGACTATTCCGGTTACTATCGGCTATTGTCACGAATGTCAGATTTATTAGATATTGCGATATTGCCCTCTCGTAACAGTCGCGAAAGAGCCACAAGATGACAAGATACGGTATCTAAATTTTGCACTGTAGTCCAAAATAAGTATTGTTGTATGCACTTTTATTTGATCGTACTTATTAGATTCCATTACTTCGCAATTTTTGGCACTGCTGAGCAGTTTATCTTAATTACACTGGGTGTTAAACTAATAAGCGTAAAATATATAGATAAGGTATAATAGTCAACTTTTGATAGTAGACCAACTTTTGATAACGATTTCATGTCCAGATAGACGCCGTGTAGGAACTGCAGAGAGCCGAAATATTGTACCAACTTTAGAAATTGCTTTAGTAAAGTAGGTTGTATGAAGTATCATAGAATTACTATTTTAAAAGCAAATAATTTAAAAAGAAAGTTTATACAATAATAAATTTATACAATATATGGCCAAAGTTTATACAAAAATTAAAAAACTTCGGTTAATGAAAAGGGAGTTTCATAAACGTTAAATAATAAAAAATTTCAGACAAAAGTTACTTGGTATTAAAAGGGCCATCCTATGATACATGACAATAGATTCTCTATGCTGTTTGTAATATTGGCACCACTTTCTGACTCTCTCCAGCGTTGACACAATACATTTCCGTACATGAGTTCGTTTAAAAGTTACCTAGTAGTTGATCTAATATTGTCGCCTTACAAGTCTTCAAGTATAACAGTAAAAGAAAAAAATATTATTTCGTCGTCGATTATCCTTAACACAGAATTTTCAAATTAATCCACTCTTCTCTACATTTAGTCATTATTTCTCGTTAACGGAGTAAATTTGAAAATAATATTGTTGCCTTTTTATTGTTTATCAATTTGTTATTAAGATATTGTATCAGATGCTCGATGACCACGAGCTAGAAATTATTATAGGAAATTAACAACAATTACTCCTATCGTATTAAAAAGTAATAAAACGGTTACAATATTGCTTGAAAATCATACAAAATCTTAAATTCTAGAATAAGAGTTCAATGATTTAGAAACAATATATATTTACAAACAATTATTAATTAAAAATATTAATCCCACATTAATAAACGATAGAAAGACGGCAAAATGACTTGAAATTCAATTAATATCAATATATATTAAGCAAGTGTTGTCTAGCATACAGGGATCACGACCATGGATGGCTATTAACACAAAAATGTGAACCAAACCATTTCACTACGTTAAAGCGATAGAGATTTTTCAGAGTGTATGCAAAATAACACAAGACGAAAATGCTGCAAAACAGTTAATGGCATAGTCCTTAATATTAGGTCACCATTTAACACAAAAAAAAATTTTGCCCCCCCCCCCTGGAACTTTTTCTAACGGCGCCCATGCATATACGTTATTTCAAGAAATAAAAATCGAGAAAACAACACTTACCAGGTAAAGAAGGACCGCGATTTTACAACAAATGCAACAATATAGTATAATCTAATGGCACAATTCGAATACACTTGCACTTGAAATTACTTCGAATCTACTCGAAAATTAGCAAGGTTATTATCAACCGGCGTAGCTTACGAGCAAGACGCGTAAATTTCCGAAACTGCTTCACGTCATAGACTGCAATCGAATTACCTTTTAAAAACAACTTTTTTTGGATACGCTGAGAAGCGGCGAGTGGTATGCTGGTATAGGTATAACGGTAATTTATAATGCGAATGTTGGAAATTACATATAGAAAATTCTTTTAGGATGTTTTGACATATTTTGGTATTGGAAAATAGCAGAAGTGTGTAGGCATTACAAGCGAAGTGGATGCGATAAAAATTATTCACTGTGCAGCAAATTTAAGCTTTTTGTATATGTTTATTGATCTATGGTCATGGATAACCCCAAAGATAACCGTTTGTCTATCACGTCAGGTTTAGAATAAATAAAATAAATCGTTTTCATTTGACTCGCACCAAATAACAATCAAAATAAAAAAAATCAAAATCATTTATTTTCGTCTCTGTACAGAGGTACGTCAGAGGTACGCTTCTTCAAATTTCTGGATTGTGTACGGGACCATCTCCACAAGTTCTTTGTTTAGGGTCAGAGAGAACTGCCTATTCTTGAGTGGTCTCCAACTGTCGGGGAGCATGCTGTACAGTTGCAATGGTATTTGCTGGAAGGATGTAGTAGTCAAGCGTGCATATTCAATTCTCAGGTTGCCTCTGGATCTTGTATCATATTGGTGGTGGTCTCCACACTTGTCCTTCTCCCGATGTAGTTTGCAAAGGCAGCGGTAGATGTATGATGCTGTAAGAGTGTTGATCTGGTGTTTCTTGAAGAGCGGTCTTGCGGATGTTCTCGGACTCTCATGTGTTAGGTTTCGTATTGCTCTCTTTTGTTGTGTAAAGATGGACTTTACGTGGTTGCTGTGGCCCCAGACCTCAATTCCGTAGATCATCACAATAATACATATTATGTTAATTCAGTGGCGTAGCGTGGATGTTAGCCGCCCGGGGCGGAGGAAAATTTCGCCGCCCCCTTATTTAGGTATTTCAATTTAAAATACTAAAAATATACAGTAATTCCAAAGAACTATTGTATTGTGTATTGTTCGGTTTACAAATGTTGATCTTAATCATAATTTTTGATTAATTTCAATTTTGAAAAACTCCTCTCACAGCTGGCATTGCTTATGGAAATTGTAAGCAATATTCGGAGCATAATTATATTATTGGGCAGACTATCTTCCACAAGGTTTTTATGTTTAAAACAGTTTGTTTTAAAAGAATGTTTTAAACATGTTTTAAAACAAGTATTTTGTTTTAAACTATTGTTTTAAATGTTGTGTTTTAAACTACATTTTTTGTTGTTCTTCATAAAATATAGTAGGTAATACAATATCAGTGGTAGCAAGTAAAATAAGGAATCAAAAGACGCCGATTAAAATGCCTACAAATAAAATAATTGCGTGATTTAAAACATGATTTATTTCATGTTTAAAACATGCTTTTTTTGTGAAGTGTTTAAAAACATAATAAGAATAGAATTAAAACCTCTAAATTTGGAAAAATGTGATGATTGACATAACAAACGGCAAAAATTGTAATTCCATCGGATAATGCCTTTTTTCTGAGAACCTTGCTCAAAGATTTTATTACATTTTGATCGTTGTTTAGTTTGTGAGGCAAAAGTTGTTATAATCCAAAAAATTTAAATTTTTACGAAATTTTATTATAAAATAAAAAATTCTTTAATTATAATTTTTTATGAAAAAAAAATCACATTTTATGGTTTTATCGCACACCGAGTGGCCTTTTATTATCCCTTAACTGACTTTTGTAGACTTGCAGTGGTTTAGGCAAAAAAACGGTACAAATATTCAGTTACTCATATTTCCAATAAGATTTAGTCAATTCAATTATTTCTCTCAACTTAAGACTCGAGAAGCCTATATTGTGAAGATTAGAAAGACACCATATTCGCAATAATATGACATTTCAAGCCAATGTTATACATGAACGCAAAGAATGGAAAGTGTTGCTTTAAACTTGTGTCATACTCAAGAAACGTTAATTCTAGCTCCGAATCAATCTTTGCAAAACCAAACATAAAATTCTATAATATTACTTTGACATAGTTGTCGTTAAACATTTTCATTCATAAAATACTAACATTTATATAAAATTTCCAGCTAAACAACAAGTGTGATATATCACAATTGAAACTGCAGAAAAGACCACGTAAAAAGTTAAAACCAAACATGGCGCCCAGTTGAAAACCAAAAGTTTGGTTTCTCCAAATAAATTAAAATTAAAATTGAATTATAATATATATAATTAACGTGCATTGCCAGTGCAGCTCTAGGGTGCACTAGATTTAGCAAAAGAAAACGCTATTAGTAATGAAAAATTCCGTGCTCATTTCAATCGCCCCGAATCGTAGGTGCGACAAAAATATGAAATGAAATGGTTCAATTTCTTTTAGATGAAATTTTGCCGCCCCCTAAAGGTGCCGCCCGGGGAGGCCGCCCCCCCCCCGCCCCTACTACGCTACGCCACTGTGTTAATTACATTATACACAAGATTGTTTGTTAATATTTTATTATTATTATAGCTCCTAAAGTCTTAAATGAAACAATTTACAATTATATAAAAGATAATAAATAATAATATATATGTATATAAGTATCACACTAACTAACTAGGTTAGGTTCTATTGGGATACATGTTCCATTACCAAAATTGCACCAAATTTCATCTGCTTCTTTTTCATTGCACATATTAATTGTTACGTTTATTGTTATAAATGAATCGTCAAGCCCATACACTGTGAAATTGGCGAAAGTGACTGGTAAATCTCTCTGCTTTTTATCGCATGGTGTACCAGCGTTTTCATCGCAACAATTCAAATCTTGAATCGCACTTTGAACTTTGGAAAATGTAACGCCCTCATTATTTGCCGAAAAATACAAATTTGTCGTCTTCAAAAACAAAGATCCTGTTGCTTCTGTCTCGTTTTGAGGCAGAGCTATTGCCAAGGAATAATGGTCCTCCTGAAATTCACAGAAAAATAGTTTAGTTAGTCTGTAGTTTACAACATAATTATAAAGATTCTTTGTGCGATGACGACAGTATAATTTCATACTTACATAAAAAAGTGGGATAATCCGTCCACCTCTGATGAAAACAAACCAATCAGTAGGAACTGCTGATAAAGTTATCCATCCCAATTCTTCATATCTACTTCCACCGAAGAACTCGTAGAAGCAATCGGCCTCATGTGGAAGATACACGGAAACCGTTGGTTGATCTTTTAAGAAAACCTGCGCTACAAGAAGTCCATCTCCAACCATGTACTGCTCATCCAGAGCAAAAGTGGTTGTGTTCTGATAAAAGTCGTAGAACATTGGTCTGGTTATTGGTTCCTTATTCATCAGCAAAGTGTAGTAATAATGTGATAATAACTTCCTTCTTCCAATGGCATTCAGCGCTACATTTGTAGCTTGACCGTTACCTAAATTATCAGGATCCCTCAGTGGTAAATCAGAACTGATTTTGAAGAATGGCATTGTTGCTGCCATTATGTACCATCTCATGCATAGGTCCGATTGTTCGGCTACATTGAAGTAAGAGGTCGATCCACAGATCGGTACTGACATCATAGGATGTGCTAACAAGCTATGAGTTAAGACGATTTGGAGGGTTTTCTTTAGGTTGGCCCATGTACCGTTCATGTTTTCCACTTGGGCTATAACGTTTGACTGTTTGGGATAAACTGATGAGAAGAATATTGCATCAGGATAGTTGTTAGCTTGAGTGAATGCATTCAGCTGGTGCTCTCCGTAGTCATTGTGACAGTACATATGCTGAGTGCAGTTGACTTCATCTGGAGATGTTGCATTCCATTGTAAAGTGTTCGACATGGCATCAGCAAATTCCTAGAAGAACAAGGCGATTTCTGTTTAGGTTCGTTGTTTTGTAAGCGTCTTGGTGTATCTTGGTGTTTACATAGGTACCACAATTATTATCTGAATAGAAACATAACACAAGTTTGGACATCAAACCAAGGTTTTGTTTAGTATTCGTGGGCGCCCGCAGAGAGGGCTAAGGGGGTGCAGTGGCACCCCCCTTGGCTTTTGATTGTAAGTGGGAAAAGATCAACAAGAACAAGTTATGAAATACTTGCTGATTTATAACTAGTGTTAAAAACTAGAACCCTACCTGCCCACATACAGAATATAATTATAAGACAGTTAAAGATTAATTTTTGATCACATTTTTCGTCGTTTTTGAGTTATCTGATCCAAATATATATTAAATAACCAGACACCTTATTTAGTAACAAAATAGGTTGTTGTGAACACAGAAAAAATACTAAAAATTGTATTTGTTAACATGATAACTAATGTTTAACAAACAACTAGGCTATTTAGCATATAAGTAATTATATATCTTACCTGACCAAAATATGATAAACCCTTTGTCTCATTCGACATCTTAAAACTATCATCAGTAGCCCAATTGTTGTTGAATGTGTATCCATCGATAGTTGGACCTATATCGATAAATTTCATCAATTCTCCCAGCCAGACATTTATGTTAGTGGATTGGAAATCTGGATAAGCCACTTCCTGTCCCACATAAGACCCATTCTGTATGCTAGGGCAGTTGGTTGCCACTTCCACTCCAACATTGGTAACATTCTGTATATCAGAACAGTTTTCACTTCTCAGGTAAAGGATGTTGTTTTCCACTGATGTGTTATATAAGTCGTGCATTTCATTAACTGGGACCTATAATTAAACATAAACATAAACAAACTTTACTACCTATTTAAAGAAGTAACATAGAAAATTACAAAGAAATTATAATGCATAAATACAAAAATCTATAACTAACACACTTAACCTAAGGCAAGCTTTTGACATTGCATTCTTGTTAATACAATTTTAGAATTAATTCCAGAACATTCTGAACTTGCTTGTGCTTTTCTGTACAAATTTGAATTGAGAAAACTATATTCTTAAAAAATGACCTAATGTGCATGATTTATTTCATGATAATTTCAACAGTTACAGCCCTATTTTGTCTTTTTCAAAATATTATTAGAATCTGGATGAATATTTATTATAAATATGCAAGGCGAATGGCGAGATTTGCAATCATACAAAACAATACTCTAAAATCGGTATTTAGAAATGAAACTTGTATGATTTGTTACCAGAAAGTAAGTAGATGTACTAATACTACTAATACATAAGTTAAAGTCGCGGGAGCGATTTAACAATTTTTAAAAAAGGTGGAGAGATGAATCGAAGAAACTGAGTACACAGATAGGCACTTTATTATGAAGTAACTGTTACAATGGTTTGACTAATACTAAGTATGATAATTCTATCTTGTTTAAAAGAATCGAGCTTATATAGTCTTTAATTGCTGAATTTGCAGTTTGGAGGAAAAGGCGTGGGCCGTATCCATAACTCCTCCGCCGTGAGATGAAGACATCGGGGAATCAAAAATGCGCCGAAATGTCTTGTAAAGGAATGTCCTGTAGGTCCCTCGGTGTGGTTGATGTAGCTTTTCGTAACCGTCTTAATTGTAGATAGCATAGTAATCGATACAGTACAAAAGTTACAATAATAATGATAAGAAGATATAGCATATATCCGTGATTTTTGAATTGGGAATGTGAAAAACTGATACGTTCAATTAGAGCATGATTATTTGCTAATTCATGCGAGATATTAAATACAGTAGGTTGTGTAATATTCAAGGTATTTATTTGATTGTGTTTCTCTTGATAGTCAATAAATTTAATTCCAGTCAAAATATGAGATTGTAAGTTTCGAATTATATGATCATTTACAGAAAAGACACAATTGTGGATGTTTTTGATCAAATAAGTACCTTTTACAATTTGTGGGTCACGTTCTTGATTACAAATTTTTATAATTTTAGTCTCTTGCGGACTAAGGAAAATTTTGATATTGTTATCTAAATTTCGGATTTCTATGTCATGGAGAGTAAAAACATGATATAGACAATTGTGATAATTATTATCCATCTGAAGGAGATGGATTGCGCAAGGCGAAGTTTCAGATATGTAGTTTTCAATTTCGTGGTAACATAAAAATGTTTATTTAGTAATTTGTTGGCATCGTGTCTTGGATACAAAATATTTAGTATCTTTTAGTCCAGCATAGGTGGTTTCAGGTGTTATTTGTTTATAGGTGTTATTTCCAAGAAAAATGGGTAAAGGATATAGGCGATAATATTGAAAGGGTTCGGTGTTTATAATTGGAATAGATAAAATGAATACAAATCTAGTATCTGTTTGATATGCCTTGACTTTTATAACTGACTCGATCAGGTAAATATTATCAACCAAGAATTTAAAAGGGAAACCCTCATGTGGATTTAGATGAATTGATTCAATATAAGTTAATAGTGTGTGAGGTTCTATTACGAGGGGGTGTAAAATACTAATTTTAGCTAAATTTGTAGCATGGATTAATTCTTCTATTTCCAATCGGAGGGCGGTTAAGAGGTGAAGCTGGTAATACGTTAATTGCATAAAATCCATAATTTGTTTATTAGTCGAAGCTTCTTGCGCTAATTGTTTTTGATTGTTTATCATTATGTTAATATTTTCTTCGTACTGAGTAGTGATATTTTGCATTAAGGTTAATTGATTAGTTAGGGTAGTTTTAATATTTTTCTGATTTTCTTGTAGTTCTAATATTTTTTCCTCATATCTTTGTCCGTCATCCGCGTCTAAATTTCCTGTTATTGCTTTTACGATAGTTACGAGAAAATTAAAGGCTCCTCTTTTAGTTCGGGTAGTTGGTGGTTTAATTATATTTAGGTATTGTTGTATTTTTAGTTCTTCTTCTTGGCGTAGAATAAGGGTTGCTTGTAGTTCAGGGGTTGGTAATCCTCGTGGTGAAATTTCTTCTTTTTGTTGTAAATAGGTATCCCAAATATCAAATAATCGAGAATAGTTTTTCTGAATAATGATTTCATAGTAATTTTCTGTATTGTAGGCAAGTCCTTCTTTTAGAGGTAATAATCCAGCTTGATTTTGAACAGGAATTAATTCGGTGACTCCTCCGATGAGGGTCACTATGAATACAGCTAACTTAGACATCTAAGGCCTATCTAAATTCTTCTGATGGATTCCTCAGCGTCAGTTGTAGTCTTTGATCCTTTTCTGGTCCTTGGGGGTATGCTGTAGTCCGTCTTCTTTATGTAGATTTCTGGGTATTAGTAGAGTTCTTGATTCTCTGGTTAGTAGTTATCTTGTTTCTTCTCTTGATTTTCTTATTAGTAGTTTACTTGGGTTCTTCTTTTCTTCTTTTAATAATTTTCTTCTTGTTTCCCCAGTAGAAGTAGGGCACCTCCACGAGATTTGGATCGTTTTGGCGTTGTCTCCCGTATTCTGCTGTGCTGTTTGAAAATTTTGATTCTCACAGCGTGGGATGGTTCCTTAACTATAGCGAGCTGAGGCACCTCCAGAGAGTTTGATCTTTTGGTACTGGTCCAACTGGCTGCTGTGTCCCGAGAATTGGATCCGGACACCCCTATCTTCTGATACGAGTTGTCTTGATTGCCCTTCTCTCTTCTTTCTTCAGTGCTCTAAGGAATTGGAATTCGACCCGTGGGGTCTTCTTTCTTAAATCCTGTGGGTGAGCACTATCCTACCGCCTGCGCCAGTTATAATCGCGGGAGCGATTTAACAATTTTTAAAAAAGGTGGAGAGATGAATCGAAGAAGCTGAGTACACAGATAGGCACTTTATTATGAAGTAACTGTTTGTAACTGTTTGACTAATACTAAGTATGATAATTCTATCTTGTTTACAAGAATCGAGCTTATATAGTCTTTAATTGCTGAATTTGCAATTTGGAGGAAAAGGCGTGGGCCGTATCCATAACTCATACACATAACAGACATAAACGTTCTAAAAAATGATAAACCTTGCACATCGGATTTTCTAATGTGCGATAGTATGCTACGTTTTAATATGCAACTTACATATGGAAATACTGGAAATATAAACCTTGAATTTCGTAGTCTAATTGCTTCTTTAACCTGTTCAATCTCGTCTGGATCAGCGGTTAACAGCATAAAGTACAAATTTTCGTGTAAACAATCCGACGCAAATGCAATGTTACTATTGGATTCCATGTAGTCCATAATGGCGGTTGATAGGTTCTGGTTTCCTCTTCTAAAAAACAATTGTAACATTATACATGATTGGGGTAAAGTATGAATATGGTACAATTAATGACGATAAACTGGATATTAACGTAAATAGCCGATAAATAACGTTAATGATGAAGGGTTAATGATGATAAGATACATTGAGTCAGTACCATAAATTTTAAAGGAGAGTGAAAAGTTCACTGTGAAATAAGTTCAGAATTATCATTTTTTATTTTCAGACAGAATCTGCTTCTAGTAACATTTTGTGTTTCTACAAGTGTCATTACGGCTGTCACCTGATGGAGCTTACTATACCTACAATGCTACTCCTTTTCGACCATGGTGTATAAAAATGACTATGGTAATGGACATTTTAGAGTATCAAAAAAAAATGACTATCCTAATTACTAAAGGTGTGCAATATTTGAATTGCGAGCTATTGTGGCTGTTATGATTCGGTTGGTCAACGAGTGAGATAGGTGGATAGGAGACAGATAGGGGTTAGTAAACATGGAGCACTACACGAGACAACAACGTGTCTTATTGTTAAATAATATGAGTATGCTTGTGCACAAAGTACTGATGTTGGAGGCATTAGAGGATTAGAGAATCTCATGCAGCTAAACTATTAATTTTATATATAGTATGATAAAGTCATGTGCCTGGCCACATCAGATCTTTTCCATTAATTTGATAATATCTCAGAAACAGTTGATAATAGCTTAATACAAGTTGATGTCATAATAATTAGGATAAAAATCTTAATCAAAATGTGCAATAATATACCTACTATCGGTTTCAAAAGTATTGAGCCCTGTGTTTGGAGGTTCGTAACTCTGCAACGACTGAACTAAAAAAATTGAAATAAAGTGCGTTATACTCCTGAATCATTTCTACATAACATGATTGACAATCAAAATTTTCTGCCCCTACGTTTGGACAGAAGCGTGAGAGAAGTGTAAAAATGTACCCGATTTTAACACTTTTTAATAAACGCTTGCACAAAAAAAATTCAAATTTACACAGAGTATAACTGAAGATCTTGTCTACAGATTGGCTTTTGTATTTTACTAATGTTCTTTGCAATAAAGGTTATAAACAAGATTTTCATGGAAGCGGATATCTCGGCAATGAGATATTAGCATCAAAGAGAATTAGCGCGATAACGAGACAGGTACGAAAACAATCGCAAAACTTTGTTTAATGGGACTATTGAAATAGAAACACATTTCAGATGTTCATTACTTGTATAAAGCGATATAAATATTCGATATAATTTTGGTACAACGCGCAAGTACGTCACGTCAGTCAACGCAGTCGTCATCGGCTCGGGATTTGAGGTTGACTACAGTATGTATCACAGGCCCGTACTTAGAATTAAAAGAAAGATCGTACATATTTATTATTGTAACTAAACAAACATCGTATACATTTATTGATGTAACCAGCATTTAATTTGAAGGTTAGGAATGGTGGAATGGTGGTTTAATGAAAGATTGACAATAACAAGTGTACAATGAAGAGCTGTAAGCATTTTTTTTTGTTTTTAACGCCTTTTGAATCAACAGCAGCAATGAAATATTATTAGTTAGCATAAACAAATAAAATAACAAAGCCAAATATTTTTTTTCAAGCCCCAATAATATGATTTTGGGTAAAATCAAGATAACATAAATACATAATATTCATTGAATAAACTTTCTTGAGTAACTGCGGTGCGTGCGTACGTGTTTTGCAAGTATTGAGCAAGAATGCTGAAGTATTATTCGAAGGAAGTAAAACAATTAATTATCAATGTCAGAAATACCTTTCATTTTGAATTTTATACATCTGACAACAGATTAGGAATCCGTAACCTTCATATATCACATAATTTAATTTTTGTATAAATCCGACACTTAATTACATGTTTGGTCGCCATATTAGATCCGCCATTTTGAATTCTAAAAATCTAAAAATAAATAAGATTTGGAATCAGAGGACCCCATAAACCCCTTACGAGAATGCTTAAGTCTTCTTAGGACTCGAGAGATGAAGATACCTAGCTTACACTATACATATTGTAGGCCCAGGCCAATGACGCTATAGATTAAAAAACCTATAAAATCCAAACGGAATAATGAAATAATAAATTCTACTAAAAATCTTGAAACTAATATCGAAATTGTTCCAAAAATGTTGGAGTCAGCGTAACTTCCAAATATACGGGAAGTTATTAACTTTTAAACTTTGCAAAAGTTTGAAGCGTCATAGCGCAAAAGTTTAATTTTTGCACCAGGAACTTAAATATTTTTTTTTTCAATTTCTCTTTATGGTAACCGGCTTAAAATGTTGGAGTATCTTTGCCATAACTTATTCTATCTAAAAACACTCATAACTCAATTTCGGTCAACTGGTCCCTTTTCATATCCAGGCACACATATAAATCGGAAGCAATGAAGTAAAATTATTGTGGTTACCTGTAACCCATTGCAATTGCATTAATCTGGGCATAAGTAAAATAAAGTTGCAAAAAGCTACAATACATTTGAAATTAAAGATATGTTAAATTTATGTAACAAACCACTGTCTCAAAAGAGATATGGCAAAATTGTGTTGCAATTTTGTAACACAATTTTTTGTTTTGAAAATCAAAACCAATACATTGATATTGATCATATTTTGATCAATTGTAGAAACAATTATAATCAACTTGCACGAAGATGATGATGATGATGATGATGATGATGGTGATGATGATGACTTATTAGACTACAACGACAACACTACACATAATGATAAACAAGTTGCCGCAATATTTTCCAATGTTGGTGGTTCTTCTGAAACTGCACAATTCGTTCAAAGTTTAGGACAAATACTTGTCGCAATTGAAACATCAACTACTGATTTTTGGCAGAAATAATGTGAAATAATAATAAATCACAGAACAGAATATGTATACAATTCAAGAAATAAAAAACAATATGCTATTTTCAAAAATAAAACCGAACGAGAAAATGACAAAAATATTGAATACGGTCCTGACAGTTGATCGTTTGAAATCGTCGCCCGAAGCGTCGCATCGTTTCGCGCGCTTGATCCCCTTTCCCCGAGGGGAACCATCCTGCGCCCAGGTTCGATCACATTATTTTCCCTATTTAATTAATTCCTAAATAACTTTTATGTTATTATACATCAATGGATGAGTATCACAATAAATAAGGATTGTTTACGCGCTAACTGCGTTGTCCTGCTATCGTTCGTTTCTGAGATATCCGCGCCCTTAAGAAGCTCGCTTACAGACTTTATTACATAAGAAATCAAGAAAATAAAAACATCAATCTATAGAACAGATTCCAACTATAACCTGAAAAATAATTTAATTTTTTTAGTAAGTAGTTTAGGAGAAAAAAAAATCGGAAAGTCGAGAATTATTTTAAAACCGCAAAAATCGGGTACCTGTTTTTACTTCTCTAGCGCTCGTGCCTAAACTGACGGGCAGAAAATTTTGATAGTCACTCCTGTTACATAGAAATGATTGAGGAGTATAACGCACTTTAATTCATTTTTTTGTTCAGCCGTTTCAGCGTTCAAACACAGGGCTCAATACTTTTGCAACCGATGTAGTGTTCCATTAAAAAAAAACACAGAAGTTTGTGCTGGAAAGTTTTTGTAGGACACCTGTGGATGTGTCGCTATCCATTTGATTGTTTTTATTCTATTTTATATGATTATTTTTTATTTTTTTTTATAAACTTTTCTTTTTACTGCTTAAGTTTCTTTTTATTTATCTATTTTTTACTGATTGTCTGTTACTGATTAAATATTTTATTCTTCTCCAAAATATTGCCTTCATTGCAGCTGGTAAATTGCTGCTCGATCTTGCATTTGGCTATTTGTTCTTAAAGTTATATTTGTTTTGATTTTCTTAAGTTTCATTATGTCAATTAGAATTAAATTGTTGTAATCTATTAAACCTTGTGTAGGTGTTTGGTTTGTCTGTAGAGTTCTATTGTGGGGTCAGTATTGGAAGTCCTTGTAATATTTTTAATTTTGGTTTTCTGTCTTTGTAGTTTGCTGAAATTAGTTTGTGTTGTTTGCCTCCACATAATTATCAGGTAATTTACCGACGAGGCGAAGAATTTGTATCCCATTTTAACTTTTGCTGTAGGTGCAGTTCTAGATAGTTTATTTGTTTTACTCTGGTTATCTTTAAACCCCCCACGATGACTGTGGTGAGGGTATATTGAGTTTGCCACGCTATGTCTGTCTGACTGTCTGTCCGTCTGTGTACACGATAACTGCCGTAATTTTGAAGTAATTGACTTTTTTTAGATTTTTTACGGGTATTTTAACTTCAGCACGGCTGAAGATAATTTTATTATTAGTTTTGATATTTATTTGTATGTCGAGGTTTAGGTATTTTTTCCTGTTTACTAAAAACGATGTATTCCATCTTGAATTTATTTATGGCGAGTAGATTTCTTGTAACACTAGACAATTTCAATGGTCTGCATGTCTCTATTGATTGCCTGTTGTAGTTGCTCTTTTGTCATCGCCGTAAAAACACATATGTATCATCAGCTTACATGTAGGGAATTACGCAACCTGTCCTCCAGACACAATCGAATGAGACTTAGCATAGGTTTAGGAACGGTTTAGGCCAGCAGGCAGCGGTCGATGCCGACAAAGAAGATCCACGCAGTTTCCGCTGACCTAAACGTAGGCTTAGATATCGTCTTTTATGCCTATATCTTCCAATTTCCCTATCATGTACGACTTAGATACGGTATCAAAGGCTTTTTTGGATCAATAAATACTTCTTTTTAATACTTGTTTGTTAATAGTCGTTTAATTTAATTTTTATTTCAAATAAACATGATACATCAAGAATGCTAACATCCAGTAAATTGTACCAATATTTAAAAAAAGATTCATCAATTAGTTTTCTTTAAATATATTTCAAGAAATAACAAACATGTACTCTTGCTTTTCTGACCACTACAGATTCGTACCTACATATCGACACACTGTTAATGCAGTTATGAGAAAACGGTGAATTTTGCTGATTATTTTTTGACGTTTCTTAAAACCAATGAAATGCTTCTTTATTTGTCACAAGGGTAAGTTTCAACCAATTATGTCATTATTATAGTGGGAATAAATCTCGTGTGATTATTCTCGGGAATAATCACTGTAGCTTTTATTTGCCTAGCAACTGTCAGATACTTGTCAAAATAATTACTTAATTGTGTCAACGCGAAATGGGTGAAAGTCATCGGTTTAGTACCTTTTCTAATGCAGAAATTACAAAAAAGATTTTAGAAACTACTTCGAAAAATACTCTAATAAGTAATCAGTCTATATGGAGACAATTTAAGACCTTCACCAAAGAAAGAAATTATATTCTGGATTAATCTACTACAACAGCTACTCTGGCATTGATTTTAAAAGATTGGGCTTATAACATGAAAAGAAAAGACGTAAATGATTATAAAGAAGCAGTAATAAAGACAATGTGGAATAAAACGGCAAAATTAGTTCAAGAACTTTACTTTAATAAGTATAACAGGTCCTTTGATCCTTGCCATGATATAGAATTCAGAAATGCTCGGAATGCAAGAGATGCAAAAAGAAAAATTTTACGAAAACATCCTGAAAAGCACAAACAAAGTTCTGTGGCACTTTCTAATACAGAATTGTTGCAAATTTTTAACTATTGGGACGAAGATACACCTTGTGGATTGCAAAGAAAGTTTTTTCACGTTGCATCGTATGAAATAGCTTGGAGGGGAGGAGAAGCTACGAAATGTTTAGTTCATTATTTTAAAAAAGAAACCGACATAAAAAGATTAAATACTGGCCGCATTGAATACAATCCCATCTTTACAAAAACTGCACAGGGTGGAGCACAAAGGTGCGCTAATAGTAAATGGTTGACTCCAAACCTAAATCACCCAGATATTTGCCCTGTTCGTCTTTTTGAAAAACTAATGAGTAAACGTGAAGAAAATATTAAAACCGAACGCTTGTTTCTTACTCCAAATCCGGCTTGGCAAACTCATGGTTTTTGGTATAAAAACGTTCCTGTGGGAATAAATTCCATTTCAAAATGGATGAAAGAATCCGCAGAAAAAGTAGGTCTAGACACAGTTACTAAAAAAATAACTAACCATTCTGCCAGATCAAGTGCAGTAAGTAACCTTTCAAAAGCTGGTGTAGGAGAACAAGAACTAATCAAGGTCACTGGTCATAATTCTGCAAGTTCGATTAAACCATACTTACAATTGAACCAAGAACATCATTCAAATATAATAAATAATCTTAGAGAAAATACGCAGGAGGAAACACTTAATATAACAAGCAATTCCAAATCCTCAATAAATAATGAGTCTCGAAATATTTTTAATAATTGCGTTTTTCATTGTACTAATTTAAATTGTTAATTCTTTTAATATATTCACAATGTGTCAACGATATTTTCATATATTGTAAGTAATAATTAATTAAATTAAATTTTTCAATAATTTTATGATAGTTTTATTGATCTTTTTTATAGTAAAAATTTGTGAATCAAAAAATAATCTAGTCAAATATAACTCGAGAGTTCCATAAATTAGAAAATAATTTGACAGATTGTGTTCATACTTGTTGCCATTTGGCAATAGCCACCTCTCGTGACTATTGCCTGGCAACAAGTTTTCAAACAATCTGTCAAATTATTTTCAATTTATTCTCACTCTCTTGTTATATTATTACTGAAAATAGACTTTATTCGAGAATTCGTGATCCCACAGTGCATGGCTTAAATCGTTATAAACAATAATTGGAATAATAATTTGTAGGAACATGTCGCCCCACAGATTATTAATTACGAGAAAACGACAACGTTCGCTGAAAGCAGGGTTTATTCAGTTGTCAGTTCTTTTATATTCTACACAGGATCATTATTTTTTGTGAACATTTTTACGGTGGCTGTAAGAATTAGATATTATTATGATCCTAGTTTTAAATCTTTTACAGAATGTTCAAAATTTGCTTAAAAACTGCAATGTTAAAAAAGTCTAGCGCTCTGTCAATCCATACTGAGGTTCCCTTATATTATACAGTAGTTTTGTAGATATTTTACATCATTGTTTATTTTTCATATTTTAAAAGGTGGCATTTTTTTTATAAATTTAATAATTAAACAATAAAAAGTATTTTAATTTTAACTTATGTTTCAATTATAGAAAACATTTTAGGGAAACATCTTGTACATTGACAATATACAAATACACTGTGGGGCAAAAAATGGTACAAACTTTTAATTATTCGTATTTCCAATAATATTTACTCAATTTAAATATTTTTTAAAAGAACAAGTGAAAATTGATACCGCCATATTTTCTAATATTAATGAGGGTGCTGTAGCAGAAATTTTTTTGTCATTGTTTTAGAAAATATTCTGTAAAAGTATGGCAAGAAAATTTATTCGGAAACTTGTTGAAACCGTAAAAGAATTTAAGGAATGAAAACGGATTTCTTATTTACTTTAACCTAAATTGTTACAGTTACATTCATTAAAAAATGTATGTAAAAAATACATTTTCTAAAAAACTACGCTTTAAAAAAATCACTAAAAATTTAAAATTTTCCATATCTTTTTTATTGATTCATGCATTGTCAGTAGAAATCGTCCACATGAAAAAATTGAACTCAATTGGACAATGGGAAGTAGGTATAACATCTATTACAAGATTTAAATGTAGTAAACAAACAAGTGAAGTTAAGATAAGCGTAGTAAAAATTAAATCCATTCTTCTTGTTTTAATTTGCGAGAAAATATCAATAATTTTATCCTTGGTCTCTGGATGAAAACTGAGGAATTTCCATTGAGAGCACTGTAATTGTTGTAAAATACGTCTTGACTTTTGATATGCCATCTGCAGTTTGTAAAATTGTCTTCCACCAGCACGACAGGGTCGGCACTGTCGGCACTGTGGGAGCGACAGTGCTGTCTCTATCCATAACAGGCCGCTGCCTCGCGTGCTGTTTCCTATGTGCGCTTGCGCAGAACATACAAACACCTCGCCGACTGGAACTGTGAGGATCACAGTTCCGTACAACGATTTTTGAAGTTTCTTAAACTCCATGGCTTCTGACATTAAGGTTTAAGGATTATACTTTGTACAAGTATAAAGGAAGAATTAAAGGAAAAAGGACTCATTATATTAAATATTATTCATAGTATTAAGTGAAAATAATGGGGGGTGCTGCAGTTCCACAGTGCCTATACTCGAGCCGCCACTGCTTTTTATGTTACTTTTTGTATGGCCATGCAGTATTTGTCAATGTAATGTGAAGTAAAAGGTGTATCAAAATCAGAAAATAGATAATGACATTTGTAGATATTTGTTTCTTATACAGGATGAAATTTTAAAACAGAGCTTTTTTATTAGTTCTACTCAAAAAAAGTGCAATTAGACGTTTGTAACAAAAAAATTGCACAGATACGAGATATCTAATTTCGTACATAACCTCATTTTCAATGATAATGTATCACACTTTTAGGCGTTTACAATTTTAGACAATAGTTGCTATTTTTTGCTTGTTTTTGGAAAGATTGAATTGGAGAATCAACGGTTTTTTAGTGTAGCCCATCACTTGAAACCAAATCTTTTGATTTTTCAGAAGCAACTTTCATATTTAAATGAAGAAGAGTATTTCCAACGCCAGCCTGAACCATCTGAATATATTTAGTTAGTCTTATTTTTCCACAAAGGAAACAGTCATAATTTTGGTTCAATAAAAGAAAATGTTGATTTTAGCTCCAACCCACTATGCAAAAAAGAAAAATAGCGAAATTTTTCAGACAACTCATCTAAAACAGTAAATATACCTGCAGATATGGGGCTCCAAAATCCAACGAGGTGGCTCAAACTCGAAACTATATAACTGCTGGGTGACATCCTTTGGTGTTGCTCCATAAAGAAACACCACAGAAATATCCTGGTGCCCAATAGCTCGGACAACGATCAACCTTGAAGGCAACACCATTACTTCCATTGGACCACCATATTCAATTGATAAACCACTAAACGAATTATTCTGGTATCCCATAAAAACCGGTAGGGTACTGTGATCATCACCATTGTGATAAAACACTTTACGGATTGTTTCGTTACCACTAAAATGCAACCTATCAAAGCCAAAGAGTTCATGGCCAAGGTAAAACGTCCACTCTAGATAATTCTCTGAAGCGATCAAAGGACCTAAGCATGTAGTCATCAGTAGCGTTTCATTTTGTCTGATATCCACACCCAGATATGTACCATCGCAAGTAGTAACACTGAGGTTGTTGAATGTGTTGTTGTTCTCAAAACCATTTGATGCTTCATCTACCTTTTTAAGAGTCAGTCTTAGAGAGGCCTCGCTTAGCATTGTCACATCTAAACTCAAATGTTGGGTAATTGGGGTTTGGAAAGGTGTGGTTTGACGCAAAGGTAAGAAGTCATCATTTTCATTGATTTTATACACATAAAATGACGGGATAGCATGGAAGCACGTTTTACTCATATCATCAAAGCAACAACGATGGCGAATGCAAACATCTCTGGTTGTATTTATAACTCCGCACGGCACTCTAAAGGTAGAATTGACCGAACAAGTTCTATAGTCACCTGTTACAGTAATTTGTCTATGAAATAGAAAGTAATATATCAGGACTGGGACAACCAGTGCGAATACCCATACGAATAGTGTGAGTTGATTCTTCCTGTTGAGAACGATGGTTAGTAGGGTTGTCTTTGGACGTGTGGGTTTACTGTCTGGCTCTTGTGGTATCAGTTGAGGTTGTTGTTCTATGAATGTGGTCATTTTGACGACGCACAATAACACCAAAGCTAAGGCGAAATTAGTACTAAGAACGTCAATTTTGTTCGAATTGTTCCAAGATAAAGATAAGATTAGGACAAGTGGTTGATATCAGGTCGAGTGAGTAAGTAGCTTATTCTTTTATATGGTGAATTAATATGATAATGCGTTTCCGTTAGATATCGCCTAATTTGTTATCAGGTTATTGTTGATAAATAACATCTCAGTAAAAATTAAAGACTTACAGGTGATCATTCTTTTCTCCGAAGAAATTATTCAGAAAGAACTCTCTGGTTTGTTATTTTATTGTATTTTTTATTGTAAAGATGTGCATTGCATTATCGTTATTGAGGAATCAAACTACAACTTAATAGACCAGGCAATAAAAATACTAGCAGGAAGCCGACGATCCCAGGTCACGTGGAACAGTCCGTAGATGTATTGTGATGTGTTTTTCTCCTCGCAAATATCATTTCTTAATTTGTTATAAACAAAAAACCTCACTAAATCGTGTTTTTTTTTCGCTTTTCGCTTGTAAAAACAATCGATGGAGCAATCTTGATACTGTCAACACACGAATTGTAGAGAATGAAAAGACGAAAAAAATGAACCCTACACGGACCCGATCGGATCCATCATTTCCACGTTTGACAGAAACAGAGACGGCGTGACGTCTTTCATCTCTCTTTAGTTTGATTGGGTGGAAAACAAAGCAAAAGCACCATAAGAGATCATGTATTTCTGGCTTTCTAAATGAGCTTAAAATAAACCATTTGGTGCGAAAGTGATTCAGCTTGGATTTTTTTCTGGGTGTGTGAACCTTATTGAATAAGTTTTGAAGCTGCATTTGGAATATTTCACAGTGAATATTATTCAAAACGATGTTTAAAAGCGACTTCGAAAATGAGGTTATGTTTCAAACCGTGTTTTTGCTTTGGTGTTAGTTTTAAAACGGGCAAAATTTGTAGCGTGGCTAACTGCAGGTCGAAAAGCCATCGAGATAAGGAATTTTCCTTTCATATTATTACCAAAAGTCCTCAAGAAAAATTATCCCAACAGTTTGTTGTCACATTTTAGAAGGGAACGATAGCTATAGGCCATTAAGAGAGATCCAAATTTCTCTGAAGGCCAACTACAAAATTGGAGGATTTGCAGTGTGCATTTTATTGCAGGTAAGAGTTATATGAAATATAGATGTGAAATATTTGTTTATAATGTCTCATTTTAAGGTAAACCAGCTCGAAGAGTGCTCGAAATGATGACCATCCCGATTGGGTGCCACGTAGGGCTGTTCGAGTTATCTAACACTTCAAGTCTCGAATTTCGAGCTAAGTAAATCTGGTTTCTTTCCAAACCGAACACTCGGTTTTTCGAGTTGGCCCGCATTTGTTCGGTTAAAATTCAAGTCTCAATACCAAAAGCGAGCGATTACTTGTAATCAAGCATATTGGCTTGAATAAACGTTAAAGCATTGGTTGTATCCAAGCAGTGGTATGATAGAACAAAATTTTAGTGTGACGAAATGACAGTTAATCAGACCGACTTGTGTTCGGTACGAAAAAAGCGAGCGCTCGAACAGCCCTAGTGCCCTGCATGACGTTCGTGCAAAAACTGTCAAATATAATCAGGAAATAAAGTGTAATATTGTATTTATCACATTATTCTACTCATATTCTACATACATTTCAGATTTTTTAAATAATAAATCTATTAATTTACAATCATTGTTTTATTGATTTATTCTACCTCGACTACTTCCTTGCCTTCAGGCTTCTTTACATAAAATTTCAGGTAAGACAATTGTTTTGTGATACTGCAAACCTATGTAAAATCCCAGAATGGATCGTCTAAAAAATCGATGCAGAAAAGTTCGTTTTTGGACCATACAACAAAGTCAATATTCGCTATGTGTAAGTTGAATTTGATAACAGTAAGCATGTCCTAGTTGGTTAAAATCCTCACTGAATTGAATATTTTCCATAATAAACCTGCAAAAACACGCGTAACCTCACTTTCTGAAGTCACTTTTTAACATCGTTTTGTATAATACTCACCGTGAAATATTCCAAAATTAGCTTCAAAACATATTCAATAAGGTCCACACACCCAGAAAAAAATCCAAGCTGAATCACTATCGTATCAATTGGTTTATTTTAAGCTGATTTAGAAAGCCAGAAATACATTATCTCTTATGGCACTTTTGCTTTGTTTTCCACCCAATCTAATTAAAGAGAGATGCAAGATGTCACGCCGTCTCTGTTTCTGTCAAACGTGGAAATGATGGATTAATATTAACGGAGGAAATTCGGAAGAACCGGAGAAAGCTGCATTTTTTTCAAAAATTCAAAAAAGTTGTAACGCGGGCTTTTCGCGAGAAAGTAGCGATTGATGGGTACTTTAAGTGTGCACAACCCGCTTTTCGCTTGTAAAAACTGAATCGATGAAGCAATCTTGATGCTTTGAACAGACGAATTGTAGAGAATGAAAAGACGAAAAAAATGAACCCTGCACGGACTTTATTAAATTAATATTAACGGAGGAAATTCGGAAAAACCGGAAAAATCTGCGTTTTTTCAAAAATTTATAACTCCGCCATTTTCAAAGTTGTAGCATATTCATTAGAGCAAAACTCTAAAAATCGACGTATTCTAGGTTTTTTTAATATACATTTTATATTATCATATGATTTTGAGTTGGGTTGGCTACACATAATTTTACGTTTTCGTGATGATCAAAACATATTTATTTTACACCAAAAATTGTAGAGCTTTTTTGTTTTACCATATTATAGAACGAAATACAAAATGTTTGGGATGTGTTTTTTTTTTAAGAAACATATAAACTTTAAGCCTCTTGCAGTAGCACATATTTTTTTTCAATTGGTTAATTTGCGATATATTATGTCTATAAAGTCAACTTTATATCGACTTTTTGATAACTCATTTGTAAAAAAACTCAATTTGATGACACATTATCAACTTTTTGAATTTTTATTTAAAAAAAAAAATTGTCGAGACACCGTAGTGTATCTTTATTTAGCTTTATTCAAATTTAAATAATACACTTTATAAATTTTAACTCTTTTCCTTACCATAATTTCTGCAATATAACTTTTTGTCCAAAATAGTTTTAGTAAATATGTATCTTTTTATCCAGAAATAAATATATTATTGCCTCTAATAACGTAACTTATTTATATGAAGTATACAAAATGTCTCCCAGTATAAGATTGACTATTAATGGATCACCTAAATCCTAAATTTGTAGTTAAGGTATAAGGAAATACTAATAATGAGTTCCAAGAAGATGGTAAACAAGCGTTCTAATTCAGTGGCCTGAATAATATAACAAAATATCTCAAGGTGAGAGGTACAGTCTAAAAAAAAGAATTCAAATGATTTTGTGAGAATCCATTAAAGATTAAAAATGAAAATATCAAAAATTCACATAAAGTTAAAAAATTCAACATATTATAGCAGCTGAAATTTAATTGGATTTTAATCTATGGCAGGATAACAATAAAAATAAATCAATAAATTGTTTGTTCATAGGTACATTATTACAACCATAGATTTTCTTCAACTTAATGTCAACAAGATTGGCAGAAAAGTATGGTAGCAAGACTGAGAAATTTATTTACCTGTGACAGACTACCTATTTCATAAACTCTATCAAAGCAAAGAAGTGAAATGACAACGGAGTCGGGTGTGTTTTTTGTGAGATAAAAAGAAAACAAATTGCAAAAGTGAGTTCTAGTAACCTGCTAGGTTGCACCAATTATAATGTTAAATTAAATAGTGTAAACCATGTTATTGGAATGCTGTATGTGTATTATTACTTTGTTTAGTTATATTAATTTGACTTTGTTTGCATTGAAACTAGATTGCTACGCCTGACTTTTCAACCAAATCATCTTCACGTACAAATGGAAAGTTACCTTTATAGTCATTCAGAGTATGGATGTTGACAAACTAATCAATATTAACTTAATATTATTATTAACATTAACTTATTGTTATAACTTATAATTATTGTGGTATGTAAGTACGTATGAGTAATTTAAAATTTTGTTTGGACCAAATAGGAATTACAAACAGACAATGTATAGCGAATCCAAAAATGTTTTAAATCTCCCTAAAAAGCGGGACATTTTGAAAACACCGCGGGACGCTGGACAAAATGTGAAAAAGCGGGACTGTCCCCCCAAAAGCAGGACGTCTGCTCACCTTAGATATAGGTGAAAAATGCTTGCAAACATGACCGAAAACTGCCGCGCGCTCCAAACCGGTCGAGTAGTGAGGGTAGGCGGTCGACGCGGGGAAGCTCGAAACTATAGTAATACAAGCGCGCTGCGCGCGCGTATTACTATATATACGTTTCCCCTCTAATCGCACACTTCCCCCATCACTCGACCACTCTAGCGGGCGCGGGCGTTTTCGCTCATGTTCTCAGTAATTTATTACCCACTTAAACGGGTCTTATCGAAAAATCAGAATAGACTTTTTGTTGCTGTTCACGTCTAGTTTCCAAATCCGTTTTTTTAAATTGCAATTCGGACGACCTCAAACGCATCCAGCTCTCCGCAAAAATATTGCGAAAAAAAAATTCAAATGAGTATTGTTCGAAAGTTGTTCGAAACTATTCATCCGACCGAATCCAGGTTTTGCATACTTAAAGTACATGTGAATAGCTACCACTGTGCAAAGTTTCAGCTTAGTTAATATAAAAATGGCGGAGTTATGATTTTTTTTTAAAGAAAGTTAAATTTTCCAGTTTTTCCAGATTTTCTCCGGTTCTAAGTATCCGATCGGATCGTTTGACCTGTCATTCTCTTCGTAATTTAATTCTCTACAGTTCATTCCCTTGCACCATTAAGATTGGTTTAATAGTCTTCCCTTTAAAATAAAAAAAAATTAAAGAAACGAAAAAAAAAAGCGATTTTTTGTTGATAATTTTTTATAAAAAATATAAATTGGCATTTTCGAGTAGGAAACATAGTGGGAATATACTACGGACTGTCCTGCACAGGATCGCACAGGCGGCTTCCTGCTAGTCTTTATGTCAAAAAAGCAATCATTTGTAGCTCTATTGCTTGGCCTAAAACTCAGATCACAATTTCTGATGCTATGGTTTCTTCAGATTCGGATCAATGGAAAATAACATACCAGAATCCTTTGTTTGTAATGCGATTGGTGCTGTACTTTGCAATAGCTCCGACAAACCTATTGCATATCCATCATTGAATAAAGCTCAAAAGAATGATTGCACAATAGAGACAGAACTGTTGGCTAAAGTCTTTGCAGTAAAGCATTTTAGACTTTAGGTATATTTATTTAGTTGCAAATTTAGAATCTTCACAGATGACAGACCTCTTATGGGCATGGCTAATCCCTTAATCATTATTATTCTTACCTGTAGACTAACATTTCAACCGCATGCTTGGACAATGTCTGCTTTTCTTACATGTTGTATTTTATCTTAACGTTTTAATTTGTCTAGATGCTGAAACGTCATTAATTCAGGAATCTAAACACATTTCGGTTTTAGGGTATAAAACAAAATTCTTCTACACAACTATTTATTTGTTCAATAAATAGTGACAATAGATTTAGATCTTACATAATACAATAATTAACATACTTTATACAGTTCCGCAAACCGAATTTTAAACAATGTTTTTTCCTAGTCATATTATACATAGATTGAACGCAAACGATGTCTCAAGAAAATGCAACCGAAAACTTTGTTATACTTGTTATACCGTACATAGACCCTATGAGTTTTTAGATACATTTACCCATATTAACATCTAACAGTTTTTTTTTATTTCCATTAATAACCACGGTAGACCCCCTTAAAATGTCCTTTGCGTTTCTTTCCGTATCTAAATAACCTAACACTTAGAGTGTGTCAAAATTTGCCGAGAACATGCCCACCATCGCCTAATATTACATCAACATAACCTCAGTTTTACTAACTGTCAAACCTCGATACAATCTGTCAAACTTTTCAAACATTTCAAGCCCCGTTCACACAGCGAAAATAAATCTTAAGCAAAAAGTAGAACCTTCAGTTGCGTTCTGTTTATTACTTGAATAGATTAGGTTAGAAATTCGCCGAATGGAAAGAATGCGTGTATTGGTGTAAAACAAAAACTACTACTTTAGTAGCATTAGTTTTTTGTACTGACATGAAATGACATAATCTTCGTTTGTTTTTCTTTAGTAATTTTATGCAATAGAATGTTGTAAAAGTTAACCCAGGTGGTTTCCGGAAACTCTTGGAGTTAACTTCGGTGTTATTGTTGGTGTTATTGTGTTTATCCGCTTGCTGGTGCTGCTGGGGCTAAAGTTGGTACGGGAGCTGGTGGTGGAGCCTGCTGAATCACTTGCGGTTGAGTGTACTGGGGTTGCGGCGCACTCTCTGGCATGAATTTCACTGAAAATTTCGAAGAATGGTTATTTTTAGGTTATACTTGTTCGGAAATATTAGTGGAGAAGTGTATTGGAAACCGTAAAGCACACTTAAGAAAGAAATTAATGCACCACTGAATTTTGACACAATTTTAAAGTCAATTCCCTCGAACTACCAAATTGGTGGAAAATGATAATCGGATTCTCGGTTTGACTTTGAAATTGTGACTAAGTTTTAGTAATGCGTTAATTTCTTTCGTAAGCGAATGAGTATAAATATGTAAATTACATGTGTAAAATCTCCTACTTAATTTGGAAAGATACGTCAAAAAGAAGAAACTGACCTAACAAGAAAAAAAGGGTTTGGAAATAATACTTCAAAATAACAAAGTACTGTAAAACACAGACTTTATTTATCTAAAACAATTCTTTGGTAGCGTACAAAACCTATACAGCTACCAATTTATTTTTTTGATTAACTATGTGTTCCTCTAGACGTGTAAGGATATGAAGGCATTTTCTCCAACATCATGTAAACACCATTTCGTATTATGGCGAAACTTTATTAAAAACTCATACCACGACATTTTGCTTTTATCAGAAAATGCTGACCTTCAATGGAAACGAAGATCGTCTTGCCAATGAACAAGATTGTTGTTACGTGTAGTGCTTTTTTGAACTCTTGGTATTTGAGTCTGAAAGGTAAATAATATATGTATGAGTGATGCAGCCTATAGTCATCTCAGTGACTATGTTAACAAACATAACTCTTGGTATTTGACGCGAGTCACCCTCGTAAGCAGTGGCGTAGCGTGGGTGTCAGGCGCCCGGGGCGGAGGAAAATTTCGCCGCCCCCTTATTTGGGGATTTCAATTTAAAATACTAAAAATATACAGTAATTCCAATGAACTATTAAATTGTGTATTGTTCGGTTTACAAATGTTGATCTTACATAATATTTGATTAATTTCAATTTTGAAAAACACCTCTTACAGCTGGTATTGTTTATGACAATTGTAAGAGATATTCGGAGCATAATTATAATCTTGGGCAGACTATCTTCCTGTTATGTTTAAAACAGTTTGTATTAAAACAGTGTTTTAAACATATTTAGTTTTAAATTATTGGTTTAAATGTTGTTTTAACCATTTTTTAAACTACCGAAATTTGAACAATTTTTCTTGTTCTTCATAAAATATAGTAACACAATATCAGTGGTAGCAAGTAAAATAAGGAATGAAAAGACACCGATTAAAATGCCTAATAATAAAATAATTGCGTGATTTAGAACATGTTTAAAACAAGTTTTATTCGCTGTTTAAAACATGTTTCTTGTGTGATTTAAAACAGGTTTTATTTCATGTTTGAAACATCATTTTATAAAAATACAATTTGTCAATAAAATTCAGTAGTTTAAGTATCACTACACGTAGGTATGTATGGATAGAATTAAAACTTCGTAAATTTGGATATATGTTATGATATTGGCATAACAAACGGAAAAATTGTAATTCCATAGGACAATGCCTTTTTTCTCAGAACTTTGCTCAAAGATTTTATCACATTTTGATCGTTTTGTTTAATTTGTGAGGCAAAAGTTGTTATAATCCAAAAAAAATTTCGAAATTTCATTATAATATAAAAAATTCTTTAATTGTAATTTACTAATTTTTTTTATGAAATAAAAAAAAACATATTTGATAATCTAATCGCACGCTGAGCGGCCTTTTATTGTCCCTTAACTGACTTTTGTAGACTTGCAGTGGTTTAGGCAAAATAGAAACGGTTCAAATATTCAGTTACTCGTATTTCCAATAAGATTTAGTCAATTCAATTATTTCTCTCAACTTAAGACCCGAAAAGCTTATATTGTGAAGATTACAAAGACACCATATTCGCAATATAATGACATTTCAATCCAGTTACTTTGTTACTTTAGGCATGAATGTGCACCATTTCAGGCACGACACATCCATTTGCGTAGGTACTTGAGTTATCTTTAAAGAAGATGGAGAATTAATGGCCAACTTTTCCCTTTTTATGGACGCCATGCATGATTTTACCATTTTTTAATGATGATTCTTGCTTCTGAATCACGTATTGTATCACAAATAATGGGCTGTTTTGAATTAAATACATGAACGCAAAGAATGAAAAGGATTGCTTTAAACTTATTGTGTCCAATACGAATCAATCTTTGCAAAAGCAAACATAAAATACTAACATTTATCTAAAATTTCCAGCTAAACAAGTGTGATACATCACAATTGAAATTGAAGAAAAGACCACCTAAAATGTTAAAACCAAACATGGCGCCCATGAAAACCAAAACGCTATTAGTAATGACAAATTCCGTGCTCATTTCAACCGCCCCGAATCGTAGGTGCGACAAAAATATGAAACGAAATGGTTCAAATTTTTTTTAGATGAAATCTACCGCCCCTTATAAGTGCCGCCCGGGGCGGGCCGCTCCCCCCCGCCCATACTACGCTACGCCACTGCTCGTAAGTAAAATTATTAACAAATTTTGATATTTCGCTAATTACGATCTCCATGCAAAGATCCCGATGTAGATGAGGTTGAATGAGGTTGCTGTTGGACTGCTTGATACATCCCCAAAACTGTATTCCATACACCCATACTAGTTTTAATAATTGCTTGTAGAGTAGTAGCTTATTTTACACTGAGAAATATCCCGAAATTCAAGACGAGATCGTGTTGCTTTTTCTTGACATGTACTTTCCATCTAATCTTGGCATCCAGTGTCATGCCAAGGTATTTGGCAGGTATGGAATACAGTTTCCATTAATGGTTATTGGAATAAAAGAAAGAAAAGAAAGAACAGTCAACATGACAACAAACTACAGAAATAAAAAACCTTGGTTTAAACCAGAAGTGAAGCTACTAGCACAAGAAAAGAAGAAGGCCCACCTAACATACAGAGGCACTAAGACTCCAAGAGACTACATCAGATATATAGAAACAAGAAACAGAGTAACCAACAGAATAAGGGATATAAAGAGGGAGCATTGGGAGAACTTCAGTAGAGAGATGGAAAACGACTTCTATGGAACCCAAAAGCGCATCTGGAAGATGCTCAGAGCAACAAGGAGGGAAGTAAATGAGACGGTACAATTAAACAACATTTCGGCAGACAAGTGGACCACCTACTTCCAGGACCTCTACAGAAATAGGGAGGAACAACGACGACCGACGGAGCGCCAGATGCTGGGCAGGGGGGAGATCGTGGACATCGAGGACATAGAACCGTTCACGGTGGCGGAGGTGATATCCGAACTAAAGCACCTAAAAAACGGAAAATCGCCAGGCCCGGATAACGTCCCCAACGAACTGTTGTAGTGCGGGGGAGGAGTACTGGCTGAACAACTTACCGACCTATTTAACAAAATACTGAAGGATGAAAATACACCAGAAAGATGGAGACACAGCATCACAATCCCACTATTCAAAAAGGGGAAAACATCGGATCCGGCAAACTATAGAGGAATATCCCTTCTAGATACATGAAATTATTTACTCGTCTTCTGCAGCTACGCATTCTCAGCCATACTACAATAAGTGAAGAACAACAAGGGTTTCGAAAAAACCGATCGACGGTCGATGCAGTGTTCGTTGTCAGGCAGATAGTAGAAAAGGCAATAGAGTACAATAAACCGGCATACCTGTGCTTCATAGACTTAGCGAAAGCGTTCGACAGAATAAAGTTGGAAGACGTCCTGGATGAGCTGAAATGCAGAAGACCGTCTCTATAATGGCTGGATGTATTGCAACCATTATAGAGACGGTCAGACAGCTCAACACAAACAATACTACAAAAATAAGAACGAGAACAATAACAACAAAGCAAATAGAACAAAACACAGGGGAAGACAGGGCGACAGCCTCAGTCCATTGCTCTTCAGCTTTATAATGGACAAAATAATAGAACAAGTACGCAACATAGACCACGGGTACAAGATGGGAAATCACAAACTGAAGATCATCTGCTATGCTGACGACGCTGTGCTGCTCGCGGACACGGAGGATGGACTACAATGGCTGTTGCAAGCATTCAAGAACGAGGCCGAAAAAGTCAACATGGAAATATCAACCGCAAAAACGAAAAGCATGGTAATTGCCAGGGAACCATGCAGATGCAAGCTGGAATTGAACAACAAAATGATAGAGCAGGTCTTTGAGTTCAACTACCTGGGAACAACAATATCACCTTATGGTGATCTGAAGAGTACAACACGAAATTAGATAAACAAATCAGCCAGGATAGCGGGAGCCTTAAGAACAAATATCTGGAGAAATGCATGCATATCGACGAAGACCAAAGTCAGAATATATAAAGCATGTGTCAGACCCGTAATGACATACACAGCGGAAACACGAGCAGACACGGCTGAGACCAAGAGGATGGCGCGAACCAATGAAATGAGAGTACTAAGGACAATCACAGGAAACACACTCAGAGACCAAAGAAGGAGCAGAGAAATACGAGAGGAGTGCGAGACGGATGATGTGGTGAGATGGACACGAGCTAGAAGACGCTTCTGGAATGAGCATGTTTCTAGGATGGAAGATAACAGAATGCCAAAAATCGCAAGAAACGGAAAGCCAGCATCCCGACGACCACCTGGACGACCCCCAAAAAGGTGGAAAGATAGCTGGACGTCACTGTCACAGGAGAGATAACAATAAGGAGGGAAAAACAAGCCTTTAGGCTTTCGAAAAGAAGAAGAAGAAGAAGTTAGTTAGTTTGATGAAGTTAGTTTCTTTATCCATTCGTTGATTTTTTTGCAGCTTTCTGTAATGTTTAGTTGCTTCCTCGACACTGTCACTAATCAAAATCACCAAAATGATAGTGTCGTCTGCAAACGTTGCTACTGTGCTTTCTTCCGGAATTTGAATATAACAAGTGTACAGAAGGTACGAAAGAGGTCCTAGTACGCTTCCTTGTGATACTCCGGCATTGATATTGCGTAGCAAAGAGTATTGGTCATCTTGTTTCACCCTGAAGTGACGATATTTTAGATATGATATAACCTTTCGGTGTATTCAGTAGGGAGCTGCTATTCTTGAAGAGTTCGTTATACCACACCTTATCGAAAGCTTGTGTCACGTCTAAAAATACAGCTGAGCAAATTTTCTTTTCCTGAAAAGCCTTTTCTATAACGTAATTCGGGTAAATGGTAATTCCGTGTACCTGATCGATGGTTGAATATCGAGCACGGAATCCGAATTGATGTGATTCATTTTTCTCGAGAGTCGGGTTACTAACAACTATAAGAACTTCACAAGTAATTTCTCTCGAGAAAAAGTGACTGCAATTATATTGCAGATGCTTAAAAATGTCATGAATTATTTTAAGTCTCGGCTAGAAATGTGTGCGTAATGCACACAACTTCACAGACGTTGTTTTTAATAAATAGTTTCGGCAAAAAGCAAAATGGTAACTCTAGCTTTTGTATGATATCAAAGAATTGTTTTTAAAAAATGTTTTGTGTATGTTCTATGATACTTCGTCGTTTCCTGGTTCATTGCCTCACCCTTAGTTGACCACAAAATAAAATTTTGAAAATGAAAAATGTTACATTAACAGCACATGGTATATGTAAATGATTAAAATTTTCAGAATTTCAGTTAAAATGAACACCCTTTTGAAGTTTCTATGAGACTATGTCGCTATAAATTCGAAATATTTACTAAATTCACTTATTTTTCATTTTTACCTCAACTTTTTGGAGCTCTACCTTACGTGTTGGAGAACTGTTGAGTCAAGATTCGTACGATTGGTAAGATTCGCGCATACAAAATATTGAACACAACTTGTTAGTTTCCCTTTACGAAAACTTTGTCCCCTAGAGTTATCATAATTCTAGGATTTTCTGTTGAATTTAAACAAAAAAAAATCCTTATTAAATTATAGAAATTCTCTATTTGTAAAAACAATGTTGAAAATACTGTTTTATGCAAATTTGTTATAGCAATTATTAGCCTACTTGTATTACTAATGATGTGTATTAATGATTCACAGTAAGTGTTGTATTAATAATGTTTGGGGTATAAATAACTGTAACTAAAAACGAAAATTCAGTTCAAAGTAAATTTACGTTTTTTGTTGATATCTCGATATCTTTTATGACAAAAATGATTAGATAGATTATCAAGGAATCTGCAACTTTTCCCTAATATAATGTACATTTTGGACGTTTTGCTGGACACTTTTGAATTCTGGTGATACAACGCTGTACACTCGCAGAAAAAAGGGAGTGTACATACGAGTAGCTCGTATACAGGAGACGTATAAGTATCGGAGATTGTCGGAGTTTGTTGGCCGGCGTCTATCTGAATCGCTTTTCATTTTATTGCATTTTGTTTTGGTACTCAGTATTCAGGGACCATGAATTTGAATTTTGTATATTAATTTCTTTTTGATATCCGGAACGGGCAAAACTGATCGTCGTAACTAAAGATTGAACAAGATATTGGTTGTAAATATTTTTTGTGTTTCAATTGGTAGACGCTTTATAATATTTAATTTATATTAAAATACATAGTAATATTAATAATAATAATAATATAAATTCCACCCGCTCCTGTGGTGTTTTTATTTTATTTTTATTTTGCTTCTTTTTGTTTCCAAGGTGTTTTTCTTATATTTTTCATGTCCAATTCAATTTCATGTTTCAATCTAAACACCAAGAATACCAAAATTATCATCAATTTCAATCACTAATTTAACACAAAACAGTAAAACATACTGTAAATTAGGTTTTTATAGATGCAAAACCGCAAGTCTACGTCGCCCAAATGTGGGAAGCGATGTAGACGTATCAGGTTCTAGATCTACAAAAAAAGAAAACGAAACTATATGTCTAAAGTCTGAAGACATATTTGTTTAGTTGGATAAAATAAGAAATCTACAACATTGAACTTATTTTAGGACATCCGGTTTGTTGATTTAACATTACACTTATCAACCCACAATCGTTTCTTATTCTACCAATGTTCTAACGGTCAGAATATAACCTAGAAGTTTGACTGATCTTGATAATTGAGTGTTATGCTAAAAGTTGGATTTTTCCTTATAAGTTAATGCAATTCGACTTCTTTTTACTTCGCTACAGGACAACAGTAATTAAGAAAATTCTAATAATATCTATTTAGGCTGACTAAAAATGTTTTATATTTTCATAATAATATGGTGTAGGTACTACTCTTTTAACCACTATTATTTACAAATTTAGGGATGTCGGAATTAGGTACGTGTAAATATAGCAAGTCCGTAAATCAGACATGTGTGTCGGAATTGTGTACATGGTTAGAAGTAATACGTATGGCTCTATTGCTGTCGTTACACAAGAAAATAACATATTTTATTTCGTTTGCTATATTACAATAAATTAATTGTACCCATTTTGTCCAAATTCCAATACGAGTGTCGGAATTACGGACATCAATAATCCCTAATTATTACAGGGTGTCGGAATTACGATCATCAATAGTCCCTAATTCCGTCATAAATATCGACAGGCGTCATAGGAGATGATAATACAACATAATGATGCAACACTAGCAGCAGAGAGTAGTGACTTTGGCATTAATACACCATATTTGGAGATAACAGTTGTACTGATGCCATCTCCATTAAAAAAATCATTATTGTGGCCTGAAACACCCAAATAAAGTAAAAAGAAACTGTTCGTCTGTAACACTATCTCTGATGCTTGGAGCGAATATTTGTTAATAAAATAGAACGAAGCATAAAAGAAAATAATTCTAGAGAAATAAGAAAGGAAGCGAAAAAGGGACAACTGCGCCAAGAAAAAGAGAACACTAAAAATTCCAAATGCAAGAAACATAAAAATACAGATGAGGTAGAGAGGGCAGACTGAAGAAGATTAAGGACTTATTTTATACTGTGTTTCATTAAAAATGGTAAAACATAAATGTTTAACATTTCTTAATGATAAATCTTATTTAACAACATTTAAAACCTTAATATTTAGTTGAATGTTTGTCGGTATAATTTGTCAGTATAATGTAGGTACCACAAATGTCTGATTTAGGAACACTGTCTGAATTACGTTCACTGAGGTGTCTGATTTCGATCAAAATTTACGCTTAGTGTCGGAATTAGGGGCAATTCTTAAACTTATAAAATATAATATAAATTACATAACTATTATCAATTTTCTTTAAAAATGAATAGCCAGATATCTTTAGAAGGAAATATTTGTTTAATAAAAGTTGAGATAGTCATTAGCAGCACATAAAAATAAATTCTACAGTTACTAATGTAACAAAAATTCCTTAACCTGTCGAATTTGGGGCATTTACCTTATATAAGCAATGATAATATGAATTTAAGTACATAATGTTCCAAAGGATTAATGTCATTACCAAAGGATTATACAATCATCCTGGATTATACAGGATTATTAATAATCACTTTCAATTCGCCGAACGATAGAAAATTACAGAACTTTTGGCAAACTTATAAACATCTTTGCTAAAGCAGGACACCGTAATGTATATTCCATGTTCAATTGAAGCAAATTACAACGGGACATAATACCAAACCGGCCGGGACCGACGTCTCAAACCGAGAGTGCCCCGGATGTCCCGGTCGAACTGAGACGTATGGTAAGCCTAATTAGGTCCAAAGATTACTCTATTTCTCATGAATCAATAATTAGTTCAATCTTTAGTTACTAGCAGCAGTTTCGCCCGTTGTGGATATCGAAATCTAAAATATAATAGTTAATAGTTTTATCTACGATTCACAAATTTCATTTCATATCACATATTTTGAATGTACATATATGTCAATGTACTGTCACAACCACGTAGGTGTTGACAGTAGCTTTGAATAAAGAAGTCATTATTCAAAAGAACTGTCTTTATTAGTATGTTATCATAATCATCGGCGTGTATCATGATAGGGATTATGGGATTTTGGGGCGGAGGTGGCCGAGTGGATAAGGCCACTGCCGTTCACTAATAAATCCTGTCACAAAACAACGTAAAACCCCCTTAAAAACTTCAGTAAATTGGTATGAGTTTTTATTCCATGGCGTAATTGTAACTTCGGAGTTTTGCTGTTTAGAAAAGCAAGGCTGTACTTAAAACTTCTTTTTCATAGATTTTGATATTTTTCTAAAATTAAAAATACCAAGTTGGCATCTTGTGATGTCAGAATATCTCAGGGTGTCTCACGGAACTGGTACATTAGAAGTTTCTCATGTTCTACTATTTCTGGAAACATGAAATTTTGGAATTAGAATTTACTCGATCTGAGCTCTTCGGCTAAAATATTCTCAAGTTAACTGTAAATGGAATGATATAATTTTAATTTTATTTTTGGTTTCTACGTATCAAAATACATCATTTTTAATAAGGGTTCCCTATACCTAAATATCACCATTTTTGAGTTTTTTTGATCTTACTAATTTTTTGGTGTTTTTCGCGGTGACGTTTAATACTGAATATCTCTGTTATTATTGAAACTAGAAGTTTGATGATTGATGGTACAAAACTAGAAACAGCCAAATACGACGATGTTTAGTTTATCATGATATTTTATACAGGGTATTCAAAATTTACAACACAATAATTGAATTTTCAAACGTTACAAACTCACTTTTTTCAAATGGAACTCCTGTATACCGATACGCCATTCGATAGGAAATTTTATCCCCTATCAATCAATATTATGGTTCCCTATATCTATCTTTATTAGTTTTTGAGATATTGTTACTTTTTCTTTAAATACATTTTAAATACTCCCATTTAATCATGGGGACGAAATTAGATACGAAATTTACAACGAAAATTTAAATAGTGATAGATATTCACAAATTTTGCGTGGATGTGTGAACAATTTTTGCGATACTCTTTCCCCAATATTTTACGCGACTGCTTTTATCAAATGGACGGTGCACCGGCACATTCTTCGCATCTGGTATCCAGTCAACTTAATCAGATGTTAGGTGACGGTAGGTGGTTCAGAAATAGGAGACCCTGGCGGTGGCCACCAAGCTCACCAGATTTAACACCATTAGACTTTTATTTCTGGGGTCATGTGAAAAGTCAGATCTATTCCACACCAGTTAATACTCGAGAAGAATTGACTAACAGAGTAGTAGCCGCCATTAATGGACTTCAGCGACAAGAAATCCGAAGAGCGACGATGACAGTAGTACAGCGAAGTGCTTTAAAATGTTTGGAGCAGAACGGACAGGATTTCGAACAACATAATTAAGTTTTAATTTAAGTTAGATATCCCAAATCTATTATTTTAGTTTTAAGAAACCTTTTCAAGATTTTTCTGTTTTCCTGCTGTTCCAAAGTTGTTACATTCCTATAAATAAAGAATAAATCGTTTTGTATTTTGTTTGCATTCTTTTATACTGACATCTCAAAAACTATTAAAGATAGATATAGGGAATCCTAATATTGATTGATAGGGAATACGATTTCCTATCGAATGGCGTATCGGTATACAGGCTGTTCCATTTGAAAAAAATTAGTATATTACGTTTAAAAATTCAATTATTGGGTTGTAAATTTTGAACACCCTGTATAAGATATCATGATGAACTAAACATCGTCTTATTTGGTTATGTTCCTAGTTTTGGACCACCAATCGTGAAATTTCTAGTTTCAATAATTACCGAGATATTCAATTTCAAACGTAACCGGGAAAATCACCAAAAAAATAGTAAAATCAAAAAAACTCAAAAATGGTGATATTTAGGTATAGGCAAACATTATCAAAAATGATGTGTTTTGATACGTAGAAACCAAAAATAAAATAAAAATTATATCATTCCATTTAAAATAACAAAGTTGATACCGACTTCCGGTGACCGAACGTGACAGTTAACTTGAGAATATTTTAGCTGAATAGCTCAGATCGAGTAAATTCTAGTTCCAAAATTTCAAGCTTCCAGAAATAGTAGAACATGAGAAACTTCTAATGTACCAGTTCCGTGAGGCACCCTGTATATAATTAGGAAAATGTTTGTGTGACATTGTCAAGTAGTTACTTTGATTTTAACTCCCATTATTGTTATTGATATGATAATGTCTTTGACAAGCCTAAATTTCACATACAAACTAGAATTATTTATCAATTTTAATAGAATAGAAACTTTACGCCAGGGTCTTACCGCGAATTTTTAATTTTAGGTTACCAAAACCAAGAGATCGCTGTGCTGGTCACAGCTATTAAAAAGGTTTTTCATAAAACTTATCAGTTTGAACATCTATCTACAACAATTCTAAAAGATGAGTCGTCTTTTTTTATAATGTTCCATCAAAATAATAAATGCCACCATTGTTTATGTATAGTCGTTAAACGGGCGTGACGGGTGTGAACGTTACTGCGGAATAACCCACAACTATGAGTTTGGCATTTTTTAAAAATCACAATAAAAATTTGTTTCTTCTATGTACGTCAATCCGTGGAGATATACTGTATATTTATTTGTCAGGAACACATCCAGCTTTAATTTTTAAAACTTCTCTGGTAGTTTGTCATTTTTATTTGACTGTGCAATCGCCTTTTCAACTGAAATAATTGCCTTAACTATTCTATTTTTCCTGGTCCATTCACGTCATTTTTAGATTCGGACAAGTTTCTATTGCGCTTAGCCCAGGCGCCACTTGTCCTTTTCCCTGCAGCGAATTTTTATCCGCCGTTATGAAACACACGGTTTGTAAAGAACATATACGTGGTGCAAACTTTTAAACGCGGTGATAAAAAAAATCTTTACTGGGCGTCTAGGCTTAGCAAGTAAAACAGGCATATTCAGCACAAGTCTGAATTTGGGAAAATTTCTCACTTATTTTTAAGATCTCTTAGACTGGGGTTTTTAATGCCAATTTAGTAGCCTTTAGCGCCCTTTTATTACGTCGCCTGTGTGCCCTGCACACATCGCACACGCCTCCCGCCGGCCTTGACTCTAGGTATACGCTGACCGATAAACCCCGACACACGTCTCCTGAACGCCAGCTGTATACTTGCCCGAATGTATACTTTCTTTTTCCGCGAGTGTACGTCTAAATGGCGACACAGGTTCCATAGACGCGATTAGATAAGCGACATAAATGAAACTATTAATGTACCAGATCCATAATTATTTTTCACTGTACATGAACAAAAAATAAAGAAAAATAATCAGATTATCTCAGATACATTGTGATATTGATGATGCGGCTTCCCTAGTTTGGTGTTCAGAACACAGTTATTGATGGTATTGTCGTTTAGTTGTTGGTTGCGCCGAACTTAGATACATGCTTAACCCCAAAAAATAATATTTGATTTCTGTTTTAATTTTAAATGTTAATGAAACACCATACAGAATCCTAGGTATTGTAGTGTGCTATATGTCGCATAAATGTTTTCTGTCTGTCATCTAACAAATACACAAAGTGAGTGAATGATATTTAATGTATACAAAACATTCAGATGAAACTTAGTGCATAGTTGAATTGCCTGATGACGGAATATGGCCTGTCGCCAATAGCTTATGCATCACGAGTGAACTTTACTTGGCTTAGGTTATGTATATTGACTTCACTGCAAAATTTCAACGCCGCACAATTCCATATGAATGCCAGAAGATCATAAGATTTGATACTATGTAGGATGTATGTTATGTCGTGCTTGTCAAACTGTCAAAAGTTATGGTTGTCTTGAGTAGTCTGGAAGTATGTGATAGAGAAGAAATACAAGACGAACATGCTCATATTACCTTCGCAATCCGTTCCCAAAAACCAGCGAGATTCATCCACATTGAGAACAAAATCGACAAAAAATCACTTACAATACACATCAACGTGATTTTCCAACGCTTTTTATTCATATCGCAAAACAAATAAGTGTAATGAAAAGTATACATCGAAATATAAATTAAATTAAACATAATGGTGCATTTTTCTTCGTTTCTAATACTTTAGTAACATAGTACGTTACTGTACTGCTTCTCTTTCAGCTATTAGCTATTGATACTGAGTATCTCATGAGACGTTGGATTGTATGTGTACTTTTGTTATTATCAGAGATAAAAAAAGTCGTTAAATGGACGAAGTAATGCATATTTCTGTGCTCCCTATAATCTGTTGACAAAACAGGAAACAATTACATTATGTGAGTTTGAAATGTCTTGTTTCTTATCTGCACTACTTTGCCCATTTAGCCGACTTTTTACCTCTAATCATGACTAAAAACCCATACAGTGCAATGTCCCTTGAGACGCACTGTATATATTATACAAGTCACAAATTTAACCCATCTATCGAACAAGAAATTTATTGCTTTGTGCTACTTTGTGGGTGGATCAAATTTGTGTAAATTCGGTATTTTTGTTCGAAAATAAATTTAGCACATCTAATTTTTTGAGATTGGTGTTAATAAAATTCCTAAAATTGACAATTTTTCAGATGGCGACCTTTATGAATTGAACCAGATGGGTTATCCTTTTTTTTAGTTTGTGGCATATTATTTTCGACCAAAAAGACCAATACTAATATTATTATCCTAAGTAATTGTTCTAAAATCTCTCAAGCAAAGCAACCCAGTTTCCATTAATTAAAGAAACTTACAGTAACAATATCGATGTTAGCCGAACAACGGATTTATATTTGTTGTTAGTGTGGCTTGGTCCTAGGACCAAATAAAAAAAAAAAAAGACAAATTTTTTATTGTCTGGTTCTAAAATAGGTACCTACTTAAAAAAATGAGAAATTAATAAATTTATATCCTAAATGACCATACATATGATTAACCTTGACATATATAATTCAAGAATTCGTAAAATTTGACTTTTATATTTCTCAAACAATTGTTTATCTTTAAGAAACATATTCCCCAGGGCTAAAGAAACTCTTTTTGTCAATTAACGTATTGTCTAGCTATCGTAGTTAGTGGCAGTTGTAAACATTATCGAACAATTGTAAACATTATATCAATAGTATATTACATTACAAGAGCTGTAACTAGCATATTACGTGCGAGTGGAAAGTTAACATACGAGCCGCGAAGCGGCGAGTTTTGTTATTTTTCACTAGCACGTAATATGCGTTACAGCTCGAGTATTGTACATAACTTTACCTACGAGCGACAATAAAATTACAGATCCAATCACTTATGTACTTTAAATAAAGGAGAAATATTGCGACAGAAGTGGATGTATAATGTTAGGTTAGTATATTTGACAGTTCAACAAAAATGTATTTTATCTATTGCCAGTTCTTCGCGCGACATCTATTTCAACTCTGGGGAGTTGCATTTTAACTGTTGTGACAAGAGGGAAATTGTAATCAAATAGGATAATTAGGATCTACATTGCGTTGTGATGACATTATGTCGTGCGTTTAAAACACAAAAGCACAACCAAAAGCACATGTTTGTTATAAGCGATATACGAGTGAAGCAGTCCGTGACGTAAGGGACATTTATACATAGGGTTGTAGGTAAAATGTTTCTCGACATTGAGTGATGTTGTTTGTGTTACATCCGTCGAGAATCACTTTGAAATAAACAATTTTTTTAAATACGCTGCGCATCTACAATATTGGTAATAAATAGAGCTCGGCAAAACTATTACTGTCTGTGCCGGTTGCTACAGCACAGGCGTATACAATCGTGTGACGCATTTTTCACTGGCGCTCATATACATAGAAACTATACAGGGTTGGGCAACTAAATGGAATATTGCCTGCACAGCGTAAATTATTAGTTTTATCAAAAAATTTTAAACTTAAAAGTTGTTTGACTATTTTTTTCCCAAATTTTCACAAAATCTAATTATGTCTAAAGAGTAAACTGAAAGTATGGCGACTATGACGTCATTTTTTTTAAATGGCGACGTATGACTTGTGATACATCGTTGGATAGCTCTATTTCTTACCTTTACAACCGCATAACACATTCCCCCATACTCATAATAAATCAACTGTCAATTTTCATGGTATACACGTGGTGGTTAATAGTACAATTTATTGTTAGTTTATAAAATTGCTAGATTAACGGAACGTGAAAAAATTGAAATTTTAATGATGGTAGGTTATGGAGACCATAAACGAAAGCAACAAGAGGTTATAAAATTCAATGATGTCCATCCCGACAGAAATCCCATTACTCAGTCAACCGTCAGCAAAACTTTAGCATGCTTTAATGCTACTGGAAGCGTACGTGGCGATTCTAGAATTCGAACCAAATCAGCAACAAACGTAGAAAAGAGCTTGGATGTTTTGTTGTCTGTCCAAGATTGCCCTCAAACATCTACCAATCAACTAGCTTTAAATGTTGGAATAAGTCGTCGATCTGTTGGAAGAATTCTTAAACAAGCAAAGTACCGTCCATATAAAATTCATTTAGTGCACGAGCTATCCGAAGATGACCACGATAGAAGGTTACAGTTTTGTGAACAGATGACCGAGCTGTGTAACAACAATGAATTTGTTAAGAAGATTCTATTTTCCGACGAAGCAACATTTTGCTTAAATGGCACTGTTAATCGTCACAATTGTCGTTACTGGGCGGCAGAAAATCCACATTGGATACAGGAGGCGCATACCCAGCATCCCCAAAAAGTTAATGTCTGGGTTGGTATTTTAAATACCCACATCATTGGTCCATATTTTATAGACGGGACGCTGACTGGGCAGAAATATTTAGACTTGCTGCAACAAAACATTTGTCCTGATATCCAAAGAATTGAAGACATCAACACGGTTTGGTTTCAACAGGATGGAGCACCTCCTCATTATTCCGCAATAGTCCGTGAATTTTTGAATAATTAATTTCAAAATCGTTGGATTGGTAGAAGGGGGACAATAGAGTGGCCCCCACGTTCACCGGACTTAAGCCCATTGGATCTTTATTTATGGGGTGATTTAAAAAATAGGGTTTATAAAGATAGACCGGATAGTTTAGAAAATTTGAAGGAACAAATCCGACGTGAGTTAATACGCACTCCAGCACAGGCCTTGTCTAACTCACTACAGGGTTTTATTGACAGACTTTATTATTGTCAAGAAGTAAATGGTGCTCAGTTCGAACCTTTGCGTTAGTTTCATTATTTAAATTTAAGTTCGCTTTACTTAATTTAAGTAAGCAACCTGTATTTCCTTTCTCTTTTCTAATAATAAATTTAATTATTGATCTTTTTGCGTTTTTTATTAATTTACATTTGATTTATTATGAATGTGGAGGAATCTATTATACGGCTGTAAAGGTAAGAAATAGAGCTATCCAACGATGTATCAAACGTCATAAGTTGCCATTTAAAAAAAATGACGTCATAGTCGCCATGCTTTTATTTTATTATTTAGACATAATTAGATTTTATGAAAATATGGGGAAAAAATAGTCAAACAACTTTTATGTTTAATAATTTTTGATAAAACTAATCATTTACTCTGTGCAGACCATGGAGGAAGGGTGCAGACAATATTCCATTTAGTTGCCCAACCCTGTACATAAAGTATACAGAGTCTACCACGACGACCTGCCATTAGACGTATATGAACCAAATGAAATGAGAGATTGAAAATGTGTGGACTTATATTGTTGGACACGATCGCCTCAGCTAAAATATTTTGAGTTTTCGGTTACTTCTGGTTACATCAGGAATGATGTCAACTTTTATATTTCAAATGGAACACCCTGTATTTTATCGCATTTTTTAAATCCTCATTAAATTTTAGATCAATTTTATGTTGCACTCATTATACCTAACATGTGTCATTTTTGTGATATATATTAATTTTTTTCATTAAAAAATGACAGCTGCACGCTTACTTTCAATTACTTATAAATTATCCCCTGTGACCGTTGGAAAAAAGTTGTCTGGCAAAATTGTTGTGAAGCTAACATATTATCGACACATCGGTAGAATTCTTCTAAAACTTATACAGGGTATTCAAATGATAAGATCAAAGTTGAATTGGAGAAAAGTACTAAAAGTCGATTTTTTCAAATGGCAAGCCTAACATATGAATACATTACTCAATTCCAAAACAACTCGTGCGCCAATTTGTGTCTTATAAAACTTGTATTATAATATACTATTTACCAACTGATATCGATTTTTAAACATCACAGTATAAATAGCAAACATTACCAAATCTAGATTGCGTTTGAAAACAACTGAACAATTTGAAATAAACAGACCTTTATTAAACAAGTTTTTTTAGGTTATTTTTCATTATAAATAATTTAGTATTTATAAAATTATAAACCTACAATAAAACAATATTAAAAATAGCTTTAGTAATAAATAATGTTTAAGTTTAAACTTTGCAGTAGACAATACGTTATTTCACTAAAATTTATTCTCTCGCAGAAGAGGATATGTTCTTTTAGGCCCTTGAATTTTTTTGTCCTACTTATCCATTTGTCAACCACCTATCTGATTCAGTCTGATGCCCGAATTATTGACTTTTAAAAATGAAAATGTTTTTTTTTTGTTTTGGAACAGTGAAATTGCAAATATCTCTTGCACTTTGGGTGGATTTCCTGTAAAATTGAACGAAATTATAAATAGACCGGAAGACAGTGACACAAATAAACACGTCATCGAGTTTCGGTTTTGTAGCAAAAGTGAATAGTTGATAGAGGAAACGTTGGTCGGACAAGGAATTTCTTAGCAAGAAAAAACTTATAGAGGTTGAAAAGGGGAAGAATTTAACTTTGGCTAAAATTTTCTATATTTCCAGACCGAAGAATAATGTATGGTTCTCTTTTTAATTCGATTTTACGTAGGTATATGTCAGGGCCATTCGTATGTTGAGTCACATCTCCATAACAAAGTCGATATTGTAACATTCTTCTATAAAACTATTAAAGTATCGACATACTGGGTATACTTTGTCGAACCTAACACAATATTGTGTTCGCTAAATGGAAGATACATTTTCAACAAGAAACACATCGTTACGCCAATGGAATCCTCACAAAATTTACAGCATCTAATCGTTTTTTTATTAATTTTCCACAAACTTCGTTTCGTATACAGAGTGTTCGAAATAACCACTAACATGAAACGAATAGGTCGTGGTTCGATTTTTTTCTACTGTAACACCTTGTATTTCGAAACGAAAATGTTAGTGTAAGATATACAAAATGCTAAATTTTGGTGTGTGGTTACTGTCAACGTTTTTTGTTATAATTATTATCGTCGTGTTTCGGAAGCCAACATAGACTGTAAAAAGAAGAACCAAAGAGATTAACATTTACTGTTTCTTTTTTGCCTATTTTAAATTGCTAGCATGCGTTTGTTACCAAGGTGACAACCGTGCTTAGGTTAAGTGTGTAGTATTGAATAATACTGTGCTGGATTGTATGTATTAAGCTGCGCCAACACTGATAAATCTGCATTCAGACAAGACGTGCTGGGCTTGGTCAAGTAACGGTCCAATCATAACCCCAATTAGCGAGCTACCATTGGTCAGTCATGGACTTGACCGACTCTTGCCAATGACCATGACTAGTAGCCCAGTCATTTTAGATTACATTCAACCAAAACCCTGAACAAAATAAAGTAAATCTGCAAATTGGTATATACCTTCTATTTCGTGCCCTGAACAACATATTAAAAGTCCTAAAAAGTCCTATGTCTGCGTCATGCTTTTTGGGGGTATTTTACACCAAACTACCCTACCTTGTCTGAAATCGCTCATGACTCCTTCAAACTTAGCATTTAGGTGTTTCGATTGACGCTGAATCTAATTCTGGCATAAAAATTTCAAAATTCAAAATGGCGGATTTTTAATAAAGAGATTGTCATATATCGGCAGATATCAACTTGTGCAAATTTTCACCGCATGGATAACAAAAATTTCTTTATCGCTTGATAGAACCAGAAACACAATCCGTTATGTATTTTTTATTTAATTGCTAAAAATATTTACGATTTTATGAGCTAAATCGATAATTTTACTTGACAAGTTACCATTTCCTCAAATATAAATATTTTTTTTATTTCTGGTTCAACAAGAGACAACTACTTTGTATAGATTACAACGGCTTTTGATATTTTCATTTCAGACCACCTTGAGTGGAGGAATTATGTCAACCAGAGACCGTGGATTACCACGCAGCGTCATGGTCGAAGAAGGTTTGCGAGCCTAGATTTCAATGATTTGTTTTTATTTTTTTGCGAAATACCAGAAATGTTAGTAAATATGAGTACCAAATTTGGAATCAATTGATTGCATTACGTTGTGAATAAAAAATCAAAAGAATGCCATAATTTTTTAATATAAAATCGGAATTCTCCCTTAACGGTCGGCGTCACAGGGAAGCTTACCACATACGACGCAGAAATCTTGCTCGCAACTGAAACGTATACAAGACATTTGATACAGAGGATTAATTGAATATGTAAATTTGCAAGATTATAAATAGAGATCGCAGTTTAATTGTCTCTATAAATTTATTATTTGTTATGCTCAAATGGCCGCAATAAGAACATTTAACGGAGATAAAATAGAGATATAAATCACCATGTTCTTCTGAACCGAATGGTATATACAACCATAATAAGATAAATTGTAATTTAGTCGTCTTGTACTTTATTCACAAAAACTGGTCGTGTAAAATTAATTGACATATTCATTGGTCTGTAGTTCAAGCGTTTGAGACGAGATGTCGCTCTTGTTTAACCCCTTGATGTAGGCAACCCAAACGAAATATGTATTGATTTTTGCTTTCATTCATACGGATTCAATCTAATTCATAATAGCGTCAAAACTGCAATGGCATTATTGAGGTTATGTTTCTGAAAATTATTCTTGAAACTGTACTGTTTGCTTTTTTTATAAGCTGCGAAATCATATGTAATCAAACTGTGTTTATTTGAATAATGGTTATATAAAAAGGTTTAACCGATGTATAACGGATTATTAGTAGCGTAACAAGTGTTACCCTCTGTGAATTGAGGTTATATGAATGGAAATCAAAAATTGGGTAAAATTTGTTAGTCAACAGAAGCTTCAGGACTTTTCTGTCACGAATTACAAGTAAATATACAAGTAGAGAATGGCACGTATCGATTGATTCCCTGAAGATCTGACTACTTCTGTACAACCCCAAAAATATAAAATCACACAATGAAATTAGCTGCAGTATATATGTTTCATAGTTTATTATTATTTTCGCATTTGAAACCATTTGATAGTGGTAAATTTGTCATGTACCAAGTTTCGAATGATACATAACACAATTTTATGCTTCTTCGAAAAGAATTTATAAAAATAATGAATGCTATTTAGCATGGGTGTGCTTGAGGTGGGTACAATCCCGAGCATGAAACAATTACACAATGAAGTTAGCACCGGCAAATACATTTTATTGGTTATTATTATTTTCACATTTGCAAACCAATTTTCGAAATTGGCGGATTTATTCAAGCTATACAGTACGTATGTATTATAGATATGTATGTAGAATACATACAATATTTCTACTTACCTATAAATTCTCCTAGCACAAAAAATATTAAAAATATCACGAAATTCTTTGAGAAAGCAATATTATCCTACGTATTGCACCGACATGGACACTAGACAAAAATTATTACTTATATAGTTATATGTACTTTATTAGTTTGCAAAAAGTTTGAATAACTTACACAAAAAGTTGTAACTATTACATACTTATTCTAAAGTAATAAGTATACCTGTAGACAAAACTAGGTATAGGTATACAGCCTAAGTAATAACACTAATAACCAACCGATCGGTACCGTAATTAGTCAATAAAATAAACTAAATACCTATGCGCACATACTAAATGTAACTTTTTGCTCACTTCATTTCATTACTCACGATATGTAATTACACTTTGTGCCAAATGGTTCAAAACAAACGTGTGGCCGGCGCTCGGCAAGAAAAAAACATCCCTGGACGGATATCAGGATATTCAACAGATTAAACAGATGTAAACAATGTAGTGGTTTTCGTATAGTAGAAATGTGCCTGCTTTCCATCCCACTTTGTGCCATTCGTCTTTGTCTAGTCACGTGATCCAACGTTCATGTGTACTGTTTCAATTCTTTACCACAAAATTCTGATATTACTGCATCGGGTATGCAACCCAAATAGCACTTTTTTTTACCGGTTTAAGGAATTTTTTTCGTTTGGTGCCGACCCTTAATTCAAATTTTCTGGTACGCCATTTTCGATCTACCATTTTGAATTTTGCCATGTTTATGCCATATTTTGATTCAGCCTCCTTAAAAACTAATAAATATGCTAGATTTGGTCGAAGACCGTCAATTAAAGTCCGCCATTTAGGCTCTACCATTTCAATTTTGAAATTTAATGCCATATTCAGGTTCAGCGTCATTCAAAACACCTAAATGCCAAATTTGAAGGAGTTATGAGCGATTTTGGACAACTGGGGGTAGTTTAGGTAGAATACCGCAAAAAAATCATGGCACAGCCATAGGACTTTTAGTATGTTTTACAGGGCAGTAAATAGAAGGTATTTGTCAATTCGCAGATTTACTTTATTTATTTCAGGGTTAAAACCTAATATGCCTGGGCGATAGCGTTATTGGCTATTTATACAACAACAAAAGTTCCAAAAAACATTTGTGAATTTAACACTTAATAACATGGTCAGGCAAAGCAATCGGCTTCATAGGCTTTATTTATTCATTTTTCTTTTGGTAACACTTCTAGTAGTGTATAGGTGGGCTTGAAGTGAACCCCCCATTTATGAAATCGTACAACGTTTGATTGTGGCAGAGTCAGTATATATCGGAAATATTGGGATCTGCATGTGATCTTTCGATTTTAATAAAACTTGGCATCAATGTTATCGAACTTGATAAAACTTGATTAAACGAATTTTAATGGGATATGCGTCCCAATACTCAACGTCATGCGGTGGAGGGTTGATAGGCCAATTCAGGACTGACCAGAATATATTGATATTGTAGAGATATTGCCACTTTTATGAATTTTGTCAAAATCGTCACTTTAGGTTTTCTCGAAAACTAACGACTTTTTTTACTAAAGTCATATTTAGATATTCTGGTCAGTCATGAATGTCACGACATGGCCTTGAGTTTTGGGACATCCTGTATGTAATATAGTATTACCCATTGTCACTTTGCCCCCTGCCACATACAAGGTAGGAAACATATACCAGGGGAAGGACATATGTACTCATGAAGATTTAGCAATAACAAAAAATAATCTCGCCACACTAAATTAGATACTACGCTGTTCCGTGACTCGGACTGGCCAATGAGATACAATTGCTTAGATTGTCTAGTAAGTGTATGTAATGGTATTGAAACGTATTAAAAAACGTTAAACCTGATTTTGAAAAAATAACTTTATAAATCTCGTTAATAAAACATTTTTTTTCACCATTCCATGTTTTAGGACATTATAAAAGATTTTGTTAAAAACAATTATTCCATATGCATTTAATAAGCTTTATACACAGCGTGGACGCAGCTTGCACCAATCGATAAGGATAGTTTTTCTATTAGTTTATATACACATACACACATATCATGCTACTTGTCGTTTATGCACACAGCTACCCATTTCCACACATATCATGCACTCTAACACACATTTTATTCCATCATTCAAAAATTGTAAAAATCAGATTATTAGATCGCGTATTTACAAGGCCTACCAAAAAATAATTACGGGTAGTACTATTCTAAGATTAACTTATTATTATTAGGTGATTCAAAAAAAAAACGAATAACAGAAAATATAGGTTACAAAATGATTTTTACGCTATAGATTATCTACCAAACTACCTAAAAAATAATTAATTTATAGCGTAAAATATCGATAAACTTAATATGTAAGGATATCTAGACAGATAGACAGACAGAAGCCACTGTTACATCATCTCGACAACAATATATAGAGGTCGCTTTGGTTTGTATTGTATTTACCTAACTTCGTGTGTGATGACTCATTTACATGAACTTTGCTACAAGAGAGAAATATAATAAATGTTTTATTATGTATAGTACGCTAAAATCGTTTTCATAGTGTGTTCTGTTGGGTTTGGAAAATCTTATAGTAGAGTAAAGACGTTATTACTTATTACGTTTATGTTAGATGAGTGTTGACAATACATTAGTGGATGTAGTAGTAAAAAGAAGATTATCTGTTACTTACTAATTATGATGATGAGGATTACCAATCCGATGACACCCATGATTATCATCATCTAAAATTAAGAAATGAGGAGATATATTGTTAGATACGTTCGTATTGTAGATATTTAAATAGAAATTCTTACCTTCAAATTTTGTAACCAGAATTTTCGTTTTAGTTTTCCCGCCTGCTGTTCAAATTGTGACGCTCCCTGTTGCAGAGCATCTGAAATAGACTTGGATGTGAAATCAATATCGCCAAGATGTTACAATGACAAATCGGTTAGTCGGATTATCTTTATATAACAACCTTCATTGAAAGTACAATGTAAGGGTAATTCCTTATTGTATTAATTAATTTGGGGAAACTGGAGAAATATAGAGAACACGAAAATAAGCAAAAATTACAGTGATATATCTAATTTCTCCCTGTATGATATAAATAACAACTACAACCTCAAAAGTTGTTACAAAAGGTATAGTTGGGCCTAACTGTACCTATAATGGACGAAATTTTTAATTTCTTGAGAAAAAGTCATACTTTATGAAGAGTTTTGGATGTCCTAAAAAGTCGAAAGCCATTGTTAATATTTTGATTTAACATACAGGATAGTTAGAAAACACGAAAATGTTAAATTGGCCGAAGAGTAAACTATCGGTTTTTCGGAATTAGAACAAAAATGTTATAGGTAAAAGTTGTTTTATATTTAAATTTATGCCCAGATATCAAATTTCAATGTTGTATTCTAAGTTTTATATTTTATTTATTTTTAACAAAGCAATTTAACAAAACATTACTCCACATGTTTCCCTACTACAGCTACACATTTGTTTAATCTTCTTCTAAATTTCCGCTATACTAAATCAATTGTTTCTTCATTTATTTCGTCTACAGCTTCCCTAATTTTTAATTTTAGAATGTCTACATTATCATGAAAATTATTCGCATACACCTTCTGTTTTAAATAACCCCACAGAAAAAAATCAAGCGGCGTTAAATCAGGTGAATGTGATGGCCATCCTGTAGGGCCGAATCGTCCAATCAACTTATTTGGAAAATGTCTGTTCAACCAATCCCTGACTTGATATGCGCAATGAGCACGACAACCGTCGTGTTGATAGTGTAGTGAACACCTGAGCTGTAAGTTGATTTCGTCCAAAGTAGGTAGCAAAAAAATTTCCATCTTACCAAAATAAGTGTTTTGGTTTACAGTACCGTCAAAAAAGTATGGTCCAATTATTTTCTTGTAATAAATCCCACACCAAACATTCACTTTTTTATATTTTTGAGAATTGGTTGTAATACGGTAATTTGGATTTTCTTGAGACCAATATCTGCAATTCTGTGGACTAACAACTCCATTTGTGGTAAACGTCGCTTCGTCAGAGAAAGTAATTTTTCTGTAGAAAAATCTATCGACTATAATTCGTTCTCCCATTAATAGGCAAAATTCTAATCGACGAGCATAATCTCCTTCTACTAAAGTGTATTAGTAGTGGTTTATAAGGATGAAATTTTTGATTTGAAAAGATCCTTTGCAGATGTTCAAGTCTCGAGATCTTTGCCTCAACGATTTTTTTGGGCAAGTGTTCACGGAATCAATAGCTAACATAGCTCCTGCATCATCTTTGCGCTTATTTTTCTTGATATTTTTCACGTCTCCTGTTGCATGAAATTTTTTAACCAATTCACGAACACAATTGACAGAAACGTATACCTCAAGGTATTTTCTGTTAAAAACTTCGACAGCACAGCGCGGCGGTACGATACCTCACCTATGCCGTAACAAAGAACTAAATAAACCCTTTGCTCTAAAGTCAACATACTTTCAATCAGCTTCTATCAACAAATTGCTTGGATACGCTGTTATTACTGTCGACTGATCAATCATAATTGTGGTCTCTAAATTTTTTAGAAAATAATTTTTTTGTTCAAATTTTCTTTTCACTGGTCTGAGATGTAAAATTTGAAATAGAACATTCAAGTTTGATATTTGAGCATCAAATTAATTCAAACTAACTTTTACCATAACATTTTTGATCTAATTTATAAAAACCGATAGTTTACTCTTCGGCCAATTTAACATTTTCGTGTTTTCTAACCATCCTGTATGTTAAATCAAAATATTATCAATGGCTTTCGACTTTTTATGACATCCAAAAGCCTTTATAAAGAATGACTTTTTTTCGAGAAATTAAAAATTACGTCCATTTAGGTATAGTTAGGTCTATCGGGGGGACACTGTATAGACGTTATAAAGAGGTTATCGATTAGAATGGATTATGGTAAGTATTCTCAAGTACTTATGAATATACAAATGTTTAAACAGATTTTATATTAGAAAAAACTTAAACTGAAACTACACTCCGTGGACCAAAAGAAAAGCAAAATCAATTTTAATGATTCCTTCAGGACAGGTAAGTAAATTCATCAGTATAGGCAAAACCGGGAGAGGTGAAGTTGACTCATCGCTTAAAATCGTACGAACCAAGATATGGACGTACCGCGTGGATTGGTTATATTGCTGTGTATATTTGGTTGCCTACTAGGTAGTTAGTTAAAGATTAATATTTAATTACTAAAAATACTATCATTGGTCATTTAATTGTGATATCCTATCTAATTTATATATCCATCATTACCATGTTTATCAGAAGCAAAGTGAAAACATACCAACTAGCCCATTTAAGACAGTGTATTTACTCACATTTAATTCACACGTTCGCGCTGTGTTATTATAATAATAGGAGGTTAGGTTGCAAGTACCGCTGTCATCCATTCTAAGAACAGACGTACTTTTTTGTCTTGTCCATTTAAATTATACAGCAGACGTATGAAAAGGATGCTATTTCGTTTTAACACACGTCAATATTTAGAAATAATCTGTAACGTATGTCGAAAATAACAGCTGACATCTATGAGTAATCTTCACCTCTGGCGGATTTTACTATCCCTCCTCTGTAGTTTTGAAAAAAAAATAACTTCCTACTGCTGCTATAACGGAGAAGCACGTGATGTTTAGGTCTAAATTCAAGAACCAATAACCCGATAACTGTATATTTGTGAAGATGCTCAGTTAAAGAAAAAAACATAATTTTAGCTCTTTTTCAGATTTTTTTAATTTGTTCGGTATTTTACTGTTTGTAATACAAGATTTATGAGTTTCGAACTCCTATATCGAAAAATATTCAAATCAAATAAGTGGTATAAAATTACATAAGTTTGAACTTAAGTTTTGAACTACTTTACAAATTTTCAGATATAGGGACAAATAAAAAAACAATTTATATGGCAATTTACAGCATTCTCGAGAAACTCACATTTTTTTCAAAATTTCAAAGGCATATCTGCTAGATAAGCTAAAATCTGTAAAAATCTGTAAAATGTACATAAAAGTATAGAATAATTTTTTTTTAATAAACTAATTTAATAAACTTTTTTTTTATTATGAAAACAGGAAGCTAGTGGAAATCATTTTGGGCGCCATTTTTCCAAGATTGCTAGGAGAGCGGCTGTCATTCCAGGTTACAAATTTACTATTTATTTAGGATAAAGAACTCATATTTAGATTAAACTGATTTATTTTTGTGGTATGATATGGTATGATTGGTATGATTGGTATGATTGGTATGATATGATAAATTTAAACAAAGTAAATTTAAAAATAGTGCTGCGAAAAGAGTGGGTTACTGTTTGATTTCATTTAATATTTGTTATAGGGGCTTCTACTTCTGACCCAAAACGCTAGACAGCATGCGCAGAAGACCTGCCGCCGCTGTCAAATCTGGTAACATAATATTGCTTAAAATCCCCAGAAAACACGCGTTCCAAGTAAAATTACCAATTTTGGCTTTGATATTGAAGTGTTCTGTACCTACGTATCCCAACTCAAGGAAGCTTGCCGCGGGTGTACCTGTTTTTATGTACGTTGGAAAGTTTGCTGAACTGTCCCAACCTAAAAACACAGTAAGTGTTTTGGTTTTCATGTTCACTTGCATATAATAGTGTATTTGACTGTATTAAAAATATGGCATGTATTATAGTCGTCCTAATAGATTACAGTTTAAGAAAACTATTTGTTATTACTTTTCAAAAAAAAATGCTTTATTTCTATGAAAAACCAAAATTAAAATTGAATTTTATTCACGTCCTATCACGTGATTGAAAACGCTCTGTAATTGGGTCAGTCTCCAGTGATGTCATTCGTTAGTCCGCCTTAGAGCGCGTTCGGTTTGTCAGGGTATGGTATGGGGAGAGCAATGCTCAGATAACTTGGGTCGGCCGTCTCTCTCTTATATGCAGATAAACGCCGTATGACGTTAGTCCGCCTATTATGCAGCGCGTCACTCGCACCGTAAAATACCGGGTTATCCGAACGCGCTTTTATGCTTCTCCCGTTTGAATTTAATAGCACGAAAGCGTCATGTAAGCATAACTTTGTAGGTTAGGATAGCCCTAACCTTCAGCTGTCAGATCAGATAATACCTTTCGAAAATACGATAGATAACTTATTCTAGTCAGTTTTACTTATGTCGAAGTAATCTTCGCAACAGAAAACACTTGTATTGGCGGCTATTTATTTCATTTGGATTTCTACGAGCCAACCACTTTCTTCGCAGTTTCAAATCTTGCGGAACAGCTACAAATAGTTTATCCGGAGTTTTTCTTGACGTATCTCTGCATTGTGGATTTATACACCATTTATAACCCATTTTTATGTAGAAATTGTGAAAACAACACATCATACAACACAATTACCAAACGGCGACGATCAGCGACGATGCCGATGCTGACAGACCATATGGGCCGATTTGACATCTTGACATCACATCATCTTGACATCTTGACATCACTAACCGGTGACGTCACACAACAGAAAGTATCGTTTTGGCGGGACTTTTTGTGATTCAATTTTTAACGCTGATTTTTATGAAATATTGAGGAAATAATTACAAAAAATAATGCATTTACAATGTAGAGTGAAGGAATAAACACATTAAGATGGTTTTCCAAAAATAGTCAAATACCCTATTATTCAGTGTTCAATGAATGCATATCATTCTCACACCTATCTTTTATCAATTACATTTCATTGGATACTAATTAGGCGTTTTACAAAGCAGTTGCCAACTTAATTTCGTCCTGGGGGAAATGCGCGCGCACACCGTGAGCATCGAAAACCAGAAGTAGAAACGTCTATTGTAGCTGCTGCACCACACAGCGCTTTGTAAATCATTCTTGCACCCTAAACTGAAACCTGAATAAAAATCTCAACTCTAAAATAGTTGCCGGTATTTCGAAATCGACTATTCTGTCAACGGGCTGTCCAAATCCAAAATTAATAATACCGTCTACTTCGCATTGGCTAAACTTGTGGACAAACTAGCATCCACCCTTTTAACATTGAACAATAGGTTTTGTTTTTGCTCACCCGCCCTGTCGTCCAACTCTGACAGCTTCTGATCCCTCTCTAACACCTTCTCGACATTCGTTTTCATTATATCGACTACCTCATCGACCTGAGCCTGCGTCTGCTGCAATCTTTTCTGTGCAGCGACTTGCTGTGGTGTTCTTGGGCCTCCAACGATACCATCGTCGCCAGATGGCGCTCCCAACTCGTTTGCGGACCTGAAAGATGCAAAACGCTTTGCTGAAACATCGACTTATCGGTGAAATTCAAACATTTCACGTACGTCTTCTTGTACACTAAAGTATAATAAATATATGGCAAAAGCAAAATATATTGATATCTCTTATAATTTGTTTGAGAACCTGTCCCAAAGTTCTGGTACTTGTTAGGTCTCTATACATGAGAACCTCCCCTTAATCAATTGATTGATAATTGTGGGTGTATTTTGTAAAAATAACAGTGAGATGATTATTTTTGGCATCCTTCTATGTGTTTACCATCGAATTTCTGCCAGTTTATTTGGCTTGTGGATAATAAATCGACTGTTTTCTTTTGCACTTGGCTTAAAAGGTTGGTTTGAACGCGAAAGATTTAGGTCAAACCCTGCGCTGCCGCCAAAATTGTATTGTATCGAAATTATATGTTCGCCCAATTGCGATAACCTATGTTGCTCTGAATTTTCGGTAGTTTTGGATTTAATATTGAATATTTTTAGAAATTATCCGGAAACTAGAATTTTACTTCGATCACAGACCTTTTTATTCTTCCAATACTTCGCCAATTATTGGCGAATTATTTTAAAACGGATTCTCCAGATAACATATTAATTGCTGACATTTGAATTGCGGCAGCTTATTTTTGGAAACTCTTGGCAATGCTACTAAAAACACTAATGAAAATATATGAGATCATGACGAAATATAACATATTGATCAACTTTGTCATTGTTGCACAGAAAGACATATCTTTATTTTTGATAATGATAACTCCACCTTGCACTTTGCTGTTCTATATTTGTTGTGCTTTATTATTATGTTATTTTTTTTTTCAAAAATGTGAATAAACTCTTACTCAAATTATATAGTGAACACGCAAAGTATGAAAATAAAATCTCGGAAACGGTTTTCTCTCTTTTGATTGTTTTTTACTTATGACGACGTCTCTGACACTGTTCCTAAATGACAACCCCATATTTTTCTTGTTGATTATGGTTAGATACGTTAATTTTCTTGATGGCAGGTTTATGACAAATTTTATAACCTTACACCAGAAAATATTCGAAAATAGTTGAAAATTAGACGAAATTGATATAAATTTTTATTTTAATAAAACGCCCAAAAAAAGAGAGAATAGGTGATTTTGGTACACACCCTTGCATTGAATATGATTCTAGGCTTTGTTTCTTTTATGGAAGCGCTCGCACACTACTTAAAGAATCGCTGTAAATAATGCAAAATGCCACTTTTTTCGAAAATATAATGCGAGAGTCCGTATTCGTATTCAGGGCATCTAATTCTATCCAAAACGCATTTTCATATTCCATTCAGAATATCCATGTTCCCCAGAGTTACCAATCTTTTGTAATTTTGAATTGTGTTTATCTGAAAAAAATTAAGCTACCATGAATTTTACATAACAATGAGTATTTTGATAGTTCAAAATCAACGTGTTCGAAAATTTTGTAAAATAATCAACCTTCTCAGAGTTTTTTCCATGTCTCAAAATTTACGCGCTAATTGTAATAAATCTAAAAATTAACAACTAGTGCCACTCAGATGGCTTAAAATGCTTAAATCACAAATAGTGAAACTTATAGTAGAGCAAAAACCGGTTTATATTTGTATAGAACAAGATGGTGATAGATAGATGATAGATAATTCTTTTATTTCATATACACAATGCACACCATCTCACACATCTCATAAAGTACTTTTTTCTACTTTGCATTCACAATGCACACATTGTAACACTGTTTTCGGTGTTACAATTAACACATTGTAACACCGAAAACAGTAACATTTTTGTCTAAGATTGCCAGGATTGGTACACAATGATATCAAATGCCAAATGTCAAACGTACAATACATAACCACACACTGCCCCTTTTTAATCGCTTGCAATCGCATAAACTGCGAAATATCAATATTCTATACATATTTAAACATGCGTGTAGCCTGCTATAGTATGGCCAAAGGTTGTGGCTTTCTTAGTTTTGCTGTGTTCATCAAAATACGCCAGCATAACGTTTTCGGTGATGTTATACGACTCTGGTAAGTGATCGTTATCATTCTTTTCAACTAAACATCAAATCCCTTTTTCAGATATAATTCAAGGACCACATTTACTTTAATAAGGTATTATGCGAAGATCAAACCTACATCGCAGATATGAATGATTTTAATTACTGCTACGAGATTGTATATGCGCAATCAATGGTTTATCAGCATACACGTATGAAGCTATAGTACATTTAAAGTGTAGAGGATTTCTTAGTTTATGTAACGTATAAGTTTTCGGTAACATTTTGGACCGAATTCTGTTCGACTCAATTCGTATTCATTTTTGTCCGTCGCTTTCGACTTCGTCTTAGTTCTGGTTGTGTGCAACATATTTGTATTACCTCCATCACATGTAATTTTACTAAGTATAATTTATTCTAATAAACTACTTTGCCGAAATTAAAATTGGGTTTCAATTATAAGTGCTTGTAAATATATAAGCCGCAACGGCTACGTAGCGGAATTAGGTAGACACCGCTATTAAACGTTAGGTGTTAAAACTTAGCATAATTTATTCTAATAAACTACTTCACCGAAATTAGAATTTGGTTTCAATTATAAGTGCGTGGAAATGTATAAGCCTCAACGGCTACCTAGCGGAATTAGGTTGACACCGCTATTAAACGTTAAGCGTTATAACAATTCTTTAGTAAGTTCTTGTTCTTCGAAGTAACTAATCAGTCACCGCCAAACACTTCTAACACTTCCAAACAATAAGATTCTGATTATTATACTTATGAAACCACTATTAAAGTTGTTGACTTTTTAGGTCAAGTTTCATATATTTATCACAGTAGGGTTAAAAGTGTTGCCCCAAGCTCCATTATGATCATCGTTGAGACCTCGCTGAATATTTATTCAAACTTGTAGGCTAAAGTAGAGTAATTTTATTCACAATTAGATTTTGTCAAGATGTTATCTCATAGATCTCATCCTTAACGAAGTTGACAGTTACTACAGTGCTGCCACGTGGTACCCGCGAAATACCCTAGATTATAATTTAGCGCAATATAGTAACCACAATGTCTAAATTTATATAAAATTAATGACGCAAAGTAGAAAAAATAGTATATTACACTCGTTTTATAAGACGTATTGGCGCACTCGTTCCATTTGGGCACTCCTCGCTACGCTCGTCGTGCCCAAAACAACTCGTGCGCCAATTTGACGTCTTATAAAACTTGTATAATAATATACTAATTTGATATGTACAATACGTTTTTGAAATGTTTTGTTGTTCGTCAATTAAATGTAATTTTTAGCCCCTGAAGAATTTTTTAAATCGGTCCACCGGTTTTTTCAAAATCGTGTCAACCGCCCAACAAAACAAGGTTTCGAGAAAACTGCGTTTAAATTGTAGACGTGTATTGTAAACATTGCCCAACGTTTGTCGAGTCATATATTTATCCATATCTCCAAAACTAGCACAAAGCTTATCACAACAAATGATACGTCATTTTAAAGAGGAGAAATGAGGGTAGGTACACTTAAGGTGACCAGACGTCCCGCTTTTTTACATTTTGTCCCGCGTCCCGCGGAGGTTTAAAAATGTCCCGCTTTTTGAGAAAATCTTAACATTTTCATATGACAACATAGGTTATATTATATAGGTTTGATCTTATTTGATCCCAACGTTCTTTTTCAAATTTTATGGTTTTATGTCGCTATTGACTAGTGATTTTGTTGACTTGTGAAAGGTGAAAGTTGGGATTTCTTACAAAGAAAGATATAAATTACTTAATAATAGTATTCTTAGATTAGCGTGTTAACAACATGATACAGTTGAATGACTGTGTCATGTTGTTAACACGCTATTCGTAATTTCTGCCATTTGTTAAGATGATTTCTTTACTTATCATGGTAAACATTGTTAAAATTTACATCACTACAATTTGATTTTAATTCAACCTTCATAAAGTATAATTAGCAAAAATAACTCAAAAACTGTTAATATATAAATATAAATACAATTAAAGAAGCGAATGATAATTATTAATCCAGGTGAGGATAATTTTTGGTAAAAACACATCCGCCTGGATTTGAACCAGGAACCCTCCAATTTCCGGTTGACAGTTTACATAATACCCATTTTCCCTTGAATTTATAAATACATTGTTCCAAAAAACCGTTTAACGTTACAGTAGTATAGTTCTATTTTAATCCTATTACAATTTGTCTTAAAATCCCATCAAAACTACAATGATAATATGTAGAAAGAGGAATTTTTGACATTTTTGTTGATTTTTAAAAGTCTGTACCGGAATCTGACAAAAGAATTAAGTTTCTTTTTCAAAACCAGGCCCCTGCATATTATGTTTTTGTATTTTGTAGCCATTGAATTAGAACATTTGTTTGCTATCTTCGTTGACTTTAAAATTTGTCCTATTAAGTAAATATTTTTTTTCGTCATGCTTTCACCCCCATTTGAGCGTTTAGATGATCCCTTGATAGTAAATCTTACACAGAGACAAAATTTTGGTGAATTTAAATAAACAAGTTATTTCAATATAGCAACAAAATACATATTTCTGGATAAAATGTATTACATATTTAGAAAATCTATTTTGTACAAACAACATATAGCGTTTTTTTTTTCAGAACAGATTAAAAATTTACTATTTACCTTCCAAAGGTAAAACGTTGTATCTTCGTTCAAAATTGACGCTGACGTTGATAATTTTTCTGTTCCAATGCAAAAATCACGCATTTTTACATTTTTAATTATTTACTCTATAGTCTATCGTGTGAACTGCCAATTTTTACGTAAAACAATCTAGCTAGTTTTTACAATTAAAGTTATATTTAAGAGAATAAGATAAGTATTTCTATCAATGTAATGTTTGTAGACACGGCATCTTTGGACAGCAATATAGGGAACCAACGAAACTATCTATTGTATCAAGTAATATTTATTCAAAAGATTGAATAAACTTTTGTAAACATGGAATCAACCCCTCTTAACATGGACACATTCGAACCACAGACACATATATTTAGCTATTCAAACAAAACTAGCAAAAGAATTAATCTCTTTACAAAAACAATGTAGTGTTCAATATGTAAATATTTTTTATATTAACAGTTTTGAACAGTTTCGATCACCGTCACAAAAACATAAAATAATATCTGTGTATCCAACCAAAGTACCCCTCCCCCCTCGCAATGTCCCGCTTTTGCCCAAGAAAATTCTGGCCAACTTAGGTATACTATAGAAAAGAATTTCCTAAAAATATTGAAAGATGTATTGAAAGTAGTTTAAAAAGGTTCCGATAATCGAGATATAATCGGCTTTGGCGGGCCGCTCGACCTCTGTCTGTAGAATCGTTGATTTTGTGAATTTCTTTCTGAAATCTTCGTAATGTATTCTTTAAATTTTGTACAATCAAAATATTCAATAAAATAATCATTATTTTTTAAAATGTTACAGCAGGATGTACACTTAGCACCCGATATACACTGCAAAAATTAGTTCTGCAGTATAAATTTCTCCTACTATTGTCGCTTCTCAAGTAATTGTTAGTAAAATAGTAATAATAACAATTTTTTATTTGGTCATCGATGATCGTAGAATTTTTGAATTTGTCCATTTCTCCCCCAATAGTCGTCAGATTTGTTTCCCGTTAAATCAGTAAATTTTAAAGTAATATTGTCGCCTTAAGATTGCTTATCAATTTGTTGTTAAGAATTTTCGGATTCGGATTCGGTGAACGCTCTCGATGAACACGATTATAGAATTTTCAATTTTGTCCATTTTCTGTGCGTATTTTGGAAATAACGTCATAAAGAACAGTAAAAAACGGCAATATTAGTTGGAATTCGAGACAGAGAAAAACAAAATTAAAAAGTCTATAACCAGGAGTCTTCTTACAGACTAACAGGAATTACTATTAATAAACAACAAAAATGCAAAAACGTTTGTTGATAAAGGGACAAAAAGTAAAGTCTAGGATAAGAGACAGATTCTGAAATAAATTATTAGAGCAACAAAAGTAGTTGAAATGGTCATGATACATGGTCACGACCGTGGTAGTAATTACAGACGATATGTAAAAATATATCGACTATAAGAGAAATCTAGATTTTTTAGTTCAGTTCAGTTCAAAGTCACAAAAGAAAACGTTATTTATGACGGCTGTGGTTAGTGGATAAGCGTTTTATAAGTCAAACATTTTTTGGGTTTGATCGTGAATGTTTTCCAACTATTGTAATAGGTATATTTCACGAATACCTGTTGGTACTTCTGAGGAGTGCATCACAAGTTTTATATTCACCTTTTACCTTTTAATATTAAAGAAAATTCTTCCCCACACCCTGAAACATTTTGTAATGGCGCTCATGTACCCAGGGAAACACCCTATTTTATGATACAAAAATAGAATAAATATGTGTCGAAAGTTGGATGTTTCCAACTATATAACAATATTCTTTAGAAGAAAAAAGTGTGACACTTTTTGTAGAGACTTAAAAGATCTAGAAATTTCCTAGTTCCTGTCGTTCGATCAATACAAATCAAAATATTGTTAAAAGCCCAATTCGGTCATCCTTGACCGTGAATAACTCGTTACGCAGTCACGGTATCGATGGGGACTGTTTGAACGTTTTTGTACATGTTCGAATTTGTGATATCCAACAAAAGGTGTAGACAAAAGTCCCTGCTGAGTTAATTCCGAAGTTAAATAGCTTTATGTGTCTAATGTCATTACGCTATCACAAATACATTTACTCTGACTAACTACTCCGAGATAGAAAATTTGATATCAAGGGTAACAATCAGTGGCGTACCTAGAGCTTTTGCCGCCTGGGGCGGTCACCAATTTGCCGCCCTTTCTAAGTCAATCCAAATTAAGTGATGGTGGTTATTAACATTACTGGACACAGTGGCGGATACATATAAAACTCAAGGGGGGGGGGGGGGTGCTAAATGACATCTTGAGTCCGACCTCCCATTTCAATGAAAAAAAGACCCGGCGCGTTAACGTGCGCAATGATATTTTGATCTTGTAATTTCCTGCAAGTTGCGTATCTGTATAATCTGTGCTATGGGCACACATACAAGACCTAGCCGGTAAGATCACAATCGCTTTCTTCTCCGCTGTACCAACAAATTCCCGCCAAGGGGGGGGGCGCGGGATCCTGCGCCCAACCCCCCCCCCCCCCTGTATCCGCCCCTGCCTAGACATCAACAGAAATTAATAAACACAACTTTTATGTCTTTTGGTTAAACAGATTGTACCCATGGATTGTACAAATAAAATCTACATATAATAATGTACAATATACATAACATGTAAGCGTGTTCATAAATTTATCCTTCTTGCTCTTTTATTCGAAAATTCTTGAATTCTGTCTATAGAAAGTATCGGTAGATTTCGCCATCATAAATCGCTCATTGTTGAACAAACATGGTGTTTTTTATCAATAGGGTATTCCGGTGTTTTTGAAATTGTCATTTTTTACAAAGTATGGGTGCTACTGTTTACTACTTCACAAGTAAAATATCAAACATTGTTTTAAATTAAGAGAAATCGTTGTTTGAAGTTTGAATTAGGATTGGTCTTTGTGACGTCACAAAGACCGCTCAAAGTGAGCGACTTGACAACGTTGCTATATCTAGGGTGCACGTAGTAAATTTTTGTCTTCTGTTGTGTCAACGTTTAGAATCGCTCGTTTGTTGACACCTGCTTTGGTTATTGAGGTTATATCAAACACTTGTTCAAAATGTATAAACTCCAACGCCGACATTGTTCTGTGCCGGGCTGTAACAACAGTAGAACAGTAACTCCTGATAAGATTTTCTTTACATTGCCGACTACCGAGATGAGAGATGTTTGGCTTCAAGTTTCAATGATCAAATCATCTCTCAAAAAAGTTACCTTTATTTGTTGTCAAACAACAGGGTCGCCAACCGTCAACTTGGCCGATCAGCTGTTCAAGAGCTGTCCGCTGTTGCCACCGCTACTAGGGATCGGTAATCATCGTGTATTTCCGAGGGTGGTCGGTGAATTCAAACGAAATGCACTTTTAATTGCAATTATCTTATAGAAAAACTAAATCAAAAAGCTCATAGCTTAACTATATGAATCCTCATAAATTGTACAATAGGTTAAACCGAATATCTGCTTAAATTTTGACATGACCGGAATACCCTATTTTAGTTTGGAAAAGGTTTTTTCACAACTGACCCCACTTACGACTATTGTTAAAACAATTCTTAGCAATATTACTATGTTTGGAACAGTTTCCCAGCCTGTATTTTTGAATGAATATTAAAAGTTCAAGAGGCCTTTGTCTGCTTTTCCAATTGCTCGTCGTCAATGACAAGAGAGTTATATATTCACGTGATATTCAACATTTGTGACCTCGGATGCGAAAAGGGACCTATCGTGTCAAAATATCGATTTTAATGGAATTCTTGAAGAGCGTACTTCTTTCTCCAAGAATTGCATCAAAAGAAAAAATTGATATTTTGACACGATAGGTCCCTTTTCGCAATTTTGTGTTTACAAGATTATATGGTATGTATTAGGAAATCATACTTTTTTGCAAGGACATGTAGTTGCTCAAAACAAACTGTTATTTCTTGGAGAACTCTATCCAGTGACAAAAGCATTTCCCGTTGTATCTCCTCTTCTAAAATACCTATATCCCCACGTCTCGCGAATGTTCACCACTCACAATCTTTTTCCTTCTAACTCGACGGCCAGTGGAAATCTCCAGCTCTTCACACATTTTTTTTGGCTGCTGTGCGTTTTGCATTAGCGTGCCCCTTTGTCCACTGAAATACATTTGTAAAAAATTTGTTTGAAGTCACATTGATGGATATTTAACCCCTTTGTCTGGAGATATTGTTATAGGTCGTTAACTTCCAGAAGAACGGATTAATTGAGCTAGCACAGAAACGAAAAAGATTCCAATGAGTGGAATGATATTCCAGAGTCTGATCGTGTTTTAATATGTTTTTTCCTCAGATATTAGTTTGTCCAACGCACTTAAAATGTTTGTGAAATGTTTTTTTTACAATTATTATTACTACTTCTACTCTTGCGTTCCAACGAGTATCTGCACTGTGCTTAACACGCACCTTGACCAGTGACAGAAAGTAAAATATCTCATCAATGAGTGGAAGACGAAAAAGCGAAAACGTGAAAAGTGTTCATAGTCCCCAAAAAATGTTCTGGACGTTACTGTAGCAGAAGCTGCACGTACACATCCCAAGTTTAAAGAATGGTTTGTACATGCTTATCCACATGCAGAATTTTCTTTTCTTGCAACGTCCTTGACCGATAGAGTCGCTGTTTGCAATAACAACAAAGTCCCTAAAGAAATTATTAGCAGAGTTGTTTATAATCGTTAATCATTGATTCTGTTGATAACAACATTATTATAGTATATTTATTTTTAAATAAATTAGAAATATAAAAAATGCCGCCCCAAAACACGTGCCGCCCGGGGCGGACCGCCCCCCCACCCTCGGTACGCCACTGGTAACAATGGTCTCGGAAGACTTCATTACGATATTTTGACATACCTGCTATTTTTTTCAAAAACTGTTGGAATGGACAAATTTTAATCAACATTTAATATAGTAGATAATTAAAGAGTGGTTAAAAAATAATTTTAAATGAGCTTATTATACCGTGTCAGACAGAAAGCTGGAATCTAATGGGAAACATTTCTCCTATTAACTCCTCAGAAAATTGTTTTGTTCATAAAAGAATTGTCTTAGACCTAAAATGCAAATGTATGTATTTGCTTGCAATGTACTAAAACTATAAAACACGCTAAATTTAATTTTGTAATTTAAGGTCAAAGCTATACAAAAATATTGTTTGAAATAAGTATTTGGAAATATTACATGTCTTTAAAAACTTTTTTCAACTAGCATTTTTGCATAGATTTTACCCTAAACGTACATATTTTACTTTTCATAGTGTGTTATAGTTTTAGTAACACTCGATACATGCAAGCGGCTAATTACATTCTAATGTTTACGTTTTAGGTTTAAGACAATCCAGAAACTTTTATGAATAAAATTTTCTGAAAAGTAAATAATACCAATATTTCCCATTAGTGTCCATTTCCCAACTTTCTGTCAGGCACGATATGTATCAAACAATCAAAACAGAAACAATGTATTATTTATCTAAAACATGTAGAAACTTTATTAAGGAAAATGTTAACTTATTTTCTAAGTGTTGCTATTCCCATTTTACTTCCTCCTACATTTCGAGACTACCTTTGCTTAGGCTGCGTTATTATTTGATAAAAATACCATTCATTTGTCTGAAGTATTGACTTTATCTGCAGAGTATCAGGAAAAACAAGAATTAAGATTAAACGTCATAACTCCCACACTAAACCCAGACGTAGTCACCCATCAGGGTGGACATTTAAGAACCTTACTATAAACAATGTCTAGTTATGTACCACAATTGACTTGCCATTGACTGACTATTATGGATTATTATTATTATTATTATTATTATTACTATTGTAAACATTATTAACTTCATTATTCTCACGTTTTGCAATTCTAATTACAATGCTATGCAAGTCTAATTATAAATTGTTATTTTTTCACTGCCTTGAAAATAGTCATGTTTTTAGCGATTTCCTGGTAATGTTACGTGAAAGTAAGAGTTATAGATTTAGGGTAGTACAAAAAAGAATCCCTTAAAAGGTCTCAAAAAATAACAAAATAAAAACGATCATCTTTAGACTATCTAGGTGTAACGAATAAAAACGGAACTACTATAACCGCACCGATAAAACAGAAACCGCAAAATAAAACAAACCGCACGCACAATCGGTGTCACAAATCTCTTGTTAGATTCCGATAATAATTCTAATTGTTTGTATACTTTTTAACACAGAAAAAATCTATTTTATCAGTCAGCCTATTTGACCTATTTACAGGCCAAACTCATCAAAACATTGAGCTGGTCTCAAACAACGACCGTTTTTTAATTTGGAATGAATTTTACTTACATGCTTTAGCCAAAATCAGCAAATTATCACTAGTAGCACAGAACTCGAACCTGTGTTGAGTGCGATTTTCATTAATGTAGTGCATATGACAATAAGTGCGCATGCGCACTAAAACAATCGATTTCGAGACCACCCTTCACATGTCGGAAAATACATCCAATAAAATAATTTGATCGTTATCTAATGTTACTATTATTATTATTAATTATATCAATTCTGTTTTCATTCTAGTTTAATTTTTCTCTGTGGAAATCAATATCACTTTATCATTTAGTTTATGTACAAACATATCTAAAAATCGATCATTTAATAAATAATTCTGTTCAAGATCCACCAGTATAGGTTACATTTGATAGACTTTCGAAGAAATACACCAGAAAATCCTCAAAATTATAGCACGTAACACAAATATCCGCCATAGACAAACCAAAGCGCTTCGAACGCCAAATCTTCATTTTTAACTGATAATTATGGATATTATGTCGTCTACCGTGAACATTAAGCGATAACCCTGTCGTAATTTGCATAAACAATCGTACTTACATGCTTTCGGTCGTTGATAATAACCAAAAATTGTCTTTGGGTAACAGAAATACCACTTCGAAACGGAAAACTGCGTATTGATATTCGCTGACGTCACACTGCTGTAACGCGGGTGCGCATAGGATGGCGGATTTTCCGATTTCCGAGAATTACCATAGGTCAGGAGAGACTTCATTAATAAAAGCTCTCTGGGGGAAATGTGGGGCGCCATCTGTTAAGGCGTAGGCGTACGAACGAGGTGGTAGTTTTTCTTCCTCGGGGCGCGTTGGTGGAGTTGGTTCGAGCCCTGTGGCAACATGAATGAAATTGATTAGTGGCGATGCCGATGGTATGAACGGAAAAGCGTCTTCGATGTAGGTAGTAGGGTAGATGAGATGTTTTCGTTTTAGTGTGTAGGTCTGTCTTTGGAAATCTTTCCGGAAAAATGTAGATAATTGCTGCCAATACGGTTGGCCTTCTATTGTTTATAATACAGTATTATTAATAAGTACTGCTATTTCAGGACTGTATTTTAAATGTTTGGTTTAGTATATTATTTGACGAGCACGTATAACTAAGAATATAAATCGCTGGCGTGTAAACATGCGAGCGATTTATATCCGTTGTGTGCGAGTCGAATACGACGTTTTATCTACGACTCATAAATTTAATTTTATATCAAATATTTTATATGTATTTGTCAATGATGGCGAGGCGAACTGTCACATAACTGTCATGCACGTATGTTTTGACAGATTTTGACACTAGCGTAGTATAATTATGACAGTTCGTTCAAATAATGAAGTCATTATTTGAACGAACTGTCATTATTATACAACGCTAGTGTCATTATAATCATTGGCGTCTATCATGATGGGGATTACATAGTCATAGATACGTATGCAATAAACTTATTATATGTGAGTCGTAGATAATAAATATTTAAGACGAAAAGACTATAATTTATGAATTAATCTTACTCAAACACCTGCCCTCTGGATGTCATGGCCCCAACTAACCTATAGCTGACTATCTATATTCGTTGACAATCAACGATACAACTATGTATAACCTAAATGTCGGTAAAACAGTAATAAAATGTACCCAAAGGTTAAAAATTTGTTGTCACAGATACCTATTTTATAATTTCATATCCGCCTGTTTTATTTACAAAACAAAAAGTTTACATACATATACTTACATTATTTATCTTTATGTTTGTACACCTGTTTTCAGGTAAAATCAATCTCCTTTGGACTACTAATAGAGCTGACCTTCAATTGTTTATTACGTATCATTAAACATAATTATTGTTAATTTGGGGACGACATTCGGCGGAAGCAAGAGGCACTGTACGCCCGGCATCAACACACTAATGATCACCTCCACCAAAACTATCCCGTGTCCACTGCGCATCCTAATGTTTACATTTCTCCGAACGACTTCTAAGTGGCCGGGCTCTAAGCAATTACTCATGAGAACGTAGTTTGCAGCACGAGCCGTAGGCGAGTGCTGCAAAACGTTCGAGTGAGAAATTGCCATTACTTGCGAATGGAATACTATACTTTTTCTACGACCATGCAATGAATTTTATAAATTAATTTATTGTATATAAGACGGCTGTATGTCACTATGACGGTTTATAGGATTTTGACAGAATAAAATTATTTGGTGCGCTTTTCACTTAGCGACGCTGTCAATGGCTAGACAATGTCGCTAAGCAGTGTATCAAAACACGATGGAAATGAAAAATCCAGAGCTGTGATTGGTTCCAATTTCTCACGACTCGCGAGGTATGAGGAGCCAGGAATGAAATATTTGCCGTGTGTGGGGAATGGTTAGTGTTACATATCATAAATTGCCATGATAATGAATTTATTCATCAAAAGGAGTAGAAAAACGGATTTGTTATTCCGGAAATGGATTTTTCGATTTGATTTTCCTGGTGTGTCTTGAGACATTGGCTTGTTATGCCCCCCCCCACATTTAATGTGGTGAGGGTATATTGAGTTTGATTCAACATTTGTAACACCCTTAAGGAGGCGTGGAAGAAATAGACAATCTGAGTTAAGTTTGCAGCGTATACAGCTTATTTATTTGTTTATCACGGTATTCTACAGAAATCTCTGTTTTTGTTTAGATATTTGTAGTTAATTTTTTAACGGAACGTGCAGAACAACAATCTAACGAAACAAAGTAAACAAACGTCCGATTTTTAAAATAGGCGACCATTGACCGCGCGCATATCAAACTTAAGAAAACATGCATATGCTCAACCTTGGATTCGAACCGAGGAACTTGAATAGTACTGCACACGCCACTCTTGTAATCAATTATCAATATTGCAGATAGTAATTTAAAACCGGCCACACACGTTCAGTTTCAACTGACAGTTTGAACTGTTCAGTTCAACTGTACAGTTTAACCTCAACGTGTGTGGGAATTTCCTAGTTGAACTCAAATGCACAGTTAAACTGAGATGAATGAAGTTTCATTTTTTGAATGGTTCAACTGATTGTTGCGTGTGTCAATCTGGGGGTTCAACTGTGCAGTTCTCAGTTCAATTTGTTTCAGGAGCCAGTATCTTTAATTGTGTCTTGTAAAGATGTCGCGTAATAAGTCAACCCAGTGATGGACGATTTTATTGCAGCGTACAGATCGTAATCTTGTCTGTGGCAATTAAAGAGTCATTACTATCATTACCGTAAGGGCCAGAAATCTCAAGGTAGCAGTTAATCTTTTGCGTGGAGTTATTGCTGTTCTCATTATTGTATCTTTCTTCAGCAAAAGCAACTTTTGGTACGCCGTTTCCGTCATGTACAAACAATTGCGAAAATCTACTGGTTCCCCACTTAACTCTTTCTATAAGCTGATGTCCGAAGATTGAGTTCGTCTTTGGAACCACTTCTTTCGCCACTGTTTACGCTTTTTTGATTTGTTACCTTTGACGTTTTTTCCTTGCAAAATTACACAAAGTAAGCCGAGAGCGACAAAATCGTCCTGCTCCATTATAAAAACTGAAGGATTGAACTGTAAGTGTGTGTGCTTTAAAGTGTACAGTTTCAACTGGAATGTTCAAACTGTCAGTTGAAACTGAACGTTTGAGTCCGGCTTAAAAATGTCTCTGAAATTATCTTACATTAGGTTTGTGGAGAATGTACTTAAAAACATCTGATGCCATTAGCAAAAATATTGGTTCTCTAACGATCTTTTTGTAGGTTTATCTTTGGATATTTGCTTCCGAAAATATAGCCAGTTTCAAACTACATACCACAAATTGTCCTTCTATTGTTTATTATATATTAATATTAATAATTGTTATTAATTTCGGGATGCACACAATTCCTATTAGACAGCAAATAAAACACAGGTTCATCTTTACTCATAAAGTAGATATATTTTTCATCTCATAACTTCAACAAGTACATACTTATAAACATTCAGGTGATTTCCAGTTAAACATTCACAAAAATAGTGGATTATGTCTTAAAATCCTGAGTATATAGCAACGACATATTGCACCACAAGCCCTACTTGTGATACTTTGAAGGCACAAACGGCATCTTCGTCACAACAGCTTCGTACAATTTATCCCTAATTTTCAATTGCAAAGGAGTACCGGCTTTACTGAATTCAACGGGCACGTAACCCATCGCAACATTCTTCCCTAAAGATGGCGCTGGACAACCTGAGGTTACGCTACCTAAAACTTTCCCACCGCGTTCGTCCATGATCATGGCACCATTTCTTGCTGGAGGGCCTCCAGAAGACACTAAACCGATTCTTTTGACAACCGATCCAGACTTGATTTCGTTGAGAATGATCTCAGCACCTGGAAAGTTTGCTTGCTTCCTTCGCTCTTTGGCTACTAACCATGTCAATCCGGCTTCTACCGGTGTTGTTTCTTCTGTTATGTCGGTGCCGTACAAGCATAGACCGGCTTCTAGTCTGTAAAGAAATTTGAAATTAGTATAAATTCCGATGTAAAAAAAAATTACGAAAGAGAAACCAGGTGAGAAGTAAATTTAAAATTAATTAAAAGATACGGTCTCAGCCCGGAATCGAACCGGAGTCTTTCGTCATTATTACATATATACCTTATATTCAAACCAGGGTTGTTATATTTTAAAACATTTGTTTCAAAACATTGTTTTAAACATATTTTAAAACAAATATTTTGTTTTAAATCATTTTATTAAAACATGTTTAAAACAGTTTGTTTTCAATGCATAAAACACTTGTTTTAAAACATTGTTTTAAACATGTTTTAAAACAAATATTTTGTTTTAAACATGTTTAAAACAGTTTGTTTTAAATGATTAAAATACTTTGTTTTAACACATTGTTGTGTAACACAAAAATAACAAAATTTTAAAACAAATATTTTGTTTTAAACTATTTTATATTCAACTTGTTTAAAACAGTTTGTTTTAAATGTTTAAAACATGTGTACTACCGAAATTTGGACAACATATTTAATTATTTAATCAGAGTTGTATGCTGGCCTTCAAGATTTTTATGCATGGATCAATTAAAAAATCAAAAAAATTATTAAATATTGTATTTATTAATAAAGAAAAAGTTCTTTATAAAATATAATAATACATTCAGTGATAGCATGTAACTACAATAAACAAAAACTTTTATAATAACTTCATAACATACCGGGCGACCCACGCCATAGGTACTCCCGTTTATCTTTTTGTTTATAAAACTGGACGAATGAAATTTGGGAAAGTGTTAATAGACAAAAATTCCGTTATTTGAGATACTCTTGAGGTTAATATGACTTTCCGGGTTTTCCGGAAATGACGTCATCATTGAAATTTTAAATGGCACCCTATATTCTTTGTGTGATATATTCTATCAGGATGACATTCTGAACACAAAAATATATCGATCGTCAATTTTTATCACGAACGCAACGCCAAAATAATTTTTTTGTGTATTAACCTTGGTGGCTATGGATTGGTGAAAATAGTCGAAAATTGTCAAATAAACACTAACTAAATCGATTTCGGCTGACATTGCATTACTGGCGCCCTTTAGCGTGACAACAAAAAGTCATTCACACAACAGATTTAACTCCACTGAGAACTGACGTATGAAAAAACGCCGATGAAAATGTTTACAAATAAAACAATTGCGTGATTTAAAACATGTTTAAAACAATTTTTATTCTTTATTTAAAACATGTTTTTTTTTGTGATTTGAAACATGTTTTTTTTTTCATGTTTAAAACATGTTTCTTTTTGCGAAGTGTTTAAAAACATTGTTTCGTGTTTAAAACCATCGTTTTATAAAAAAAAAACATGCTTGTTTTGTTAAAAATAAACAACTCTGATTCAAACCGACTAAACTAGATTCCTAAAAAAAAACAATTACGTATTAAAAAAAGATTTTAGATAAATATTCGTAAAACATCCGGAAACGCCCTTTTTTGGTAATTACCTTTTCAAAATGTTGATCAGACACTCAACTATTTTTTTTTTTTTAAATTGAATATTTAGTGATCTCTACCAAATAAATAGCCGACGTTTCGCACTCTGTTGTAAGAGGCATCTTCAGGACTAAGGATCGACGATCCTCACAATGCCTCTTGCAACAAAATGCGAAACGTCTACCTATTTCAAAGTCAACAACACGGTTTCCACCCGAGAATCAAGAACGACATTCTTAAATTAATAAAAAAAATATAGATATCAGAAAAGGTCAAAGTCATTTCCAAAAATAACATATGAGGTAATTTGTAAAAAAAATACCACACATTAGAAAAAAACGAGGAGTTATAAGATTCTATTTGGAGTTACGACGTATTACTACTTTTGTTGTAGACATGGTTGTTTAAAACAGTTTGTTTTTAAAACAGTGTTCTAAACATGTTTTACAACAAATATTTTGTTTTAAACATGTTTTAAACAGTTTGTTTTAAATGTTGTGCTTTAAACGTGTTTTAAACTACCGATATTTGAACAGTTGTTCTTGTTTTTCATAAAATATAGTAATACAATATCAGTGGTAGCAAGTAAAATAAGGAATGAAAAAACGCCGATTAAAATACTTACAAATAAAATAATTATTGCAGAATTTAAAACATGTTTAAAACAAGTTTTATTCCTGGTTTGAAATAAGTCTTTTTATGTGTGATTTAAAACATGTTTTATTTCATGTTTAAAACATGTTTTTTGCGAAGAGTTTAGAAAAATCGTTAAAAAACACCCTATTATAAAAAAAAATCTGATGTGGCCAGGCACATGACTTTATCATACTATATATAAAATTAATAGTTTAGCTGCATGAGATTCTATTTGATCGAGATCGGCTATGTCTGCATTAAAATAAAACTAGTAGAACTAGTCAAATATCTCGATTAAAGCTGTGTTCGGATATTGTACTCCGTTGACAGCGGGTACACCGTCCAAATGACACTTACGTGTTATTGGGTGTAAAAAGTGTAACGGTGTTCAATATCCGAACGCAGCCTACATTGACAGTAGCGTTTTCAAGACATTAGCGTTTGACACTAGCTACTGTCATTAGAATCAAAATAATCTGACATATCCTGGCTACTAGTTTTAAAGCAGTACGCCAGATCTCGATGAAATAGAATTTGCTCATGCGGCTAAACTATAAATTCTACCAAAAAATGTCATAGTGATAAATTATTCAGAATTTCCTCTCCTTTAATTTATTATTTAACTATTTTGACGACATTACACAAATAGCGGCTCATTTGCAAAATCTTCGAAAAATGCTATGAGTAAACCACCAGTTCCTTTGGAGTCTTTTCAACAGAAAGCTTTTCAGCTCTAAGTTTAGTTATAAAACTTCTAAATATGAAGTTTCGTCCCGATACCATTAGTAGTTTCTCCGGAATCGTCGCCACAAAAACGGGTACACACACACACACACACACACACACACACACACACACACACACACACACACACACACACACACACACCCGCACACGCACACGCACACGCACACGCACACGCACACGCACACGCACACGCACCCGCACGCGCACGCGCACGCGCACGCACACGCACACGCACACGCACACGCACACGCACACGCACACGCACACGCACACGCACACGCACACGCACACACGCACGCACGCACGCACGCACGCACGCACGCACGCACGCACGCACGCACGCACGCACGCACGCACGCACGCACGCACGCACGCACGCACGCACGCACGCACGCACGCACGCACGCACGCACGCACGCACACACGCACACACACACACACACACACACACACACACACACACACACAGACTTTTTTTGTACCTTGGTCAAAAATGTTCAGGGGACCCAAAAAGACATATTTCCGCTAAAATCTCAAAAATTTTTTTTGGCATGATTACAATACATACTGCGTATGATAAAGTAAAAATGTTTGTTTTGTTTAGAATAAAAAAAATCGTTTTTTACAGCAATTCTGGTTGTAGATGGTGCTAGTGTGGAGAACCCCAGATATTTTTCACATACAAAAAGTACTATTATGCAAAAATCTACCGTTTTAAAGAAATAACTTAATTACGTCAATTGTAATTTGTATTCAAACTACCTGAAAAATGCAAACAAAAGAATACTTATTGTTTTATTGGTGTTGTTTTTGAGATTGAAGTGTTGATAACGCTAATTATGTTTCTGCAGCGTGTGGTATGTAGTCTCTATACAGTCTCTGTAACCTGTTACAGTTCCTGAGGAAGTTGGAATAAGCCAACGAAATATAGAACATTAATAAAATTGTCAAATAGCACGGACTAAGGAATTTTAACGCCCTTTAATCCCAAAAACCACACACCAATTGTTACGCATAGTAGGGCAAAAAACAAAATTAACTAAATTAATGTTTTATGTAGAATCGTAATAATCAATAGAAACATCTTTCCCAGTAACAAAATAAAGCGACCTGGTTTCATACAGTCAGCGTAAAAATGCAATTATCTCAAAACAGTATATTTTTACATAATACTTTTGCTAGTAGCTTTTATGTGAAAAAGTACGTAGATTTGAAAAATGGTACCATCTACAGGTGTTCCAATAAGAAAATCGATATTCTTGGAATCGAAATTGTTTAATAGTTAGATAGTAGTAGTCCAATATTATGAACAGCCTGTATACAAACTAAGGCTCCCGTCTCCGACGCCCCAAAACGCTAAAATAACCCACGTCATAATAGGGTATTCCGGTGTTTTTGAAATTGTCATTTTTTACAAAGTATAGGTGCTACTGTTTGCTACTTCACAAGTAAAATATCAAACATTGTTTTAAATTAAGAGAAATCGTTGTTTGAAGTTTGAATTAGGATTGGTCTTTGTGACGTCACAAAGACCGCTCAAAGTGAGCGACTTGACAACGTTGCTATATCTAGGGTGCACGTAGTAAATTTTTGTCTTCTGGTGTGTCAACGTTTAGAATCGCTCGTTTGTTGACACCTGCTTTGGTTATTGAGGTTATATCAAACACTTGTTCAAAATGTATAATCTCCAACGCCGACATTGTTCTGTGCCGGGCTGTAACAGCAGTAGAACAGTAACTCCTGATAAGATTTTCTTTACATTGCCGACTAGCGAGATGAGAGATGTTTGGCTTCAAGTTTCAATGATCAAATCATCTCTCAAAAAAGTTCCCTTTATTCGTTGTCAAACAACAGGGTCGCCAACCGTCAACTTGGCCGATCAGCTGTTCGAGAGCTGTCCGCTGTTGCCACCGCTACTAGGGATCGGTAATCATCGTGTATTTCCGAGGGTGGTCGGTGAATTCAAACGCAATGCACTTTTAATTGCAATTATCTCATAGAAAAACTAAATCAAGAAGCTCATAGCTTAACTTTATGAATCCTCATAAATTGTACAATAGGTTAAACCGAATATCTGCTTAAATTTTAACATGACCGGAATACCCTATTATTGCGCCAATCGCGAAATGCTCGCTACCATTCGATTCTGAAGGTCCTTATGCAACTGCCATCGGAAAGCAATTTCAATAATTATGAAAATTGTTTATGCAAATTTTGGTGTGGACTACAAATATAGAAATGCTTTCCGATGGCAGTTGCTTCTGATTATTGTCTGCTGTAATACACTATAAATGTTAACTATAAGAGCACAAGTTATTTTCTTCTGAACTTCTATACTTGCACTCTGGGGTATTGTAGTGCGTGTTTGTAGTGAGTTGGCAACCATGTTTACAATAGCGACGATTGTGAAAGTACTATATCATCGACTAGAACACTCAAACACAGTCCAGTTTAAATATTTGTACAAATAGAAAGCAATACATTTATTTCTTTAGGTTATACCATACGTCAAATGTAATAAATACGAAATAAAAACAGACATGTTTATAGTAGCTCCATCTACATTTTGTGATTTTTTTATTTCGAAGCTTTGGAGAGAAGTTCGCTACAGTTCGGCATTTGCATTGAGACGGGAGCCTTAAGATGCTGTTTTTAGACAAATAAACCAAAAGTAACTCAAAAAAATTGTAAGGACTATGTACTTAAAGTACTTCATGCACTAAAAGTTTGCGAGAATTAAAAAATGCAGTGTTTCTGATCGTTATAAAATTTCTATATGAAATTTTGAATTGAGATTGTTTTGAAAAACTACGAGCTCCTTTCTGGGTACAGCATTTTTGGCATTTCAATACAATGTTTTTAAAGGGTCACTCCTTAGGTCATTTTGCTCCTATATAACCAACTTTTTTCTTTGCAAAGCACACAGTTATGGAGATATTAACCATTTCATTGCCAAAATGCGTGAGTTTGGCAATGTGGCGTAACAGCAGGTGTTGGAAATAACTTTTTTTTATCAAGTAGTTTTAAATTTCCATGAACGGTTGTTATGATTTTTTTCCGTCGATCGTTTATTTATGAGTCTGTTTAGTGAATAGGAAATCGTTTATTAAACAACTCTATTAATGCACGATTTCTATTAATGCATGATTTGTTATAGCCAATCACACGACGTAAAGGCGTCGTTTGATTGGCCAACCGAACATATGTGAAATGAAACCTTCCAATCAAAACATACCGCCCTCTAGAACTGTCAGTGTCAAATTACATAAATTGTCATATAACCTAAAAAGACATTGGCGAAGAAAAATCTATGTAGACGATGCTAGAAGAATACGATCGACGAACAAATTTTGTAACTAACTCGAATATTAAACGGCGATTAATGATCTCGACAATTAACGCTCTCGCTACGCTCGACCGTTAGACAGTCTCGATCACTCTTTTTAATATACTTGTTGGTTAAATAACTATAAATGCATGCAATAAAAAAGGTCTTCATTTTGTTCTTAAATGCATTTAATAAATCGCAACCGATCCTGACTAAAAAATCTAGGAAGTTGGATAAAATCAAGCTAAATAGTTTTGAATCCAACACGTTAAGAACCAGACTTTTTGTAGAATAAATATACCTTAGCAAAATCAAGGACACTTCGTCTTCGACTGGTTAGCGGGACCAACAACGTTTCACTCTAACGTTATACAATTTTATAAATTCTCCATTTTTTTAGTTCTTGTTATTTCTGGGTGTTTTTTCTGTTTCAATCTCTAATGTTTTGGTACGCAATTTTTATTATAAAATGTTGTTGAAACGTAAAAAGTAACAGAACTTAAAAACAGCGTGCAATATATATATATAAATATATATTGGTTTTCCGTCGATCGTTTATTTGTGAGTCAGTTTAGTGAATAGGAAATCGTTTATTAAACAATTCTATTAATGCACGATTTGTATTAATGCTTGATTTGTTATAGCCAATCACACGACGTAAAGACGTCGTTTGATTGGCCAATCGAACATATGTGAAATGAAATCTTCCAAACAAAACATACCGCCCTCTAGAACTGTCATGTCAAATTACATAAATTGTCATATAACCTAAAAAGACATTGGCGAAGAAAAATCTATGTAGACGACGCTAGAAGAATACGATTGACGAAAAAAATTTGTAACCAACTCGAATATTAAACGGCGATTAATGATCTCGACAATTAACGCTCTCGCTACGCTCGAGCGTTAAACAGTCTCGATCATCAATCGCTCTTTTTAATATACTTGTTGGTTAAATAACTATTAAGACCATACATTATATAATCACAAAAATCAACCGTAGACGTGTTTTCTTCCTCCAAGTTTTAATCAAAGTTTTAACATATGAGTCCCCACGTGCAACTTTTGCAAATATGTATGTAGCACACGAATAATCTTTAAATTTTTACGTGAAGTCTTTGGAAGTACAACATTGCTTTTTGTTTTTATTTAACATTCATTGCCAAAAAATCAATTAAGAAGTACGTGGATTACACTAATGTAATCTCAACAAATGAAATGCATTTATAGGGTGTTTTTTTTTTTAAATTTAGCATGACCTCTTGTTATATTATCTGGAAATAACATGATCTTTGGAACTTTTAATGCCACCCCATGTTTTTTTTTTGTGATAGTCAAGCATATAGATATAATGATGAAATTTAAATAAATTTAAAATTATTAAAATCAAGTGACTATTCTTTTGGAAGATGAAGGCAACCTACATTGTTGCTTCCCTTGAGGTTGATAATCGAAGCTTTCAACTCTATTGCCGGGACCGATGGCTTTAGGTACCTCTCAAAAACATTTCCCAGCCAGCACAAAAACATCGTAGCGACGTTTCTGAGATGTTGAAGTCACAACTTAAACATCCTGAAATAGATCCAAAAACAGTCGCCAGGATGTCACATAACATCCATGTAACATTACCTGAATGTTCACACTGACAATTAGCATTTATAACATTAATGGGATCAAAATGAACATTTTGGATTTTTGGATTTTTGGATTTTTACATAAACATCAAAATTTAACGTTCATAATGCAACGAAAGTCAACGTTCTTGCGATGTTAAATGTCCCATTGTGCTGACTGGATTTCTTTAAAAGAAGATTTAAAACATAGACTTTTTCATACTCTGTCACTTTCTTTGTCAATGTTCATTGTATTCTATCTACTTAACCACTTTACCACAAGTTTCGTAATCACGCCATTGTAATACTTACCTCAAAGAATCTCTGGCTCCTAGTCCAGCCAACTTCACATCCTCATCCTTAATAATTTCATTAGCTATATCCACAGCCTTCATAGAAGGAATTGAGATTTCGAATCCATCCTCTCCAGTATACCCACACCTGGTTACCCTACACGTCTCGACACCACAAACAGCTGCAATCGTTGACTTCATAAACGGAAGATTCGCCAAATCCAAATTTGTGTTCTTCTGCAGAACCGCAGCCGCCTTTGGACCTTGCACTGCCAACAGAGAGCGTTGCTCTGGATCGAAGAATTGAACCTTGGTGTCAGTCGTTGGATTATTTTGCCTATGGCATTCCTAAAAGTTAAATACGTTAGTGAATTTGAGGATTTTGGGTTGACCGGTTTTTGTCGTACCAATGCTTTTGTGAGGAGTTCTTGGTCATGGTCTTTTCTCGCAGCGTTTGATACCACGTATAAGTGATCGTCGTCTATTTTGGTGATGATGAGATCATCTAGGATGCCACCTTTTTCGTTGGTGAAGACTGTTAGAACGGCTGAATTCTTCGGTAGGGCTTTCAGATCTGCTGTACACAATGGTTCCAGATAGTCGATGCAGTCTTTTCCTAAAACATTAAATAGAGTTAGTTATGTAGATGTGTTTTAGCTAGCTACGTTGTTGATATGGCATGTTTTCGCCAAGCCATAAATTTTCATTACAAGCCTTGACTACAATCGATATAAAATTTAATCGACTTGTCGAATTTAAAGTTCTATGTATTATAAAATAATAAGATATTGTTAATAAATAAATAAACACTGGGTATAGTTTTTATGACGCTTTTCTGTCTGATTGGGTGATATGAATATAAATGAGTATACAGTGTGTCCCCCGATGGACCTAACTATACCTATAATGGACGTAATTTTTAATTTCTCGAGAAAAAGTCATTCTTTATAAAGAGTTTTGGATGTCCTAAAAACTCGATAGCCATTGTTAATATTTTGATTTAACATACAGGATAGTTAGAAAACACGAAAATGTTAAATTGGCCGAAGAGTAAACTATCGGTTTTTCGGCATTAGCACAAAAATGTTATAGGTAAAAGCTGTTATATATTTAAATTTATGCTCAGATATCAAATTTCAATGTTGTATTCTAAGTTTGATATTTTATTTATTTTTAACAAAGTAATTTAACAAAACATTACTCCACATGTTCCCCTCCTAATTGTTAATTTTAGAATGTCTGCATTATCATGAAAATATTCGCATACACCATCTGTTTTAAATAACCCCACAGAAAAAAATCAAGCAGCGTTAAATCAGGTGAACGTGGTGGACATCCTATAGGGCCGAATCGTCCAATCCACTTATTTGGAAAATATCTGTTCAACCAATCCCTGACTTGCGCTATGAGCAGGACAACCGTCGTGTTGATAGTGTAGTAAACACCTGAGCTGTAAGCTGGTGTTTTTTCGTCCAAAGTAGGTAGCAACATATCAAAATAAGTGTTTTGGTTTACAGTACCGTCGAAAAAGTATGGTACCATTATTTTCTTGTAATAAATCCCACACCAAACATTTACTTTTTTATATTTTTGAGAATTGGTTGTAATACGGAGATTTGGATTTTCTTCAGACCAATATCTGCAATTCTGTGAACTAACAACTCCATTTGTGGTAAACGTCGCTTCATCAGAAAAAATAATTTTTTTGTAGAAAAATCTATCGACCATAATTCGTTCTCCCATTAATAGGCAAAATTCTAATCGACGAGCATCATCTCTTTCTACTAAAGTGTGTATCAGTACTGGTTTATAAGGATGAAATTTTTGATTTGAAAAGATCCTTTGCAGGTGGCTTTTACTGATGTTCAAGTCTCGAGATCTTTGCCTCAAAGATTTTTTTTTGGCAAGTGTCCACGGAATCGATAGCTAACATAGCTCCTGCGTCATCTTCGCCATTTCGCTTTTTTTTTCTTGCCATTTTTCACGTCTCCTGTTGAATGAAATTTTTTATTTAATTCACAAACACAATTGACAGAAACGTATACCTCAGGGTATTTTCTGTTAAAAACTTCAATAACACGGCGGTACGATACCTTACCTATGCCGTAACAAAAAAATAAATAAACCATAAATAAACCCTTTGCTCTAAAGTCAACATCATGTCAACATACTTTTTTCAATCAGCTTCTATCAGCAAATTGCCTGGATACGCTGTTACTACTGTCAACTGATCAATCATAATTGTGGTCTCTAAAGTTTTTGTTCACCTTTAAATAATGTCTTTTCACTGGTCCGAGATGTAAAATTTAAATAAATAAACCCTTTGCTCTAAAGTCAACATCATGTCAACATACTTTCAATCCGCTTCTATCAACAAATTGCTTGGATACGCTGGTACTACTGTCAACTGATCAATCATAATTGTGGTCTCTAAATTTTTTGTTCACCTTTAAATAATGTCTTTTCACTGGTCCGAGATGTAAAATTTAAATAAATAAACCCTTTGCTCTAAAGTCAACATCATGTCAACATACTTTCAATCCGCTTCTATCAACAAATTGCTTGGATACGCTGTTACTACTGTCAACTGATCAATCATAATTGTGGTCTCTAAATTTTTTGTTCACCTTTAAATAATGTCTTTTCACTGGTCCGAGATGTAAAATTTAAATAAATAAACCCTTTGCTCTAAAGTCAACATCATGTCAACATACTTTCAATCCGCTTCTATCAACAAATTGCTTGGATACGCTGGTACTACTGTCAACTGATCAATCATAATTGTGGTCTCTAAATTTTTTGTTCACCTTTAAATAATGTCTTTTCACTGGTCCGAGATGTAAAATTTAAATAAATAAACCCTTTGCTCTAAAGTCAACATCATGTCAACATACTTTCAATCCGCTTCTATCAACAAATTGCTTGGATACGCTGTTACTACTGTCAACTGATCAATCATAATTGTGGTCTCTAAATTTTTTGTTCACCTTTAAATAATGTCTTTTCACTGGTCCGAGATGTAAAATTTAAATAAATAAACCCTTTGCTCTAAAGTCAACATCATGTCAACATACTTTCAATCCGCTTCTATCAACAAATTGCTTGGATACGCTGGTACTACTGTCAACTGATCAATCATAATTGTGGTCTCTAAATTTTTTGTTCACCTTTAAATAATGTCTTTTCACTGGTCCGAGATGTAAAATTTAAATAAATAAACCCTTTGCTCTAAAGTCAACATCATGTCAACATACTTTCAATCCGCTTCTATCAACAAATTGCTTGGATACGCTGTTACTACTGTCAACTGATCAATCATAATTGTGGTCTCTAAATTTTTTTGTTCATCTTTAAATAATGTCTTTTCACTGGTCCGAGATGTAAAATTTAAATAAATAAACCCTTTGCTCTAAAGTCAACATCATGTCAACATACTTTCAATCCGCTTCTATCAACAAATTGCTTGGATACGCTGGTACTACTGTCAACTGATCAATCATAATTGTGGTCTCTAAATTTTTTGTTCACCTTTAAATAATGTCTTTTCACTGGTCCGAGATGTAAAATTTGAAATAGAACATTCAAGTTTGATATTTGAGGATAAAATTAATTCAAACTAACTTTTACCTATAACATTTTTCATCTAATTCCGAAAAACCGATAGTTTACTCTTCGGCCAACATTTTCGTGTTTTCTAACCATCCTGTGTGTTAAATCAAATTATTAACTTTCGACTTTCTTTATAAAGAATGACTTTTTCTCGAGAAATTAAAAATTACGTCCATTATAGGTATAGTTAGGTCCATCGGGGGACACACTGTATACATTATACTGAAAAAAATTAGTAAATACTTGCTGACAGTGAGCATCTTCTCCAGATTCTTAAACTTATGGTTTGGAGCACGGTTTGGTGGACTGTGGTTTGGAGTATCTACTTCAATATATTGCGATTAAAGTATATTATACTCATGAGCATAAAGTGCATACTCATTTTTATTCATATCACCCGTTGTTGTTATTTGTAGACTATTTGTAGACTGGAACTAAAAGTAGTGGCATATAGGAAATCTTCAAAATCCAAGGGTGTGACGCTTGGGACGTAAACAGCTTCTTTTCGCGCCCTAGGACAATAAAGATTCTTATTGCGCCCTAGGGCTGTGCCCTAGGGCATAAAGGATTGCCATGGTTATATGTCAAATATATCAAATATTTGTCATTCAAATTGTAAATTTTAAACCGCCAATGTCAATTATTGGCGATTAAGGTTATAAGCTTGACAATTAATTGTCTGTACTGTATTGTCACTCATCAATGTCAATAATGTTTATACCCTCGGGCGACTTAAAAACGGTCAACCTCGGGCATAAATTACCGTTAAATGCACTTAGTACATAAATAACTATTTTGAGAATCTCTTGTAATCGTACGGTGTCATGAAACAATGTGTGCTATTTACCCATATTAACCAACTTTCTATTATCTACTATTAATATTACAAAACTATCCATACAATTATTCAACGTCCCGTGAGACACACATTTTTAAATGTTAAACAAAAATGCTAGAATAGCAATTTAATTTATTAAATTAACCATTTCATTTTCATTTGGAATGAAAAGATATATAAAGATAATATTCTTGAATAAAAAGCCTTTTTTTCCAGTAATAACCTTTTCATTGCAGTAACACTACACAAAATATGCAGTTTTTCTTGAAGTTTTCTTCGAGTGTACCTAACCATGGAACTAAACAAACATATTGACTATTTTAATAGTCCCCATGTTATCTTGTTTGATCATTGCATAAAAATAAGCTAATGTTGTACTAATAATACTAAAACATATCTCGTGTAAACATAATCTACAATATCGTTTGCATATTACTGGTTTGTATAGTAGTGAGATCAATTTGTGAAACAGAATACTCATTATCACGGTAATTTGGGTGTTTATGGCAACAAAAAGATATGATGCTATTTTTGGTCATTTCAGTGTAGATTTTGTTTCTCTAATAATAGCGATATTATAGATAAAAGTTGTAAAAGACCGTTTCGACGTGAAGTAATAGGAATATAGGTGGGCATCACATTGTAGAGGGTATTTAATGATCCGCGTGAACTATCCAATTACAAGAGTAATGTGGCATGATTGTTGGGAAACATTCTTATAGTAGGTCATCGATTTTATCACAAACCCACGGGTCGATCCCACAGGTTATCAGTCTCATACTGAACTTATTGTTTGTAGCAGCCTGGGTGGTTATAAAACAAAAATAAGATGTTGCTTCGGTCAGTTATTTGAATATTTTTTATTATAATAATTGTTTCTTATTTTAACTTTATTTATTGTTCTTTATGAGTATGTTTTTTTGCCTGTATCACATTAAACAAATTTTCAGCTCCAAGAAGGTACCTAGTAGTAAACAAATTATGTGCATTCAACAGCTGTTGTACAATAACGTTATGTAAAACGTTCATAATTTCCCTAGTATTTCCTTGCCATCTTGCCGTCTTTCCTTTCCCTTTCATTGCTTCAATCACGCGCATAACTACACGTGCTTCTCTACGTCTTTTTTCTTTTCTAAAAGTAGTGTTACAATCTGAGGTTATGTTCTTATACCTAAAGACAGAAGAAGATAGAAGAATGAAATATTAATAAATTTTTTCTCCTTTTGCGTTCGTCATAAACTCATAACGAAACCGCTTTCGGTGTCGTTATCAAAACACTAGATCACAAAGTTTTAGTAACTTTTAGTTTTCCAAGATTGATGATATCGACGTCAAGTGTCAAATAAGGCTGACATCTCAAACGCTATTGGCTCGCCTCAATCGTATTTGTGAATTTTACCACAACTAACAACTGTTGAAAATAAATTTACTCTAGATTGTAAGAGGACAACCGCATTTTTCGAAATTTATGTAAAAATGTCGCAAAGTAGAAAAATAGTATATAGCACTCGTTTTATAAGACGTATTGGCGCACTCGTTCCATTTGGGGACTCCTCGCTATGCTCGTCGTGCCCAAAACAACTCGTGCGCCCATTTTTGTCTTATAAAACTTGTATTATAGGTACTATTATTTTTACGTCCACAGCATTGTCTGTTTTAGAGATTACGTATTGTTATAAAAATTATCCCGTTAATTTTATTTTCAAGAATCGTAAACAGGTGTTTCTATTTTTAAATGAGAATCTAACTACTAATTGTCACACTCATCTTTCACACCACCTATCAGGATTGACACGTGAAAAACACGAGCTTTTTATTAGCTAAGAAGAATATAAATGAATATATATATTCATACCCCTTAGTTTCTTTAAATAAAGGATAATATAAATACCGCTTTTTATTAAAAAAATGTTTATAGAAATATCTCCCTTAAACCACACGTAAAATTACTTTATTGAACATTTCTGTATTTTTGCAATTGTAGCTATATGTACAAAGCTTTTAACACTCAAAGCAACATATTTAAATATATTTCCTTTGAAAAATCGACACATTTATAAGCTGATGTTTTCACAAATATCTTTTTGTATTTTTTATACGTAATTGCGTTCTTAGTACACTACACAGCGCGTCAAAATTAACGCACCACTTAAAAATTGTCACAATTTTAAAGTGTATTTTCTCTCGAACCGCACATACGATTTTGGTGATTCGTTTGTTGAGATGTAGTGGAGAAATTTCGAACCTTGAATAATTATATTCGTTATATACCTAATAATGAAAAAATAATATCAAAATAAGTTATTTTCTCTTCTTATACAAGAAATAAAAGTATATTGTCCTTTTATCTTTTTATCTAAAACAGGTTTATTTTCTACCAATTTCTGTAATTATAGTATTGGATACACACACCGTCAAACTTGTGGGAAGAAGATGTTATTTGTTTTAAAAGTAGAATCATATATTTCTCTTTCATTTTATACCTACAATACAAGCTTTTAAATAACACGTGAATCTTTACAATCTGAGTCTCCACAACCACCAACACGCACAATCAGAAAACACGAACACGAGAACTGGAGGCAGAGAGAATAAAAAGTTCAAAGTTTCAAAATCAAGAAAATATAACCATGATTGTTTGAAATTTGTATTCATGTAAGAACATGGAAGTGAATTTGAATACACGGTCGCTTTGGGTAGTATGTTCTGAGAGTTTATCTAATGATGACACGAAACCTACAAATCTCGACAGACACCTGCAGTCGGAACACCCAGATTGTGCTAAGAAACCAAATGAATACTTCATTAGAAAACATTTTGCGGATAAATCTCTAGTAAAAGTTTATTATTTAATAGGGTATTTGACTGTATTAAAAATATGGCATGTATTATAGTCATCCTAATAGATTACAGTTTAAGAAAACTATTTGTTATTACTTTTCAAAAAAAAATGCTTTATTTCTATGAAAAACCCAAAATTAAAATTGAATTTTATTCACGTCCTATCACGTGATTGAAAACGCTCTGTAATTGGGTCAGTCTCCAGTGATGTCATTCGTTAGTCCGCCTTAGAGCGCGTTCGGTTTGTCAGGGTATGGTATGGGGAGAGCAATGCTCAGATAACTTGGGTCGGCTGTCTCTCTCTTATATGCAGATAAACGCCGTATGACGTTAGTCCGCCTATTATGCAGCGCGTCACTCTCACCGTAAAATACCGGGTTATCCGAACGCGCTTTTATGCTTCTCCCGTTTGAATTTAATAGCACGAAAGCGTCATGTAAGCATAACTTTGTAGGTTAGGATAGCCCTAACCTTCAGCTGTCAGATCAGATAATACCTTTCGAAAATACGATAGATAACTTATTCTAGTCAGTTTTACTTATGTCGAAGTAATCTTCACAACAGAAAACACTTGTATTGGCGGCTATTTATGTCATTTGGATTTCTACGAGCCAACCAATTTCTTCGCAGTTTCAAATCTTGCGGAACAGCTACAAATACACCATTTATAACCCATTTTTATGTAGAAATTGTGAAAACAACACATCATACAACACAATTACCAAACGGCGACGATGCCGATGCTGACAGACCATATGGGCCGATTTGACATCTTGACATCACATCATCTTGACATCTTGACATCACTAACCGGTGACGTCACACAACAGAAAGTATCGTTTTGGCGGGACTTTTTGTGATTCAATTTTTAACGCTGATTTTTATGAAATATTGAGGAAATAATTACAAAAAATAATGCATTTACAATGTAGAGTGAAGGAATAAACACATTAAGATGGTTTTCCAAAAATAGTCAAATACCCTATTGCGCATCAAATCGTAAAAAGTAAAAGAAAAGGTGTGCAGAACTTTTAGGGCAACATGCTGTTCATAAGCTGAATGTAATTGCTATGTCCGCTAACACAGTGAAGCGCCGAATTGACGACATGGCAGAAGATATTGAAAATCGAGTGATTGAAATGGTTACAAAATCAACGGTTTATTTCAATTCATCTCGACTAATCAAGAGATATAACAAACAAGGTCTTGCTTTGTTTTGGTTTGGGTGCCAAGGAGAGTTAAAGTAAGAATTTCTCAACTGGCTCAGAGATTTGGCTCAGAGAGGAATGTGTTGGCATCTGTACAGATAGTGCATGCACTATCTGTACATCGGTAGCATTCAACACCCTGTATAACATTTAGAAGAATTTTACCGGTGTGTCGATAATATTTTACCTTCACAACAATTTTGCCGGACAACTTTTTTCAAACGGTCACAGAGGATAATTTATAAGTAGTTGAAAGTAAGCGTGCGGCTGTCCTTTTTTAATGAAGAAAATTAATATCTCAGAAATGACACATGTCAGGTATAGGTAATGTAACATAAAATTGATCTATAATTTAATAAAAATTTCATAAATGCGATCAAATACAGGGTGTTTCATTTGAAATATAATTGAAATAAGTTGACATCATTTCCGGTGTAACCGGAAGTAACCGAAAACTCATAATATTTTAGTTGAGACGATCGTGTCCAACAATATAAATCCACAAATTTTCAATCTCTCATTTCATTTGGTTTTCAATATACTTCTAATGGCAGCTCGTCGTGGGGGACCTGTATAATCAAATAGCTTATATTATTTTTATATATTATTTTAGGTATCTAAAACCGGTTTTTAAATTTAAAAAACGCTATGAAACATTTTAGAATATCCTTAAAAACAGTTTTCGAACCGGCTTTTAAAAACCGACAAACCCTACTCTCAATCCTGAAGATTCCTACAGTGCTCCACTGGTATGTTTTCCTATTTCTATTACGTGCACGGCTTATCATTGCTGTTTTTCTTGTATCTTTGTTAATTAAAAAGGCAATGGTACAAACCACAGAATACTACAAATATCGACAAAAAAATATCCTTATTTTTGCACCTTGTAACAGAAATTTGGATAAATAAACAGACCAAAAGAATCATAAAAATAGGATAAGCGGCTCGAGAGCAAATGAAATTTGAAATTCGTTCGCGTGTTTTAATTATTCTAAACAAGTATTTATATAACTAATATATGTACATTCTTTTCTGATAGTTATAAATATTCTTCAAATACCACTTTATTTATTTATTCATATCAATCAAAAAATTGTAGCATTTTGTTTATGGCGTCTGATGCTCCCGCAATTGAAAAATGAGCTAGACTGATTTGTCTCAAAGCTCCATAGAAACCAAAAAGTTTCATAGCAACATAATATGCATAATGCATATATTTGATGTATAATTTCTTCCTAAAAAATGTTAATTCCATTTGATTTCTTTTAATATTGAATATAGAGGTAGATCATTTGTAGAGAGCAGACCAAATTCCATTTTAACAAGCCACATGTTTTATAGGCGTTTCTAGTTTTTGATACTCATTGAAATGTACAGAGTGATTCATGAGCCATACTCTTTAATTTTCTGTTTTTGATACTCAACAATTTTTTCTGTGAAATCCACATCGTCGTAAATTAATTCGTTTGACATTTATTTTTTGTACCTATTCAGTTTTTGTTTGTTAAATAATTAATATTATTTTGCTTATATTTAGTTAGTATTTAGTATTTTTTAATTTTTTAATGATAAAAATGTTTTAATTACTAACAGGTCTATTTGGACCTGTAACTTTTGAACGAATAAATTTAGGGACTTTTGGTTTGCACAGTTCAATTTATAATTTAAATGCATTTCGTATTAAGATCTTTAGTCATTTCTTAAAACTACGGTTTATTTCAATACTGTATACCTTTAAACACTAGCTTTTCTAATCCAAAAACAAATACCATTTACGTCAATAAATCTACAATTGACGCACGAATCCAATAATAATCTTCCAAACAATTCTACATACATTCACAATTAATTTAACAACTTACCTCTAATTTCCGTTTGCAGCATGTGTGAAACATCAAAAAGCGAAGCACTGTGCCTCGTGAACAGGTGAGAATTGGTGATGCTCTGGTCCGCATATTGCACCGGCAGAACATATCCCCCGAAATTAACCATTTTCCCGCCATTTTCCACGTGAAAATCGAACAGGACCGTCTTGGTCCCTTGCGCTTCAGTCGAAAATAACTTGGACCGCGCAATTCTTGCAAATGAGTGAGCCGTTTTTGAGAACATCTCTACGAGTGTGCAGTTTTCAAACTCCCGGGTGACACGAGTTAGAGAGGTTCGTTATCCGGCAGTGTTTGTTCACTAAATACGCTGAACCTTCCTTGGTACTGATAATGTGACTGAGAATTGAGAACCGATCTGCAAACAAGGTCAAAGAACATGTGAAACATGTGAGTATAGTTGTGTGTTCTTACGGACGTAATCGATGAGACGAAAGTGTGAAAATGTTTGGTAATAGTAGGCTCACGCTTAGTAATTGATATCTACAGGGATAATCAAAAGATTACGAGAATTATGTGTAGGGTTACCAGGTCCTCTTTTAACCGGACAAGTCCTCTTTTTTATAGGTCATGTCCGGGTCCGGTATCTTTTCCCGATTTTCCCCGAAATGTCCTCTTTTTTAACAAAATCATAAAATACCTTAATACCGGACAAAAAGAAGCAATTTTAATAAAATATAATAAACAATTTTGTCACATTGTTTTAAGTCGCCTTAGGACGGTCGTTGTAGTGCATCCCGAGGTTATTGTTTAATGTTTGTTTACTGTAATATCAGGTAAAAATGTTTTACTTCTGTTAGTCTGTTAGTAATTGTCTTAAATATTTTGATGTATTAATTACTATTAATTGAACGGAGATCATTATTTTTCCTTGTCCTAATTTTCTCTTTGACGTTTGATTTCTGAATTTACATTTCGTCCAGGCAATAGAGCAGAACATCACTGAGTTCGTGACAAAAATAGTATCAGGAAGCAGACGGTCCCAGGTCACGTGGAACAGTCCGTAGATGTATTGTGATGTGTTTTCGACTCGCAAATATCATTACTTAATTTGTTATAATCAAAAAAATCGTGTTTTTCTTCGTTTTTTGCTTGTAAAACCTGAACCGATGGAGTAATCTTGATGTTTTTAACAATTGTAGAGAATGAAAAGACGAAAAAATGATATCTACGCAGGCTTTTGTTGCAGCGCAGGTTTTTAGCGAGAAAGTAGCGACTGCACTGATACTATTTTTCTCACGCGAAAATATCTATTGACTGGTCTAATTGAAATTTGTAATTGATGACCTATAGTTATTTATGTACCAAGGGCATTAAACGGATGTTTATGCCCCTAGGGTGACATTCTCGGGCCTATCGGCCCTCGAGCTTTTTAAGTCGCGCGAGGGTATATAAACATCTAGTAATGCCCGTGGTACATACAAAATTGTATGTCCTACAATGGTTTTGCTCCTCCATTTGAATATTAATAAATATTTGGCGTTATCAAGTGACATGTGTATTTACGGAGTTGAATAACAATACAAACAATTCGGAGTTGAGTGACAATACAGACAATTAATTGTCAAACTTATAACCTTAATCGCCAATAATTTACATTCGCGATTTAAAATTTACAATTTGAATGACAAATATTTGATATATTTGACATATAACCATGGCAACCCTTAATGCCCGCGCGGGCGTTAAGAATCCTTAACGCCTCGCGGGTGTCAAGAAGCAGTTTCTGCCCCTCTATCTAAATGTAAAATATCACTATCTGATCATGTAGGACATGAATATTTTTTTTGCAGTTTTAATTAGTGCATTACTTTAAATGATCCTTTGATATTTGTTATTATTCGTTAATGAATTTATTTCAAATTTGTAAAATTTGATGGGTACTTTCTTAGTTTAATAGCATTATTTTCTCTTAAAATGTTTTAATCTGTCATCTAACTATATTTCCATTGACACCCCCTCCCCCCTGCTTTCCAAACTTTCGGTGTCCTCTTTTTTACTCGGAGAAATATGGTAACCCTAATTTTGTGGGCTCTCGCAACTTTTATAAAGGATATCCTACTTTTTTTCCCGCAAAACTTTTTTTTCGGACAGCAAATGACGTAATGACTACAAAGTTTCTGTAACTTTTAAAGGAATCGTATTACATTTACTAAAAAGGCAATTGGCAGAAAAAAGTGGGACACTTGTATGAAAAAAAAAACGTATGTTAAAATAATTTTGCTCAGCTACATGGCCACTTTTCTTATTTTTTATATTGTAAACTGAAGACGTAGAACTGAGTAGTTATGCTAACGGTTTTTACAAACATACTAGTAACTAGACAACATATTTGAAAACCCAAAATTAGGCCGATTCTATAAAAAATATCTTAATAAAACATCTTTTTTACAGAATCGGTCTGTATTAATGCATTAATTCATACTACTATTTTTTGGTAAATAATATTAATAATTATTCATTATTTACATATAATAAATAACAATCATTGATTTGGTTGTTTTGATTGAATTGATCTACACCTTTTCCTGCTGTTATTTAGAAAGTAGCAACTGATATTCAGAAAGCAACACATGATATTCATCTATCCCGATTTATTTTCAGAAAGTAGCACTTGATATTCATCTATAACGATTTATTTTCAGAAAGTAGCAGTTGATATTCATCTATTCTGATAGTATCAGAAAGTAGCAACTGATATTCAGAATATGAAGTTCAGAAATTGACAAATGATATTCATTGACAAATGATAACCCGACCGATCGTCAGCAGAAGTAGCCGTCGCAAGCTTATTTGATTGCAAGTAAATTATACCAAATATGGAATTGAAAGACAATTGTTGCATTTGCCATGCTACTACGAATCGAATTGCAGTAACCGTAGTTAAAGTACTGCCGTGTAGTCAAATAATTCATAAAAAGTGTGCCGAACCAATTCTACAAAATGATGGAGAAGCATTTTGCCCAATTTGCCATGCGGTGATTGTAGACTCTGAAGTGGTGCATAGAAAATCATACAACAAAAATACTGCACAAGACAAGGAGAGGGTTGTCGCATGTGCCAATCGTGGAGAAGATTGGGTTACTTTGGCTGGGTGCGAACTGGAGATAACGAAATGAAGAAGCGAGGCGGAAAGAAACCCGAACGTTTGTTCCAAGACGAGTTAGATATTGACTAGCGCCTACGGAGTCCGCTAGTAAGTAGTCCCGGACATTCATGAACTCAGGCGATATTGAGCGACTGTAATTTAAATGTAATCGGCAACCGTCTGGGTGAGTACGGAGCACTGAGTACCTGTCAAATTTGCCAGTGTTTAGAGTTTGTGCATAGACATTTGTATTTTGTTAAAAATATTTAGAAAAACACATGTAAGTTACTAATTTGTATAGCAATTAATTAATTGATGGAACGCAAAATCATTTCAATTTAGTCAGCAATAAACTTGAAATTTGTTTGAAACTCCAATTTAACGTTCTGTTTACGTATTCATGTAGTGAATACGATTATGCAAGGTATCCTGCAACATGTTTGCATAAATATCAGATAAATAAAGAGACACGGACGGGCGCCGTGAGAACTAAGGTAAGCGAATGTAAACAAAGCTGCATGGGGGGCGAGCGTGTTTTACCTAAGGGGTTTAGAATAACGCAACGTTTTTTTAAAATATTTCCAGCAAATAAAGACAAGCTTAGGGAATAAACTAGTAAGTACATCAGCATAATACATAATAATTAATAGTCAAAATATAGGACTATAAATTATACTAATAAACTTATTAAAAAATAAAATGAAATATAAAAAATATTTATTTTTTAAATTGAATTTATGGCAAGAAGTTGCAGGACACATATTTTTCTAATTCAATAACATATATTATAGCTTATGATATGGCTGAAAATACAACGTGTACCATATGTAACGAGACTCATAGCAGTGTATGCAATCTGAGAAAACATGCCCGACGATTTCACCCTGACCAAATGAATGTGTTGATACCTGGAATACATAACAAGTCTAGAAGTTTTAAATTTTCTTGTGAATACGGTAAAAATTTTAATCAGAAACAAAATTTAGTCTTTCACCAAAAGATGCATACCACCTTCAATTCTCTTTTTCTCGAAAATTTTCTTATGTAAGGCCATAAAAATATTATGCTACCATTAAGACAATTAAAAGATCTGTCAAATTCATTAAAAAAGATATAGGGTTGTCATTTAAAAAAATGTCGATGACGTCATCTGTTAAAAACAATTGAAGGTAAAAAAAATAATTTGATATCATAAGGTGTATTTTGATAATTATAAATCGACGTGTTCGAGGCTTTTTTAAAATAGCAAACCGTTCTTGAGATTTTGTCATGTTTCCATACTCGCTCACTGTATATAAATAAAATTATGTTTGAATACCTTTTTCGTTATTAAATGTATAGTTATTTTGTTTTCAATAAATGGATTATATAACAATTAGTAGATGTTTTAATCGATACAATATTCATGTGGGTAAGTAGGAACGATTGCGATGCACTTAATACATTTTAGAACTATAGAGTATAGAATCATAGTTGTGAGTAATAGTATATTTTCACGCCGTGTGCACTTCAAATGATACTTAATATGTTAAAATGCTAAATAACTTCTATTTGGATCAATAGTCTTGGAGATATTTAACTTGAAAGTTTTATGAGCGCGAGTAAATTAATAAGCAAAGAACGTGGAATAATATTCATATTATTATTAATGCCAAAAATTATTATTTGTATCACATGTTCGGAATATCATCCATTGTTAATATTTATTTATCCATCATCTGCTTTATCTCTCTGTTTATTAATTTAGCCACTGTCACAAAACTTTAGAACATCTCGAAAACTATAGCCGAACAAAAAAATGAGGTATCGAATTATAAATCACCCTAAATCACATATAAGCATAAGGTATCAATCAAGTGGCACGCTTTTGTAAGAATTGCAATTATCGTGCAGCTGGCTTGTCGGCTTCGCACCGTATTTCAACTGTCGGTAATTTTTGCATAGCTTCCATCATAAAGGTACTCTTGAGATAATTCTCATATTTCCATTTTAGGTTTCTCCTATTAGTGTCCGACTTTCTGCGTTACACGGCATAAGCGCGGACACGATTATTTTATTAGAACAGAAACAAAAGAACTGTTGTTAGAAAATAAGATACTATATTATTTAATTAGAGACTTTACAACGTACGCTATAGTTTGTTTACATCGGTGTCACGCCATTTTCAGTCGAATCAAATATAGGGAGAACCAGTCTGTAATACTATCGCATTCGCTCGAAAGTCGACATCGGTTGGTTTCTATCGTATACACTAATTCTATGTACCTATACCGAGAGCTTTCTAGCGTAGAATCCCGATTGAACCCGACGGCCCACCGCCTGCGCTCGTGAACGTCCGGGACTACTTACAAGCGGACACCGTAGGCGCTAGTGAATTCATCCAGCAGGGCAAACAAATCATATGGATAGATGAAACTAATTTTAATTTGTTTTGCCGCCGAAAACATGGTCGCGCCAGAGTTGGACTGTGCAGAAACTTCCACCATCCAGAGGACCAAATATTCATCTTATTATAGTATTGGCGAATGTATGGGTGCAAGTATTGTTGGACACTTGGCAAAATTTAGGCAATAGTTTAGAAGACCTTGTTGTTGTTGCGGACAACGCCTCCTGCCATTGCAGGGTGCGCCATCGCATTATTGCATACCGTCTTTGACAACAGTGCTGCAACTTTATTGAAACTTGGACCATACTCTCCAATGCTAAATCCGATAGAGATAATTTGGTCTAAAGTGAAACTGTATGCAAAGCCTCATTATGCGAGTTCCCGATGTCGTCGCGCTTGGACTGATAGAGCAACGTCTCCAATATTTAAAAGAGATTATAGACAACGCAAAAGACGGTATCACTGGCGGTGATTGTGCTCGTGCTATTCAGCACAGCAGCATATTCCATCATGCAGCATTGATGCTTGTTCATTTGTACTTCATATGAATTTCGTTTACTTCGTTAATAAAGTTTAAAGTTAAACCTGTACCTTTATGTAAAATCTTTAACCTGTATGTGAAAATCTGTGTAGGGATGTTACCTCATTACATAGTATCCTATTGCATCATTGCCTCATTGCATCTTTATCGTCTCCAGCCAACCACGACTGTTGAAGAAATCACTTCATTCCTGAACAGTAAAAAAATTATAAACCCAAAATGCTCCAAACTAGATTCTCGGCGTCCGGAGGAATATGCATCATTTAAGATCGAGTTCAACCTCGACCAACTTGATATACTACGCAACCCTGACTTCTGGCCGATCGGTGCACGTGTCAATCGGTTTTTTCACCGTGCTCTGCCTCCGGGGACCGCAACTTAATAATCAATCCGATCGCAAATGATGCTAATATCCACACACTTTCAATATTGCAACTAAATGTCCAGTGTCTGACAAATAAGCTAGAAGCCTTAGAAATTCTAGCAACAAAGCATGGCGCTAGTATATAGTCTGTGTTGCTGAACACTGGCTCAACAAGAACAACAGAAACCTCTACAACATGGAGGGGTTTACAATGGGTGCATGCTATGTCCGTAACAGGTTTTCCCACGGTGGAGTCTGCATTTACGTGAAGTCACCAGTGCAGTACAGTCCAATCAACTTTATCAACAATCTTGCAACAGAAAAAACATGCGAAATAGCGTCCCTATATATATGCCAACACAACCTAATCGTCATTGCAACATACCGCTCACCCGACTCAGCATCAACGCGTACCTAGAAACGTTAAGCAAAGCTCTCGACTATGTCATTGAAAACTTCACCCAAAATACGAAAATTATAATTGCTGGGGATTTCAATATTGACATATCTAAAAAAACAAGTCAGGCAAATGCTCTGCTCACAAATATGACCATATACGGGCTTAAAAATACAGTCAAAGAACACACAAGAATCTGCAAACAGTCTATGACTTCCCTAGACAATATTTACACTAACATCAAGGAATATACTGCATCTCTAATTCCATGGATATCTGACCACAAACCCATAAAGTTGTCAATCAACTCGAAGACAGAACTAACTAGTCTTCAGATAAAATATCGATCTATTGGTAGAAGAAACCACAAAATCTTTGAGGAAGTACTTGCCACGGAAGAATGGGAGGGCATATACACTGAAAGATCGGCTAGCAAGAAATTTGACACATTTCTTAAAATATACCTCAACCACTACAACCATGCATTTCCCATTCGCTCCAAGGACACTAAACACAACAACACTCATCCTCCAAAATATCTTCACGACATAGCTGAAACGCTACATCTGATCGAAGAGACGCACAATCAACTTGGCGGAGAGGAACTTAAAAAAATACTAACCAGCTACAAGAAATTTTATCTTCAGTGCTTACAAGAAGAAAAGAAAGAAAGAAACCATAATATAATACAAAATTCCCAAAATAAACAAAAAAGCGTATGGAACTTGATCAACAAGGAGACTAAAGTGAGAGACCTAGCTATACACCAAAGACCCACATGCGATGAATTCAACCGATATTTCTGTAGCGTGGGACAAACAACAACACAAGCTGTCGTAACCCCAAACCAGATTGCGTACACAAGTTACATAGAAAGGCATCGCCGCCCAGATGCTTCCTTCTTTCTCAGTCCAACAACGAAATACGAGATAGAAGATATCATAAGCAGGTTAAAACCAAAGAACACAATCGATATACATGGCCTTAACACAAGGGTCGTAAGAGAGTCCGCAACTTTAATATCACAACCCTTGGAAGAGATCATAAATGCTTGCCTCGAACAGGGAGTCGTCCCGGACTCCATGAAAACAGCAAGAGTAGTACCAGTCTTAAAAAAGGGGATCCATCAAACGCAGAAAACTACCGACCAATCGCTATACTCCCAGTGTTCTCGAAGGTTTTAGAATCAGTGCTGGTAAAGCGTCTGATGTCTTATCTAAGAGAACACAACATACTAACACAACATCAGTATGGCTTCCGGAAGGGACGTAGTACCATTGACGCGGTGATGTCCCTGTTGAACTACATCTGGGATGCGATGGAGGAAAACGAGGAGTGCGAAGCTTTGCTGTGACCTCAGCAAGGCCTTTGACTGCATGCAACACAGCATATTCCTGGAAAAGCTTGAAGTCTATGGCATAAGGGGAATCCCACTACAGCTGATAACTAGCTACCTTGACAACAGAAGACAGACGGTGTTCCTGAATGGGGAAACAGGAATTCCAGCGACGAACCCATGTGGAGTGGCACAGGGCTCCCTTATAGGCCCCCTCTTCTTCTCTATCTTCACAAATGACTTAACAATGAGTGTGCCAGGCCATGTGGTGATGTACGCAGACGACACAACACTAATTGCCCGTGGAAACGACGAAGAAGAACTTTCCGTTAGGATTAATAACGCATCGGAAGCTGCCAAGACGTGGTTTGCCGCCAATCGCCTATGCCTCAATGAAGCAAAGTCTGAAAAAATCCACTTCACAACCAACCGAAGAAACGGAGAAGTGGCGAAATGCGTCAAGTTCCTTGGCATCCACATCGACACCAGACTCACATGGAAGGGTCATGTAGACGAACTAATGGCTGGTCTAGCAAGAGCAATCTATGCAATCAAACGAATAAAACAAATTGTTGGAACAGACTCAGCACTAATCTCGTACCACGCTCTGTTCCACTCGAAGATGTCGTACGGCATAATGGCTTGGGGGGGCTCCGCTCACGCCAGTAAAGTTTTTCTTTTACAAAAGAGAGCTATTAGAGCAGTACTTGCAGAACCCCAGACAGTACACTCTAAACCTTTGTTCAAAAAACTAAAGATAATGACTCTACCCTCTGTATATATTCTACATCAACTGATGAGAGCTAGAGCTGAAGCACCCACTCTACAGACTAGGGGGGATTTGACTTCTATCAACACAAGAAACAGAAACAGATTACATATCCCCAGACATCGGACAGAAACAACGACAGCCCAACATCAACATTTGGAACTCCCTAATATGATCCCAGAGGAGTGGAGAAGACTTCCAATAAAAGTATTTAAAAGACGAGTCAAACAAATCCTTATCAAGGAGGCCCTTTACGATGTTGATGACTTCAAAAACCTGAAATATGATGGATGATTGAACGTGTACCTTGATAACATGTAACTCTCGTTGACTTTACTTTTGTGCATTGGCACTATCTTGTATTTGTATTGTCTATTACGTTATTAGTACAATAAAGATTATTATTATTATTATTATAATATGTATTGTTATGTTTGTATACCATAGAGATGAAAATACACAAGAAAAAGTAAACATGTCTCTCGGTTTTATTTTTATTGTTTTTTTGCGGAAGAAAAGTTATTCACAACACCAAGGTACATAAAATTTTTGAGAATGAGCAAGTGTGGTTTAACGAAGAGGAACAATAATTATGTACGTATTTACCAGGGTTGCCACCTTTTTGTAATTGTTCACGAGGACAGTAAGTGGGTGAAAATATTATGTCACATCCAATATGTCCACCATACTGCCACATAAAACACAATCAAATAATAAAACAAAATATGCTTGAATTATAACAAGAAACACTACATTACTACATTACTACATTACTTTATTAAATATGCGAAAAAAATACCTTGCTGTGGTAATATCGCATAAAAATAAAATGTAGGTATATTCTCAAAAACTATCATGGAAACCGTAATTTCGCTTTAAACTCGTCGACTTTTTATTGGTTAGCCAGGAATTGTTGAATTTTGTATATGCTAAGAAGAATCTTCTTAGCACTTGGTTTCATACTTAGGCCTGAAGATGCCTCTTGCACAGAGTGCGAAACGTCGACTACTTTTAAGTCATCAACTCGGTTTCCACCCGGAAATCAATTTATCTTACCAAAATGTTCAAAACATTTGTAGGTTAGGTTAGGTAGCACAATTTCATCCTACACAAATAGAAAACTTTGTTTAATTCAAATAAATAAGCAGTGAAATCTGCAATATCAATCAAAGAAATCTGGTGTTTCAATAGAGGCAAAGAAATATTTATTTGCGGCTAAAAACGCATTTGTTTGAAATATGTGCAATGTGCATGGCAGAGAAACCGTTTATTTGTGTCAAACAACTTATATTTTCAATTAAAATTTACATTTGTATATTATGATGAACGAGATCTATTTAGTTCAAATAATTATGATTGTGTTGAGTGAAAGAATTAAAATTTTTGAAATTGACGAAATTCTTGGTTGAGTTAAAATGCGATATTTTAAGGTTGCGATAAATGGTTCTTTGATTAAAGAAATTATTGGGTTATGATTGATTAGAACTTTTCGGAGGGTACAGTAGAGAGAAATCTCCACGTCTCACCGCCTTTTGGGATGTCGCACATTGTCGACCAGCGGTTGGTTTCCCCAGACCCTACATATAGTCATTGTTAGGGTAGCAAAGTGTACCCTGATTCGGAACCGGAACTTGAACCTGCATCGACTGTGCTCTATACTGCCGATCACACAGCGTTTTTAACAATTTCGCCAAACGCATGACATCAATTGAGCGTTAGGATTTTACCAGTCTACAATTTATACTCAAGATAAAGCCAAACTACTGTGAGGATAGTGTTTACAGTGCCTTCTAACAATACAGTTGGTATTCACACTAAAAATATATTCATTTTCATTTCACAAGCCAAAGCAAAAACATTTCTTTGAAGGACATACACCTCTTCTTGTATACAAATATAACTGTTTGAATTCAATAGATCTGAGATTTCTTTGGTGTAAAGAAACGTCTTTTTAAATCAAAACAAAAATATTACTTTAAAGGAAACTAATTTTTGTTTGAATCCAAATATATTTATTTGCCTTAAAAAAATATTGCAAATAAATTAATCTCTTCAAGCAAATAAAGTAGAATATACAATGAAGTAAATATTGTTGGCGTCAAAGAAATATGTTTTTGTCCAAAACAATAAATTCAAAAGAATATATTTCTTAAAAACAAGAAATCTTTTCTATCTTTTCTATCGTACGAGGACAATCCTCGTGAAACGAGGACAGGTGGCAACCCTGGTATGTACATACATAAATATGTACATATTTGTGTGCCTGGATATGAAAAGGGACCAGTTGACCGAAATTGAGTTATGAGTGTTTTTAGATAGAATAAGTTATGGCAAAGGTACTCCAACATTTTAAGCCGATTACCATAGAGAGTAATTGAAAAAAAAAATATTTAAGTTGCTGGTGCAAAAATTAAACTTTTGCGCTATGACGCTTCAAACTTTTGCAAAGTTTAAAAGTTAATAACTTCCCGCATTTTTGGAAGTTACGCTGACTCCAACATTTTTGGAACAATTTCGATATTAGTTTCAAGATTTTTAGTAGAATTTATTATTTCATTATTCCGTTTGGGTTTTATAGGGTTTTTAATCTATAGCGTCATTGGCCTGGGTCTACAATATCTATAGTGTAAGCTAGGTATCTTCATCTCTCGAGTCTTAAGAAGACTTAAGCATTCTCGTAAGGGGTTTATGGGGTCCTCTGATTCCAAATCTTATTTATTTTTAGATTTTTAGAATTCAAAATGGCGGATCTAATATGGCGACCAAACATGTAATTAAGTGATTAAGTGAATTAAGTGTATTCCGCAAAAAAATGTAATTGTAATTAAATGTAATTAAGTGTCGGATTTATACAAAAATTAAATTATGTTATATATGAAGGTTACGGATTCCTAATCTGTTGTCAGATGTATAAAATTCAAAATGGCGCATCCAATATGGCGACTAAACATGTAATTAACTGTCGGATTCAGAAGAAAACAAATATTTGTTAGAAGTTTATAATTCAAAATGGCACCGAATGTAATGTGGCAACTATAATGAATTAACGTGAATTTTGCAATTTTTGTCATCCTATTTCCTGTTACATAATTATGCAGCTGTCTGATGTCAACACTTATGTCAGTTAAAAATCCAAATTGAGAGTTCAAATATCAGATAGTATCAAATTATTTTAAACGTTTAATGATAAGAAATAAACATAACTAGGGACACAAACATGGAAATACAATCATAATAAATTTATATAAAAAGTGCATTTTTTTAAATTTTCTTCAAATTTTCCATTTTTTTGTCATTTTATTTTTTTCGAGCATTGTCGCCGGCAATCTGTCCACATATAAAATTTTAACCCGATTGGACATATTTTCCAAATTCAAAATTTTTTTCAAAATTTTTCAAATTTTTTTATTGCTTCATGTCATTGTCACCGGAAATCCGTCCACAGGCAAAATTTCAACTCAAATGATCAAATTTTCCAAATTTTGAATTTTTTTTCAAATTTTGGAAGTTTCCATATTTTCTTTATTGCTTCTTGTATTGTCACCGGAAATCTGTACACATGCAAAATTTTAACTTGATTGGACACTGGGAAGTAGAAATAATATCGATTACAAGATTTGTACATAACAAACAGACAAACAATCAAATAGACAAACAAACAAACAAAAAGTGCAGTTAATATAAGCGTAGTAATTGTCCCGGAATATTATATAACTATGTACATAATTATATTTTATACAAACAAGTTTATTAACTGCTATCATACGTTTTCGTTTTGACGGTATGTTTGTTCGGCCTTTTTAATGTGTAGTGTTGTAATTGTTGTTCCATTATTTGTAGTTTGCAACTGACGACGGGGTGACCGGTATTGTAATATTTCAACAAAATAAATTTCATGAGTCCTGGAGAAGATTTTTCCTTTTATACAATAGTGAAGTTCCACTGATGATTATGGAGTTATTTCTTGCTAATTTGCTATCATACGGATATTTGTTTCTGCCACTGTATGCGGCAACACCGTAATGCACTAGAGCGTAGCGTGATATAGACAACTGGTCCCTTTTTCGTTCGCAATAAAAACGCATTTTTCATGCTTTTCCAACCGCAGACGGGTTTCAGACGAACACATCTGATAAAAAACACAATAATGAGAATAATTAACCAATAAAACAAAAATGGGTATTTTGCACCCGTTTAACTTTATTTGCGATTATCTGCGTAACTAGAAACGGACAACTGGTCCCTTTTCACATCCACGCACACATTTAATAACTATGTATCTGTTTAGCGTGCATGATATAAAAATACGCGTTGTCATTCTGTCATGTGACATCCATTTGATCTGTATGCAACCCACTGTATAAAGAAGTTCCTTAAAAAAATTCTGGAGAATTCCGAATTACATTTGCTACTTTCTGAATAACAGCAGGAAAAGGTGTATTTGACGTATGTTCGATGAGCTATAATGAAGTCGTTTGATTGGCTATAGTAATAAATCGTGCATTAACAGAAATCGAGCATTTACAGATCTGTCTAATAAACGATTTTCTATTGATTAAACTAACTCATAAATACCGATGGACGTAAAATATATTATAAATGCACGATTTATCTTTGTAGGTACACTATTTATTATCGCCAATTAAAATAAAACAATCCAGTCAAAACATTCTTTCATCCAGATATGTAGTGTCAAATTACATAAGTTGTTACAAAACGTCAGATGACATTGACACAGAAAATCTATGTTGATCTATGTTGATGCCGCAAGAAGCATACGATCGATAAAAAACATTAACTAACTCGGGAATTTAGCGGCGTAAAGTAAAATATTAGTCTTAGTCGTTTTGAAACTTTTTTTAGTCGTGTGTACTATTGAATAATGTACCATTTTCTACAAGAGCTATTTGACATACATTGAAATCGGCAAAAAAGTAGTAAAACTGTGAAATTTAGTTTTGTGATAATCTCTGAAAAAATGTTAGGTAGTTCTCAAAATTGCAGTCGCAAAATATGGCATAGGAGTAGATTGTATGTTTTTACACAACTAACCGTTTCAGAGATAAAAACAAATGGAAACTATAGAAAAGTTGCCATGTTTCTCTTTAGAACACATGAAGAGTTAGTTACTTTCCAAAACAGCACTTGTCCAAAAAATAAGCTCGAGCCGAAGGCAAGGACATTGACGAAACTCTTGAGAAAGTTGAGGACAATCCAGAGCTTTTGGACTGATTAATATACCGGGGGGAAGTTAGCCATAAAAGTTATCCATAAAACTTTTTTTCAACCGATTTCAATAAACGATACATTTTTGGAAAGCTCACAACGTGCTGAATCTACAGTAGTTATGGCAACAGGATCAAATCATAATTACTACCTCCAAAATTGAAAAGAAAGTATTTTTTTTCATAAATTTTCACATTTGTCAAACCTCATAACTCCGCAAATAGTTGACGAATTATATCAGTAGTTGCAGCAATCGAAATCCCAGACGTCACTTTAACTCCCATAGTTATGGCAACTTAAGATTATACTAATTAGTGATGTAAAAAAAATTAACGAACTTTTAACGTTTTTACAATCGGATGAGCGTCTAAGCAGAACAGGTCTTCATAAAAAATGCTGCATAAGTCATTTCTTTTCATCAGACCGTGACAATATGTACATCAAACGGTAGAGGAAGGCTGCCCCTACCTACGGTTGTTATGGCAACTCAAAATTACGTTAATTAGTGATGTAAAAAGATTAACAATGTTTGATCATTTTTACCTTCGGATATACGCCAAACCAGAAACGATCATACATGGTATACCGATCACAAACTATTTTATTTGTATTCCTGGCACATGTAGATATTTACGCCAAATTAGATCGAAGCTCGTCATACATTTTGTAAAATGCGAATATGCAATTCGCGAACAAGTCAATTTTAACAACTGATTTAATGATTTCAGTGAATTTTAATAGTATCTGTTATTTATGTTAATTAAATTTCAAATGTTATTGTACACTGGCGCTCTTGTTTTGGCGCCGTAGTGGCCCTTAGTCGAACGGCGCACCAGTGATGCCGGCACCGAATGCCGCCAAAGACACAAAGAGAGTGCCGACATTAGCGCTTTCGTTTACTAATATCAAAGGGTGCCGGTAGATCGTTTTTGTCAAGTTCTTGCGGGTAGTTATTGAGTGCAGTCGGAACTTTTTATGTCGTTCTTGGGACCGCCGAGAAGTTAGCCATAAAAGATAACCATAACTTTTTTTTTTCGAATTTGTTATGAAACATATATCAAATGATAGGGGTGTTCAAGTACTATACGCCAGAGTTTTGCTCCAATCCAATTCATTAAACGGTATTGTCGGAAATTTGATTTATTTCGTTACGCGTCGCCTTATAAGAGCTCTTGTCATCTCAATAAAGAACTGGCCATAACTTTTTGCAACAACCCCATTGAGAAACAAGTGATACAAATTCGGAAAGCGCATAAAATTTTGCATCCAATAATGGTATTGGGAAGGTGCTACGCCTAATATCACCTACCCCAATACACCTATAATACAAGAAATTGCGCGCCGGTCGACTAAGAAGTGGTATTAATGAACATAACTCACGGTAAAATTATTGCATAACTATTGTCAAATTATAAGCCGCTAAATGCGTTATTTACCCATGAACGCACAGAGTTTTGCAGGTCGTTGAAAACCCCTAGATGACGATAAGGTCCGTACGAAATCAACAGGACCGGCATTTTTTACATCACTAATTAATCTAATTTCAAGTTGCCATAAGGTCCATAGATAGTTGTGGACTTCCTCTATCGTTTGATGTACAGATTGTCACGATCGAGTGAAAAGAAATGACTTATGCAACTTGTTTAAAAAACATTCACCGTAAAATCGTTCACACTTTGTTAATTTTTTTAAATCACCAATTAACGTAATTTCGAATTGCCATAACAACTATAGGTAGGGGCAGCCTTCTTCTACCGTTTGATGTACATATTGTCACCATCGGATGAAAAGAAATGAGTTATGCACAGTTTTTTATGGAACTCTGTTCCGTGGAGGAGTTTATCCGAAGGTAAAAACGTTCAAAGTGTGTTAATTTTTTTACATCACTAATTAACTTAATTTCGAGTTGCCATAACTCACATAGGGAGGGGTAACTTTCCTCTATCGTTTGATGTACATATTGTCCCCATCGGGTGAAAAGAAATGAGTTATGCGCCTCTTTTTATGAAGCGCTGTTCTGCTTTGGCGTATATCCGAAGGTAAAAATGATCAAAGATTGTTAATTTTTTTACATCACTAATTAACGTAATTTCGAGTTGCCATAACTCACATAGGTAGGGGTAACTTTCCTCTATCGTTTGATGTACATATTGTCCCCATCGGGTGAAAAGAAATGAGTTATGCGCCTCTTTTTATGAAGCGCTGTTCTGCTTTGGCGTATATCCGAAGGTAAAAATGATCAAAGATTGTTAATTTTTTTACATCACTAATTAACGTAATTTCGAGTTGCCATAACTCACATAGGTAGGGGTAACTTTCCTCTATCGTTTGATATACATATTGTCCCCATCGGGTGAAAAGAAATGAGTTATGCGCCTCTTTTTATGAAGCGCTGTTCTGCTTTGGCGTATATCCGAAGGTAAAAATGATCAAAGATTGTTAATTTTTTTACATCACTAATTAACGTAATTTCGAGTTGCCATAACTCACATAGGTAGGGGTAACTTTCCTCTATCGTTTGATGTACATATTGTCCCCATCGGGTGAAAAGAAATGAGTTATGCGCCTCTTTTTATGAAGCGCTGTTCTGCTTTGGCGTATATCCGAAGGTAAAAATGATCAAAGATTGTTAATTTTTTTACATCACTAATTAACGTAATTTCGAGTTGCCATAACTCACATAGGTAGGGGTAACTTTCCTCTATCGTTTGATATACATATTGTCCCCATCGGGTGAAAAGAAATGAGTTATGCGCCGTTTTTTAGGAAGCGCTGTTCTGCTTTGGCGTATATCCGAAGGTAAAAATGATCAAAGATTGTTATTTTTCTTAAATCACCAATTAACATAATTTCGAGTTGCCATAGCAACCGTAGGTAGGGGCAGCCTTCCTCTACCGTTTGATGTACATATTGTCACGATCGGGTGAAAAGAAATGACTTATGCAGCATTTTTTATGAAGCCCTGTTCTGCTTAGGCGCTCATGCGATTGTAAAAACGTTAAAAGTTCGTTAATTTTTTTTACATCACTAATTAGTATAATCTTAAGTTGCCATAACTATGGGAGTTAAAGCGACGTCTGGGCATTCGATTGCTGCAACAACTGATATAATTCGTCAACTATTTGCGGAGTTATGAGGTTTCACAAATGTGCAAATTTATGAAAAAAATTACTTTCTTTTCCACTTTTGAGGTAGTAATTATGATTTGATCCTGTTGCCATAACTACTGTAGACTCAGCACGTCGTGAGCTTTCCAAAAATGTATCGTTTATTGAAATCGGTTGAAAAAAAAATTTATGGATAACTTTTATGGCTAACTTCCCCCCGGTGATTAATATTGCTATTTTCGCAGTGGTGTCGAAAAAAGTACATTTTTCGAAATTCAAAGAATAAAAACCCGGCTCGACGGGTTGTTACACATAAAAAAAGTAAAAACAAAACAAGAAAGAAAAAAATAATAAATCATTTTTATACTCAATTTGACAAAGTATAATTTTGATAACTACCGTCCGAAAAACTGATAGTTGCTTGATGACCGTTGCATCTACTATATTTCAAAATCTACCAATTTTAAATAATTTCAAAAAGGCGTCGTATTACTTTAGATTTTCTCTGTATTCATTCCATCACAGACAAAATTATAGGAAATTCAGCATTTCCAAGATAACTAGAGCCTTTTAAGATTTCGCTAAATTCCTAATCAAACAAGCTAAATCGATATAAGATAAAAATTGTCTATGAATAGTGTCGGATGTAATTCTGATTTTATATATATCGTAAAATCAAGCAACGTATTATTGTCAAATTCTCTCTATATATTTCTCTATCATGTGTCCTTAATAAAACGTGTTTAGTTGAATTTGGTTTCGTAAAAACAAACAAATTTGTATTTGTACTAATCGTATTTATTAGCTGTGCTATTTTGTACCGACAATAATTTAATCATTATTTTAATTTCCGTTTAGATTACATGAATACATATTACAGAGACTACATATATAAATAGGTATAGAGCAAAGAATTTAGAAAAAAATTATTTACTTACCAATAATTCTGTGATCTTTTCGTCCATGTAGTTAGAAAATAGGAACAAGTTGCCACGTAAAAAGTAAATTATCTATTGAGCAACACTTCTCCTAGTTTCTCTTTAAATAGCTAAGGGATGGTTACGGAACACAGGTACTCGTAGTTATCGTGACGTCACGCTACCCTGTAACGACGGCATGTTAAAGGGGGCGAACAATACTCTTTGCTTTGTGTGCAAATTCTTTGTTATAAGTGTACAGTTAGAATATACAGAGTTATAATACATTTAAGGTGAAAATAAATATTTGAAAATTACTAACGAAAATTACTAAACTGTTGTGAAATAATTAGGAAATAATTTTGTAAAAACAAATAATAAATTTTGGCTAAAATCCGCTATCAAGCGTCTCATGTAACAAGTTACAACGGAAATGCCAAAACTTGCAGTAGAATTTCCCATAAAACACCTCAAACTGTGTTAAACCATTCTGAATAGTATACAGTTATTTGCTGTATAAATAGATCATCCTGTATATTAATGGTTTTGGCATTAAATTTGCACAAATAATCTCACCCCGACTAAATAAACTTGCTAGTAAAAAATTTTATACTTTTCATATTGGCACTTTTTTACTTTATCATACGTAGTAGTATTACTTTATCATACGTAGCACATACGTAGTATAAAGTATTGTAATCGTGCCGAAATAGTTATTTATGTATCAAGGGCATTAGACGGAAGTTTATGCCCCGAGGGTGACAGTTTATAAAGCGCGAGGTCCGATAAGCCCGAGAGCTTCAAAATATTATGTCCTACAATGGTTTTGTTCCTCCGTTTAATGGTTATTTAACCAACAAGTATATTAAAAAGAGCGATTGATGATCGAGACTGTTTAACGCTCGAGCGTAGCGAGAGCGTTAATTGTCGAGATCATTAACCGCCGTTTAATATTCGAGTTGGTTACAAAATTTTTTCGTCGATCGTATTCTAGCGTGGTGTACATAGATTTTTCTTCGCCAATGTCTTTTTAGGTTATATGCATGGGGTGCTTACTTCCCATACGCAGGCGTTGATAGCAAAATTTTAGTTCACCCCCACGCGCTATCTCTGGCTAGTGCCCTGCTATACCGGCCGAATCATATGCTTGATACCTATTGGCTCGTTCAAACCGTCACTGTGGATGTCGCGTGTTGCGTAGTCATGGCATTAGTAAACCATAAACAACCATTAAGTTCTGTCAATTAACTGTCTAGTGACACTGCTAATTTTTACCACAGACATTTAAACGCATATTTTTCACTTATATATGGGTGATGTATATAACTTTCAAATTTCTGTGGTAATTTTTGTTCTGTATTAGTTCCATCACGCGGTTTTCCTGATCTTATGAATTAATTAAAATATAATATGAGAAAAGGCTAGAAGTGGGAAGTCTATTAGCGCTTCCTAGCGGATGGGGGTGAACTAAAAATAGAAGCCACAAAGATTGCCTTGAGTCGCCCATCTATATTAGTATATATGTATTTTATCTATGGTTATATGACAATTTATGCAATTTGACACTGACAGTTCTAGAGGGCGGTATGTTTTGATTGGAATGTTTCATTTCACTTATGTTCGATTGGCCAATCAAACGACGTCTTTACGTCGTGTGATTGGCTATAACAAATCATGCATTAATAGAAATCGTGCATTAATAGAGTTGTTTAATAAACGATTACCTATTCACTAAACTGACTCATAAATAAACGATCGACGGAAAATAATATTAATAAATATTTTGACGTGATCAAGTGACATGCGTATCTACGGAGTTGAATAACAATACAAATAATTCGGAGTTGAGTGACAATACAGACAATTAATTGTCAAACATAACTTTAATCGCCAATAATTGACATTGATGAGTGACAATACAGTACAGACAATTAATTAATAAACTTATAACCTTAATCGCCAATAATTGACATTGACGGTTTAAAATGTTCAATTTTAATGATTATTTTTTGACGTTTCTTAAAACCAATGAAATGCTTCTTTATTTGTCACAAGGGTAAGTTTCAACCAATTATGTCATTATTATAGTGGGAATAAATCTCTTGTGATTATTCTCGGGAATAATCACTATAGCTTTTATTTGCCTAGCAACTGTCAGATACTTGTCAAAATAATTACTTAATTGTGTCAACGCGAAATGGGTGAAAGTCATCGGTTTAGTACCTTTTCTAATGCAGAAATTACAAAAAAGATTTTAGAAACTACTTCGAAAAATACTCTAATAAGTAATCAGTCTATATGGAGACAATTTAAGACCTTCACCAAAGAAAGAAATTATATTCTGGATCAGTCTACTACAACAGCTACTCTGGCATTGATTTTAAAAGATTGGGCTTATAACATGAAAAGAAAAGACGGAAATGATTATAAAGAAGCAGTAATAAAGACAATGTGGAATAAAACGGCAAAATTAGTTCAAGAACTTTACTTTAATAAGTATAACAGGTTCTTTGATCCTTTCCATGATATAGAATTCAGAAACGCTCGGAATGCAAGACATGCAAAAAGAAAAATTTTACAAAAACATCCTGAAAAGCACAAACAAAGTTCTGTGGCACTTTCTAATACAGAATTGTTGCAAATTTTTAACTATTGGGACGAAGATACACCTTGTGGATTGCAAAGAAAGTTTTTTCACGTTGCATCGTATGAACTAGCTTGGCGGGGAGGAGAAGCTACGAAATGTTTAGTTCATTATTTTAAAAACGAAACCGACATAAAAAGATTAAATACTGGCCGCATTGAATACAATCCCATCTTTACAAAAACTGCACAGGGTGGAGCACAAAGGTGCGCTAATAGTAAATGGTTGACTCCAAACATAAATCACCCAGATATTTGCCCTGTTCGTCTTTTTGAAAAACTAATGAGTAAACGTGAAGAAAATATTAAAACCGATCGCTTGTTTCTTACTACAAATCCGGCTTGGCAAACTCATGGTTTTTGGTATAAAAACGTTCCTGTGGGAATAAATTCCATTTCAAAATGGATGAAAGAAACCGCAGAAAAAGTAGGTCTAGACACAGTTACTAAAAAAATAACTGACCATTCTGCCAGATCAAGTGCAGTAAGTAACCTTTCAAAAGCTGGTGTAGGAGAACAAGAACTAATCAAGGTCACTGGTCATAATTCTGCAAGTTCGATTAAACCATACTTACAATTGAACCAAGAACATCATTCAAATATAATAAATAATCTTAGAGAAAATACGCAGGAGGAAACACTTAATATAACAAGCAATTCCAAATCCTCAATAAATAATGAGTTTCGAAATATTTTTAATAATTGCGTTTTTCATTGTACTAATTTAAATTGTTAATTCTTTTAATATATTCACAATGCGTCAACGATATTTTCATATATTGTAAGTAATAATTAATTAAATTAAATTTTTCAATAATTTTATGATAATTTTATTGATCTTTTTTATTGTAAAAATTTGTGAATCAAAAAATAATCTAGTCAAATATAACTCGAGAGTTCCATAAATTAGAAAATAATTTGACAGATTTTGTTCAAACTTGTTGCCATTTGGCAATAGCCACCTCTCGTGACTATTGCCTGGCAACAAGTTTTCAAACAATCTGTCAAATTATTTTCAATTTATTCTCACTCTCTTGTTATATTATTACTGAGAAATATTTGATATATTTGACATATCCTTTATGCCCTAGGGCGCAATAAGAATCTTTTTATCTTACACGATGCGAAAATGTCATTTTCGCGTCTCTATGGAGACACGAAAGATGCTATTTGTTCACCAGACTCAGCCAGGCCTGTAACGAACACTTTTCAGCGGTAGCCGCGAAAATAATTGTCCCTATAGGTGGCGACCGAATGGTCTGTCCAATCAAAACACAGCTGTCGATTCGGTTTGACGTTTGCGATTAAAACGTCAACGTTTTTTTATTTGTCAAAAGCCAATATGTCAGTGATTAGTCTTTAGAAACGGGCGATTTTATTACGATATTGTTGTGTAGGATAAAAAATTATGTGTGCACCACGCCCAAAAAGTGGTTTTCCGGGCCTCAAGAAGTGTCCAACTCTTTCCTCGGCCCGGAAAAGAACCACTTTCTCGGCTTGGTGTATAATATGCCTACTATTATTGCCCTAGGGCGCGAAAACAAACAATGACTAAATATAGACAAAAATTGACAAATTTGAAAATTATGCGAATTACGATCATCGACAACGAAATACAAAATTGTTATTATTACTATTATACGTAAACACTTGAAAGCCGACAATACTCAAGTCAAGTAATTAATAAATTGTTGTTATATGAATAAGCTGTTTAGGAAATCAGTATACAGACCATACAGACCATAGTAGACAAACTTTTGAATGAACTCATATCCGGAAATGTACCTATTGTTTGAACGTTGAAGAGATACGGAATAGTTAACCAATTTTACCTACGACCGTATGTGTAAATGTCCCTTACGTCACGGACTACTTAGCTCGTATATCGCTTATAACATACGTGTGCCTTTGGCTGTGCGTTTGTGTTTTTAACGCACGACGTAATGTAATAATGACAGATCATAGGACTCAAGGGCGTAGCCAGGGGGGGGCACCTGCCCCCCCCCCCCCCCTGGCTCAAAATAAAAATGCACAAAATTGTATTAGGTACATAATAAATTTACAAAGACACATAACATGTACTGTAACCAGTACCTACCTCCAAATCTCGATACAGTGTGAGGTATTTATTGGTAAGTTGATTTATTGGGAATTAATAGAGGAATTGTTTATGCAACCGACAAGTAAGTTGAAGTAAAAATTTTAGATTGCTTTATTACAAATAACCTTATATAATAATATAATGTTATTTGTAATAAAGCAATCTAAAATTATATCTTCAATTTACTTGTCGGTTTGGCAACCAAAACCACATATCAACTTTGTATATTACTGGAGTCTGTGTGATGTGTAGTGTTTTTTTTGCAATGGGTATAAGAAACTATTTTACTAAGTATTAATTATTATTTGGAAACCAGTGTTATATCGTTGTATGATTGGGTGATTAGGATTACTGGTCCTAAAAAGTATTTCAGTTATAGGATTACGTGATTACAGTGTTATCACTGTATCCATAACACTGTAATCACGTAATTATTGCAGTTTAAGTGCATATAGCTAAATATTACTATAGATTAATCTAATTTTGTTGAGTTTCGAGTTTGGTCTAGTTTGGCAAATGTCAACCCGTTTACCTATAGTTTGTCTTTTAAGCAATAGATGGTGCTATGGCGGTTCTTGCATTAATTCGCTGTTCGCAAATATCTTGGAAATTATGATATATTAGTATTACTGTTCTTGTACACTTATATGTACATTTTGATACATTTGATACATGTCCTCCAAGAATATTTGTTTCGGTAGCATGCTCAGCGTTCATCGCAACATTGCAAATGAAGACCAAGAGCAGTTCAAAGAATCTGTCCTGCAGAAGTTTTCCGAAAACAAGCGGAAACTTAACATTACGTAATGTTTTATTAGCATATTTCATATTATGTACATACCTCATACATATACTTTTATAAACAAAAAGATATGCGATAAGAAATATTTATTTACTTAAATTTTGGTATTTTTCTGACTCCTTGCCCCCCCCTGTAAAAACTTCTGGCTACGCCCTTGTCATAGGTATTCTATGTGACAGATGTCGCGCGAATATTTTGATTATTTATTTGTCATTTTTGATACAATTTATATTTATTGAAATTTTTGATCGTAAGTAAGTGCATTACTCGAGCTGTAACACATTAGTACTAGCACGTGATAATTTATGTTGAATTTGTACTGGAATTTTCGATTGACACTTCAGACAAAGTTCTCCGTAGTTGCAATAGATGTCGCGCGAATACATTGATTGGTTAACCGTCAAATATTCTTACCTGTATTTGTTTGTCATTTTTTATACAATTTATTGAAATTGTCGGTCGTAGGTAAAATTATGTACAATACTCGAGCTGTAACGCATATTACATTCTCGTGGAAAATAACAAAACTCGCCGCTTCGCGGCTCGTATGTTAAATTTCCACTCGTACGTAATATGCTAGTTACAGCTCTTGTAATGTAATATACTATTACAAACAGCATAGGGAAAACAGTGTCATATAGCATGGCATTTTTAAAACCAAATAATATTTATCTGACTTTTTTTTATTATTCTACACAATGCGAAAATGTCATTTTCGCGTCTCTATGGAGCCAGGAAAGATGCTATTTGCCAGCCACTTTTCAACGCTAGCCGCGAAAATAATTGACCCTATAGGTGGCGTGTATAGGTGGTGTGTGTGTGTGTGTGTACCCGTTTTTTTTTTTGTGGCGACGATTCCGGAGAAAAAAAATTACTAAAAAAAATTTTACTACAAAATGTCTGACATTTTTTAGTAAAATTAATATTTAGCTGCATAAGCAAGTTCTATTTGATCGAGGCGAGATCGGTCGTGTCTGCATTAATATAAAAGTAGTTAGCCAGGATTTGACAGATATTTGCATTCTAATGGCAATAGGTAGTGTCAGACGCTGATGTTCTGACAATACCTACTTTCAACAGTATCAAAATATCTGTCAAATCATGGCTAACTAGTTTTATTTTAATGCAAACACGATCGATTTCGATCAAATAGAATCTGATGCAGCTAAACTATTATTTTTATATATAGTATGATAAAGTCATGTGCCATGAAGTTTCGTCCCGATACCGTTAGTAGTTTCTCTGGAATCGTCGCCACAAAAAACGGTTACACACGCACACACACACACACGCACGCACACACACACAGACATTTGGTTGTACCTTGGTCAAAAATGTTCAGGGGCCTAAAATGAAATATTTCCGCTAAAAACTCAACTTTTTTTTCGGCACGATTACAATACTTTATAATACTACGTATGATGAAGTAATATAATACTACGTATGATAAAGTAAAAAATACGATTAGTGCCACGGAATCCTCGGTGGGGGAGTCAACTCCCACCAGACTTTTTATTTATTTTTTAGTTTGAAGATTAATATATTAACAGTTCAACAACCAATGCAAGTAGACATTTATAAGCCAAACCTTACGAAGAGAATATTGAATATTGAAAATTATCTGGAATCCAATATGTGTTTCCATAATGTTTCATCGTGTTTCCATAATGTTGTTAATGTCTATAAAAGTTTCAGTAATTTCATTAAAAAATTAAAGACAAAAATTCAAAAGTTTTGTTGGTTTGTTGATCGTCCAAATAATATAGTTTTATGGTGGTATTGTAAATACAATAATTATAAAAACTGACTACAAAGTTGTTATTATTTATTTTAGCAATATGAAAAGAAATGAAGCCAAACTAATATCGGAAAGTACATACCTGCCCACAAAATAAAACTAACGTCTCCTCACTTCCTCAACAATTTCTTGTATATAAAACAAAAAAATTAAGTCCATTGAGCAACCGGATATGTTTATAATTTTAAAAAAAATATCGCCGTTTTCCCTTTTAGTTAAACATGCGTTTCTTAGGTAATCTTATTGGACAATTCAATTAAAAAATCGACGTTTTGTACGGCATGACGGGTCAAGTTTGCAACGCATGCGTCACAGGAAAGAATTACATCGACCTGTATGGCGTTACCCAATTTTAATGTGAGGAAACGGACGTATAATACATCATAAATTTGCAAGAAAATAACGTGGGTGGCATGCCGTTATTATAAACCAAATTACTTCTTGTGTGCTCGATAGAATAAATAACATTCATTTGTTAGACTTGTATAGTGCAAGATGACGTTATAATGACTTTTGCATTTTAATAGCATTTTGGTAATAAAGTCTTATTTGAAATAACAATTCAAAAGGTTTAGTTAATGTTCGTTACATTATTTACATCATGCAGGTATACAAGGTTCTGGAGAAGTAGTATCCATTAATTTAGATGGTCGAGTATTTATGCATTTGTAAAAGCGAAAGTCATACCAAGTTAGTTACTTTTGCCTGTTAAATAACTAATACCTTTAGGGCCGTTTTTACAATACTGTGGTATATACTTGGCATCAAGCCCGGCGCGCAGTGGCGGACTGGGTCCAAAAATATTGGTTGCCAGGAAGCTAAGGGGGGCCCCAACCTTTTTTTGTTTATGCTGCCGGTATAGGCAGCATATAGGGACACCTATATGTATATATATATATATATATATATATATATACAGGTGTCCCACTTTTTCCCCGAAAATTATTTTTATAAAGCAAATGTCATTGTGAATAAATTTGTTATAAGGACTTATTTGTTTTCTCAATTCCTTGTTTTCCCACTACACATTACAACCATAGAAAGTAAATAAATTTAAATAAAAATATTTAAAACAAAATCAACATAAATTGAATAAGTAAATGAACAAAAAAATTTATATGAAGCTTTCTATTAATTTTTTCTTCTATAAAACAAATATCATTTTGAGTAAAAAGTATCATATGGACTTATTGGTTTTATCAATCGCTTAAGAAGTTGGCGCCGGTTAAAATACGGTTTTGTTAATAACTCAAACGGTTATAACTTTGTCATAAATTGAAAAAATAATAAGTCCATATGAAACGTTTTACTCAGTATCTCATTTACTATGCGGAAGAATATCGCGGGGAAAAAATAAAAAATGAAAGAGTTAGAAAGTAAAACTTACAAAAATATTATGAAATAGAATGTTAAAAATAAGAAATAGAACGAATAAATGCAATATATAAGATCGATAAATCAGCTTTCCTAAAATGTCTAACTCGGTGGTCTATCATCAACAGCTAAAAAGTTATTAACCATCTAATGTGACATTTGTAACTTATGCACAATATTCATAAATTAATATTAAATATCCAGATTGTTCGACGAAATTCAACAATCTCTCAATTAGAATAATTCTTCTTTTCATGCAGCAGCTTAGCATTCTGCAATTTTGATTTATACAAACGCATAATTTGTGATATTTATTTTCTTCAAAGAACTAGTAATTTATATATCAATCTAAAATTTTTTAAATAATATTTATCAATGACATTAAATTGTTCATGGTGGTCCAACGCTTTGAAAAACTAGATCGCCTGATTTAATCGAGTTTCATTTGTTACTCTGTAGACATATTGAGGAAAAAATTTATGGGAATATTACAACTACTATAGCGAACATGAAGAATAGTAATAAGGAGGCGTCAAAATATTTTTGTGGAAACCATGGAAAATGTAATATTTCCACCAAGAATGTGAAGCAAGATTGAAACGCATTGACCTGACACGGTTGATATGTGCACTCTTGACAATTGTACTGAAATAATTATTATTCATTCAGTTTACAATTATCTTATATTACATTTATTTAATTATTTATTCTTATGAGAGTACAGAAATGTTAGGATTTCTGAAGAACACCACATTGCTACCAAATCTCTCCTTGTTTTTGTTATCAGTAGGAACTGGAACATCCCCATAAACTTATTACTTAACATGTCCCGAAATAAATAAATTAAACTGGCGATTTAGCAGGCTAAGGCGTTAGACCACTACAACCAACCCAAGGATCCATTAAAATTCTTTAAATAGTTTAGAACATTACGTAAATAAATAAAAATTTTAAATAATTTTCGACTGGTACTAATAAATCTAATTCTTGGATGATCATAAATTGCTCGTTTGTGTAACTCATAGTAGCAGTTTGTAAGGATTAAATGTTAGCAGAAGACTCATTACATTCGTGCGATTGCTGAATTTTGTCGTGGAACTAGATATTTTATATTAATTTATGAAATATTTTTTGTATGCGTATAAATGTTAAATTAGATGCTTAATAACTTTTTAGCTATTGACGATAGACCTACCGACTTAGACATTTTAGGAAAGTTGATTTATCGATCTTTCGAAATATGTCAAGATATACAGGGTGTTCCATTTAAAATTGTTGTTATTTGACATTTAGCAAATCTCTAGTTATTCCGGATAAGTCATATTAGGATCTAATTTATTTAGCAAATGAATAATAACTGTAAAAAATGCGACTCTTTTACTATCCAAAATGATTTCTTTTATTTCTTTATTCTTGTTAGTTACTTTAGAATATTTTTTTGAAAATGCTCATTTTTGACAATCCTTTCACATTATCTCAGAAACAGTTGATAATAGCCTAATACAAGTTGAAGTCTAAACAATTAGGCTAAAAATCTTCATCAAAAATTGCAATAATATACCTAGTGTTCCATTTAAACAAACAGAAGTTTGTTGGTGATTATCTATAACTTTTATGAAAAAGGTGTATTACTTTTTATATCATTGATCAACACAAAAATGCGTAACATTGTTTCTATTTTTTTGTATTTTTTTTAAATTTACATATTTTATTCTATGAATAAACTTAATTTTATTTTTATTGCATGTATAAAAGAACATTCTGTATAAGTGATTCATTTTTGTACCAAAGTAAAATTTTATTTATTTGATTTATTTTGGTCCCTTTCATACGTTCAGCAAATATTCCACATTGTTTTCCTGTATATCAATTATCCGATTTTTCAAGTTTTAATTTTGTACATCATAGCATTGACTTTTTTATTTTTAATTTTTCTTGGTAGAAACTACCACGTCATACCATAACAATTCTGTACTTTGTGACGTATTGGTATTTCAATTTCGGATGAATAATATTTTTGCCAGAAGCTGGCAAAAAAAAGCTTTAAAAGAACGTGTTTTTTATGAAAGATAAAAAAAAGTCCAGTAAAAAGTTTCAAGTTCAAATAGTAATACAGTTCTCTTAACAAGGGCCTTGTGGAGAATTTTTATTGTTTCCCAAAGTGGGTTTCTTAAAACTCACCATGCAATTTTATTATTGGGTTCTTATTTATTGCCAAACATAAAAATAAATTCTTAAGCCGGTCCCGTGCAAGTTTGAGTATAAATAAATATATTATTAATATTTTCAACATATTGTCTTAAGGGGGGCCCACTTAAGGGGGGGCCCACTTGCCATCGGGCAACCTGGCACCACCTGGCCAGTCCGCCACTGCGGCGGCGCGTGATATTTTTCTTGTTTGTGCGAAAAAAATTCTGGCGCCTTTCGGAAAAAGATCAGTTGCCAATTCACCGGTTTTGTGGCACGATTAAAATACTTACCTTGGTAACAATCGGCTGGAAATACTACAAGCCAATATGATAAAAATATATTTTTTAATCAACATGGGATATCTCAAAATAACGTAAAACTCCCTTAAAAAAAGTTATGAGTTTTTATTCCATGGCGTAGTTTTAACTTTTATCTTCGGAGTTTTGCTGTTTAAAAAAGTAAGACGGTGCTAGAAAAACTACCATCAAAATTTTGGCAAAAAAGTTATTTAGAACTTCTTTTGCACAGAGTTTCATAATTTTCTAAAATTTAAAACACCAAGTTGGCATCTTGTGATGTCACAATATCTACATACAGTGAGCACGTAAAGTATGGAAACATGACAAAATCTCAATAACGGTTTGCTATTTAAAAAAATCCTCGAACACGTCGATTTATAATTATCAAAATACACCTTATATCAAATTATTCTTTTTACCTTCAATTGTTTTTAACAGATGACGTCATCGACATTTTTTAATTTAATTACACCCCTATATATTTTCTTAATGAATTTGACAGATCTTTTAATTGTCTTAATGGTAGCATAATATTTTTATGGCCTTACATAAGAACATTTTCGAGAAAGAGACAATTGAAGTTTATGAGATAAAAGTGATAAAATCTCCGGAACGGCTCGACCGAATTTAACGAAATTTTGGAATTAAGTATTTTGCAATCATGTGAAGTCACTGGCGTTATTATCGTTGATGCAACGTTTACAGTTTCTGAGATATAACCTCAAACCTTTGAATTTGAAATAAATCACCCTGTATATTTTGACATTTGCTGAAATCAAAGTTTTCTAGGAACACTTTCATTCTGTAGAATTATGAGCCTGTATTGAGTATTTAGTATTCAAAATCTCACCTTTTATGGTATTAAATACATTTTCAAACGGTTGGCTTAGATATAAATTGTAATTATTTATCGACTTAAATTTGTGTCTTGCCGAAATTGGTGTTTTCTCACTACAGCTTTAAACCACCAGAACGTTTTGTGGTTCTAGCTCTGTATTCAAATTGTTTCTAACATTTTATGCCATTAAATTCATTTTCAAAGTTTACTAAATAGAATTTATTTTAGACTGAAAAAAAAAACACTGTAAACAACTCTGTTTAACATGTTACCTAGTGCACTAAATTGTGTAGCATTTTAAAAGAAACTATCCTACCAAACTTTGAGTCCTCTTAGAAAAAAATAAAGAAAGGTACTTACCAACAAAGAACTTACCTTCGTATCCAAAAAATATCCTCCAATTTCAATGTAGTCAAACAAGTCGGGATAGAAAAACAACGACAATAACTTAATAGTATTTTATTCAATTATTATGTATATAAAAACATCTAATCGCTCTCGGGTTCTTTCAGTTGGGCTAAAAGTAACGCCCTCTGTTTCTCTAAGTCTGTCTCAGTTAAATCCACTCTACCACTAGGTTCTGCGTCGGAGGGCCTACGGTTCGTTCGCTTGCTTCCGGTTCTGTCGCCAGATGGGGAACGCTGCATCACACCAGTTAATTACGATCAATTTCCTCTCAAACCACCAGAAATTAGGTTAGGTATTTGATATAGTCTATTTGTTTGTTAGAGTAATTCGTTAACCTCTTCAGAGAATTGATATGTTGGTCCACGATGAATATTTTGTTTGTACTTTTTTTTATTTTCTTCCCTTATCTTTTATTATGTAAGTCACTTTTCTATCAATCAAATGATTTGTAATACTTTTTTGGCAAACAACGTGTGGATTTTAAACTAGGTACCATGTTTCTTTAAAAATATTTGTTTAACAATAAAAAGACTTGTCTTTGTAATGTACTTATTTGTTTTTTTTATAATTTGAAATTAGCACATTTTTTTTCCAATATTCTTTTCAAATAGATATTAGCAAAACAGTTTATAGTCAAACAAAAATGAGAGTTTCACCAACTTTTATTGCTATTTTGCTGATACTGTATACATATTAGCAAACATTTTATAGTCAAACAAAAATAGGTGTTCATCAACTATTTTTGCTATTTTACTTTTTTTAATACCATAAAATTTCCCTAAATTTGTAATAAAAATAGGTAATTATTTATTTTACAGTTTTGTTAGTTAAAATAGTTAATATTTTTGGCTTATTCAATGGAACTAGTGACCGCTAGACCAAAGTCCAAATCAACCATTTTGAGTGTACAAGAAAAAAATCTCTCACAGTCCTACAACTGCTATCAGTAGTACATTACAATTTTAGAGAAAAAAAAAACGTTTATACGTGATGTTCCTATAGTGGACACATGAAACATTGTCATTCAAAGATTGTCAACAAAGAAAAGTTTAATTTTCATTTTAGTTGGCTGTGACCTACTAGAGCTGATATCCTATACATCAGGGGTGGCCAACAAATTGCCCAATATACTACTTAAACAGTGAAGAACCTTTGATTTTCTTCCTAATTATATAACCCTATTGTTAGCGAATGTGGAAGATGAAAGATAGTTTCGAATCAAGTTTCGATCTGAAACAACTGCCGTTTACCGATAGCAATTTTTTGCTTATCGTATTGTAACAAAAACCGTTAACAGTAAAAGTGAGTCTAGTTACTCATGTATTTAGAAATAAGAGTGTTTATAATGTTCTATCACTGGCCCAATATCTGAATTAATCCAACAAATAAAATAATTCCTAACACGGCCAATCCTGACTATAGCTGTGCTCTCAAAGCCAGCTTTCCTCTCAACGCCAGTCTCCAGAACTATTGTCCTCAATGATAAACTTGGTCTCAGTAACTCATTCAAACTTCCATTCGACAATTCATAATTTGCCGAAATTCAAAGGTGTTACAACAATACTCAAGTTGTCAACATGTATTTCTTTTCCTTTTGCGTTCAAAAAGATAATTTTTTTAACTCTAAACATAGTTAAATAATTGTACAAAGCAAACCACCTTTCAGCTCAGCTACATATAATAGTATGTTGTTATAACCTTTCAGCCCAACAAAATAAACAAATATTCGCAAGGGGTCATCCTTTCAGCTCATGAACATAAACAAATAAGCAAAGGACTAATCATTCAGTTTAACAAGATAAACAAATATTAGCAAAGGGCTCATCTTTCATCTCAAAAATTAAACAAATATTATCGAAGTGACAACTATACATCTCAAGAAGATAAACAAATATTAGCAAAGGGCTAATCTTTCAGCTCAAAACCATTCAGATATTAGCAAAGGGCTAACCTTTCAGCTCAACAAAATTAATAAATTTTAGATAAGGGCTAACCTTTCAGCCAAACAAAATAAATTAACATTTGAGTAAGGAGCTGACCTTCAGCTCGACAAGATAAACAAATATTCGCAACTCAACAAGATAAAAATATTATCAAAGGGCTATCCTTTCGGCTCAAACCCAATCAAATATGTTAATATTACTCGTCGATAAACAACGTAGGTAGATAAACAAGTTGTTTCAGTACGAGATGAACTCCCACGATCTTTTGATAGATTAAGAAAAGTCTTAAATTTTTCGAAAATAAGTCTAAAAATCTTCATTGTTTATTTTCCTGGCAAAAAAACCGTCGCAAAATCTTAAAATCAAATTTTCAGCCATACTGTGCATTTTTATAATGAACTCTGCAAATATGAAAAGTTGAGTCAGGAAATTTATTTCCTTTACGCCTTTATATCGAAAACTTAATAGGTGATATAAAAAATAAAAAAATAGTTTTTAACACATATTTTGCGTATCTACTACCCATAGCTCGCGGAGTGCTACGCCTATGACAACATGTCGATCGCAGCATATTTTAAAGATAAAAGGTAGAGTTTAAGTAGACAAAAGTTGGCCACCCCTGCTATAATTGATGTTTCAAAATAAAGTTACATACCACTTTTATTAGCTTAATCTAAAAATAATAAATCAATTAACTTTTGAGTCTAGATATCAGAACATTTCACACACTTCCAAGAACGTAATTTGTTAATAACAATAATCTAAGCTAAGTGACTACCCTGGCTAACAAAGAACAAGATCGGATAAGTGAAAATGTTTCTGGTATGATTTTTTCAGCATAGTATGAATCTAAAAACAGATATTCCAAATTGTGTCTAGTTTTTGAAAAAATACATTTTTGGTCCTTTTGCAGTTTTTTAGCACTGATTTTCTCAAAAACTAAGCTCAAGTTATAATTTCTGCAATTCAGATTCTATGGAAAAAAAGCATACCAAAACAGTTTTCACTTGTTAGAATTTGTTGTGAATATGCGAAATGCTCATTAGAGCAAAAGTTAATAGATTGTTTTTTTCTATTAAGTTAATAATTGTATAACTACGTAAATTTATTTCAGTAAAACCAAATAAAAGGGTTTCTTTATTTATTTATTTTTTATATTATTAAATTACGAGTTAGAAGATTAAAATCTTGTGTAATGGAACTTGTGATACTGTAATAAATTATCCAAATTATCCAAATTAAACTTATTCTCCATTTTGAGCTCTTTCGGGCATATTTATTCATCAATCTCAAAGTTCACAGGAATTAAGTATTGATATAACAGAACAAATTGAGAGGGTCCTGCACAAAAAAGTAAAAACCTGAAAAATAAGGGCCACCCCACCCTACTGTGTATGCTAAGTAAACGTCTCAATCTATCAGAAAATATGACGGCAAAGCCATCAAATTTATGACCTTTTGAAACATCCTCTATATCGTGGGGGCTCCAACATTATTTAAACCACTTTTTTTTTTAGAATAACTACATACACGTATAGTAATACAGTCTGTATAAATAAAAGATAAGTAAGTACATACGCTTTTATTTCCAAAATCATTTATGACGTGATCTGGAAAAAATTACTATTATGTCGGAAAACAAAATTTTGCGCTAGAGGAGGAAAAGAGATTTCAAGTCAAAATTGACGATTTTTAGGTGACTCTATTCTGTAGAGAATTTGAATAAATCTATTTCTATGAAGACGGTTAAATAAGGGAAAAGTAGCACCTTTTCATGCTAAATAATATTATGATAAAATAGATAGAACTTTTAAAATAAAAAAGGTTTGAAGAAAATTCTTAACTCAATACATAATAAAATTAGAACTTTGTAAAGCAAACATACTTAAGACATGTTTCTACAAAGAATATGATTGCGCAAACAGATTAAGATAACTTTCAAACTGACAAATCATAAAAAATTCAATTTTGAAGTTTATTTTGTTTTTTTTTTCAACGGTAGATTTTTTTAGTTATAAATGGAATTACCCTAAAAAAAGATAGGTGTATACTTACTATGCCATCAGATAGTTGTGGGTACACAAATAGTAACACAACTTGAAGAGTAAACATTAAAGTAGTTTTTTTCAGAACTATAATTTTGTGTATATAATTTTTAAACCTTTTCTCCCACAATTTTGATCAAATCTAGCTCTATTTTTTTAAAATACTTCTTTAATCGAAGAGACAAAAAACAGTCAAATTATTGAAATTACACGATAATTAATTACCATATCTCTTGGTATGAAATTTGTACATCTAAATATATCAGCAACAGATAATTTTTTGTCATATGTTCATACACCTATTATTTATCATCTTACTTAGAGACCGTGCGGTTTTGAATCACCCCTGTATACACAAGTTGTAACAAAGAAAATACTGGTGTTACATTTATCCTTAATATTCCTTAATAACCTTAATACAATTTGATGTTATTTTCTTATCGAATAAAATGCAGTTTGAGTGTACATCGATATTCTTTCTCTGAAGAGGTTAAATATCTCAAATCTTGCATAATCTTCACACATCATGTGAAAATTAAAATTATAACCATGCATATTCCAAATGGAAACAATAATACTAAATAAAAAAAACAAACAACGAAAAAGAAACGACAACGCAACCACACAATAAATGACTAGACATATTCATCAGTATGTATTTCGCACACACAGGTACAAGACAAAACGCAACTCCTTATCAAATAGTATCTACACACTTTACACTTATAAAAACAAAATAATATTTGGGCTAGCGTCGTATCCGTTAACCCAACGCTCAAATACTTAAGTGGCAATCGTACGATAAAGAAAAAAGAAAGAAAACTTTAACTCACAGATGGACTCTTCTTCTTGTGCTTCTTCTTCGATTTCTTCTTCTTGTATTCTTCGCCGCTCTCCTCCGAGATCGGGGATGGACTTCTTGACCTGTGCTTCTTCTTCTTATCTAATTCCGACTCGCTATTGCTCGACGATTTGTATTTCCTACTCTTCTTCGATTTCTTTGATTTTCTTGACCTGGAATGGTGGTGACTGCAAGACTCCTCCATTTCGTGTTGGAAGTCCTTTCGGGAAGAATAATTAATAATGTGTCTCAAATTACGTCTTGAATTAGCAAACCATTAGCAATTGTCTATCCGTTAATCAAAAACTTTTCAAATTAATGGAATAACGGATTTGAATTAACGTGATATGAATGTAACAGATTGTTAGCAACCAGGTTAAGGGTGCCGAAACGGAGACCGGAATGAGTTGTATGCATGCTAGTGACACAACTGGCCGCCAGATGGTGCCACCCACTCTATATCGTATTTTCTCCTACAATGTTTCAATTTACATCGTCGCGGGCAGTTTTTGTGAACCCCGTTCCACTGCGACACTCTTAGGACCCCTTACCGCTCTCCTCTCTCTCCTACGTTTGGTCGTGCGGGGACTACCCGCTATTTCTAATACCCTAGCTTAGTTTTATTTCCTGTATGGTATGAAAAGTATAGGGCCAAGTCGAACTGTTGAGAGTTAGTTCTTCTACGACATATTTGCGTCGTACCTGTGCCTTAGTACATTTTCTCTGAGTTTATATTGTGTTTGTTATTCCGTTCATAGTTTAGTTTTGTTTGTGTTTAGTTTAGCTCCGTTTACTTTAATTACATATAATTTAGAGATACCGTGCAGAGGACTTACTTAGTTATTAATTTATTATTAGTTTCCTGTGTTTGGATTGTTAACAAATAAATATGCAATATGTTATGGATGTGAACATTTGAGAAATGATAATTGTTTATTTTTGTTTTTGATATTTATTTGTTATTTAAAATGCTGTTTCTCCTTTATTATGTACTTTATTTATGATTTTAAAGCTAAATGTAATAATTATAACTATTACTTAATAACTGAATATATTATCTGTGATGAAAATAATTGCTGTGTTGAGGGTTTTTATCTGTATTTATTTTAGTTGGTGTAAAATATTTGTTAATAGATGAAACAATGTGCAATATGTTTTGGATAGGAAAATTTATGTTATACTAATATAATAAATATTTAATTAAAATTATATTTTTGTAAAAAAGATGAATATCGTTTAATAAATAATATTATTATTATTTAGTAAAAGTGTTCTTTCAGCAGCTTTTTCTATTCTCCTTATTGCGAAGATTGTCTTGCTAAGAGTTTTGCCCAGCTGCTCGGTGTGGACTTTCCAGGTCAGACGTGGATCAATGTGAATTCCTAGAAATCGAACTGCTGTATCGGTTTTTTCCCATCGGTCCATTTGAAAAACTATTCGCTCAGTTTTCCCCTCATTTAACTTCAGTCCATTTTCTTCAAACCAACTCTCAACCTGACTCATGTGGTGTTCTGATTGTATGTTAAGTTGTTCGTGAGTTGTTGCGGTGGTAGGCAGGGTTGTGTCATCCGCGTAGATTATGGTCTTTGCGTTCATTCTAGATGGTAGATCATTTATGTATATAATGAAAAGAACACCTCCCAGAAGACTCCCTTGTGGCACACCCACAGTTGACTCTTCAAAATTGCTTCGTATACCATTTATTTGTACTTGTTGTAGCCTGTTGGTAAGATAAGACTTGAGCAGCTGCAGAGGGACGCCTCTCACCCCATACCGTTCCATCTTCAGGAGAAGTCTTGTGTGTGGCGTAGTATCGAAGGCGAGACTCAGGTCACACATTTGGGCCTGGCATTTTTGTTTCTTTTCTAAGGATGTGGATCTGTCAAGATTTTCATCGCGTCTTCAGTGCTTTTGCTAGTTTGGAATGCATATTGCTCTTTACAGAGGATTTTGTTCCTGCTGAAGTGATTCGGAGTATGACTCTTCAAGGATTTTTGAGATTGCCGGTAGTATCGAGATAGGCCGGTAGTTATCGCAGCATTTTTTATCTCCCTTTTTGTAGATGGGACTAAGTCTCGCTATCTTGAGTTTGTCCGGGAAGATCCCTTTTTCGATGGCTTTGTTGAAAATTGCCGCCATTATAAGTACTTTCAATAGAAAATGAGATGGTTTAGCTAATTTAAATGAAATATATTAATATTAGATTCCCATAAAAATGTTTCAACAATAAATTATATTTTCACAGCCACTATAACAGTGACACGAAGAAGTTCAGGAATTAGAACCAAAAATTAGACAAACGGATCAATTAATTGTAAGACGAGGGTTGAACATTCAACCCTAACTACTTGACGTGCAGAACATTTTTCAAAGCACGGGATTTTACACAAAACATGTAGCGATTGCTATAGTCACTGTAAATAAGTATCAATTCCAGTTTGCAACTTTTTACAATTCATTAGTTACAACGTATACACAGTATAATATGACCCGGTAAATTTGTGGCGGGCAAACACAATAGGCTGACTTGTTTGTATAATGGGGTATTCCGGTGTTTTTGAAATTGTCTATTTTTACAAAGTATGGGTGCTACTGTTTGCTATTTCACAAGTAAAATATCAAACATTGTTTTAAATTAAGAGAAATCGTTGTTTGAAGTTTGGATTAGGATTGGTCTTTGTGACGTCACAAAGACCGCTCAAAGTGAGCGACTTGACAACGTTGCTATATCTAGGGTGCACGTAGTAAATTTTTGTCTTCTGTTGTGTCAACGTTTAGAATCGCTCGTTTGTTGACACCTGCTTTGGTTATTGAGGTTATATCAAACACTTGTTCAAAATGTATAAACTCCAACGCCGACATTGTTCTGTGCCGGGCTGTAACAGCAGTAGAACAGTAACTCCTGATAAAATTTTCTTTACATTGCCGACTAGCGAGATGAGGGATGTTTGGCTTCAAGTTTCAATAATCAAATCATCTCTCAAAAAAGATACCTTTATTCGTTGTCAAACAACAGGGTCGCCAACCGTCAACTTGGCCGATCAGCTGTTCGAGAGCTGTCCGCTGTTGCCACCGCTACTAGAGATCGGTAATCATCGTGTATTTCCGCGGGTGGTCGGTGAATTCAAACGAAATGCACTTTTAATTGCAATTATCTCATAGAAAAACTAAATCAAAAAGCTCATAGCTTAACTTTATGAATCCTCATAAATTGTACAATAGGTTAAACCGAATATCTGCTTAAATTTGGACATGACCGGAATACCCTATTCAAACAGTAATTCGTGGTGAACGGTTATGTTGTGAACGACGGTGGCGCCATCTATCCGAAAACTGCTGAACTAGGGAGTTCCCACTCTTCACAAAAATCGTCGTTTTTGCCGCTTTGTACAAATCATCTAACTAAAATCATTTCTTAGTAATTCTACTGGATGTATAGATAGGTGATTTTACTATGCATTGTATGAAACAAAGATTTATTAATCCAAAAATAAAATTGTAAGTTATTGTCTATTGTTCAATCCTGACCAATTTTCGGTATGTATTCTCTTTTTAGTTATCGTTGTCCTGTTCGTAAAATTAAAAGATCGGTACGAAGTACGTTTACCCAATTTGCTGAACTTTTTAGAGTGCGTTCCGCTGTCCGTTTTGGCACCCTTAACTCAACGTTGATTGACAGTTAACGGATTAATGCTTTGATTAGTTACACATCTTAGCATTTACGATAAAATAGTCAGTTCTAACCTTGTATACTCTACTGCGTTCAGAGTCATTAGCAAACGCAAGAAATTCGTCCTCGTTTTCGAGTTTCGGCCTGACCTCGTCCCATGAAAGGTCAAAGTTGATGTTCATCTCTCTCAGTAATTTCTTAAAATCTCCCTCCAATTTCTTCATTCGTTTGCTCTCTTCTTTTAACCTCTCCTTCTCTTTCGCTTCAGCCTAGAGATGAGAATAGAAAAATTAAAACACGCGCTAATTGTTAAATTCAATATTTAGCTTTCTGACCGTGATTGCTATTCAAGAGACATTGTCCAGTCGTTCTGTTCATTTATTCATGAATAAACATATAAAATTAAGCAAGAAAAAGCATACCTTTTCGAGTAATGAATTGTAGGTTAACTTGACGTTTCCAGCGTCCAAAGAAGAGCTCTTCTTGTCCTCACAGACAACAGTCGCAAACTGCTCAAAGGTGGTATCGACACCAACTTCAAACTCCTTATTCTTCAGGATCTCCTTGATAATGCGTTTTTCATCATGGAAACGTGACTTGAGATCCTCCACATAGAATTTGAACAAGTCCAAAGGCGTAGACCCACTCACACCTGCGGAAACTTATACAATACTGATTATCAAAATTTATAGAAATTTAATTTTTTTATTTATTACTACTGTCTCATAGCGGAAGTATATAGAAATGACACATTTTATAAAGGTTTTGGTCTAAGTACAAACATGAAAAGACTATTTTTTTAAATTAAATGATACAAATGGCATTACCTAGCATGGCGGAGAATCGTACGTCAGCTGAGATGATCGGATACAATTCCACCCAGAGGGACATGGAGGTGAGTTTGCCCTCTTCGTGGAGGGTATCGAGCAAGGCAATGAACTGGTCGCGGTTTTTACGGAACTGCCGCTTCTGGCGTTTCTTCTCTCGTTCCCGTTCTTCGACTTCTTCTTTTTCGAGTTCACGTATATGCTCCTCGAATGCTATAAGTGCGTCTTCTTTGTCCATTGCTGATATGAAATGAAAAAGAAGTTGGGTCAGATATAATAAACAACACAGAACTATAAAATAACTAAAAATGGACAAGAAAATAATTGGTAAGCCGTGGAATAATTATTACTTAATTTGCAATGTTTATTTTTGTTCCAGTATGGCATTTTCTTGAATAATTTGACGGCTGAAGATACTCAGTCAAATTAGTCTTTGTTATAGAACAGGCCTGGCCAAAGTGCAGCTTGCTCCGCATGTAAAGAAATAGGCGAAACCGGTTCGGTTGGCCAGGCCTGTTATAGAATATGTTAAATATTTCTTGCACGTTAAAGAACAGGTAACACACCTAACTCATCAATAATTTAACCAATTTACATTTTCGCCTGTTAACACTGCTCCAAATTTAATTTATCTTGCAGCATAACTAAAGAGAAATAAACAGCTTCACCTATAGCTCGTGAGTCATTCAGTACTTCATATTGCTTCTGGGTTTTCATATTATATACCTGCAAACCATCTTTGCCCAAAAGAAAATTATAACTACTCTAAACAAATACATACATATTTAATATTAGGTGAAAATTTCAGTTCTCACTTTCACCGGACGATTTTTGTCTGGGGCTAATGTGGAAATTACCAAAAACCAACACAACCCATGTTTTGGTTGAGATTAGACAAATAACATTTTGAGATAATTAACAAAAACTGTTTAATGTGTGAATAGGCTAGTTTTAGTTCAGTTATTGTTTATGTTATTTTGAAGGAAGGAAAAATGCAATCTTATCAACATTTAACTACATATCATTGCTTGTTTTAGTTTAAATATACTAAAAGATGGTTATTTGGAGGTGTTTTTAATAGATTTTGTGCTGTGAATAAAAATCCGAATCTAAAGATGCCTATCACAGCTTATTTTTGTGGCATATTGGTTTTTGTGCGTGAGCACATAAATCACATCAAAGAAAATCCATATCTTTAACACTTTCAGAAGTCAACAAATTTCCACGATAGTTAACCCAAAAGTACAGGGTATGGGGTTTTCTTTAGTAGTAATTTGAAGTTTTTAGATCCCGTGTACGGTTGCCATACGATTGCAAAAATGGCAAAATCTACTTAGAAAATTTCATATAAAATATGTTGACAACGGTAATACATACTTTGTATAAGGATAAATCTGGTTAAATAGGTTCTAAATTATGTCTTTTATCATCCCTTAAAGACTTTACATTAAACTACCAAATAAATACCTTGTATGTAGAGCAATATTAAAGCTAGCACTTGCATTACATTTTCGTTAAATGTTAAATATCACAAAAACAAGATACACAAAAACTCAAGAAAAAATTTCTATAACAAAGTTCAATGAATATATATAATGTATCTAATATCTTTGGATACCATCATACAGCGCCGGATTTAGGAGTGTCAGGGCCCCTGGGCAGAAAATCTGTGGGGCCCCTTGGCAGAAAAGCGCTGCAGTAGCTCTTAAAGACATAAGGCGTAAGCACATTACTTGATAACATGATTTTGAATTGTAAATACCACTACCTACAAACTATAGTAACTGTAGTTTCAGTACAGTTTGTTCATTATTGTGGGCCAAAAAAAGCGGTATGCATTTTTAATTACTCGTTTTTCTAATAATATTTAGTCAATTCAAATATCTCTTTAAAAATAGATTGGTTGTATTGTGAAGATTAAAACCATAACAAATTCGCAATAACAGAACGTTTCAATCCAATGTTATGTTACTTTATGTTCGGCTAGGCAACATTTCTGACAGGGTTGTTATAAAAACGTTTTCTTTTTATTTTAAACAAAACAAAATGTCTTTTTATAACTATTGTTTTTTATGAATAATGTTTTTTTACGAAACAATGTTATTACACACTTCACAAAAAGCATGTTTTAAATCACACGCAAAAAAGAACATGTTCAAAACAAGGGTTAAATTTTGTTTTAATATGTTTTAAATCTTTCAATTATTTTATTTAAAAGTATTTTGATTGACGTCTTTTCATTCCTTACTTTACTTGCTACCACTGTTCTTGTATTACTATATTTTATGAAAAACTTTTTTTTTTTACTAATAAATATAAAATTTAAATTATTTTTGTTTTTTTAATTGATGTATGCATACAAATCTGAAAGACCAGTATACAGCTCTCATTAAATAATTAAATATGCTGTTCAAATTTCGGTAGTTTAAAAAACGTTTAAAACACAACGTTTAAAACACAACATTTAAAACAATCTATTTAAAAGATGTTTAAAACAAAATAGTTTAAAACACTTAAGTAAAAATGCTGGGTTCGATTGTCTTCGGGCAATATCCAGATTTCGAGCACAGCTCGTCTTCAGTTACACACGTCGGGTTAATGCAATCTTACATATATTCGGTTCAGAGCGGTATTTGTCAAAACAATAAAACATCAATGGGATGAATGTCTCCATGGTCATTGGAATGTGAAAACACACTTCACATTCTTGACACACTTCACACCGAAGCCATAAACACCGCTTGTCGCCACGCTACCTGCACGAGGCATATTTAATTTGACGTGATTAACTCATTGGTTTTGTATGTGTATATGTTGTTACACTTGTATTGTACTGTTTTAATTTTATACCTTTTACTGCAACATAACCTATGACACGTGACATACCAGCATTGTATTCCATGACGTGTGGTCTGATGACGAGACGGTAATGTCTCGAAACATGTAACCATGAATCCAAAAAAAAAAAAAAAAAAAAAAAAAATAAATACGTTGGAATTTTTATTTGCTTTACTTCAACAATAAAACATCCACGAGACAAGTTTAAATGAATCAAGTTCGGCATGTTAGCATATGAGATACGTAAAGTAACATAACATTGAATTTAAAGTTCATTTATTGCGAATATGGTACGATTTCGGTCGGCACCAAACGAAAAAAATTCTCTCAACCGGTAAAAAAAAGTGCTATTTGGGTTGCATACATGACGCAGTAATATTCGAATTTTGTGGTAAAGAATAGGGTATTTGACTATTTTTTGAAAACCATCTTAATGTGTTTATTCCTTCACTCTACATTGTAAATACATTATTTTTTGTAATTATTTCCTCAATATTTCATAAAAATCAGCGTTAAAAATTGAACCACAAAAAGTCCCGCCAAAACGATACTTTCTGTTGTGTGACGTCACCGGTTAGTGATGTCAAGATGTCAAGATGATGTGATGTCAAGATGTCAAATCGGCCCATATGGTCTGTCAGCATCGGCATCGTCGCCGTTTGGTAATTGTGTTGTATGATGTGTTGTTTTCACAATTTCTACATAAAAATGGGTTATAAATGGTGTATAAATCCACAATGCAGAGATACGTCAAGAAAAACTCCGGATAATCTATTTGTAGCTGTTCCGCAAGATTTGAAACTGCGAAGAAAGTGGTTGGCTCGTAAAAATCCAAATGAAATAAATAGCCGCCAATACAAGTGTTTTCTGTGGTGAAGATTACTTCGACATAAGTAAAACTGACTAGAATAAGTTATCTATCGTATTTTCGAAAGGTATTATCTGATCTGACAGCTGAAGGTTAGGGCTATCCTAACCTACAAAGTTATGCTTACATGACGCTTTCGTGCTATTAAATTCAAACGGGAGAAGCATAAAAGCGCGTTCGGATAACCCGGTATTTTACGGTGAGAGTGACGCGCTGCATAATAGGCGGACTAACGTCATACGGCGTTTATCTGCATATAAGAGAGAGACAGCCGATCCAAGTTATCTGAGCATTGCTCTCCCCATACCATACCCTGACAAACCGAACGCGCTCTAAGGCGGACTAACGAATGACGTCACTGGAGACTGACCCAATTACAGAGCGTTTTCAATCACGTGATAGGACGTGAATAAAATTCAATTTTAATTTTGGTTTTTCATAGAAATAAAGCATTTTTTTTTTGAAAAGTAATAACAAATAGTTTTCTTAAACTGTAATCTATTAGGATGACTATAATACATGCCATATTTTTAATACAGTCAAATACCCTATTGAAACGAAACCGTACATAGCGGTAACGTTGGATCACGTGACTAGACAAAGACGAATGGCACAAAGTGAGATGGATAGCCGACACATTTCCACTATAAAAACTCCTACATTGTTTACGTCTGTTGAATATCCTGATATCCGTCCAGGGATGTTGTTTTCTTGCCGAGCGCCGGCCACACGTCTGATTTGAAGCATTTTGCACAAAGTGTAATTAATAAAATAAAGTGAGCAAAAAAGTTACATTTAGTATGTGCGCATAGGTATTTGTTTATTTTATTGACTAATTACGGTACCGATCGGTTGGTTATTAATGTTATTACTTAGGCTGTATACCTATACCTAGTTTTGTCTACAGGAATACTTATTACATTAGAATAAGTATGTAATAGTTACAACATTTTGTGTAAGTTATTACAACTTTTTGCAAACTAATAAAGTACATATACATAACTAATAATTTTTGTCTAGTGTTTACGTCCGTGTAATACGTAGGATAATATTGCTTTTTTTTGGTGCTAGGTTATGTATGAGAATTTATACTATAATTTATACTATATTTACATACATATTATACATATTATATTATTATTATTATTATTATTATTATTATAGTAAGTACAAATATTATATGTATTCTACATACATATGTATAATACATACGTCCTGTACAGCTTGAATAAATCCGCCGATTTCGAAACTTGGTTTGCAACTGTGAAAATAATAACAACCAATAAAATGCATTTGCTGGTGCTAACTTCATTGTGTAATTGTTTCATGCTCGGGTTTGTACTCAACTCAAGCACACCCATGCTAACTAGCATTCATTATTTTTATAAATTCTTTTCGAAGAAGCATAAAATGGTGTTATATAACATTCGAAACTTGGTACGTTACAAATTTACCGCTATCAAATGGTTTCAAATGCGAAAATAATAATAAACTATGAAACATATATACTGCAGCTAATTTCATTGTGTGCTTTTATATTTTCGGGGTTGTACAGAAGCAGTGTTGTTCCACCTATTACAATCGTAATAGATCTATTACATTTGACCAATTTCTGTTACGCTATTACTTTTTCAACTAAATCTATTACTATTTTTGTCGGTAACTGAAAATACAGGACTGTTATAAATGATTGTAGTCAAGTATACCATCCCGTGTTACTTCAAGATGTCTAGACTGGTAAGGTAGTCGCATCACTATCTTTCATCTTTTTCTCTTGTGACCATCAACCAATGAACGGTCGGTACTCTATGTGACGTCGCACTGCGGCGGGCATTTACTGTTCATTGGTGGGTGGGACCAAGAGAGAGATGGAAGATGAAGATACGACTATCTTTCCAGTCTAGATATCTTGGTGTTATTTTACTTTGCGGCTTTACTAAACTAACAAATAATTGGTTATGCAACTAATTTAACACTTGCGTATAGAAAGCGGTATTTTAGGTGATTTCAAGATTTCAACACTACTACAATCTTTTATAATAAATAATAATCTAGAATAGTAGTCGTTAGGACGTCACAACATGATGTTCCGTGTTGTTTATTATATTTTTCGCGCTCCAACAACGCGAGCGATAATTCAAATTATAAAATATTGTAGAATTTCAACTTGTTATTTAAAAAAAAAGCTTGTATGTAAGATTGCTGTCACTATCACTTTGTGTTAATTATGCAGAGTGTCATTTTATAGCCATAAGGATGAACGCAAATCCTTACCTCCCTCCTGTGCTAAAATGTATCCAGCTACTACGTTTTACAATTTACAACACTGCTGGTATTGGTATGTAGTTAGCAAGCACTGTAGCGCCATCCCTAAAGAGTAGCTGACAACTAAAGGAGAATCTATCACAGTTTCCCAAAATCTATTACGATTCCGATAGATGTCCTGTTACGTTTCGCGGAGAGCCGAGAACAACACTGTACAGAAGTAGTCAGGTCTTTAGCGAATCAATCGATACGTGCCATTCTGTACTTGTATATTTACTTGTAATTCATGACAGCAAAATCCTGAAGCTTCTGTTGACTAACAAATTTTTGATTTCCATTCATATAACCCCAATTCATAGAGGGTAACACTTGTTACGCTACTAATAGTCCGTTATACATCGGTTAAACCTTTACGATAAATACTAACCATTATTCACTTATTCAAATAAACACAGTTTGATTACATGATTTTGTAGCTTGTGGTAGCTTATAAAAAAAGCAAACAGTACAGTTTCAAGAATAATTTTCAGAAACATAACCTCAATAATGCTCAATAATGCCATTGCAGTTTTGACAGTATGAATGAAAGCAAAAATCAATACATATATTCGTTTGGGTTGCCTACATCAAGGGGTTAAACAAGAGCGACATCTCGTATCAAATGCTTGAACTACAGACCAATCAATGAGTCAATTAATTTTACACGTTCAGTTTTTTTGAATAAAGTACAAGACGACTAAATTACAATTTATTTTATTATGGTTGTATATACCATTCGGTTCAGAAGAACATGGTGATTTTTATCTCTATTTTATCTCCATTAAATGTTCTTATTGCGGCCATTTGAGCATAACAAATAATAAATTTATAGAGACAATTAAACTGAGATCTCTATTTATAATCTTGCAAATTCAGATATTCAATTAATCCTCTGTATCAAATGTCTTGTATACGTTTCAGTTGCGAGCAAGATTTCTGCGTCGTATGTGGTAAGCTTCCCTGTGACGCCGACCGTTAAATTAACTGAATATCATTGGAAATATGAGTAATTGAAAATTACAGTACATTCAATTAGCTATTTTACTTATTTTATGGTTTTATTTGTAGCCACCTGAAAAGTATTATTTTAAATATAATTTTTTATTTATTTCATTTTGGTGGAGGCCCCTTTTTAGTGGGGGCCCCTGGGCTGCAGCCCAGTCAGCCCTCCCTTAAATCCGGGGCTGTCATCATATAATTACTGGCTTTGACTAATGTCTGACAAAATCGGCAAAAATGTCATTTTTACATAGTTTTTAAAAAGATCCTGCAAAGGGCATATTTTGGAAAAGCTATTGAATATCTCAGAAATTATTAAAGCTGTGAGTTAGCAACATATACGGTTGGTTAAACAAATTTAGTAGTATTCGTAATATGATTAAATATACAGGCTTTCCATTTAAAAACCGCATAAATGCAACACCCTGTTTAAATGAAAACAATTTTACATTCAGTCAACAGTCCAACAACTTTTGCATAAAACATATTATTTTTTCTCAGACGAGTTAGTAACTATCGACCGCCAGGATACCAAACCTCACCCTGTATTCAAAATAAAAAGAGTAACAAGAAAAACTCACCCAACAAACAGACATCATTCTTGAACGTATCGTTCCCGAGCAACATCTGCTGCGCCTCGTTCCACGTCGTATCGTAATTGATCTCCGTCATGTTATCGAGCACCTCGCGCAACTTCTTCATATTCCTCTTCTTCAGCACCTTCCCCTCCTCCTTCTCACGCTTCGCCAACGTAAACATAACGTCCTCGTAAATATCCCTTCTATCCGAATCGTTCACGGCATTCCACACGTCCAGAGACATAAACATCTCGTCGCACTTATAATACTTCGTCAGGGAGGTTATCTTATCCGTCGTCAGCAAAAATTGCTCGAGATTTTCCTTGGATTTTTTCGCGCGCAATCGACTCTCTTCCTTTTCGTCCTTCTGTTTCTGCGTTTTGTACGCGTTGAAGACCTGCTTGCGCTCGTTCAAACGTTTTAGCGAGTCGTAACGAGGGTCGTGCTGGATTATCTTGATGCACTGTTCCCAGGAGGCGTTCGAGGGGACGTTGTTGTCTTTGAGGAGCTCCTTGAAGGCTTCCATCGCCTCTCTTTTGTCCTTGTAGACTTTGGGCTCGGGCGTTGTGGTGCGGGACTCCTTGGCGGGGGGCTCGCTGTGCGTCGACGCGTTTGAGTCTTCATCTGGAAATGGGACAGGAGTTATGTACAGAAAAAGTAATGAGAAATACGTCAAGGCTTGTTGGTCTAGGTCTTACAGTCAGGCATTGTCCTAAGGATTTTTTCCCACTGCACAAATATCAAATATTTTTATAAATATCTACATAGCGTGAATATCTCTTCTCAACTTCAGAATAATCACCCAGAATAAATAATATAAAGAATAACTATAATATGAAGAAGAACTATTAATTTAAATTATTTTTCACACTATAATGGCCTATATTTGCGCATACATTTAAAATATTTGTAAAACTTTAGTGAAAGTACTAACACTCTTACTTACAGTTACAAGCTTCGAGCTTTCGACTTTTTGTCTAAAAAACAGCAAAAACAGATCACAAAATTATTTCTTCACGTGACTTATGATTAAATTCCATTTAGAATGGATGGTCCTATCAATTAGGACCATAGGACTAGTTTGTACACAGCAGGGGTGGCCAACTTTTGTCTACTTAAGATCTACCTTTTATCTTTAAAATATGCCGCGATCGACATGTTGTCATAGGCGTAGCACTCCTGCGAGCTATGGGTAGTAGATACGCAAAATATATGTTAAAAACTATTTATTTTTTATATCACCTATTGAGTTTTCATTATAAAGGCATAAAGAAAATAAATTTCCAGACTCAACTTTTCATATTTGCAGAGTTCATTATAAAAAATGCAGTTTGACAAAATTTGAAAATCGAAAATTGAAAATTTGATTTTAAGATTTTGCGACACTTTTTTTGCCTGGAAAATTAACATGGAAGATTTTTAGACTTATTTTCTAAAAATTTTAGACTTTTGTTAACCTATCAATAGATCGCGGGAGTTCATCTCGTACTGAAACAACTTGTTTATCTACCTACGTTGTTTATCTACGAGTAATATTAACATAATTGATTGGGTTTGAGCTGAAAGGATAGCCCTTTGCTAATATTTTTATCTTGTTGAGTTGAAAGGTTAGTCCTTTGCGAATATTTGTCGAGTTGAAGGTGAGCTCTTTACTCAAATGTTAACTAATTTTGTTTGGCTGAAAGGTTAGCTCTTTTCTATAATTCATTTATTTTGTTGAGCTGAAAGGTTAGCTTTTTGCGAATACATATTTGTATCAGCCGTTTACTGGCGTGGTAGGTAATTTACTTTGTTAAGCTGAAAGGTTAGCCCTTTGCTAACATCTGAATGATTTTGAGCTGAAAGGTTAGCCCTTTGCTAATATTTGGTTATCTTCTTGAGATGAATAGTTGTCCCTTGGATAATATTTGTTTAATATTTGAGATAAAAGATGAGCCCTTTCCTAATATTTATTTATCGTGTTGAGATGAAATGTTACCAATTTGATATTTGTTTATATTGTTGGAGATGAAAGGTCGGCTCTTTGATAATATTTGTTTATCTTGTTAAACTGAATGATTAGTTCTTGGCTTATTTGTTTAAAGTTGAAAGGTGGTTTGCTTTTTGCAATTACATATTTGACTAAGTTTTGAGTTAAAAATTTTAGCGTTTTGAACGCAAAAGGAAAAGAAATACATGTTGGCACCTTGATTATTGTTGAATGAGTAACACCTTTGAATTTCGGCAAATTATAAATTATCTAATGGAAGTTTGAATGAGTTACCGAGGTCAAGTTTATCATTGAGAACAATAGTTCTGGAGACTGGCTTTGAGAGCAAAGCTTTAGTCAGGATTGGCGGTGTTAGGAATTATTTTATTTGTTGGATTAATTCAGACATTGGGCCAGTGATAGAAGATTATAATCACGCTTATTTGTAAATACATGAGTAACTACACTCACTTTTTACCGTTAACGGTTTTTGTTACAATGCGATAAGCAAAAAACTGCTATCAGTAAACGGATAGTTCTGTGAGATCGAAACTTGATTCGAATCTATCTTTCGTCTTCCACATTCGCTAACAATAGGCTTTGCGAATGTCAGACTGTGGCCCAGCGGTAAAGCTCTTGGCTATCAGTCTGGGGGCCGTGAGTTCGAATATCATGCCCTCCTTTCAGAGTAAAGGTTGTTCTGTTGTTTACTTTTACTCCAAGGCGAATGCTGAAAGCCAAACAACTTAAGACGTGCCACAGACGCGGGCCATAATAATGATAATTCGGGCCTGCCGATGCCCCCATAGTGGCGAAAGCTGTTGGGGGATGTTAAGGCGTGGATTATTGTTATTATTATTATTCAACTAAAGAAGCGAAATGATAATTAATCCAGGTGAGGATAATTTTTTGGACAAAGCACCTCCGCCTGGATTTGAACCAGGAACCCTCCAATTTCTGGTTGACAGCTCTCCCATTTGAGCTACAGAGGTAGTGGAAATTTATTATTATTACTATATACTTATATAATATATATTATATTAGCGAGAAAATCAAAGGTTCTTCACTGTTCAAATAGAAATTGGGCAATTAGTTAACAACGGTTTTTTTAATAGGGTTATAGGCTTATTTGCTACTATGTAAAGGTGACTAAACCCACCATCACACAAGTTAAGACATCGCGAGCGACCAAGTGTGACCAAAATTGGCTTCGCGATCGACTTTTTGGCCACCCCTGGTATACAGTATGTACATAATATTCGAACAACGTTCTTTCCAAGAATATCGATTTTCTTATTATACACCCTGTACGCTTCCGGATTAATTTTTTTTCTGTAATTTCAAAATCGCTTTGGATAATCAACGATTCGGATAGTCGGAATTCGGATAATTCTAGTGTACTTGCATTTTTACGTTGATTAAAGATATATTTACATGATGATAATTATGGCATTTTTTCGGATAGTGTTCCAATTTCTAGTAGATAAGATATATTTTATGCTCATGAGTACACTTTATGCTTTATGCTCTCAGGTCTTCGGATGCCACAATCAACCACGGTGTTCCCCAGGGCTCGATATTGGGTCCACTCCTCTTTGCTATCTATAAGCGATTTGCTAAATTCCATGACTAGCACTAATGCATATCTGTATGCAGATCACACCAAATTTTCTGCAGGGGATCAAATCACAATCAATGCAACCAAAACACACTACCTGGCCCTGGAGCAGGTTGGAACATGGTCAAAGCCAACAAACTGACAGTGAATGAGGAAACGACCCAAACTATGTGTTTCCGCAATCAACAGCAACCAACGGCAACAAAGCCATTAAGTCACTGGGCTTCTATTTGGACCCTGGACTGACATGTAAGTGTCACGTCGAAAAATTGTGCTCACGACTAGCGAGTGCATCATTTGTGATCAGGAGGCTCACAGCTTTTGCCTCACCGGAGGTTGTGCGTTTGGTGTACTTTGGAATGTTTCACAGCTGCATCTCATATGGGGTGAATCTCAGGGGGATGATATCACCATTTGCAGGAAAACTTTTTATAATGCTGAAGAGAATTCTAAGAACAATGTCCGGTATCAATTCTAGGGAGCACTGCAGACCTCTTTCTATTTTCTTTTAAATACTAAGCGTACCATCCCTTAATGTATGTATTACCATGTGGTTGGTGCCAAAGCTTCCAAATTACAGTAGGGGAAGTACCCTGATTATTCGAGGAAAAACATTTTTCCGACACAATGATACCAAATTCTTGATGTTTTGCTGATAATCGTAGCGAGAAAATGACGTTTAAGGGTACTTCCTTCGAGTAGTCCATGGAGTGACTTTGACTTGTACGCTGAATTTGATCATTAAGTCAATATTTTTTTCGATTTCCTTGCTTCTAACGACATTTGTACGGTAAGAATTTCAATAAAATATTAAGTATGTATTTGGTATCATTGTAATCAGAAAAATGTTTTCTATCGAATAATCAGGGTGTGGCCATTGGGTACGCTTGAAAAAAAGACTCACTGGCCAAAAACCAATCAAATCACGCTAGATGGCACCAGTAATGCAATGTCGACCAAAATCGATTTAGTTGTTATTGGACTATTTTCGATTATTTTCACCAATTCCTAGCCACCTAGATTAATACACAAAAAAGTTATTTTTGCATTGCCTTGGTGATAAAAATTGACGATCGATATGTTTTTGTGTTCAGAATGTCATCCGGATTGAAAATATCACACAAAGAATATAGGGTGCCATTTAAAATTTCAATGATGACGTCATTTCCGGAAAAATCGGAAGTCATATTAACCTCAAGAGTATTCCAAAGAATGGCATTTTTGTCTATTAACACTTTCCCAAATTTCATTCGTCCAGCTTTATAAACAAAAAATATAAACGGCAGTACCTATGGCGTGGGTCACCCAGTATAGCCTACTGCTATCCAAACTGTTATTGAAAAGAGCCTGTAATTTTAAAAGGTACTAAGTCAAGCGACTTGGTCCCTTTTAAAACTAAACAGAAACAAACACACGTAAGTTATGCCTTATAGGATAATGGCACATGGATCTTTATATCACGAAACCATTGACCTATATCGCTTGAGTGAGAAGCAATGTATATCTCAAAATCGCCAAAAAATGACTTAGTTCCTTTTAATAATAAGTGATTCAATTATATAACCACCTGCCCCAGACCTGGAGGGTATTTCCAATGCCAAAATTGAAGAGGAGACTGAGACGCTACCTTCTGAGGCATTCTATTCTGTCAGGGAATTTATGGCAGCCCCCTTTGAAGAAGTTTAAGGAATTATTTTGTATTAACATATGTTTTTGGTTATGAAGTACCTAAACATATCTTGTAATTAAGGTCAATAAATTATCTTTATCTTTATATCGACATAAATGCTCTAATTCATGGGAATAAAAGTCTGTCAGGTCAATAAATTGAGCATAAACTATATTCTTATTAATAGGCATTGTGATTCTTTGTTTTACAAATAATAAAATTTTATATCAAATAAACCTTCCCATAAATACTAATATGTTCTTTTTTTTGCATTCAAGATTTTGACGCCCTGATTGCATAGTCTATAAAAAAACATATAAAAATCGAACAATTGATTACTGCACAAATTCGAGATTCCCACTGCACAGTTTGTGTCTAGCTGTATGTTAGAATAATGCCGGCTTACAGAAAAAAGTTAATGATTTAAATAAAAAGAACGAACACTTACCATTTTTAGGCGGGGGATTGGGTAATGATATAGCAGCTAGAGTTGCTGCCATCGATGCTTCCAATGCACTCTTGCCACCCGGGCTTGAATCTATAATACACACACAAACAAACAAATGTAAACTTATTAAAATAAAAAAAAGTCTGGAGTTCAATGTAATGCATCAGACTGAATTTTTGTTTAATAACGTTAAGAACTTTGATGCAAATATTCTAAAAAATACAGATGTTTAGTCATGACAGAAAAGATATTAAATATTATTGACATAATAACCCAATTTTCAAAACCATTTTGAATTCTTCTTCCAAACCTACATATTTCAATATTTTTAGGTAATTATTTATTGATATTGTAGCCATATTCTTGACCTTTAATGTGGTGTATAATTTTTCTCGCTAAGCTTAATAATTTTGGAGATATTGATGAAAAGGGAAAGATGATACACGTCAAAAACTAAATGCGCAAGTATGATAATCAACAAATTAAAAAAGTCTTACGTGTAGAAATATTTGGCGAGTGTACTGCAACTGGAAGAACGGGTGCCGGCAATCCAGGCATTGCCGGCAATGGACTGGCTATATCTGTTGGGGTTGCTGACGCAGAGACAACCTTCTTTCTAAAATAAAAGAAGAATATTGTAAATATTGTGCAAACTTAAAAGAAAACGTCTTTAGTACTAACTTCTTCAGAACTGACGGAATCCTTTTATACTTACTATAACTAAATTTCTTAGCAAAAAATACTTACTCTTCAGCAGCTATTTTTGCCTTTATTTCTTCCAATTCCGGCGGAGTTGACCATCTTGATTCTTTTGTAGTAACGTTATGATAATATATCTTTCCATTATCTGCCGTATATTCTTTCCAAGGGCATTGCGATAGTAGCAACTACAAACGAATTATAATTAATACACAAACGACAAAAAAATCCAACATACCTCTGCCGGTGTCTTTAAAATATCCGGCTTTTGCCAAGAACTTTGCTTCGTCGCGGCATTGTAATAATATGTCCTACCGTCCGGCGCTTTATGTTCAGTCCACTGCTCCGGCTGACTGGAAGCAGGGGGCGGGAAATTACCAAATCCAGGCGGGGGTACACTAAACGGGGGTATGATTGGTGGAAAACTTCCTATGGGTGGTATTTGAGGAAGCAAAGGGGGTGTACCGATACCCGCCGGGGGCGCAAAACCAGGCGGTGGTAAGCTAGGTAGACTTGGGTCCTACAAAATAACAGAAAACGTGTAAGAACTGACATAACCTACATGGAAACCGGTATTTTTCACAGCGAACTCACCATAATACAGGCGCTCTTGGTACGAACTAATTAAACAAATACCGAACTCCACAAATTACACTAAAGACACTATTAAAACCACATTTTCGCGTTAAAAATAAACAGTAATTGACAAACACGACAAACCAAACAGGCACCGCCAGGGCATGCTTGATGTCTATTTTATAAAAACGCCAAATTTCCCCAGATTCCCCTAGGTTGCAATCGCTCGAACTTATCACAGACGTATCTTTCAAGTATATTTTCATTCATAAATATGGCACACTACAGGAATCTGCATGATATCGATTAGTTGGTGGAGAAAACGTAGGGTGCGTCAGTTTGACGTGACACGTCAAAATTGGGTCGAAAGTTTTGTAGGTTGTAAATGGAGGAGATGGTTTTGTTTTGATTTAGTGTGTGCCTGTGTCCCAATTTTAGCCGGATAAAACTGATTGAGAATGTTCAAGAAATTGAAGGACAAAATTGCCGAAGAAGTGAAATTCTCGCCGCAGAGGATTCAACAGCTGACACAGTCGGTTACAGACAAATTGCAAAATAACAGTAACGAGGAGAGCTTCTTCTCGATAACAGAAGATGGTAATTCTATTTAATTATTGCTAGTCGTAAGACGAAATAACACAGCGGAGACAATTTATTATTAGTGTCGATAGAATGTAGTGGTTGCATACTCGCTATGTAAACAAATGATCATCAACATAATAGCATTTGTTTGTTGGTGTTAAACAAATGAAGATTGAATAGAGAGATTGGCATGTTCTTCGAGAAACCTGTGGAATTTATGCTACTTTTATATCTCTACGCTCTAATAGATATTTTCATATTAAGTATTTATTATAGTGTGCAGTGCTCAACTAACGTAATAGGTCCTTAACTTTACCAATACCTATAATGGCAAAATGAAAAACCAATACTAGGTTAATATATCATTTTTTTATTGCATATTTACGATATTATTATTTATTAGCAAACAATATTTTTCAACGGAATTAAAAACAAAAACTAAAAAGAAAAAAATGAGAAACACCATAAATGTAAACTATATTTATTTCTCATATTATGTAATTTAAAATTAAAATACATACAGAGCAGTGGCGGCTCGTAGCTAATATTAGTGGGGGTGCTATTCCAGAATTTTTTTATCATTGTTTTAAAAAATATCTAAAAGGAAAACAAAAACGTATAAAAAGGAAATTTATTCAGAAACTTGATCGTAAAAGAATTTAGGGAATGAAAACGGATTTCTTATTTACTTTAACCTAAATTGTTACAGTTACATTCATTAATAAATTTATGTAAAAAATACATTTTCTAAAAACTACGCTTTAAAAAAATTCACTGAAACTTCAAAATTTTCCATATTTTCTTTATTGTTTCATGCATTGTCACCAGAAATCGTTCACATGAACAAATTTAACTCGATTGGACAATGGGAGGTAGGTAAAATATCGATTACAAGATTTGAATGTAGCAAACAAACAAGTGCAGTTAAGATAAGCGTAGTAAAAACTAAATCCATTCTGATTGTTTTAATTTGCGCGAAAATGTCAATAATCTTATCCTTGGTCTCTGGATGAAAACTGAGGAATTTTTTCTGCATTTAAAGCACTGTAATTGTTGTAAAATACTTTTGATATGCCATCTGCAATTTGTAAAACTACCTTCCACCAGCACGACAGGGTCGGCACGGTTGGCACTGCGGGAACAACAGTGCTCTCTCTATCCATAACAGGCCGCTGCCTCGCGTGCTGCTTCCTATGTGCGCATGCGCAGAACAGTCAAACACCTCGCCGAATGGAACTGTGAAGATCACAGTTCCATACAACAATTTTTGAATCTGTTTCTTAAACTAGGGGATGGCTACTGACATTAAGGTTTAAGGATTATACAAGTATATAGAAAGAATTAAAGGAAAATGGACTCATATTAAATGTTATCCATAATATTAAGTGAAAATAATAGGCGGTGCTGCAGTTCCACAGTGCCTATACGCGAGCCGCCACTGATACAGAGTGTAAATAAAGGAAGTAGTACTGCAATAACTTTTTATTGTAGTGTTATAAAAAAGTGTTTTGGGAGACTCTGCTTCAAGTTTTATGATTTGTTTTGTTTATTGTTTATTTAACCCAACTAATTTGGGCGTGTTGTTATAGCAACTAAGCAACATATCTTTTTAAATAGAATAGTATCTTTTCTGTGAAGTTTAATGGAGCATACATACCTATAATTTTGATAACTCTGTTGGGTTTTATTAATGGAAAGTTATAAGTTATTTTCGATAGATTCCTTTACACTAAATACAAACCTCAGGTCCAAAGTTTCTTATGGTTTAATGTTTTCGAGAACGTTGAGGCAAAAAAGCCTGATTTTGGCAGTTTTTCTATCTTCTATTCTGTTGCTATTAGCTAAAACCAGTGTTATTAATATTTAATTATTTTCAATTGAGTTTTTCTCAAAAATTTTCTGAATAGACAGGTGAAAAATGCTGAAACAATTTTTGTGTGAAATAACAATGTAAAAAGTTATGATAAATATTCCTTACTATATTTATAACCATTCTATACAAAAACAAAATTCCTTACTATTCCTCCCTATATTTATAACCATTACATTCTATATAAAAACAAAATGTTTATTATATTAAAAACATTTTAGACTTACTATTTAAAAAGAAATCTTGCACAAACCTTGATATAGAAAAACAAAATATTAAAAACCATAATTTGTGTATCTGTTTTGGGCCAAGCAGATTCTTATTAGAACAACATAAATGACTTGTGATAAGATTATTAAAAGATAAGTAGATTACTTAAAATATTTTTGTATTAGCTAAGTCTACTGAACTACTAGCGAAATGTATCAAATTATTCAAACAAAACTATACAAAATAGTACATCTAAAGAATAATAAATAAAATGAGAGTAAAAAGAATCTCTACTTACACTACGATCATATAAAAACCGACTTTGCCTTTGATACTAAATCTTCCCCAATTTCTCTTTAGATTCCTTAGCATCGACTTCTTCCGCAGACCCAGGTTTTACAGACGTATCCCTACAATCACCTTCCGCAATGGATCCTCGAACCCGAAGGTATTCCAACTCGTCAATGGCTAGCGACATATCGTTCCTGCCACGGTACGATCCCCCCTCGAGCTTGTACCACATGCAGGTACGAACATCAACCCTCAGCACAGCAAAACAAATATTCTAACCTATATTTCAGTCAGACCTGGACGCATCCGCCAGCGAATTCGAAGACAACGTTTCGACATCATCGCAGCTCGGCCACATCAGCAAGGAACAAGTCTACGCCGCTTTTCAGAAAGCGCAGATGCGCTATCACAAGTATCGAGGCAGATACACGGATTTAGCTAATCACTATAAGATTCTAGAGAAGGAAAATGCAAAAATTAAATCCGTCTTGGTGGAAACGCAAGACAAAGCGATTCGAAGGGCTAACGAATTACGAGAGCAGTGTTCGTTAGAGCAGAAAGCCAAAGCACACTTAGAAAACGCTCTACGTGTTGAATTAGACGAGCGGCAGATGAAAATAGACACGCTACAAACGAAAATTAAGTACTTACAGAGTGAGAACCTCGTCGAATTAAACGACACGTCCACGGAAAACCTTGAACTTCTAACCAAACAACTCAACGATTCTAGGTTAGAAATTGAAAATCTAAACCAAAAGATGCAAGAATTGAAAGCGAACTCAATTATCTTCAACACGAAAGAGTCGGATTACAAATCTAAGATCGCGGACCTCGAAAAGACCCTGCATGAGAGAACCGTCGATAACCTCCAATTTGCCGAACGCGAAAAAGAAAATAACCTCAAACTCGCACAGAGCAAGATGGAACTGCATGCTGAAATCAACAACAAGGATGTCGAACTATCCAATTTAAAACGGGAATCCGACAAATTACGTTCTGAGCTGGAGAAATCCGAGAAATCCAAAAACGGTAACCTCAAAATCGAGAACCTCCAGACACAGAATGGGAAGTTAATCGAGAAAATCGAAATCTTAACGCAGAAATGCTCAAATTACGAAAACGAGCTCGTTAAATTAGAGCAGTTTAAAATCGAGATTTCTAACCTAAAAAAAGAGAAGGAGGTGGCTACGATTGAACATAACCTCAAATTGGAGAAACTACAGAATGCTCTGGAGGAGTCAAAACGGTTGTGCGATGAATTAGAATCAAAATCGGGAAATCTAAATTCATTACAAGAAGAAAACGAAAATTTAAATAGACGAATTCAAGATATAACAAAAGAGAACGAAGCCTTCAACATACAAAAGAGTGAGTTTGAAACCGAGAATAAAAGTCTTAAAGAAAGAATTGAAGAAATGATGAAGAATAACGATGAGATAATCATGGAGAAGGGAGATTTAACGAAAACAATTGAAAGTTTACATAGACGAATTCAAGATATAACAAAAGAGAACGAAGACTTCAACAAACAAAAGTGTGAGTTTGAAACCGAGAATAAAAGTATTAAAGAAAGAATTGAAGAAATGATGAAGTATAACGATGAGATAAACAAGGAGAAGGGAGATTTAATGAAAACAATTGAAGACCTAACAATAGACAAACAAACCTCGGAGAAACAACTTAACGTTCTAGAAGAAACTGTATCAAATTTAAAACAATTTGAGACTAAAGTTAGCAAACTCGAAGAAACTTTATCCCTAAACGAGCAAAACCACAACGAAGAAATGGAAAAAGTACGCAACAGCACTAGAAACAGCCTAATAACGTTAGAAACCAAAATAAAAGAGAAAGTAGAGTCCGAATATAAAGAAAAAGAAAACACTTTGAGGTTAGAATTTGATAAGAGATTCGAAACTATATCTTCGAACGAAACAAAAGACACCGAAATGAAACTCATGCAGACGCAAGACGCGTTAAAAGCATCCGAAGAAGAAAACCATAACCTAAAAGGGGCCGCCGAGGAATTAAAAGCCAAATATTACGAATTAGAAACGAACCATTTAGACCTAATTAACGAGAATGGCCAAACTAGGAACGAACTAGCTAAATTAGAGAAGGATAATGTAACGAATGCAAAGAATGTAGAAGCACTACAAAAACAATTGAAGGGTTTACTGGACGAACACCAAGCGGAAAGTATAAACCGGGAAAACGTTGAAAAATTACTCGAAGAGAAAAACTCGGATTTAGTTGATTTACAAAAGAAAATTAACGAATTAACTAAGGTTATAGACGAGAATAAGAAACAGCTAGATTCAATGGAAGTCTTAAGAAATGAATTATCGTTACTGCAAGAAGTATCCACGGAACAGCAGAATAAGAATTGCGCGTTGCTAGATGAAAATAAAGATTTAATAACGAAAATCAATGAACTTCAATCCAGCAGTCTGTTGCTAGAAGAATCTATATCAGCTGTGAAGCAGGAACGTGAAAGTTTAAACGAAACTACGAAGAATTTATTGGAAAAGAACTCTGAGTTAACCTCAAAACTTGCGTCTTACGAAGAAGAAAACTATAAATTGAAGAAAGATATCGATAATATCCGATTGAAAAAGGAAGAAATCTTGGAAAAATTTGAAAATAATAAGAGGTTATACGATGAAGTCGAGGATAAATACTTAAACTTGCAGCAAAGGTTTTTGGAGAAAGAAGGTGTAGTTCTAAAGTTAGAAGAAACTGTCAAAGTACAACAAATTTCTATAGATGAATACACAAATCAAAAAGATACCTTAAATAGGGATTTAGAAAATCTACGTAAAGAATTAATGACTAGAAACGAAGAATTTACGTTATTAAATCAAAATAAAACCCAACTAGAAGTATTGCTAAGCGACACGAAAACAAATGAAGAGAAGATTCAAGAGGTCTTACAAGAACAAGAAAAATTGCAGAAAGTTTTACTAGAAAAGGAAAAATCAATAGAAGATTTTAAACTAATAAAGGTCGACTGCGACAATACAATCGACAACCTTAAGCAGTACGAATCAAAATATCAAAACATCCTGGACGAAAATCAAAACCTAAAGGAACAAATAACGCAAATCGAAGAACTGAAGATGAAGCTGCAAGCTTTAGAGAACGTTCGTAATGACTTTGATAACCTCAATAAGTCGCTAGACGTCTCCGAAAAACAAAAGAACGAGTTGACAAACGATCTAAAAAAATTGAAGCAGGAATTACTCGATTTGAAGGTTACGAACGAAAAATTAAAAAGTACCGACAATGAGAACGACAAATTAAACGACGATATCGCAAATTTGCGTAGCCAACTCGAAGAATTTGCCAACTGTAATCAAATTTTAAACGAAGAGAAGCGTACGTTCCAGGTCATGGAACGGAAATATAACCAAGTAGACTCGGAGTTATTAGATGTCAAGAATAGAAATAACGAATTAAGAACGCAAAACCACGAATTGCAGGAAAGGAACCAGCAATTATCTTCGGATTATAATCAAATCTTGCACGAAAACGAAAAACATTTGGCCGATTTTGCGGAGTATAAGTTGAAATACGATGAGGTGGACGTGCAGATTCGTGATTTTGAGAAGGTTAAGTTAGGGTACGAGGAGACGATTGCGAGTTTAAACGAGTCGTTAGATCGGATAGCCAAAGAACTGAGCGAGGTGAAATCGGAAAAGGAGCAGCTGGAACAATTGAAGAATTCTTTCGTGGAATCGACGGAAAATCAAACTTCATCGCTCGTCAACAAAATAAGGCAGCTAGAAACAGAAAAGAGCGATTATGACAACCTCACGAAGGAACACAGGTTTGTAATCATTAAATTAAATTCTATTTTTAAGTGAATTTGATTGGACCATTATCTAGACCGGCGGTCGGCAACCTGCTCCCACTGTCCTTCTCCCGCTCACGGGAAATCTCATAGGTCTGCTTTGCTCCCGGGGGTCCGCGGACCCCTAGGTTGGCGACCGCTGATCTAGACGACCGTATAAAATAATTTCATTTTTGTACAAAGTGTCGTTGTGGTGTTGTAAAATAATGTTTACAGTACCCAAACATTTGTCATTGTTAATTTCTAAGTAGTTAAGAATAAAGCATTTCTTTCATATTTGAGATTGTATGAAATTTTATAAGATCACATAAAAGTTGCATTCAGTTCTATATCCTACTTTTTGATTTACCCTGTATTTCATCGAAGTTTAAATCCCTATTATCAGGAAATTTGTGACAAATGTGACTTCTCAAATCATGCTTTTTGGAATATTAATATACAAAGAGAATGCAGGACTACAAATATTGGGTTTATGAATTTTTATACCCCGCACATTTACTGTGGTGAGGGGTATATTCAGTTTGGCACAAATGTCCGTCTGTCTGTGTACACTAGGGTGGTCCAAAAAACGGACATTTCGTTTTTCGAGGGCAACGATCCCCCCCAATCTATTCCTTTTCCAGAAAAGAAAATTCCCCCAAATTTGAGAAAAATCGATTAACGTTAACACGTGCCACCGAGCATCTCAAATTTCCCATTTAAAATACATTGCAAAAATGCATCTTTTTTTCCTTATTTTTTCACGTTTCGGTTTTTTGTTTCGGATTTAGAAAAAAAGTTGCGGGTGATTATCAGAAATTGTTCAGAACTCCCCAAGGAACAAATCCACAACCACTATTTTTTGTTCACCACCCCCTACCCTCCCCATAGTACCCTAAATATGAGACAAAAGTTTCCCAAAATTTACAATCTTACAATGATTCGTGTTTTATTATTGTTTTTGGCAGCAGTCATTATTATTGGATTATTGACATATTTTTTTTGTCATTTATTAACTAATTTAAAATTGTTTAAACAATTAGCATTTGTTTAAACAAAAATATACGATGATACAAACATATTTTTCCATTTTTTGCTAAGTAATTAAATTGTTGTTTTTTTTTTAACAAATAGATACCATTTGTTTAAACAAATATATACAATGCTGTGGACATATTTTCTATATTTTAAAGGAAATGATTATTAGGAGCATTTTTTGTCATTTACTAACTAATATAATACTATAATCATTTTTTTCAAGAAACACGTACTAACATTGTATATTATTGTTTAAACAAATTTATTTGTTCAAACAATTGCACATTCAGTAACAAATTACAAAAACAGCCAACAATATAACAATAATAATTTCTACAAAAGGAGAAACAAAAAAAATATTTGTTTAAAAAAATGGAACTTGTTTAAAGAATTGCAAATTCGTTAATAAATGACAAAAAAAAATGTAAATAATTTAATAATGGTTTCTACAATATATACAAAAAATATGTCTGTAACAATGTATATATTTGTTTAAACAATTACAAATTATAATAAAAAGGATTTGGTTCTTCCTGTTCAAGTTCATTTCATTTATGTAGTTACATGTTTCACCCCTTAGGGCATCTTCAAACTACACTGGAAATTTAAATAAACAATAGATTTGAAACACACACAATAAAAACTACTTACAGTCAAATCAAAACTTCAAAAACTCATCAAAGAGAACGGTGAAAATTCTTGTTAGATTTCATAGAGAAAACGTGCTCTAGAATAGTTTTTAACCTAGAAAAACAAAGGCATCGTTGCAACAAAACAAACGAAAAGATTCAAACCAAAGCATGACTTACAAGCGATATACAATAACTTAATCGTGTTCAGCAACAATTTGTACTCGAAATGGCTAATAGGAGGTAATTAAGACTTGATTAGCAGTTGGAAAATTTTTTCAAAAGGCTGTCAACTTGCTGTCACACAATAAAATTAGCTCGGGCATGCGTTGATCTATCAAACGAAATAATAATTACAAATTAGTTAATAAATGTCATAAAACTGCCAATAATCTAATAATAATTTATGCACAAAATTTAGAAAATTATGTCCACTACAATATCTATTTCTCTTTAAACAAATGGTACTTGTTTAAAGAATTGTAAATTTGACAAAAAATAAATGACAAAAAATTCCAATAATTTAGTACTTAATAGTTTCTACAATAAATATAACAAATATGTCCCGTAACAATGTATAAATTTGTTTAAACAAATAGTGTTTGTTTAAACAATTACAAATTAGTTAATAAATGACAAAAAAATCCATTAATCTAATAATTTCTGCAAAATTAGAAAAATATGTGCGTAGCAACATATATTTGTGTTTAAACAAATGGTAATTGTTTAAACAATTGCTAATAGAGTTAGTTAATAAGTGACCAAAAAGCATTAATTTAATAAGTTTTGCATCAAATGGAAAGAGTTCGTAACATCACATATTTTTGTTTAAACAAATGGTAATTCTTTAAACAATTTTTTAACTTTTAAGTTAGTTAATAAAGGACAAAAACCATGTCAATAATCCAATAATAGTCATTTCTGTCAGAAAAATAATAAATCACGTAACTTTGTAAAATTGTAAATTTGGGGAAAATTGTCCCTCATTTTAGGGTACTGCACGAGAGGGTGGGAGCGTTGAAAAAAAATAGTGGTTGTGGATTTGATCTTTGGGAAGTTCTGAACAATTTCTGATAATCTCCCGCAACTTCTTTTCTAAATTCAAACCGTGAAAAAAAAAAAGGAAAAAAGGATGCATTTCTGCAATGTATTTGAAATGGGAAATTTGAGGTGCTCAGTGGCATGTGTGTATTGTTAACAGATCTTTTTTCAAATTTAGGTGGAATTTTTTTTCCGGAATAGGAATCAATTGTGGGGGTCGTTGCCCTCCAGCAAAAGATTTTGCAAGGTATAAATTTGGACCACCCTAGTGTACACGATAACTGCCATAATATTGAAGTTATTGATCTGAAATTTTTTATACAAGCTTATCTATTAAAAAGTAAGGACAAGTTCGTCAATGGGCAAAATCGGTTAACTTTTCTTTTTTTTTCCCTTTATTTATATTTTGCTGTGGGGGGGTATTTTAACTTCAGCACGGCTGAAGATAATTTTCTTACTATTTTATATTAATTTCGAATTCATAAGTTTGTTTTAGTATGCTCTAGCATCTTCTGTCATTTTTGGTGGTACTTTAATCAAATAGACAATATACACTGTTGAATACACGTGACAATGGGAAAACGGTAATAGAAAATTAAAATATTGAGAACATGAGAAGTATACAAAAATAAGCTTTTAAGTTATGCCAAATATCTCAACTATTTTTTAGTTCAAACATCATTAAAAAACCGACAACATCAGCTGATAAAATCCTGTGTCATAGCCAATATAACGATTCCGGTTTTGTCATGCCCCACTTTGAACAACTTCTCCATATTTTTTTTACACCTTGTATATTACTGTATATTCTATCTCTCACAAAGAAATAAAACTTAAAACTGTCACTAAAACAATCTAATCATTACAGATCCTCAAAAAGCGAGATCAACAATTTAACGCAGATGTACGAGAAAACCTACAAAGAAAAGAAAGAAATCGAATCACAACTGCACGAATTAGAGCGACACTACAACGAGATAACGCACGAGAAGCAGCTCCTCCTCGACGAGATCCAAGAACTGAAGATCGCCCCGATCAACCTAACCTCAAATAATCTAGACAACCCCACGTCGAATAAAAACGCAGAGATCGACGCGCTGAGAGACAAATTGGAACAATACAAATCGATAGATAAAGCAAATCGGGCTTCGATACACTTCTACGAGAACGAATTGGAGAAGTTGAAGCTGAAGAACGAGAAATTGGGAAGGAAACTGGACGAGACGCTGGTCACGTTGCCGTCGCTTTCAGGAGACGCGGATTTTTCCGACTCCAATGCCATTCTGCAGTACCTGCGAAACGTTATATTTAATTACATGACCGGGAAGGAAGGTTTGGTGTTGGCGAAGGTGATTGCGGCTGTCTGTAAGTTCGATAAGGAGCAGACGGAGTTGGTGCTACAGAAGGAACAACAGAAGCAAACGTTGGTAAGTTACTGATATATATATTTTTAGGTTAACTTACAGTATCGCACAATGTTTCGCACAGTTTCAGACAATCCCATGAATAGAAAATTTCTAAGATTTGAATTTTGAATGTGGCAAATACACAAATTAAATTATGATCTTCGAAAAGTTTAAATTTTATGTGCCGTGGTAGTTCAGAAAATAAGATTTTAAAATAGTTTTTTTTTGTTTCAGATTGGCCACCTGTTTGGAAGTTAATATTAGTGAGAGTTTTTAAAAAAATTGTATATATATTTATAGTGTGTGTATATTTTTACATATTTCTACTGTCTATAATAACATTCCGAAACGAACCTGTGTCTATATCTAGTAAATACCGTGCAAATATATACGCTTGTAAGATAACTGCTGCTTTTTCGCTAACTTTGTGATTTTTGTTCCACGTACGTACTATGTGTAAAAAGAAAGTACAAGAAAATGTTATTCTGTTGCGGTCTGTTTACTTTTAACACTTATTCTTATGTCCTAAGAGATTTTTATCGATAAGCAATTGTTTGATGTACTCGTTTACATTTGTTGTATATGCAATAATAAATTATTTTAACGGAATCCTTGGTTTCTCTTAACAAAATCTGTAATTTGGTACCTTATTATTTAGGTTAATAAAATGGTGACATACAGGTGGGATGTAACTTTAAAAAAAAAAAATTTTGTTTGATTTTCAATGAGTATCTATGTTATTATCATATTCATGCCTCAAAATTTCATTACTAGTTGGTTAAGTAAAATTAAATTTTGCAATAATAATTTTTGTTTCTTTTATAATAAAGTTATATTTCATTTAATAAATTATCAAAAGAAAATTCAATTTTAATTAAATACCACTAAATTACTCCCAAGTTGGAATATTTCTGATTTCTAATAATACAGTCAGGTCCATTTTAATCTTAACATTTGATTTTCTTGAAAAGCAAAACAAATAACTCACTTTTCTTGGAAGAAAGAAGCCACAAGAACGTAGTTTTTTAAAACAGATTGGAGTTTATTTGTGTATCTTTTCATAGTATCTTTTTTAGTTCCTTGCAAAATTTTTCCTTCGTTTTTTAATTTTAGCTTTGTCTAATTAAACAGCGTCTTAAGAACCAAATTATTTCTGCACTACTAGAATCTTTTTTTTCAGTGATTTATGATTAAATTCTATTTAGAATGGTCAATGGATGGTTCTATCAATTTCAAGACATGGACACCTAGTCAGTATACATCATATCATTCATATTGGATTGTAAATCCTATCCCTTACTTATCACACATAAGAAAATGCGTATGGATACTATTATAGATCGTCAAAATATAATTTTAATAAACATTTTTAATATTAAACTAAAATCCTGAACAGCAGTTAGAAACCGGGACAAATAAGATTTTCAGTTACATGCAAAATTGTAGAAATCTTTTAAAAATTATTTAGGCCGAATATAATGCTCGGTTTTGTGTTTCAGACATACGCCGGCCGGCGGCGCCCTGATGATCAAGGACTTCAAAATGTGCTTTACACAATATTCAACAAATTTGCAGATACGGCCTTTAGAACCATAGCGGCAGTATACCGACTGAAATTGTCGGTATACCTACTTACAATAAGAATTAATTTACTGGGTATTTTAAAATACATTAAATTTTACAATGCAGTTTTGTTAGGTTCGGATATCGGAAACATATATAAATAGACGAAATTCGATTTCATTCCATACATACAGAAAAATAAAACGAAACGAAACAAAAGTGACCCTTTGGTTTTATGACTTTAGCAGGTAGGTATCCGACGACCGACAATCTCCGACCTACGTTTGGTGTACGCTAGCTGCGGGCATGTTAACATCTTATTTTCTTCGGCGATACATGGAGTAATAGAGTCTATTTATTTTACTGTAAATATGGTCAATGTGCACTTCCCATTTTAGACACCTTTGAATATGCACCCCAAGAAACCTGACATTCTCACTTCCAGGAATCGATCCCTCGTCCGATCTAACCAACAGTGACTCGCCCGGAGAGCTCAGAGAGAAATGTAGCACCGCTGTTTTTTGGGCGTTCAGGATTAGATTATTTTCTCTGCACCAGTCTCCCATACGCCTCACCGCATAATTCACCGCAGCAGACAGATCCGATACATTTCCGGCGCTTATGACCATTGTCGTGTCATCGGCATACTGATATAAATCGCCCATCTGAAGGTACGAAGATAAGTCATTTGCATATACAAGAAACATCAGGGGGCCCAGAACCGATCCCTGTGGAACACCCACACCAAGCAATGCCGAACGACTACAGAACGCTCCGGGCACGCGAATCCGTTGTGATCTACCACCCAGATATGACCTGATCAGTTCGTATGAAATACCCCTCACTCCGTGCGAGGACAGTTTATTCAGCAGGATACGGTGGTCCACAGTATCGAAGGCCCTCGACAAGTCGAAGAAAATGGCCGCCACATGCCGCCTCTCATCGACATGGGTGAGAATCTCATTCACTGCTCCAAAAAGCGCGACTTCGCAGGAGGAATCAGGCAGGAATCCATATTGAGTTGGCGAGATAAGGCTATGTTCATGGAAGAACGAGTACAAACGCTTATATATGACCTTTTCGAATAATTTGGATAACGCTGGTAACAGTGAAATTGGTCGATAGTTCTCGATGTTTTCTCTCGGTCCTCGTTTGTATACAGGAACAACCACCGTGTCTTTCAAACTATCGGGGAAGGTGCCCTGAGTGAGCATCGTATTAACCACGAATACCAACACATCCATCATATAAGGCCCCACCAGCTTTAATATATATGATGGCACATCATCTATGCCGGCCAAACGCTTTCCAGAAATAGATCTTAGAACTTCCAAGAGTTCACTGGAGTCAGTGGGGTGCAGGAAGACACTGGCAAATATATCAACCCTGACCGGAAGTACCAGTCGCCTGACGCTCCATCTGGGAATCCACCGCAAAAAACCTATCGTGAAATAGCTCGGCAACCCGCAAAGGATCCTCCACCGAGTCCTCATCAATTCCAAGACGAATCTTTCTGTTTGCCTCAGATCTTCCCCTTTACAATATTCCAAACTGTCTTCGTTTTGCTTGTTGATGCAAGAACTTTGTAATCATTGTATTGACGTTTCGCCATGCGGATCGAAGCCTTCAGGTGTTGTTTTCTAGTCCTGTACTGCTGCCACATATTCGCATCATCGAGCCGCTTGCATACACTATGGAAGTTTCGGACATTGTCCGACATTCGCCTTATCCCAAGGTTATACCAGGGATACTTGGTTAGCCTGGTGCTTAGTTTTCCCTTCGGAAAATTTTTCTCAAAATGATAATTGAAAGTATTTACCAAACTATTACATCTTGCATTAACATCCGAATCGCTATTATAAACCTCGCTCCAGTCTTCAATTTCAATATCAGCAATAAAAGCTACAATTTCCACTGATCGAAAAACACGCCTACAAAGATCCTGCTCAGCATCAACCCGTCCGGAAACTGAACATGGGCAGTGCAATGAGTAATGATCCGAAAGACCAGGATCAGTCAAATGACGTTCTACATCGCCAGTCTCAAAATTGGAGATAACATTATCTATGCAATTGGCCTGCCTTGTAGCCTCTTGAAAACTTTTATACATATTATATGAAGCAAACAAGCCAACAACGTCGCGACTTTCAGCGTTAAAATTAATGTTAAAATCACCACACACAATTACATATCCAAATCGATTGCACACAGCATCAAGCAAAATAGTCAAATTGTCCATAAACACATCAATGTCGCCCGCTGGGGCTCTGTACACACATACATACAATATATTTACATGATCAATCTTAATACTAGCAGAAGAATACTCAAAATGCGACTCAACAGGTTCGATAGGAATGCTTTCTGCTTTCATATTTAGGGTGATCCTAACATAAATGGCGCGGAATGCTTTCTGCTTTCATATTTAGGGTGGTCCTAACATAAATGGTGCAACCACCGCCCCTGTTTATTTGACGGCAGTAGTAATGAACAAGATTATAATTGGCCAGCTTTTCAAGTTCAATAGTGTCCTGATTTTGCCAGTGTTCCGTTAAACAAATCACGTCAATATTTCTATTCATTAAAAATACATCCAAAAGTTCCGTCTTATTTCTCATACTTCGTACATTATAACACATAAGAGATACATTTGTGTTGTGGTCCGTCGCTTTTAGTTCAACAAGATCGTGCCGGCTAGCGAGTTAGCTCTAAAAAATCATCAGATGTTTGGGAGGAGACAATTGGAACATTAATCAAATTAGGTGGCGGGTTATGTTTGACTTGTGATCCCAATTGACTATTTTCGATCGACTGCAGTACGGCAGTTATATAGCGGCAAACATTACGTTTTCCTCTTTTTGTGAGGTGTATACCTTTCTTCTGGACGTCATTCAAATCTAGAAGATAATTTACATCACAAAAAAACACAAATTGACAGATGAAACACAGATTTATTACGTGTTTGTTAAAAAATTTTGACTAAATAAATTCTAAAAAGTGTTCATATAGCGTGTTTCTATAATGTACCCACTCGACACATTACAATATATTACAGGATAAATTTCTTGAAATTTCTGGCCAATTTCAGAGTTAATCCGGGCCTGGCAGGCGGCCAATTGTCAGGGTACTTTAGTGTCATGTTGGCCCCGCCCCCCGGGGTCATTTTCTCGCTGCTAAGTGTATAGCGTATAGCGACTGCATCTTTCTCCATCAAAAAAACTGATGTGGCCAGGCTCATGACTTTATCATACTATATATAAAATTAATAGTTTACCTGCATGAGATTTCATTTGATCGAGATCGGCCATGTCTGCATTAAAATAAAATTAGTAGAACTAGGCAGATATGTCGATTATTGACATTAGGTATTGTCAAAACATTAGCGTTTGACACTACCTACTGTCATTAGAATCAAAATATCTGACAAATCCTGGCTACTAGTTTTAATGCAGTATGACCGATCGCGATGAAATAGAATTTGCTCATGCAGCTAAACTATTGACTGTACCAAAAAATGTCATAGTCATAAATTATTCAGAATTTCCTCTACTTTAATTTATTATTTAACTATTTCGACGAAATTCCAGAAATGCTAATCTTTCAAAAACGCTAAGACTAAACATCCAGTTCCTTTGGACCCTTTTGAACCAAAACCTTTTCAGCTCTAAGTTTGGCCATGAAACTTCTAAATATGTAGTTTTGTCCCGATACCTTTAGTAGTTTCTCCGGAATCGTCGCCACAAAAACGGGTACACACACACACACAGAATTTTTTTTGTACCTTGGTCAAATATGTTCAGGGGGCCAAAAGGACATATTTCCGCTAAAATCTCAACTTCTTTTTTTGCACGATTACAATACTTTATCACACTGCGTATGATAAAGTATAGTTTGACATTTTATTTGTGAAACGAGAATCAATAACGCCTATTCTTTCTAAAAATATGTTATTTGAAAAACGCCGTAATACACAAAATTAAATTGCAACTAATTTGGGTCCTATTTTTTTTGTAACTTTTTACAAGAGACGGTAGGTTTCACTGATCAACTTGAAAACTACAGTTGATCGAAAACTTACGATATTTTGTAAAGGGAATTGAATATTGTAACAAAGTTGATCGCGAATAAAGAGGTCATGTGAAGCTACCACAATAACCAAAAGGAATATTTCAAAATTACAGTGACAGACGTCAAAACGCATCCCATTATTATGGTAAAATTACCCGAAACGCAGCGGAAACTACAATATGGAACCAGAGAATTTGAACGATATCATCGAACATTTGAAGAAAATGAACGAGGAGGTCATTCAGTGCAAGATAAAATCTGACGTTGATTTAAAAGCGTTCAGCGAACTTAAAGCTCAATACACAGCAAAGACTAAAGAACTTGAAGAAAGCACGAAGAGAGTAGACCACTTGAGACGGTTGTGCAAAGTCCTAGAAGAGAAACTATCCAAATTCCTAACAGTTCGCAGTGAATATCAAAAGCTTGGTAATAGAATGAAACGCATGCAGCGAAAATTGGACCTTACAATTCGCGAGAATAAAGCATACGAGAGGGAACTAGAGGAAGTTAAAAGCATGTTCAATACCACTTCAATCACCGACCAATCGCTTGTCAAAATAATGGACCTGCAAGAATCTCTGAATAACAAAGAGAAGGAATACCAGGATCATTTAGAGAAAGTCAGGAGCGAAGCTAGGAAGAGCTTGATTACCCTAGAATCTAAAATCCTGGAGAGGGTGAAGAACGAATACGCCAAAGAAAACCTATCTCTGAGCGATGAAGTCAAAAGGAAATTGTTAGACAACGAATACATAATAGAAGCTCTAAACCTAGCGAATTTAAAGTTAAAGGAGAAATTAGAATTGAAAGAATACCAATACCAAGAATTAGAAAACAATTACTTAGTGTTAAAGGTAAACTCACAACACAAGCAGAAATCCAGCGAGAATCTATTGTTCAATTCCAAGAAAGATGACAGGACAGATTCGTATAACAAGAAACTGTTGGCCAGAAACATCGAAGACGTAATCAAAGAACTAAAATCGGGATCAGACTCAAAAGAATTAAACGTGCTACTGAGCAACACCAGCCAAGAAAGCCAACGCATCCAGAATGACAACAACATCGGCTTCACAAATACCCACGAGAAAACCAAATCATCAGAGGCTAAATACCACTATTTGACGAAGAAAAGGTCGGCGGAAATTCACTCAACCATAACCAATGATTCTTCATTGGAGACTTTCCTGTTTCCGCAAGATAGCGATACTGATAAAAATGTAAGAAAATGCAAAAATGAGTATTACGAATTTATTGAGGAGATTTTTGTGGGACATCGATGTACGGATGAGGACCAAGGAAGTACGGAAGTAAGCGATAATGAGACTTTTGATAATACGGATGAATTGGTGTCGTTGAAGGATATTGACTGCATGGGTGAATTCAAAATTGATATAAAGGAGAATGAGATATCTGTTGAAGTGAAGCGTTGCTGTAATTCTGAGTCAAGTTCCACCGAGAAAATCATGGATTTCAAACGTAAGAATTGAAATTTTGTCAATTCCAGTTGTAGACGAAGTGTTTTATTTTTTTTGTGCAGTGATATAATTTAACCATTCGTTCGACAAACGACAATTACGTATCTCTCTACATACTTTTTTTGGATATTATATATACAGAGATATTTCTTTGTTTACATTGTTTAGATATTTCGAAATAAATTGTTTTCTAAGATAACAAATTGTCATTGTTTAGTTTTAATGTTTATGGATGGATTTATGGCAATGGAAGATGTTATGGAGAAAAAAATTGCAATTGCACAAATACTGAAAAAATAGCGGCAAATTTCCTTTTTACTTTATCATATGCCGTATGATAAAGTATTGTAATAGTGCCGAAAAGAAATTTGAGATTTAAGCGGAAACATGTCCTTTGTGGTCCCCTGAACATATTTGACGAAGGTACAAAAAATGTCTGTGTGTACTCGATTTTTATGGCGACGATTCCGTAGAAACTACTAAAGGTATCGGGACGAAACTTCATATTTAGAAGTTTCATGACCAAACTTAGAGCTAAAAAGCTTTTTGTTCAAAGGGTCCAAAGGGACTGGATGTTTACTCTAAGCCTTTTTCAAGGATTTTAGAAGAGAAACTATCCAAATTCCTAACAGTTCGCAGCGAATATCAAAAGCTCGGTAACAAAATGAAACGCATGCAGCGAAAATTGGACCTTACAATTCGCTAGAATAAAGCATACGAGAGGGAACTAGAGGAAGTTAAAGGCATGTTCAAGATTCGTATAACAAGAAACTGTTGGCCAGAAACATCGAAGACGTAATCAAAGAACTAAAATCGGGATCAGACTCAAAAGAATTAAACGTGCTACTGAGCAACACCAGCCAAGAAAGCCAACGCACCCAGAATGACAACAACATCGGCTTCACAAATACCCATGGGAAGCCCAAATCATCAGAGGCTAAATACCACTATTTGACGAAGAAAAGGTCGACGGAAATTCACTCAACCATAACCAATGATTCGTCATTGGAGACTTTCGTGTTTCCGCAAGATAGCGATACTGATAAAAATGTAAGAAAATGCCAAAATGACTATTACGAATTTATTGAGGCGATTTTTGTGGGACATCGATGTACTGATGAGGACCAAGGAAGTACGGAAGTAAGCGATAATGAGACTTTTGATAATACGGATGAATTGGTGTCGTTGAAGGATATTGACTGCATGGGTGAATTCAAAATTGATATATAGGAGAATGAGATATCTGTTGAAGTGAAGCGTTGCTGTAATTCTGAGTCTAGTTCCACCGAGAAAATCATGGATTTCAAACGTAAGAATTGAAATTTTGTTAATTCCAGTTGTAGACGAAGTGTTTTATTTTTTTGTGCAGTGATATAATTTAACCATTCGTTCGACAAACGACAATTACGTATCTCTTTACATACTTTTTTTTTGATATTATATATACAGAAATATTTCTTTGTTTACATTGTTTAGATATATCGAAATAAATTGTTTTCTAAGATAACAAATTGTCATTGTTTAGTTTTAACGTTTTACTTCAATCACCGACCAATCGCTTGTCAAAATAATGGACCTGCAAGAATCTCTGAATAACAAAGAGAAAGAATACCAGGATCACTTAGCGAAAGTCAGGAGCGAAGCTAGGAAGAGCTTGATCACCCTAGAATCTAAACTCCTGCAGCGGGTGAAGAACGAATACGCCAAAGAAAACCTATCTCTGAGCGATGAAGTCAAAAAGAAATTGTTAGACAACGAATACATAATAGAAGCTCTAAACCTAGCGAATTTAAAGTTAAAAGATAAATTAGAATTGAAAGAATACCAATACCAAGAATTAGAAAACAATTACTTAGTGTTAAAGGTAAACTCACAACACAAGCAGAAATCCAGCGAGAATCTATTGTTCAATTCCAAGAAAGATGACAGGACAGATTCGTATAACAAGAAACTGTTGGCCAGAAACATCGAAGACGTAATCAAAGAACTAAAATCGGGATCAGACTCAAAAGAATTAAACGTGCTACTGAGCAACACCAGCCAAGAAAGCCAACGCATCCAGAATGACAACAACATCGGCTTCACAAATACCCACGAGAAAACCAAATCATCAGAGGCTAAATACCACTATTTGACGAAGAAAAGGTCGGCGGAAATTCACTCAACCATAACCAATGATTCTTCATTGGAGACTTTCCTGTTTCCGCAAGATAGCGATACTGATAAAAATGTAAGAAAATGCAAAAATGAGTATTACGAATTTATTGAGGAGATTTTTGTGGGACATCGATGTACGGATGAGGACCAAGGAAGTACGGAAGTAAGCGATAATGAGACTTTTGATAATACGGATGAATTGGTGTCGTTGAAGGATATTGACTGCATGGGTGAATTCAAAATTGATATAAAGGAGAATGAGATATCTGTTGAAGTGAAGCGTTGCTGTAATTCTGAGTCAAGTTCCACCGAGAAAATCATGGATTTCAAACGTAAGAATTGAAATTTTGTCAATTCCAGTTGTAGACGAAGTGTTTTATTTTTTTTGTGCAGTGATATAATTTAACCATTCGTTCGACAAACGACAATTACGTATCTCTCTACATACTTTTTTTGGATATTATATATACAGAGATATTTCTTTGTTTACATTGTGTAGATATTTCGAAATAAATTGTTTTCTAAGATAACAAATTGTCATTGTTTAGTTTTAATGTTTATGGATGGATTTATGGCAATGGAAGATGTTATGGAGAAAAAAAATTGCAATTGCACAAATACTGAAAAAATAGCGGCAAATTTCCTTTTTACTTTATCATACGCCGTATGATAAAGTATTGTAATAGTGCCGAAAAAAAATTTGAGATTTAAGCGGAAACATGTCCTTTGTGGTCCCCTGAACATATTTGACCAAGGTACAAAAAATGTCTGTGTGTACTCGATTTTTATGGCGACGATTCCGTAGAAACTACTAAAGGTATCGGGACGAAACTTCATATTTAGAAGTTTCATGACCAAACTTAGAGCTAAAAAGCTTTTTGTTCAAAGGGTCCAAAGGAACTGGATGTTTACTCTAAGCCTTTTTCAAGGATTTTAGAAGAGAAACTATCCAAATTCCTAACAGTTCGCAGCGAATATCAAAAGCTCGGTAACAAAATGAAACGCATGCAGCGAAAATTGGACCTTACAATTCGCTAGAATAAAGCATACGAGAGGGAACTAGAGGAAGTTAAAAGCATGTTCAAGATTCGTATAACAAGAAACTGTTGGCCAGAAACATCGAAGACGTAATCAAAGAACTAAAATCGGGATCAGACTCAAAAGAATTAAACGTGCTACTGAGCAACACCAGCCAAGAAAGCCAACGCACCCAGAATGACAACAACATCGGCTTCACAAATACCCATGGGAAGCCCAAATCATCAGAGGCTAAATACCACTATTTGACGAAGAAAAGGTCGACGGAAATTCACTCAACCATAACCAATGATTCATCATTGGAGACTTTCGTGTTTCCGCAAGATAGCGATACTGATAAAAATGTAAGAAAATGCCAAAATGACTATTACGAATTTATTGAGGCGATTTTTGTGGGACATCGATGTACTGATGAGGACCAAGGAAGTACGGAAGTAAGCGATAATGAGACTTTTGATAATACGGATGAATTGGTGTCGTTGAAGGATATTGACTGCATGGGTGAATTCAAAATTGATATATAGGAGAATGAGATATCTGTTGAAGTGAAGCGTTGCTGTAATTCTGAGTCTAGTTCCACCGAGAAAATCATGGATTTCAAACGTAAGAATTGAAATTTTGTTAATTCCAGTTGTAGACGAAGTGTTTTATTTTTTTGTGCAGTGATATAATTTAACCATTCGTTCGACAAACGACAATTACGTATCTCTTTACATACTTTTTTTTTGATATTATATATACAGAAATATTTCTTTGTTTACATTGTTTAGATATATCGAAATAAATTGTTTTCTAAGATAACAAATTGTCATTGTTTAGTTTTAACGTTTTACTTCAATCACCGACCAATCGCTTGTCAAAATAATGGACCTGCAAGAATCTCTGAATAACAAAGAGAAAGAATACCAGGATCACTTAGCGAAAGTCAGGAGCGAAGCTAGGAAGAGCTTGATCACCCTAGAATCTAAACTCCTGCAGCGGGTGAAGAACGAATACGCCAAAGAAAACCTATCTCTGAGCGATGAAGTCAAAAAGAAATTGTTAGACAACGAATACATAATAGAAGCTCTAAACCTAGCGAATTTAAAGTTAAAGGAGAAATTAGAATTGAAAGAATACCAATACCAAGAATTAGAAAACAATTACTTAGTGTTAAAGGTAAACTCCACAACACAAGCAGAAATCCAGCGAGAATCTATTGTTCAATTCCAAGAAAGATGACAGGACAGATTCGTATAACAAGAAACTGTTGGCCAGAAACATCGAAGACGTAATCAAAGAACTAAAATCGGGATCAGACTCAAAAGAATTAAACGTGCTACTGAGCAACACCAGCCAAGAAAGCCAACGCTCCCCGAATGACAACAACAACATCGGCTTCACAAATTCCCACGAGAAACCCAAAACATCAGAGGCTAAATACCACTTTCTGACGAAGAAAAGATGGGCGGAAATTCACTCAACCATAACCAATGATTCTTCATTGGAGACTTTCGTGTTTCCGCAGGATAGCGATACTGATAAAAATTTAAGAAAATGCCAAAATGACTATTACGAATTTATTGAGGACATTTTTGTGGGACATCGATGTACGGATGAGGACCAAGGAAGTACGGAAGTAAGCGATAATGAGACGTTTGATAATACGGATGAATTGGTGTCGTTGAAGGATATTGACTGCATGGGTGAATTCAAAATTGATATAAAGGAGAATGAGATATCTGTTGAAGTGAAGCGTTGCTGTAATTCTGAGTCTAGTTCCACCGAGAAAATCATGGATTTCAAACTTAAGAATTGAAATTTTGTCAAATCCAGTTGTAGCCGAAGTGTTTTATTTTTTTTTGTGCAGTGATATAATTTAACCATTCGTTCGACATACAACAACTGTGTATCTCTATACATACTTTTTCTGGATATTATGCAGAGATATTTCTTTGTTTACATTGTTTAGATATTTCGAAATAAATTGTTTTCTAAGATAACAAATTGTCATTGTTTAGTTTTAATGTTTATGGATGGATTTATGGTAATGGACTGAAGACGTTATGGAGAAAAAAAAATTGCAATTGAAAAAATGCTGGAAATATAGCGGCAAATTTCCTTTTTACTTTATCATACGCAGTATGATAAAGTATTGTTAGTGCCGAAAACAAAATTTTAGATTTTAGCGGAAATATGTCCTTTGGGGCCCCCTGACAATATTTGGCCGGTACAAAAAAATGTCTGTGTGTGTGTACCCGATTTTTATGGCGACGATTCCGGAGAAATTAGTAATGGTTTCGGGACGAAACTTCATATTTAGTTTCATGACCAAACTTAGAGCTGAAAAGCTTTTTGTTCAAAAGGGTCCAAAGGAACTGGATGTTTACTCTAAGCCCTTTTCAAGGATTTTAGAAGAGAAACTATCCAAATTCCTAACAGTTTGCAGCGAATATCAAAAGCTCGGTAACAGAATGAAACGCATGCAGCGAAAATTGGACCTTAGAATTCGCGAGAATAAAGCATACGAGAGGGAACTAGAGGAAGTTAAAAGCATGTTCAATACCACTTCAATCACCGACCAATCTCTTGTCAAAATAATGGACCTGCAAGAATCTCTGAATAACAAAGAGAAAGAATACCAGGATCACTAAGAGAAAGTCAGGAGCGAAGCTAGGAAGACTTGATCTGATCACCCTAAAATCCTGGAGCGGGTGAAGAACGAATACGCCAAAGAAAACCTATCTCTGAGCGATGAAGTCAAAAAGAAATTGTTAGACAGCGAATACATAATAGAAGCTCTAAACCTAGCAAATTTAAAGTTAAAAGAGAAATTAGAATTGAAAGAATACCAATACCAAGAATTAGAAAACAATTACTTAGTGTTAAAGGTAAACTCACAACACAAGCAGACATCCAGCGAGAATCTATTGTTCAACTCCAAGAAAGATGACAGGACAGATTCGTATAACAAGAAAAGAACCAATGCAAATTTAGTTTCCATTACGATATCATAATATAATATTCATGATTGCAAATAATTCATTACTTGATATTGAGATAACAAAAGAAAATCCACAAACTTCCGCAGAACATAATGCGAGTTTTTTCATCACACCGAAAGCAGACTTTTTGCGTCAGCTTCCATTTACAAACAACTGTTTAAAGAGGCCATTTTAAGTCTACTTTTGACAAGTCGGCCACTGCATGCGGTTTTTGATTTCTGGGTACTTTAGTGCTTGATGTATGACGATTTTATCGAAGATGTTGGGACCTGAACGGAGTATGTGGCTGCTCCAATAATAGCCGTTTCTATGACACTAGGAACTAGGACACAGTGAGAAGATTCAGAACGATGAAGGTGTACATCTGTTCCTCAACAACACCATTGCAAAAAAACACAAATTGTTTTTGCTGTTCAAAATACATTGTCGCCCTTTGTGGGTGCATTCACAAAGTTTATGTACGATTTGTGGGAAACATACGCTTCAAAGCTTGTTGTTGCAACCGCAGATTCTTATTAGAAACACAATGCGAGGTGAATTTCCTAATCTGAAGAGAATTTCGGAATATCCATACAGAATATCCATACGTGGATATCCTGGTATAGAGAGACGTGAATAAAAATATACATACGTGGGTACCCTGGTTGTGGAGGGTTTAAAGTGGTCTAAGGTGACACCCTGTGAAGTAATTAAGCATCGCTTGATCATTGTAATCAAGTACTCTGTTGTACAGCTAGGTATTCTTCGTCCAAATTTTAAAAAGCGCGCTTTTTCTTCGTGGACATCCCCACCAACAAATTTGCATTTTCAGTACCGAACCGATGTGCCGTTCTTTCGCGTCGTATCTTTGCCGGTCAGAGTTTTTCGGACTTTTACTTAATTAAATTAAACGCGATGTACACCAAAATATATTAAAAATCGGTTGATAAAGCTTTAGTTAACGTGTCCGAAGTAATTTCTGGTCTTAAAATAGTGATATCATCAAAGACAAAAACGTTTTGTGTTTGTGCAAAATTTCGAAATGAGAAGTTAGCGATGTCGTGTTTTCTTCTAGACAAAAGGTAAGTCCTTATTATTGATTTAAAAATGTGAAATATCATTAGGTATAGAGTTGAGATGATGTTTATTATGATTTTGGCAGATTTTACTTCTTATTTAGTGAGTATTTTGCGGTTATTCGTCGTATATTTGGACGCGCTTGCGCGACATCTGTAGGTTCTTTGTGGATTTACGAATCAAAGGCTGATTCTAACATGCAATGCTGCGTTTCTCGGTAACTGACCGACAGTTTTTCCGAATTAAGTATGTATTATTTATTAATAGCTATGTTGTTTATTAATACAGGGTGAATCATTAGAGTTTCGGTGATCGATACTGCATTTATATGTTAAGAGATATAAAAAGGTTTGGCGCTTCATTTTCTACAACGAAAAATTATTTTCACTTATACACATTGCATTGCATTAAGGCGTGAAGGAAGAAATACTATTTTTTAATGGAATTCCCTGTATATCATACCATACTAAGAATACTAAGGAAGTTTTCTTTCCAACTGTATCGAGTTGTACCTGCGTAAAGTAAATATAGTTTCTGAGATATTTAATTGTTAGTCAAAAAATGGCATTTGCATGCAATTTTTAAATACCACGTAAATACTACTACATTTTTGCAGATATGGTCCTAAAAATTGTGCCAGATAATAACTAAAACAGTAGCTAAATGATGATATGAAAAATTAGATGCGCTAGACACGGTGATCGTAACATGCAGTAGGTAATTTTTAACATTTTCAAATGGCTTTTTGGCGAGATTTTTAAATGTAACACTGTATATTATTTGTTAACTCGTTGACAAGTAAAAGTACTCAATGGACTACTCAAAGGAAGTACCCTTAAACGTCATTTTCACGCTACGATTATCAGCAAAATATCAAGAATTTGGTATCATTGTGTCAGAAAAATGTTTTTCCTCTAATAATCAGGGTTCTTCCTTCGAGTAGTCCATTAAGTGACTTTGACTTGTACGCTGACTTTGATCATTAGGTCAATATTTTTTCGATATCTTTGCTTCTAACAACATTTGTACGCTACGAATTTCAACAAAATATCAAGTATTTGATATCATTGTAATCCTCCCAACGGTGTGGTCATTGGGTACCCGTGAAAAAAATGACTCACTGGCAGTGGCGTGCGGTCCATACGTGCAGAGCGTGCAGTGCACACCCTAAGATATAGGAAAAAAGAAAGAAAAATACTAAAAATAGTCCACCCAAAAAATTATGTATGTATGTATTTCCCGACATATTAAGGAATATTTCTTTCTAATATTAATTTAAAGTAATTTACACCACATGGTATTAGTAACTCCACTGAAGTTGTCCGGACCAATCACACCTTATCATTGCTACTTGCTAGAGCCGAGCGCTCCCGTCCCGACCGATACGGGCGACACCCGCCCTTGCGACTTCGTGCAGCCAGAATCGGTGCACGACACAGTGCAATTTGGGTTAAAATCGGCGAATTCAAGAATCATAGCTGCTTTATAAGTATGTAAATAATGTATGAACTATCGTAAACTCTACCACTGATAAAAGAAAACTATATATTCTAGAGAATGAATAAAGAACACACTAATTAATTTGTCCGCTCTTTACGCTGTCCGATCTTTATAACCAACCGATACGCAGACAGTGCGTATAGGTGGTACACGCAACCATATCGCTCAAGCGTGCAGCGACTAGGGGCGCACGGACTAACGTCAAACAATTGGTAATGATGTAATTCAAAAACTACCAATGAATTTTGATCGGACTTTTACCTATGCGTTCTTTAAAGTCCAATAAATAATACAGAGAAAGCCTGATCAGATTTTTGTATATTTCGCTTAGATTTCTTTATTCCTTAATTTAAATTCGCCTTTGGGCACCATATTTCCAGCGTGCAACAGCTCCGATGCACAGTTGACATTTAGCGCTTTGTTTTAAATTTGTGTTGAAAGAATTTGTTGATTTTGAAGTATGAATTATTTGTGTACATGTTTTTATGATTTTTATTAATAACGCAATAATTTTGATAGCATGATGCATGTGGTGCCTATTTGTATGAAAGTTTAATCGTATTAAATTAAATTTATTTCAGATTTACTTACACTATAGTCAGTTTGAATTCTGGTTTAAAACATAGTTACTATCTAAGCCGGATATTTATGAAAATATCATAAATGTTTTTAAAATGCGGAAGGGATCATTGCGTCATATAAGTAAATATCTTTAATAAAGGATAGGAGTTAAATAAAACCCCCTTAATTTTGCAAGAATGTTTACTTAGGTACAAGTTTCAATCAACAAATCATCATTAGCGAAAAGCTAGAAAAACACAAATCAATCATAAGAAACAACGCAAAATAACAAACATAAAAAATCACTGACGCATCATCCTGTTGTCTGATGTCTGATGCCTTGTGCCTCTTGCACTTGATTTTCACTGTAAGCTTACCATTTTTATACATTTTTAAGGCTTAAAAGATAGGAGTTTCTTTTATATTTACAAATATTTATTCTCCACTTCGCACCTTATGAACAAATGCACCGCACGCCACTGCTCACTGGTCAAAAACCAATTAAATCACGCTAGAGGACGCCAGTAATGCAATGTCGGCCAAAATCGATTTAGTTAGTTTATTTGACAATTTTCGACTATTTTCACCAATTCATAGCCACCTAGATTAATACACAAAAAAGTTATTTTTGCGTTGCCTTGGTGATAAAAATTGACGATTGTTCAGAATGTCATCCTGATTGAAAATATCGCACAAAGAATATAGGGTGCCATTTAAAATTTCAATGATGACGTCATTTCCGGAAAAACCGGAAGTCATATTACCCTCAAACAATGGCATTTTTTGTCTATTAAAACTTTGCCAAATGTCATTTGTCCAGCTTTATAAACAAAAAAAAATAAACGGGAGTACCTATGCCGTGGGTCACCGGTATAATTATCCGTCTAGTGGTAACTTTTTTTTTATATTGTTGTTTGTTTTTGACTAAACGGTTACTGAATCTGACATAAAATTGACGGACTTTGCGATTCTTTTACGGAGAATTCAGGTTAGAATTGAAAAAGTACCACATAATAGATCTAAGTTACACCTTCCTCTATAAGTATACAAAATTTCATGTAAAAATATCAATATCTTACATGCTTTTTGCACTCAACACCTTACTTCTTTGGGTGCCTGAATCAGACGTATTTTATCACGTAGCGTGAATACAACCATAACAATTAATACATTTACATTACCACAACAAGTAATATACTTTTAAGTACGGAGGCTTTCACGGCCAGAATCATTTAGAAAATAAACTGCTTCCGGGTTATGCCGTGTGTCAAGATTTGTTAATGCTGACGTTTCGCGAACCATGTTGCTCGCTTCTTCAAAGCTAATTGAATACTAATGGGGTATTCCGGTGTTTTTGAAATAGTCATTTTTTACAAAGTATGGGTGCTACTGTTTGCTACTTCACAAGTAAAATATCAAACATTGTTCTAAATTAAGAGAAATCGTTGTTTGAAGTTTGAATTAGGATTGGTCTTTGTGACGTCACAAAGACCGCTCAAAGTGAGCGACTTGACAACGTTGCTATATCTAGGGTGCACGTAGTAAATTTCTGTCTTCTGTTGTGTCAACGTTTAGAATCGCTCGTTTGTTGACACCTGCTTTGGTTATTGAGGTTATATCAAACACTTGTTCAAAATGTATAAACTCCAACGCCGACATTGTTCTGTGCCGGGCTATAACAGCAGTAGAACAGTAACTTCTGATAAGATTTTCTTTACATTGCCGACTAGCGAGATGAGAGATGTTTGGCTTCAAGTTTCAATGATCAAATCATCTCTCAAAAAAGGTACCTTTATTCGTTGTCAAACAACAGGGTCGCTAACCGTCAACTTGACCGATCAGCTGTTCGAGAGCTGTCCGCTGTTGCCACCGCTACTAGGGATCGGTAATCATCGTGTATTTCCGAGGGTGGTCGGTGAATTCAAACGAAATGCACTTTTAATTGCAATTATCTTATAGAAAAACTAAATCAAAAAGCTCATAGCTTAACTATATGAATCCTCATAAATTGTACAATAGGTTAAACCGAATATCTGCTTAAATTTTGACATGACCGGAATACCCTATTGAATACGTTATCAGTATTCAATTAGCTTTGAAGAAGCGAGCAACATGGTTCGCGAAACGTCAGCATTAACAAATCTTGACACACGGCATAAGTCATGCCGTGTGTCAAGATTTATTAGAAGCAGTTTATTTTCTAATATACTTTTATCTATAAGTTGACGTATAACATGCGACAATTGATTCAAAAATAAGCTCACTGGATGCTTGTTTTATTGGACTAACTAGCCCTACTGATTCCTCTTGAGTTTTTTTAACATTTATATTCATTATGTCGTATCTATTTCTATATCTATATCTACTAGTTTTTGTGTTTTTTGCAATTTAAAGTAGGGTCGATGCGTCTTGAGTTAGAAATAAAATACGAAATAAAATTATCAGGTAAAATTTCATTTTATTGCTGCATTACATTTCTTTTTACAACTCACACATGCAAACATCCCTTTAAAATAAATCATATACAAAAAACGTTTAGGAAGGCGCATCGACTATATCGTGCGCCGTTTTCAAATGCTGCTTCACGTACGATTTATCAATAAACCTTTTTCCACAAACACCACACTCAAACGGTCGTTCTCCAGTATGAGTCCTAATATGCTTCTGCAACTTATTATTGGCATAATACGACTTCGGGCAAACGTGGCAAAAATACTTCTTCACCCTAACCGGAACCTTCGCATCTCCAATACCGTGCGATTTTGCCATATGTACATCCAACGATTTCCTGTATTTATACTCCATACTACAGAAGCTACACTTAAAGGATCTAACATTCGAATGCGAATCGACATGCCTCTGCAAAACCGATTTGCTGATGCATTTCCGATCGCAGAGATGACAGGAGAAATTCTTCTCCCCCGTGTGGGTTTTTATGTGCGAATCTAGGTTAGTTTTTAATGGAAATCGCTTATTGCAGTAGGAACATGCGTATTTCCATTCGGATTTGTCGCGGTGTACGCAGATTTTGTGCTTGTGGAGGTCAGAAGAGGTGTTGAACGCTTTGGGGCATTTTTCGCACTTATAGGCGCGTTTGTTGGCGTGGATCTTCTCGTGGTGGTAGAGGTCGCTTTTCGTTATGAAGCCTTTGCCGCAGAAGGAGCAGATGTGGGGACGTTCCCTGGAATGGTACCTGAAATGATTGGAATAGTTTTGGTTCGTGTTTACAAATGTTTATTCTTTGTATATGTTTAAAACTATATTTAAATTAATTTGTAGCATATCCAGTACCCATGAAGAACCCCTACAAGAACTTTCGTATTTTATTTAGTCATAATAAAAACATTAATCCTTGCAGTGCTTATGCAGTATACTGATGATTTATTTATTTTTATTTACTTATTCTTCCATGTTGGAAAATTATACAAACATCATTAAAAAAACTTAAGAAAATAATAATTTCAAAAATCAACTGAACAATAGAAAATACAAACAACATAAGCAACAACATATCACTAACAAGTTCTCTAAACAGCCAACAGTTGATATCGAGACCAAATATATTCTGGTACCTAACAAGTAAAAAAAAACAAACTAGTAGCAATTTACCACTAAAAGAAAAACAACAGTCTTCTGATCAATCTACATTATGTATAATAAACTAATCACTGACACTGAAGGCAGGCTACACATGCCCAGGAATTTTGTCGAACTGAAGGAATTCCAACCTCTAGTAAGAGAGCTTTAACGTGCACATTAGGGTGGTCCAAATTTATACCTTGCAAAATCTTTTTGTTTGCTGGAGGGCAACGATACCCCCCAATCGGTTCCTTTTCCGGAAAAAAAAATTCCCCTAAATTTGAAAAAAATTGGTTAACGTTAACACGTGCCACCGAGCACCTCAAATTTCCCATTTAAAATACATTGCAAAAATGCATCTTTTTTCCCTTTTTTTTCACGGTTCGGATTTAGAAAAATATTGAGGGATATTATCAGAAATTGTTCAGAACTTGCCAAAGATCAAATCCACAACCACAATTCTTTTTCACCGCTCCCACCCTCTCCTGCAGTACCTTAAAAATGAGGGAAAATTTTCCCCAAATTTACAATTTTACAAAGTTACGTGATTTATTATTTTTCTGACAGAAATTACTATCATTGGATTATTGACATGTTTTTTGTCATTTATTAACTAACTTAAAAATTAAAAAATTGTTTGAACAATTACCATTTGTTTAAACAAAAATATACGATGTTACGAACTCATTTTTCCATTTGTTGCAAAAATTATTAATTTGCTGCTTTTTGGTCATTTATTAACTAAGTAGCAATTTTTTAAACAATTAACATTTGTTTAAACAAAAATATATGTTGTTACGCACATATTTGTCTAATTTTGCGGAAATTATTAGATTATTGGAATTTTTTGTCATTTATTAACTAATTTGTAATTGTTTAAACGAACACTATTTGTTTAAACAAATTTATGCATTGTTACGGACATGTTTGTTATATTTGTTGTAGAAACTATTAAGTATTAAATTATTGGCATTTTTTGTCATTTATTAACAAATTTGCAATTCTTTAAACAAGTAGCATTTGTTTAAACAAAAATATATATAGGTATTGTAATGCACATAATTTAATAAATTTTTTGCATAAATTATTAGATTATTGGCAGTTTTATTACATTTACTAACTAATTTGTAATTGTTTAAATAAATACTGTTTATTGTTACTATTGTTACGGACATATTTTTTATATTCCTTGTAGAAACTATTATTAAATTATTGGCATTCTTTTGTCATTTATTAACGAATTTACAATTCCTTAAACAAGTTCCGTTTTTTAAACAATTTTTTTTTGTTTTTCTTTTTGTAGAAATTATTATTGTTATATTGTTGGCATGCTTTTTGTAATTTGTTACTTTATGTGCAATTGTTTGAACAAATAAATTTGTTTAAACAATAATATACAATGTTAGCACGTATTTCTTGACAAAAATTATTATAGGATTTCTGGTATTTTTTGTAATTTTGGAGGGTTTACGACATCGGTCAAACAAGTGTTGTGATTGCAACACTAATTATTATTATAGGTTATAATTGAAAATTAGTTAACAAATTTGACAAGAAATACAATAATAATTTTTGCCAAAAAGATACATCAGTACCATTATATATTTTTGTTTCAACAAATGGTATTTATTTAAACAAATGACAGACAATGCCAACAATCTAATAATAATTTCTCAAGAAAAAAGAAAAATATGTCCGTAACTGTATATTTTTGTAAACAAATGGTATTTGTTTAAACAATTGCAAATTAACTAGATATATATATATATATTCGTACGGACATACCGTACCCTTTATTTAAAATTTGCATCCCGCCTGGATATCACCATTTACTTTACATTCAATTGCAAATTAGTTAGTAAATGACCAAAATGCTTCTAATAATAATTTCCATTAAAAAATAGAAAATATGTCCGCAACATTGTATATATATATTTGTTTAAACAAATGGTATTTTTTTATACAATTGCTAATTAGTTAATAAATACAAAAACCCATAATTTTATAACTTCGCCAAAAATGGAAAAATATGTTTGTATCATCGTATATTCTTGTTACTACTTGTGTACTTTGTCACTACACTTGAGTTTATTGCACTGTTTCTTCCATGGTTTGTTAGTTTTTGATACTGATGAATATGATGTCTGATGTCACCTTATACGGAGTTACCAGAATCTCATATATTTTAAGGACACCTTTTAAAGCTCCTCCAGAAACGTTCACAAAATGCCTTAAACTATGACCTCTGTAAACTTGGCTCCTCCTGTCCCGAAATTTGAAAGTCTGTTTCAAATAAAAAAGTGGGGGCTGGTTCACACTTATTTATTTTGTATTTATTTGTTTATTGCGAAAACAGTAAGTACAAAATATAAGTACAAAATAAGTACAAAATATTAAAAAGAAGAAAGTATGTTCTCACTTAAAAATTTATTTTAAATATATCTGGAAAACGGTAAGGGTGCAAACAATTGCAAACGAATTACAAACGATAAAACATATTGAAATTTTGATAAAGTGGGGGCCAGGTTCACACTTCACAAAATTGGTCTTTTTTTATCACGTAAACGGTAGAGATGCCAACGAAAGTATTAAGGGTACAAACAATTGCAAACGATGTGTACAAATAGAATATTAAATATCGAAAAAGGAGGGGCTACTGTGAATCTGGCCACTCCAAGTTTATTTTAATTTTATCTTGAAAACGGCGAGGGTGCAAACGAAACTAAAAACGGTTCAAACAATTGCAAACAATTTGTAGAAATAGAATTTCAAATTTCGAAAAAGGGGCTAGTGTGAATCTGGGCCCTCCGAAATTGTTTTAATTTTATTTCGAAAAGCGGAGGTGGTCCAAATTTCAAGGATGGAGCAGCCAAGTTCACAGAGGTTAACCTATGTGCAAAATTTGAGACCACTTTGGTACTTTTGAGACTACAACATTTCAATTCAATCTACTATTAAACAAACTTCTCATACCAATACTGAAAAAAAAATAATTCGTGATAAGAATGAATGTTTATTAAAGAACTGGCAAAAACGAAACTACTTTATGTGGGAATTTATAACTCAAGTGTTACCCATAAAAATTTTCAATAAAATAATCTTAAAAAAACAAATCAGCAGTTCCTGTAATTTGGAAATTCCTATAAATTCCGTTTATTATTTTAATTTAGTGAATAAATTGGGCTTATCTAATAATAAATAGTCTAACACCAATTTTTGACAAGTGGCTTTTGTGATACATAATTGGATAGGTAAATTTCGATTAAAAGACCCAAAATTATAATAATAATCTAAGAAATTTGCAGTTTCTTTTCTATTTATCTTTGCATCCTCAATAAATGAAGCAGCTGGTTTCCATCTGGTTCTATACAAACCTAAAACGTTTTTAATGTGTTTTATTATTTTGGATTTAAACCATTTGAGTATTAGGCCAATCCTGTTCAACATGGCAACATGGCATTTTATGTATACAGTGAGCAACATGAGAAAATCTCTGAGAGGGTTTATTTTACAAAATTCTCAAACTCGTTGATCCTTGAGTTCAATTTTATTCAGAAATTCAAAATTCCAAACAAAAATATGCAAACAAATAATTGTCTTTCAATATTATAGTTACGCCATCTACTATCACATACCTCTTATGTGCTGTTAAATAAACGTGACTTGCAAATTTCTGGTCGCAGATATCGCAGCTGTACAATTTTTCGGTAGCGTGAACGTTCCGTATGTGCCTTCTTAATAAGTATTTTGTGAAGAAGGAGTTCCCACAGATATGGCAGCTGTAAATCGGCCGATCATTTATTTTTTCGAAAATTTGATCTTTTTCATCCAATTTTTCATTCTCTTCGTCTTCTTCTTTTTCAGATTTTGCCTCGTCAGATTTAACATCTAAACTACTTTTCGAATGTCTGCGTACACCATCACAGCTAACTAGATGTATGTTCATCACTTTTTCCGTCGTGTACATTCGCGAACATTTTGTGCACTTATATCGTTTGATTTTTCTGGATTTAACCTGTCCAATATTGTGCTCATCGACTAAATGTTGCTGGAGATCGGTTTGATTTTTAAATAAATTATTACAAATCTTGCAACGTATAACTTTGTTATGCGTAACTTCAATATGTTGTATTAATATATTCTTATCTTTAAAATCTTCGTTACAATGATAGCAAATATAACTTTCTTCTCGTTTGCATTCGTCTACGTTTATTTCTACTTTCTCGTGTTTTATTCGTAGGTGGTTCAATAGCGTATATCCCGTATCAAAAAGTTCATTGCAAATAGGGCATTGATATGCGGTATTTGAGCTATTAAATCCTTTTGGTGATGCAGTTAAGAGATCGGAAATATCATCATTATTATCAACGCAATCATAGGAACTATAATCACTCTCATATTTTACGTCTTTGCTTTTAGCATTTTTGAGTGATTGTAAGCATAATTGTCTGAAGGCCTCGATGATGTCCACTTTCTGCGAACACTGGCGGCATATCATATATTTCGAATCCCATTCCTAAAACAATAGTGGGTTAAATAATAAAAGTAAGCGTTATTATTTTGTACTTACTATTTCGGGAATGAAATTTTTTAACTTCCTTGAGATTTTAATGTTATCTTCGCATAGGTAGTCTATAGGTGTTAGATTTTCAACGCCTTCTAGGCATATATCGCACCTTTCTTCGTAATGCATCGCTGTGTATTTTTGTTTGTTTATTGGACAGAATTATAGGTTAGGTTCATTGTTGTCAAGCAAGAGGCGACATCTAGGTACGGTTTGTCAAAGTATCAGCTTCTGTTGGTGACCGCAAGGAAGGTTTGAATTTTGAATACTTCTGACAGCTACAATATGGAGCCAACTTTATATTTTGAAATATGACATAAAGGCAGGTTTACATTAAGATAGTAAGTAGTAGAGTACGCTCAAGAATGATAGAATACAAGATTACACATTGCGCAGGTTGTCATTCAATTTTGAGCGAGTTTGACAATCAGCTGATTGCTGTGACGTCACACTAGACCAAACATTGATAACACCTTGACTACATACGAATCATAACAAAATGCAAATTACTTTGACAACACGTTGACACATAACCAAATACACTACAACTTTGAAAAAAAATTAAAAATATCGAAAATGAAATGTGCGGTGGCGGGTTGCTCAAAGAGAAATGAAAGCAAAGCATCAAAATGCAGTTTATTTCATTTCCGTCCAAAGCCGACGTTTTAAAGAAATGGATAACATTCTGCCGGCGAAGAAATAATTTCAATTACAAGATCAGCGTCATTTGTATGGAGCATTTTATAAGTGTGGTCAAATGGTAAATTAGATCGCTAGTAAAGATTAATAATCATTTTATTCGCACTTGACCTATAAATCATCATCCTGCTGACGATGACATTATTACAATTTAGTTCCCCAATCGCTTACACCGATTTTTTTTATATAACCTAACTAAACACTGTTTAATATTTCACATCATGTTGACATCTCCGCCATATGTTCGTTGACAAAATATACGCCACTTTGACACTTAGTTTTGACAGCAATTCTGGTGTGACGTAGATGCGCAGAACGAACCGATTTTGGTACGCCGATGGGCGTAATCTCTGTTTCGATCATTCTTGGAGTCAGGGTTGCCAACTGTGAAGATTTTTCTTCAATGTGAAGATTTTGCACCCTGATTTTTCACTGATGAAGAAAAGAAGAATTTATTTCAAATTTGAAGAATTTTTATGCAGATATATTTAGTTCCACTATTTCATGTATGTACTATGTATTTGTATGAAAAAGCTTTCTATGTTGCTGATACTCTGGCCATCTAGCAGCAAACAAACAGAACTTTTAATGTTACTACGCAAAGGGCAGATGTGCTAAATTACCAACAAACCGAAATCTGTCTGCTACTGCGAGCTTTGAGTTTCGAGAAAACCTTTTTAGAAAGCCGTGGTGCCAATATGACCATGCTACAACAATAAAAAACCCAAATTCAAATGGGGATCCACTCTCGCAAGGGATCAAGTCTCTCTTTTACAATAGATATCATAATTTACTCTAGTTTTGTGTTATACGATACGCTCAAATAAACAAATTTAGTAAACTTTTTTTATTAGCAGTGGCAAAATTGATTATGAAGAATTGTGAAGAATTTTGATTGGTCGGTGGAAGATTTTCTCCTTTTAGAGGTTGGCAACACTGCTTGGAGTACGCTTACCTACAATAGTAGGCAAATATAGAAGTCACTCTACTCTACCATGTTCAGTAGAGTAACCATTCACACACAAAATAATAATAGACGTTTCTCGTTCTGGTTCACACCGTTTTTCATCTGACGATGTGCGCGCGCATTTCTCCCAGGACTAAATTAAGTGTGTTTTTAGGTTAGGACAGTTCAGCAAATTTTCCAAAGTACATAAAAACAGGTACACCCGCGGCAAGCTTTCTTGAGTTGGGATACGTACATACAGAATACTTCATGATTAAAGCCGAAATTGGTAATTTTACATAGAATGCGTGTTTTCTGGGGATTTTAAGCAATATTATGTTGATCATGTTACCAGATTTGACAGCGGCGCCAAGTCTTCTGCGCACGTTGTCTAGCTTTTTAGGTCAGAAGTAGAAGCCCCTATTGGTTGAGTACAGATGTTAGAATGAAAAATGTTTTTATACTTAGCAATGATGTTCTATTTGGGGCCCCAATACAAAACCTATATTTCAAAGAAAAAAACACTCATTGGCATACTACTTGATATCTTTATTCAATATAATTCACCTAATATACATTTCACTTCCGCATCGAGTTCTTAATCCAATACCCATCTCCGATATCTTGACAGAATAACCACGTAAAACAAAAGAGAATAATATTGGATTACAACGTACTGCGTTATATAAATTACTCTAAATATTAAAAACAATAATCCAGATTGTTATTAGTCTTAAATATAAATCCTCAATAGAATATCTATATAAACTGCTAAACCAGTAGCGCGGCACGCTTCTAATCAAAACAACAAACAACACTAAAGAAAAAATATCGGAGAAAGAGTGCGATATAAAAATAAAACTTTTTGATACATGTTTAAAAAAAAGAGGTGAAAATTGCTGATGTAATAGATCGATATTTTCCAAAACAAGCGATAACTATACACAGTTATTACATATAATATATAAATGGATTATAGATAAATATGTACAAATTAATTTAAAGTAAAATCGGAGCTGTATTCTCGCGGTTCTGCTTTTTTAATACAAAACCTTCTAAATGGCAAAAATCCGGTGTGAAGTCTCGTCTCAAAAACAGAATCAAAAATTAACAGAGAATCACGGTCTTCGTCGCTCTCCAATTGTATGTATGTATACATATATTTATACATATATTTATATAACCTTTTGCGGTTCCGCAAAAAACTTGCCGTAGTAGTTCCTCGTAAAAAATACACCTAACCGCTAAACTGGGATGTTTATTTTCATCTTCTTTTCAATGGGGTGGGTTATTTTCGCGTGGGGACTCTAGCATGCGCACGAGTCGCCATTGGTGTTGCTCTTCGCGGTATTCGTCAATTTTATTTGATCGGGGAATTCGTTGTACAAGTCGACGGCTTGACTCTGTTGGCTGAGGGCGTTCCGCGCGATGCTCTTGAAAGCCTGCTCGACGTTCAGGGCTTCCTTGGCGGACGTCTCAAAGTATGGGATGCCATTCTTCGATTGGCACCACTGCTGCGCCTTCTTTGAGGAGATCGCACGCGGGTCGAGATCGACTTTGTTGCCTAGAAGGACAAAGGGGAAATTCTCGGGCTCGCGCGGCGACGCCTGGATGAGAAATTCGTCCCGCCAACTGTCGAGGGATTTGAATGTGTTCGGGGCTGTGACGTCAAAAACTGTAATGAAAAAGAGGTAAAGTTTAGATGGAATATCGTTTAAATATTGATGAAATTAAATTTGGTTAGGGTAGGTTCAATTTATGTTTTGAGGGACAATACTTGTCTGGACTGTAGTTAAAGTAACGTTGAACTTTCCAGTTGGTAAACAAAGTGATTTAAAGTCGGTAGAATAACAACAACAAGAGGAACTGAAAAACATGACTCATTTCTGCAAACAGCGCATAAACAAGATATCTAATTAAATCTTTTTCCCGCAATTATTAATTTAATTAAATAATAAGAGCCATTCAGAGTAAAGAAATCTTATTTGTTTTTCTTTTCAATAGGGTATTTGACTGTATTAAAAATATGGCTTGTATTATAGTCATCCTAATAGATTACAGTTTAAGAAAACTACTTTTTATTACTTTTCAAAAAAAATTATCCGAACGCGCTCTTATGCTTCTCCCGTTTGAATTTTATAGCACTAAAGTGCCATGTAAGCATAAGTTTGTAGGTTAGGTTAGCCCTAACCTTTAGCGGTCAGATCAGATACGAAAATACGATAGATAACTTATTCTAGTCAGTTTTACTTATGTCGAAGTAATCTTCACAACAAAAAACACTTGTATTTCATTTGGATTTCTAGGAGCCAACCACTTTCTTCGCAGTTTCAAATCTTGCGGAACAGCTACAAATAGTTGTTCTTGACGTATTTCTGCATTGTGGATTTATACACCATTTATAACCTATTTTTATGTAGAAATTGTGGAAACAACACATCATACAACACAATTACCAAACGGCGACGATGCCGATGCTGACAGACCATATGGGCTGATTTGACATCTACTATCATGTGACGTCACACAACAGAAAGTATCGTTTTGGCGGGACTTTTTGTGATTCAATTTTTAACACTGATTTTTGTGAAATATTGAGGAAATAATTACGAAAAATGAGGCATTTTCAATGTAGAGTGAAGGAATCAACACACTAAGATGGTTTTCCAATAATAGTAAAATATCCTATTAAAAAAAAGAAAATATCTATCAAACAATTACAAACAAAAATTATAACAAAAACAAAAAAACGTTGTTTTTCGGAACAAAATCCAAACCAATAAAAATTTGGGCTTGAAGCTTTGGTTTACAGCTTGAACCACTATTTTCAGGCGATTGTTCTATATATGTTGTTTTGAATCCATGTTGAACCGTACACAGAGAGGAGATTCCATTTTTAACTTTTAGATACTGAACCACTAACGAGCTACATTCAAAACTATAACGAACAAGACGAAACTGTACATTCATTCCTTGGGAACGTTATTGTCCAAACGGCATATTGTATAACCATGTTCCAGACAGACTAAAAGAGTCAAACCGCTACTTATTTAAACGCAAATTGAAAGCCCTTCTATTAACCCACGAGATCTACAGCCTCGAACAAATGTTTGCGGTTGATTTCTAGTGTGCGGATCATTATTTATTCATTTTTTGGGTGTTATTTATTCACTTTTTGGGTGTTTTTTTTTCTTTTTTTGTGGCATTATGTTGTAGTATATTTGCCTTTACTTATTTTATAATTGTTATTCATCTGGTACAACACCACTTTTTTCTTTTTCTTTTTTCTTTATATTAATCGGGGTACACATATCCTTTTTTTGTGTTTCATTAGTTTGTAAAATTATCATTAGATTTGGAGAGTTGTATATTTTTGATTGACATGTCTCATACTGTAAAGTAAATAGGTGATCAATAAATATTATTATTATTATGTTCTCATATATGTTTTTATTTGATCATACTGACCTTCGAAATGAAATGTGAGGTTGATCCCACCAAAAGCAAGTTCCAAACACCGTATCTAACGAGTTACAAAATGTTTGGGTTTGTAATTGAGATAATTTTATTCATGTTTGATATTACAGTAGAGCGTCGATAATCCGAACCCTGGTAATCCGAACGCCCCAAAAACAAATAATAAAACAATAGATAACTGAGTAACCGAGTAAAAAACTATTTTTGTCGATTCCTTTTACAAAAATACATTGCTTCTGTTTTATAGCTTGTATCCAATAGTCGATATTTGATAATCCGAACAATTTGATAATCCGAACCAGCCTCGGTCCCAATTAGTTCGGATTATCGACGCTCTACTGTATTTGATTTTATATTGTCTCAAATTGCTATGGTACGTAGTATGTAGTTTTTAATTGTTATATTCTGCAGAACATCATAGGTTTCTTCCAACACAAAGAAACCGTACATATATCGTTTTTATGTGTTGTGTTCCAGTTATGTTACGATTCAATGATAAAAAGTAGCGCTGACAGATCCGATCAAACACATTGTATCCTACCTCATGTACTTTGAGTTCTTATTTAAAAACTTCCTTAAAGCGTTCAACAATAAATTCTTTGCATAATATGGATATTTTTCTTGTTTGCTTTTTACATTCTGTATTACTCATAATTCAAAATATGTACAACTCTATGCTGCTCTGTAAAACTAATGTGTGGAACCACAAACCACATCCAACCATTTTATCAAGGACTATGCTTTTAAAGAGACAAAACAAATTATTAAACATATATCGATTACCGAATATAAATGCGTACTAGAAACCTTCCTAACAAGTCTTAATAATAGATCGATGCTAGTTCCACCCCAGTCATAAAACCAAGCGTATAGTCATAAAAGTGGCTTATTTGTCGACTAGTTTTATGAGACTCAAACTATGAAAAAGTAATAGACAGAATAATCACATAGCATGGGTGTTACTCCATCAATATAAAGCCATTTTACATTGATGGTGACGAAATGAGGTGATTAATCACACCCTATAACCATGGGTGAGATTGATGACCCACTTTTTGTTTATTTTTTCAGTTGTTTCTAAATTATATGGTATTTTATTTTCTATTCCGATACACCTGCATCGGTCACACTGACCAGCCAAATATGGTTTATTTAACTCTAAAGGTAAACAAGTTACTCATAATATTACGATTAGAATGATCAATCTCATCCCACTTTACGGTAATATAAAGAAATAATTTAGAGAAAATGGCTTTAAATCCTACAAACATTGCAAAATTATTGAAAAAAATGCATTCAATTTTGTCAATTAGTGATGTATTAATGTTTAAATAACAATGAATATTACTCGGTTCACATTTTCTTTTTTAAATTATTTAAACAAGCAAACTCACAATTGCCCTGTTCAGTCACAATCGTACTTTTATTTACTTTTTTTTATTGTCATTTAAAAAATATTATCTACTACGAAAACCCTAGAAGAAGCGTGAAAGGTTTTGAAACTGGCTCTAGAGAAATTTGTAAATAAAAAGTAATTTAAATAGAACGTTGGTTTTTGCCTATATGGCATTTTTGGGATGGAAACCTAGTTTTCTATTTCAAAATGGAACATAGGCTTTTGAGTTGCTATATTCCTTGTTCAAACGGACTCCAGGTATTTTTCTTTCTCATATCTTTTTCAGTTTTCATAGTAGCATAAAAAAAGAAAAATACAACAGCAAAAATAAGACAGTTCTGAGGAACAAGAATTATGTGAATGATTTAAAAACGGACTTTTATAGGAACAGCAAAGATAATTCATTCAATATCCTATTTATTCGATAACTCTCATATTTCATTGCCTCGCACCATAAACCATCAAATATATATACACTGTGGGCCAAAAAAAAACGGTACAAATTTTTAATCACTTGTATTTTCAATAATATTTAGTCAATTCTAATATTTCTTTAAAAAACGAATTGTTTGTAGTGTAAATATGAATTTCAATCTTCACAATATGAGCAATTAGTTTTTCAAAGAAATATTTGAATTTACTTAATGTCTTTGGAAATATGCGTAATTGAAAATTTGTACCGTTTCTTTTTGGCCCACGGTGTATGTTAATATGTAGTTAAAATATTACACGAGTTATATAATTCAATAAATCAAAAATTCCCCAAAACTAATACACTTTTTAAAGACTAAAAGTAAAAATTTCTGGTGTTCTAAAAGGTAATTTAAAAAACAAAAGTATTGTTAACAATGCACCTATTTGTCATGCAAATCGTATTACTCATTGCCCAATAATGTAAGCATTAATATAGATTAACACATTCATTTCTAGGTTATCTCCAATAAATATCTAATGAATAACAACGGCCTACAGTTGTGACTGCATCAAACTAGAAGAGTTCATATTTCATGACGTCTGCACATAAGGGAGATAAGGGAGATAAGGAATTACAGGAAATAGACTCCCAGTGCAGCAATAAACAGATATAGGGGTAGATAATGCACTTATGCAATTAATAATCACTTGAGATAATATTTTGTTTGTTCTTTCATACAATGCCCAGTTGTTTAATTAGAGATGAATAGGAGACTATTGAATTAAGTGGTTACTTCTTTGCTTTAAATAACGTATTAGCATAGTATGTAATACTACTTCATGGCAAGTAATTATTTCGCTGTAAAAATAACAGAATTAAAAATAACAAAGTCACTCAAATGGAGCCAGCACACCTTATCGTAAATTTCCCATAAAATAATGAACAAATCATTTCTAAATATATGTAAAATGCAACTGTCATAAATTTAACTGAACACTAGCGAGTAGCGACATCTGTTGTATGATTTTAGTAACATTCTACTACAACCCTTAATATTTTCATTCAGTTTATACAGATTTACCTTTCCCCACAAAATAAAAAACAAAATTGAGGAATCCACTTCAAGGAATTGAACATAATACATTTAAATTTAATTACCTTATCAATTTGAACAAATTGTTTGGCAATCTTTTGTGCGTCTGTCAACATATACGAAAACAGTGATAACCACATTGTTTTCATTCCACAGAATAGTTACGCTAATCATAAAAAAAACCAACAGAGGTTAAAAATTATCAAAAAACGAGCACAACACATTTGCATATCAACTGGTTTATTGAAATTTTACTGATATTAAGTTAATTAGACGTCTGGATACCGTTGTGAGGTATTCACAGCTAAATTTAAACGTAACTTACCTAATACGCAACAATCAGCGCCTCGGTAGAATGCGACTCCTAGAGATTGGAATCTTTCCTGTCCCGCAGTATCCCAAATCTGCATCGTGACCGTCCTGTCGTCGACTTGTACCTCTTTCGTGAGAAAATCAGCTCCAATAGTCGCTTTATACTGGTTTGAGAACTTCTTATTGACATACTGGTTCATGAGGGACGTTTTACCAACACCAGAGTCTCCAAGGATGATAACTTTCAATAAAACTTTCTTGCGGGTCGCCATTTCTGCAGGTACACCAGAAAAAATACCACTTAAAAACAATCGCAAGCAGTACGAAACAGCTGAGCTCGACGTATTACGCAGTTTTTAAAACACAAGGATATCAGCTGTTTTGCCCTTGTGTTTAGATTTATTAAAACTCGGAAGTGTTTATTCAAGCACTGCGGATTTAAAACTAAATCGGGTTGTTTTCTTATAGCGTACGATTTGTGACAATAGGCTGATAACGGAGATGAATCACTCTCAATAGGTAACAAACAGTGAGCGATTACAAAGAAATTAGACGTCAAAGTGGTACGAAGGTGGTTCGTGTAAAAAAACAACACATTCTACGTATTAAATACCGATTAACGGTTGTGGAATAATAACAGAGAGGTCTATTGGACTGATTGGTTAGAAAATCAGGTCTACTCACCACGTTTTAATACCGGAAAGTCACTTGATTAATTTAGCAAAATGAATAAATGACAGGCTTGGTTGGATGGGATGACAATACAAAATATGGCCGCCGAGAGCGAAGGCCATCGATGTCACAAAGAGGCGGATTGGGCTACGTTCATGAATAATTGCATAATCGCATCTCTTGTGTGCATATTTTTTCTTTTATTTCCCAAATTCTGTTTACCAACGGTTTATCGTTAACATGCTAAAGATTCCTATAAGATTAACGTAATTCTTGTTTAACTATTTTGTTTTTGAATGTTGGTGTTCTTGAGAAGTGGGGGGATTACTAGATTGAATGTAAAATTAATTTTAAAAGTTATGATGACGCAATTCGTGAGTAATGTGATTGTCATTATTCTATTGATTAGTAATAAACGTGTGTTGTGCGCTATCGCTTCTAAATATTGCGGTGATGCGCCACTCGTTGAGTAAGTGGCAAACAATGCTATAATTTGTTTGGCATTTGCAATATACAAAAAGTACAAAAAACGAATTGCACGTGGTTCATATTTGATAAGATTTGTCATTATGAAATATGTATACAGGAGTAGGCAAATAAATTTAACATTCAGTACACGGCTTAAATTAGTACATACAGTAGAGCGTCGATAATCCGAACGAAAATCAACCACTGAGTAACCTAGGGAAAAGCCATTTTTATCGATTCCTGTTTACAGAAAAATTTTGCTTTTCTTTTATTATCTTCTATCCAATACTTCCCACTACTTAGCTGCAATATTTAATATTAATCCGAGTTACTTTCGGTCCCATTTAGTTAAATAAATAATAAATAAATCATAATAAATCAAAAGTCATAAATAAATAATAAATAAATCCCTTCGATACTCCTTTGATATCCCATCGATATCCCTTCGATATCTCTTCGATATTCCTTTGACATGCAATTAAGAATTGTATGTTCATCATTGGCACGCATACGGGTAATGATATAAATTTTTTTAAAGAAAAAACTGGTACGACACAGGGATAGTTCAAATTAAAAATTTTCGAATTCCTCGTTCAATTTGTGACAAAAAATCTCTCTCTGCCTTTTTTCGTAGGGGGCACCGTTTTTATGCAAAAAAATAAAACATCTTAATGATCTCAATTTTTTTAAAGAACTATTTAATACAATAACATTAAACTAAAACAATAACAGAAAATAACACTAATAAAATTTTAAATAGGCGCAAAGCTACAAAAAATGTTGAAAATGACCTCCCTCACACGTGACACAATATTCAGTTTTTAAGTAAAACTAACACCCCGTATCTCAGAAAACGAAGCATTTGCGGATATACGTTTATATAGCAAACTGTCATTATTTTTTTATACAGAATCACCCCCTAAAGTTTGTCGCACTTATTTACTAACACCTTGTATAACTCCATGTACATTTAACCTCTGTAAACGTTTGTTTTTTTAAGCAAGTGCACTTCATATTTATTTACTTGTTTACTTATTTTCAGTTTAAATGCCAGTTATGAGTCATAGCTTACGACTTTTAAATGGCTATTATTTTACTAAAATAGTGTGTTTTTTAGTCATAAACTTATAAGTATGTAAGTAGTTTTCATTACTTTCATGTTCACATGAAACACATACTGTTACTTATTTTAAAAGAAATTGCCAATCAAAAAAATTTAGTGGTAGGTAAAAGTTTCAATTGCCTAAAACGGTTTCTTCCAAATAATATTGATGAAAATTAAAGAAATATCTCTTTAAGAATTTTTAAAAAAATTCACTAAACATCATTTGATGGGGCTAGAAAAGCGTACTGTGGCATCTCAGTCAACCTTCACCTGAACTGTGAAAATGTTTTCAAGGTTGTAAGTTATGTTATTGTTAATACTTTAATGGTAATTTTATTTTATTGCGTTTGTATATTGCCGTTGTAACTTTGTAGATATTAGAATTTTTAAAAATTTCAGATTAATAATTAAAAAAAAAACGAAAAAAAGAAGAAATTATAGACAATAAAATTTTATTATTTACATTACAGCACACTCAAAATATCGCCACAAGCTCTAAATGCTTGCCAACTCAAAATACAGGAATAGTAGACTATCGCGTCTTAGCCCAGTGAAGATAAACAAATAAACTACCTAAAGCTATTCACTTCGGAAAAACTCAAACCCAACCGAATTTTTAAATACGCCCTCGATTGGGCATTAGAAATAACGTAAAAAGTTCCCATCGACATCGTGTCTGGGAATTTGATTATTGGTGGAACGACAATGGGTTTTTAAGGAAACGTCTAAATCTTTCAATTCTCTACATAAAATGTGTATACATCGTTTAAGTACGAGTTGGGGTTTTCAAGTTATGCGTCTGTAAATACGTCCAAAGCACGTATAAAGTATGCAGGGCGATCCATTCCACGTCCCAAGTATTATAAAACATGATTGAGCATCATATTTAATAATAAAAAGACCAATAGGCACAATTAAAACTTGACCATTTGCGAGATAGTCCTTCAAGTGGTTAAGAAATGGCTTATGTAATACCCACCTTGGTTTGTACGGAAACCAATAATAGTGTAACTATTCTTAAATCTGCGCTAGTAAAGGATACTAGTTTTAGAAATATTCCATAAAATACGATGCCTGTAGTTGTATAAAACGCTTTTGTCATCTGAAGAATATTGGGGTTAGGTTAATTTGTTAGAAATCGAAAACAGCCAGCATACTACTTGTTTTATATTGTCATCAAACATAAAACTGAATTTATCAAGGATTTTGTAAATATAAACTCCGTTTTTGTTCATTTTCCTTTACACTACTATACAGAAAAATATTCAAGAAAATATAGGCTATACAGGGTGATAGGAAATATCATGTAAATACGAAAAGGGGTAATTATTTGGCTTATTTAATGACTAAAAATTCATATAAACATAGGTCCGCAAACGCTTCGTTGCCGATCTACAGGTGTTGAAATTTCAAGATTTTTTTAGTTTTTTCTTTATAGCTCTTGTATCCTAGTTTTAATTTTTAACAGTTGGTGGCGAATAAAATGTCAAAATAAATGGTTATTGGTTAACAAAAGGTTATCGAAATCAAGCCAAGGCATACTAGACCAATTATTTAAAAAAGTTTAATTTCATCTAGCGAAACACAGAAAAGCTTTTATTTTTTTTCTCGATAATGGTGGCAAATACGAAAAAACTACAAAAGATTAAAATGCTTTAGAACAAAACGAAAATAGCCTTTTGTATTTTAGAATCCACCAGCGGCGCACCGAAAAAATGTTCATGGGAGAAAAGGGGACATGACCCGTGAAAAAGTATCTCCCTGTAGATTCTTAAAACCATTTGGTATGCCCAATGATGTAAGTCCTACAGCGTAACCCATATTCCAAATTAGAGCTAAATATCTCAAAAACTACAAGAGCTATAAAGAAAAAACTAAAAAAATCTTGAAATTTCGACACCCTGTAGATCGGCAACGAAGCGTTGACCTATGTTTATATGAATTTTTAATCATTAAATAAGCCAAAGAATTACCACTTTTCGTATTTACATGATATTTAGGAACAAGGCCTGTCAGATTCTTTACATAGGCTGAAATGATAGCTAGAACCTTGAACTTGTATCTTATAACTGCCAAATGTGAACCCTAATCAGCCTGCAGCGAAACTTTTGAAAATTGCTGTATACAAGGTGTATTGTATACGAAATACTGCAATTATTTGGAGGGTCATGTACTATGCGCGCCAAAAAGTTGTACACCTTATAGCTTAGACCATCTATAACTAGACGGAGTACGGCCTATCCCAATGCATTGGCTTGTTTTGGCGTAACATACCTTGGTCAATAAGAGGTATGTTCGATTGCTGGCCGCGATCTTTTACAACTGAGCGCGTTCTGTTCTTTTTGATCGCAAATTTGAAATACTTGCTTCCTATTGGTGGAATCAGTTTGGCTCAGACGTCAAACGAGCAATCGAACTGCACTTTAGCCAAGTGAGCGCTAATCAGATTGAACAGAACTGAGCGCGGCCAGCAATCGAACACTACTAAGGTCGAATTTCGTAGATTCTCGTGCACATTGTGCGCGCATGCGCACAGAAGCTAGATACCGCCATTATTTTGAACATTTGTTTACATCGAGGTTATGAGCGTTATGAGTTTGTTTACCTATGGAGATGCATGCAGATGCATGTAGATGGTAACCTTGGATGGTTAAGAGGCAACAATGGGGCGAAACTGCTGCTTTTGTAAAAAGGCAGCATCAAAAAATATAACGTGTCACAGGTATGACCTTTATTACCGCAATACAGTAATATTAAATTATAATATAATACCTTCTCGTAGATTTCTAACAGTTCACGACTCAAAACAAGCTCGGATTGAAGCTATACCTATACAAATTTGGGTTTTTAAAATAACTGTGTTGTGTTCAAGACACTTTTCTAATAGTGATTATAAACTGGGAAAAGACGGACGACCATATCACTCCCGTAGTGCGGTGCCAAGTATTTTTGTTATGAGTGAGCTACCAAATGAAAATACGGACACAGATAGTGATGCAGAAGATGCACTTGTAGCAGAAACTAGTGGACACACAGAGTCAACAATCACTGCCACGACTACGAGGCTTGAAGTGTCACACAGCCCAACACCAACGGAACATTCTTCAGCACCTCCAAAAAAATGAGAAAATTTATGTAATATGTAACTTTAATTGTTTTAGGTATATTTTAACGTTATTTTATTGTAGGTACAATCCTCGATATATGGGTGATATACATAGTTCGACTTATCTTCGTCTCCTCAAGCACGGGCAGTTTTAGCATTAGCAAGAAAACTGCTCGAATTCGCCAATTGTCTCGTTACAAGATGCGATTAAGACAAAAACTGTGCAATTTATCAACATTAATGGAGCATTATTTGTGTAATACCATGTTATTAGAATCGGAAAAAAGAGTTAAAATTTCTTACACCAAGACCATTTTTTTTAAAAACCAGTAGTTAAATTTGGTTCAAATAAAATATTTTCCTATTATAACTTGCATTTTGCTTGTAGTTTATTCCCCATATTCCTATTAAAGAAAATAAACAAACATGTACAGAAAGAAATAAAATCTTATACGCAAAAATACATTTTGTCCAAACCTATAAAAAAAGGGGATTCTGTTGCTACTATATAAAAGTTGAACAAATGTCACTCAAAGAGATTTTTTCAGAAAACTGGAATAGCGAATTAATAGCTCTTGGATGGCTTAATTGCTGTTTTTTACAAATGTCACAATTATAACAGGAACTACAAATTTATGCACATTCAAAAGGATTTTTATTTTGTGAGGTTAGATCTACACTGCACCATTCACGCCATACGCGACTGCCTAATATGTGCCTAATTCAAATTTGACCAATTTGACATATAGCCTCCAGTTTAATCTGATCGCTCATTGGTGCGTTACATTGGGAACGAGACTATGTACGACTTTTGACCTTATTATCTTTGGCCACAAACAAAGCCCGGCACGCTCCCTCTAGTCATATAAGCTCGATGCCTTATAGCTTTGTAAATGGTTCTTTTATAACCTATACTGCCTATACGCTGTTATTCTGACATTAATCATAGGTATGAAACATGCGCCTACTGTCAAGTTGACAAGCCAGAATTACGTGACGTCAAAATTAGCTTTACTTTTTTTTTTGGCGCTCATAGTACCTCAATATGAGGAACACGAAATATTAATAAAACTTTTCAAAATTTTACTGCGTCTAATTTAATATTGTCGCTACCCGTTTTTAATGAAATTAAATTAATGTGTAGTACAACGGCAAAAAGTTGCCCTCCTATCTCTAGTACGCGGATTTTACGAAATTTTAAACAAAGAACTTCAATGAGTTAGCAGTCATCATACTAAAATATTGAAATTGATCAAAGTGAGTACCGCTGGCCTCCAAACAAACTTCTGTACGGCGCCTACAGTTTTCAGTTAAAGAACGCACTTGAAGTCTTCGAGAGACCGCAAAATTCTACACGCATTCACCGTAAATGAGCATCATGTCTACGTACTCACTACTTGTGGAATTATCTATTTTGATCAAACAAACACAAAAAAACAAAGAACCCAAAATTAATAACCCAAAACTATTAACAGATAGAGAAAAAAAGTTTCTTACTCCAAAGATCTATAACCCCTACAAATGATTTCCCTCATTTCGTATACACGTTGTATTACATGTAAATTTAAACATGGCGGAGAAATCATGGTCACCTTTTGCGTCTTATGGGCGCCATATTAGATTTTTAATTTTGGGGGTAGTGGTTATATTATATTGAATTGGATTTGGTCTATTGACTTTAAGAGTTAAAAAAAAATTAAAACTTAAGAATAAATTGGAGAAGTATTAATAAAAATACATTGTAATGAGTTTGTTTATTACGAATATAATAAATTCTAACTACAATAACTTATCAACGATTTCAATCAGGCATAAATCTGATGAAATAGGCACCTAAATCAACCAAATTTGCGAAAAACACTTTATTAAAATTGGCATATTACACTATTTAGTGCTTATGTACAATAAAATGTATCTACGGAGCAGTAACCTATAATCAAATCATTTGCTAAAGTATAAAAAAATCGGAAACTCAGTTTCCAAACATTGCAAACGTTTAACAGCTCACCGCCCGTCACAATCCACAAAATAATAAAAACACAGTTTAAAACCTAATACGATCAAATTGAGCGTTCAATTGCAAGAGAGTTGATGCCGTAACAATTGCGAAGCTGGAAACATATCCGAGCAAAATTCGCAGGGTAGTTCCACTTCCGGAGAGGGAACCTCTTGCGTATAGTAATCTTCCGGTGTTGATGAACGCCTCCTTGCTTTAAATCTAGCCAAATCGGGCCTGCAACCAGTTTCATGCTGAATCAAATCATCGTGTGGGATTGGAGTGTGACAGAATTCGCAAGGAATCGTCAATTCTGTAGGTGGATTTGGTCTACGATGCGGTGGTAGCGGAGCCGGCCCTGGAAAACATAACCTTAAATAAACATAACCTCAAATCATACGATACAATAAAAAACAAATAATATAACGATATAAAGTAGTAAAGAAAACTGTTGAAGTATGCGTTAGATGCGTACGAAATAGTCGTTAGCTATAAGCAGTAATGTTTTGGTTAGCGTTTACACTTTTTTATGTTATAACCTTTGTCGTGGTTGAAATGATTTCTCGGGGATGTACCGCTACGACGCAACGGAACTGTTATGCTAGCTGAATCGTGTAGTAAGTTACGTATGTATTCTGTTTTACCTATAAGAAAAAATATAAAAAAACGTTTCAAAAGTTTTCAAAAAAGTTGTGTTGTTATCAAAAGCACAAGTGCGAAAGTTTGAATGAATTAATAATTAGAGTTAGCGCCAACTGTTGCCTGGTAGCTAAACTGCAGATGTCAGCCACTAGTGATGGATTAGTTTTTCAAAAAATAGGAATTGTGGCGATTATCTATTAACTTGTAACGCTTTCAGTTGCTTTTTCTACGATGATATAAGAATGAGTGTATATATTTTAGTTCAGTTCTATTCTATGTGAGCTTACAATCTAATCTTCTTGAAATATCTTTGTAGGATTCTCTCTTTTCGTCCGGGTTTGGAGTGCTGTAATCATGGCTGTAGGATCGGTACAATGGGGAGAAATCAAAACTTTCGACTGTGTAGATTGGTGGAGGCCTTTCTCGTCTTGGGTATGGTTGTTCAGTCGATCTTTCAGTATTGGAGTCCCAGCTGGGTCTAGGGCCTGGTTCTAAAATGAGAAAAAGAACATACAAAATCGTTTTTTTTCTTGATCGAAATTAAGGAGCATTTAGATAGCGTTTAATAGAGTGTAATTGGCACAAAAACAACATGGCCGCACGCCAAAAACTGACCAACCCAAAGTGAAAAGTCTATTTACGTGTGCTTCAAAAGCATTTATGGATCAGATTAGTTCATAACCAGATTTGGTATTAGTTGAATAAGTTACCTTTCTTTATACAAAATATTCCAAAAAACCTATTCTAAAATTATCAATTTTGGCATTTTTGTCTCTGTTGTAAACATTCTGTGTCAATAATTGAGAGAATTCTAATTGATATTGTCGACTTAATATTGTTTTATAATTTGCTGTTAGAATGTGCAGCATTTGTAGATTTAGTTTCCAGGGATTTAGGTTTAAACGTCTTTTCTTGCTAATTGTGAAATTGAACACTTTAGATGCTTATCCTTCATGACAAATATAATAAGTTTTTCAGTTATATTATGATAATATAGGGCAGAAAGCAAAAGGGCAGAATGTAATTAAATTGGCATTTTTTCCCAGTTGTTTCTCAAAAGGACATTTTCCTACTTTACGTTCATAATTTACACATTGTAACACTGTATTCCGTGTTACAATTAGAAAATTTTAACACTGTTTTTAGTAACTTTTATATTTCTATGATTGGTGGCATTGATATCAAACGTCAAACGTAAAAGCCATACATAACCACAATTTTTTGTGAATATTTACCAAAATTTTATCAAGATTCTTACAAGGATTGCTCAATTCCTATCTTTCAATGTTAACAGCGCGATGACGTCACATGCGTTCATTGTCAAATTGTCGGGACACACGAAACAATGATCGGACGATTTCGCCGAGTTGGCGTACCGGGTTGCCTACCCAGATTTGTTTAAACTGTCACACTTGACACGTAAAAACGCGGGGATTTCAAAGAGACCAACAGTGGCGCAATAATCAATGTTGTGGTTATGTTTGTTTGTAACGTCAAAACCAGACACACTTGACACGTAAAAGTGCGGGAATTTCAAAGAGACCAATCAAAGCTCAATAATACACGTTGTGATTGTCATTATCTGAAACGTCAAAAGCAGACCTTGAAAAAACACATTTGACATTTGAAGTTTGAAATGTTTGTATTGCGGTGACCCAGGGATGATGACGTGAAATGCGTTCATTGTCAAAAACCTAAAAACATCGATTGGACAATCCTTGTAAGAATCTAATATTCTTGGATATTTATGGGATATTTTAAGAAAAGCAGTTACTAGGGCTTTTAGCACCATATCCGTCCCTATTTCATTCATCATTTTATTAAAGAAGAAGAAGAATATAACCATAATTTGTTCCTTTATATTGCTAAGTTATTTGACCTTGTCGCATTTCAAGTCCCAAATGCTCAATACGTTAACTCAGTTGACAGTACAAAGTTGACAATTAATACAGTTTTACCACATGTTGCCCACAAAAATACTCTAAATTATAATTTAACTCAATATACTAACTAGAATTTCTAAATTTCTTTCAAATAATTAATGACACAAATTAGAAAGAAAAAGTTAGGTACTGTTTTATAAGTTTTATAATCATAAGCAATACATTTTGTTTTTGAAATAGAACTGTGTATTGTTTCTTTGAAATTCAGTAGAGTTTTTTTTATAAAGAGGATATGGATGTAAACATGGATTTTAGGAATGAAAATTACTCTCAAATGTTAGCAGTTGATCAATATAAGAATATTTGGACAACAGTTGTTATAAAATGCTTAACACTTACCATCCTTCAATTTTAAAAATCCATGGTTTGAGTCTTCGTGTATCTTCTTGTACTTGAACATCACCAGTTCCCCACAAACATTGCATTTATCAGTTCTGGAGCCGCAGTAGTTCTCGTGTTCCTCCAAGTCCAACTTCGGCAACTCCAAATCGCAAAACTTGCACGCCAAGAGCGAATTTGCTTTTGGCTTAGGAGCAACATAAGTAGCATTGGCTTCCTTGCTAGATTTCTCTTCAGTCTTCGTCGACTCCCTTCTACTCTTCAGATTACTGTTTGGTTCCTTTAAGTTGAATGAATTGGTTGTTCCACTTGTTCCGTTTACATCCACTTTCTTTGGCATGGCACCAAAAGATATTTGCTTGGATGTTGCACCTGTAGGTTTGGACGTCGTGCCATTGGTATAGTCTCTTCTACCTTGAATTCTAGATTCAGAGGATGTTTTGGATATTTGTCTGGGGAAGTCTGTTGCTTCTATTTTCCGTACTTGGGTTTGATGGGTGTTCCTGTGAGCTTCCACTTCATTCTTGGGGATCGGTTCCTTGCACACTGGACATAGGGAAATGTTTCTTGCACAGTGCGCTGTGTGCATCACATAGTTGAAATGCGGAATTTCCTTTTTGCTGCAAAAATTTTAAAGAAAATCAAGGTAAGGTTTTGTTGTGAAGTGTCATTTTATTTCGGGAATTTTTTAACTAATGTTGATGCCAGCGCAGCTTCTCAAACGTAACATACCTATCTTAATCTTTAGTGATCTTAATAGATTTGGCGATATGACGTTTATACAGGTTGGGCCATTATAATCTTATCATTAGAGCACAAGAGATCTTAACAAAATATTAACAATAAATTTAAAACTTTGAGGTTAAAAGTTTCGACACAAAAATAGTGTCCCATCAAATTAATATTTAATAGTTGTTTAACCAACAAGGATATTAAGGAGAGCGATTAATGATCGAGACTGTTTAACGCTCGAGCGATTAGAGAGTGCGTTAGTTGTCGAGATCATTAATCGCCGTTTAATATTCGAGTTGGTTAGAAAATTTTTTCGTCGATCGTATTCTTCTGGCCGCGTCTTCATATGTAGATGTTATTCGTCGATGTCGTTTGAGGTTATATGGCCATTTATGTAATTTGACACTGACAGTTCTGGACAGTGTGCCTGGATAACGGAATGATTTGATTGGATGGTTTTATTTTACGTAACAAATCATGCATTAATAGAAATCGTACATTTATAGAGCTTTTTAATAAATGATTTTCTATTCAGTAAGCATACTCGTAAATAAACGATCAACGGAAAACGTTCTTTATTGACGTCATTATTCAACGTCGGTTGCCCTGTCAGGTTTGTTGTACTCTATATTCGGTCAATTGATAAGAATATGTTATTATAGTTATATAGGAATTTAGACTTTATAGGGAGGTGAAAAAAACAGCCAGTGAACCAATACAAAATTATAAATTATTGTCCTCATTTCGTATACACCCTGCAGTTTCATCATTTTTTCACGGGTACGCAATGGTCACACCGTGATTATTCGATAGAAAACATCTTTCCGATTACAATGATATTTGTGTTGAAATTCGTAGCGTACAAACGTTGTTAGAAGCAAGGAAATCAAAAAAAAATATAGATCTAATGATCTAAGTCAGCGTACAAGTCAGTCACTCAATGGACTACTCGAAGGATGTACACTGATTATTCGAGGAAAAACATTTTTCCGACACATTGATACGAAATTTTTGATATTTTGCTGATAATCGTAGCGGAAAATGACGTTTAAGGGTACTTCCTTCGAGTAGTCTATTGAGTTACTGACTTGTACGCTGACTTTGATCATTAGGTCAATATTTTTTTCGAATTCCTTGCTTCTACCGACATTTGTACGCTAAGAATTTCAACAAAATATCAAGTAGGTATGTATTTGGTATCATTGTTATCGGAAAGATGTTTTCCACCGAATAATCATGGTGGCCATTGGGTACCCGTGAAAAAAATGACTCTAGTAATGCAATGTCGGCCAAAATCGATTTAGTTAGTGTTTATTTGACAATTTTCGACTATTTTCACCAATTTCTAACCACTTAGATTCGTGGTATTATTATTAGAGGTATGCTCATACTCATGTGGAGTGGGGATGAGAATCTGCGAGAATCTTCGTTACGTTAATATCCGCTGGGCGCGCTGCATGGTTGAAGAATAATAACATAAACATAACTAGTACCAATCCAATTTTTGTTTATTTATGCTTATTTCTGCGTACATAATGCAAATGCTGGAAAGTTTTCTTTTTATACAAGTACGTTTGTCTGTTATGTTTTATAAATTGTTAGTGGCATAACCCCTAATAACGTAAACATAACTAGTACCAAACCAATTATTGTTTATTTATGCTTATTTCTGCGTACATAATGCAAATGCTTGAAAGCTTTCTTTTTATACAAGTACATTTGTCTGTTATATTGTATAAATTGTTAGTGGCATAACCCCTAAGTTTGACATGTGCAATGTTGGTTGTCTACATATCACCTGCGCAGTAGCGGTCGTAAATTCGTCCAAAAATTAATCATACCTTTATATTCATACCACGCTTAGATTAATACACAAAAAAGTTATCTTTGCGTTGCCTTAGTGATAAAAATTGACGATCGATATGTTTTTATGTTCAGAATGTCATTTTGATTGAAAAATTTCAATGATGCCGTCATTTCCTGAAAAACCGGAAGTCATATTAACCTCAAGAGTATCCCAAAAATGACATTTTTTGTCTATTAACACTTTCCCAAACATTCGTCCAGATTTACTAACAAAAAAATAAACGGGAGTAACTATGGCGTGGGTCACCCGGTAGAAATGGGGTCTCGTTTATTTCAAGAAGTACAACATTCATCAATTTTCTAAAAGAAAATTTAACAAAAACTGTATATTTGAATTTTTTAACTTTAATTTATGGTTATTTTTACTAGTTTTATGATGATCTGAATTAATCAATTTGATCAAAACAAAAACTTAGATTACATCCTGTATAACGGATTAAGTGTTAAAATTATGAAGGATGAGCTAAAATATATTTAAGTGCCTTATTTGTTTGTGGACTTTGGTTCAAAATGGTAACATGGCAAGTGCCATGCATCGACCATCGTTAACGTCAAAAACAAAATATGTAATGTGCAACATTGCTACTAACATCTACGGGGTATCTGAACACCGCTGCCAGGCTATTTCTTGGATATGGTAATTACATCGTAGAGATTCAGGAAAACCCAGCATATAAGCCTTCGCGATGAGTTTAATGACAAGGGATACTATTTTAGGCATAACTAAACTCAAAGGAACTCAAAAGCTCAAGAAATTTTCCTAGTCAAAGTCCAAGTTTTTTTTTGTGACATGACAAATATAACCTTAACTCTTAAGTACCTGAAAAATGCAATGACACCAATTTTGATTTCCAAAATAAACCGAAACTTGTCGTAAGTGCCATAAAGTACAGAATTGCGAATGATCTCGCCGCTTTGTGACCACTCTTCCAGATAATCTCTTCTTATAACCCTTAAAAAATCTACATCAAACTACCAAATATGCTGTGTAAGAGATTCAAATTTAATGTCAGAAAAAAAATAAATTTAAACTTACATCTTTCAGTTACTTTAATTAACTGACGAAAAGCCAAAAGTAAAAGTATCCGAGGACTTGCCGATGTTAAATGCGTGAGAAAATATCGAAAATACTTAACCTTTGAGATAATTCTAAACAGAAGGTAAAAATATCTCAATGTTAAGGTGTTCCACTTATTCAAAATTGCGGTATACCTACCGCTTGCAATTCTAATGATGCTATATTTACACGCTGTTTTTAAGTTCTGTTACTTTTTACGTTTCAACAATATTTTATAATGAAAATTGCGTACCAAAACATTAGAAATTGAAACAGACAAAACACCCAGAAATAACAAGAATTAAAAAAATGAAAGACGAAGTGTCCTTGATTCTGCAAAGGTTTATTTATTCAAAAAAAAAGTCTGTTTTTAACGTGTTGGATTAAAAACTATTTAGTTTGATTTTATTCAATTTCCTAGATTTTTTAGTCAGGATCGGTTGCGTTTTATTAAATGCATTTAAGAACAAAATGAAGACCTTATTTATTGTATGCATTTATAGTTATTTAACCAACAAGTATATTAAAGAGCGATTAATGATCGAGACTGTCGAGATCATTAATCGCCGTTTAATATTCGAGTTGGTTACAAAATTTTTTTGTCGATCGTATTCTTCTAGCGTCGTCTACATAGATTTTTCTTCGCCAATGTCTTTTTAGGTTATATGACAATTTATGTCATTTGACACTGACAGTTCTAGAGGGCGCGGTATGTTTTGATTGGAAGGTTTCATTTCACATATGTTCAATTGGCCAATCAAACGACGTCTTTACGTCGTGTGATTGGCTATAACAAATAATGCATAAATACAAATCGTGCATTAATAGAGTTGTTTAATAAACGATTTCCTATTCACTAAACTGACTCATAAATAAACGATCGACGGAAAACCAATATAAACATCAACGACGGACTTCGACATAGGTAGTATTATTTACTCATTGTTATTGCACCTCAACAATATTTTGTTAGTAAATTTTTGCCTTTAAAGTTTTACTAGTAAAGATGAATGAATGATTACTACTTGACGATGGTCCCAAGTTTCCACCTTAGGGTTTTGACTAGTGAGTGAGGTTGATATATATTATAGATAGCAGTTTTTTGTCTCAATTTGTATTTTGGCAGCAAAGTTCAACACGTGGTTATTGGTGATTTGTTATTTTGCCCGTTTCACTTCTAAGTTTGTTTATACATAATTTCCTTTTGAGATTTCTCCTCTGAGAATCTTTATCACATTTGAGATTTCATTCGGATTTGCTTTTAGATTCGATTTTGATTAATTTCAATTTTGATTTAGTTTTTGGAATTTTATTTTGTTAAGTGTAGAATCTTCCAAAAAGTGGCCGCCTCATCACAAAACTACAAATACACAAAAATGACAATATTAGTTGAAATTCCCCCACTTGTCAAGAGAAATTGTTTAGTTTTGGACTACAGAGTAAAAATTAGCTATTGTAACCTTGGCACAATTTCTCATGTGACGCGCTTTCTTCTGTCACATTTAACGAGAGGCTTTTTGGCAAAAACAACAAACAATCAATCAATTAAAACTGATATTGGTGATAATAGCTAATAGTAATTACACTGTGCAACAAAGAATTTCCTCCCTGGAAATTTTAGCTAATAATGATTCTTTATGACCCCCTAAACATTTTCACAACGGCGTTTTTCTAGGTTAGCTCGAATAAGCGAGATATTTGCAAATTTATTTTTAATTTTATTCATAATTTTAGTCCAGTCACATGGTGTTTTGGCGTTTTGGTGTTTTTGGTGCTTTTATCAATCTATATGTTTTTTTGGGGAGCTGAATCCAAATTTCAACTTTGCTACTTCCCACGGATATAACTTCACAACGAAAATCGCAAAAAACCTCAACATTTTCGACTTTTCTTCAGTTTATTGCCAAAAAGTCATAAAACTATGCACTTTTCGACGTAGACCACTATATACACAAATAAAGTACACTAAATTTGCTATAAAAAGCACGTTGAATGGTTTGGCCGCTCGAGCGCGCTGAAGGAAGGCCAAATTTGCCTACTTTATGTTATGTGCGTGTAATTATAAAAAAGCTTAGATTCTGATAAAACTACATTAAATTCTCTACAAATTGCATAACTTAATCAGTTATTTTGGCCAAACTATGTAGCCGTTAAAGCTCGTTAAAATTTTATGTCACAGTACGTGAAACCGCGATAACAAGAGCCCTTCACCAAAAATTCAGTAGAGCTATATTATTACTATTTAATTATTAACTATATATTTGCTCTTTTTAGTTAATAGTTAATGTATTATGTAATTTTTTATTTTTTTTTATAAACATTCGGGCTCTTGAGTTCGCTTAGTTTAATATGACATAATATATCAACCCAATCCCGCAGCTACATGGTTTGGCCAAAATAAGTGATTTAATTTAATAATTTAATGTAGTTTTAGCACAATCTTAGCCTTTTTAACTAACTCAAAAACTGGGTTTTACATAAAGTAGGAAAATTTGCCCTTCTTTCAGCGCGCTCTAGCGGCCAAACAGTTCAACAAAAAATGCATTTCAGGGGTGCTCTTATAGAAAATTTAATGTACTTTATTTTTGTATGGAATGGTCTACCTCGAAAAATGCATAGTTTTATCATATTTTACCAATAAACTGAAAAACAGTCGAAAATTTTTAGTTTTTTGCAATTTTCGTTGGGTCAGATACAACAAACAAAAATCTACAACAATTAAAAACCCAACAGAACAAACTGTTGAAAACCTTGTACTCGCTGAACAAATACACCCCGACCAAAGAATTATACAAGATCACGAAGCAGCTCTGCATAACAAAAATGATCACTCTAAGCAACTTACTATTACTACACAAATTAAAGAAGAACAAAATAAAAACAAACATCAAACTCAAATTCAATGATGACTTCCATAACTACAAAACACGAACACATAAGCATATAAGAACCGAAAGATATGGAAGAAAATCAAATACACAATCAATATTCACTGGGACTGTACAAACATACCATAAACTCACGGAACACATTAAGAGCCTCTCCCCACAAATGTTTAAATCAAAGGTCAAACAACTACTGCTGGACGACAGACTATAACACGAATAAGATACGCAAAAAACCCTCCATACCATTAGCCCGAGGACGGACTACCCGACCCCGAGGTGAAGCAAGAGGGATATTTATGTATATATGTATTGTCATTGCAATTTTCCAACATTTATTGTAATATTGTGGCTTTACAAGAATAAAGTTTATTATTATTAAGCCACATCCGTGGGAAGTACAGCAAAGTTGAAATTCGAATTCAGCACCCCAAAAAACATATAGAATGAAAGACAAAAACTTCTATATGTTTCTCCTGGTACAGGCACTCTCGGAAAAGATTTGACTGAACTATTTTGCCATAATATACAGAGTGTTTTCTTATCCGCTAACCTAGAGAAACGCCTTGGGGGATGTGTTCAGGGGGGCATATAGAATCATTATTAGCTAAAATTTCCCGGGAGGAAGAAAGTTGATCAAAATTTGTCGCACAGTGTTATTTATCTAGCAGTTTTTGGCAGTGCAACTTTTTCAGTAATCCAGATGTAACGTAATAAAAAGAAACAAACTAGCTGTTCAGGTCTTAGTTAACGTCCTATCTAGGTTATGGTATGTAATATGCAGAGTTCTGTTGATCTAATTATAGTGAGAGTACAACAGTCTGCAAGTTATTTGCAGAATTGGCATTGTACATACATACACACATATCTGTATTAAATTCAGGTTCTTTATTATAGGTTCAATCAATTCTGCACTATAAAAAAGTAATAATAAAGCTGGATAATATAGAATTACAGCAAAACGCAATAAAACAGATCTCTATTGTTTATGTTGTCATTGTCTACGAAAGCCATTCTTTCTTTTTGTCATTCGTGACAAATTCGCGCCCTGAGTTCTAGAAAAACCTCAACAAAAATCTATAAATATGACTAAGATTGAATAAATTTTTAAAATTAAAGTCTATTAGTCAGAATGCAAAATTTCGGCCAAAATTCTGTCCGATATCACACGTATCTACTACTAAGAACTTATAAATAGATTACGACGTTGAAAACGTGGCTCTTTTACACCCAATAAACAATCTACGCAAACCGGGCATTTAAACAAATAAAAATTTTTCGAAAACCTGTCCACGTCATCAGGTATTATTTTTCGAATCAAGCAGGCCGGTTATATATAGACTTGAATGCGGATCAAATCAAAGTCATTGTATGATCGTTTTGTTAAGCGATAAAACAGAGTAGTTAGAAAATTCTAACAAGGTTAAAAATAACTTATATAGGTAGTTAAATGTGATATTTTTCAGACTTACCAGTTTGCGCATATCTCCTTTTCCACTTCAGCATCCATGATAAAAAATTGCGATTTTTCGATTGATAGTCCGCCTTTTTGGTAACGCACTTTTTTTGTTATGCTGAAACAATAGAACTGAACAAAATCAGACTGCCTGATGTCTGCTGAGACGACTTGCGAGTGACCGTGGTACTGACTGCTAACTCGTGGTATATGAAGTTATTTTTGATCCAGTCGCCACTGACTATTTTGTTATTTTTAGAAATATTAGTTTCTGTATAGTATAAGGTACTTTCTATATCTGCAGCGTGTTTAAATCTTACACTATTTCGACAGCATTTGGTCAGATTGTTGCAATTGTGAGTTGTTAATATGACGAGTTGATATACTTGTAGGTTATATTGTTTGGGTAAACATAAAGGGATTGTTCCGTATTTGGATAACAATGCCGAGGATAAAGAATTTTTCGCGTGGATGATATTTTTGGATGAAAGGATACTTTGTGCGTGCACAAGCTTAGAGGCCTTTCTACGAAATGTATTGTTTTATAGATTTGCTATCGTATACAAAGACTTATGTAGTATTAATGCTACGATAACATTGGTTATAATTACTGTATTAAACAATTATTAACTGTAATATGGACCTAATTACACGACAATTAGAGAAATTGCACCTAATTGCATAAAGTTTGTTGACTCTACAGTCTACACGCATCGAATGTACAGGGTGACCAAATTTCGATGCTACTGTAGGAGATCTCTGTACTTTTTTTTTTATGAAACTCAATGGTAAAACCCAAAATTAGCTGTCGTCTTTTGTTCGAGTTATTACAGCTTTATTAAAGGGGCTTTTAAACCGTTGTCTAGTTAGCCCCCCACTTTTGAATTTTAAGTATATTTTTATGCAAATCGTTTGGGAATCGTTAGGGAGTACACTTTTTTCGTTTGGGAGTACATGGTTTCTGAGAAAATGAAAATTGTTTTTTGTACCGTCAAGTTGGCCCCCCAACTTTCACATTCTGTGATATTTTTTATTGGAATGGTTTGGAAATCGTTAGGGAGGATTAGGGAGTCTAGTATCGAAGGGAAAACCGATAAATGCAATAGTTGAGTATGTACATAACATCAATCTTTAATTTTGATTTTCGGTCAAACTAATATACTCCCTTACATCAAAAGTGGACTTTATAATCCTCACTAACGATTCTTTAACGGTTTATTGCAGAAACACGATCAATTTGTGTAAGACAAAGCCGATAAATACATTAGTTATGTCGGCTTCCGTACTCAAAGTTAATTAATGATTTGCAGTCAAATATGTAATGAACTCTCTGATATAAAAAGTGGCATTTTTAATCCTCCCTAACCATATTCTAACAGTCTGTGAAGAAATTGGTAAAATGTATAGCAGAACAAAGCCGTTAGAGTAACTTTCCGTCGGTAAACTAAAAAATGAGGTTATGTAGTAAATATTAATATGGTTTGGCAGTTAAACTAATTACTCACAAACGTCGAAACTAGACTCCCTAATCCTCTCTAACGATTTCCAAACCATTCCAATAAAAAAATCACAAGATCATTTTCTCACAAACAGTGCACTCCCCAACGAAAAAAGTGTATTCCTAAACCCTCCCTAACGATTCCCAAACAATTTGCATAGAAATTTACTTAAAATTCATAAGTGCGGGGGGGGGGGCTAACTTGATAGCGGTGGTTTTAATGGGTTTTTGCTTGTTAAACAATGATCGATAAATGTCTCTTCTGTCAAGTTGTTTCCTTTCCAATAATGTGTGTTGTTTGCGTTTGGCACACGGGAAGTGAAACGGCCTATATCTATGTCTACTTGAAACAAATGTAGACAAAATACAATTTTCTTTGGTATCCATGATATTCATGTTATTTAAAAAATATTAGCTTTGGCAAGTTTCACAAAATTTCAAATAATATGTGGTCAATATTGTTAAAATTTAAAACCAACCTATTCGCAATAACATAACTTTTCAATCCTATGTATGTTATGTTGGTTTATGTAAAATGAAAGTTGTATTAAAATTAGTATAGTATAGTGAAATTGGACGACAAATACCTAGTTATTTAGCAAACAAGTATATTAAAAATAGCGATTAATGATCGAGACTGTTTAACGCATATAACGCATATAGCGATTAGCGAGTGCGTGAATTGTCGAGTTCACTAATCGCCGTTTAATATTCGAGTTATTCGAATTTTCGGCGATCGTATTCTCCTGGCGGCGTCTGCATAGATTTTATTCGTCGATGTCATTTGAGGTTATACGACCATTTATATAATTTGACACTGACACTTCTGGACTGTGTGCCTGGATAACGGAATGTTTTGACTGGATGGTTTTTATTTGACGTATGTTCGATTGGCTATAATGAAGTCGTTTGATTGGTTATAACAAATCATGCATTAATAGAAATCGTGGATTTATAGGGCTTTTTAATACATGATTTTTTTTTTGATTTTTCTTAATACATTGTAATGAGTCGAGGTTTTGCGCGCGGGTTTGTATGGATGTTTGATTTCAAACCTTGGCGTGCTTTGTGTTGAGTTGGTATTTAATAGACGCTCGGAGTGGCGCTGCAGTCGCGTCAGGGTTACCGCGCAAGCTTTTGGCGCGAAAAAGTTGAGGAACTGGTAAAGAGACAAGGAAACAGCCTCTTTTGCATCGGGCTTTGAAGGTAGACGGTCGTGCGTCAAAACGCGCGCCCAAGCGTAGGGCCCCAATGGGGGCCAAGTTATAGAAACTGTGCTGTCTCGTGTTTCTTGTGCTCACCGAAATATTAAGGTATTTATTTGTTGTCTGTACTTGCTGACTTGTCCATCTCTGCCAAAGAATATTTTTGTTTAGGATTAACGTATTCAAATTCCATGTAAGCAGTTCTGCATTGTTGTATATATTTTTGTTAATAGATTTTATTGTGGTTTTCTTCGGCATATTCATTTTAGAATAATATAAACCTGTCCCTTTTATAGTAAAGTATTTAGCCCTGCATATGGTGATTAATAATTAGTGAGTTCAAACGTCTCTGACAAAGTCTCAGAGAAAGAACTCTTTGATGCCTCCGTAAGAGAGATAATTAATTCACGCTACCGTAAGATTAGTTTGTTTAAATCAGTTAGTACCCGTGATTGAAAATGGCGGACCAAGCGTCGCTTGAGGCGAGTTACCCCCCTTCAGTTTAGAGTTGATTAAAGTATAATAGTAAATATTGAGAAGGGTGTCCGCCCCATCACAATTTGGTGGCAGCGGTGGGATAATTTAAGACATTTCAAGTGATTATTTGAGTAGATTATGAAGAAAGCACTCTAGTTAGATTTGTTTGTGAATTTTAGAAGAAAATTGGGTGACGCATTTTAAAGAATGCATTGTAGACTATGGTGAAAGCAAAGTTAGGCAAACGACCCTTTAAAGAAAGTGGTGTAAGGGCTAGCTTAGGCGCCCTTGTGGATATTGCGCGTGGCATTCCAAGAATTTTGTTTGCGCTTTAGAAGTGGACATTTTGTGTGATAAATGTCGATATATAGTCGTGAATTTGAGTAGGAAATGTACTGCTGGTGGCAGCATAATAATTAAATATTTGCAGTATAATTTCTTTTGAGTGTTGGAATTGTTTTTGAAAGAAATGTCTTAATTCTCGAGACCGTTCGTTGGAGAAAGTTTGAACCAGATTGTGTTAGATAGGGCTTGAGTTATGATTTATAACAATATGCAGAACAGGTAGTTAGAAAGTAAATTCTGAGGATTTTTTTTTATTGAGTAAAAGAAAGATGGCAGGTAGAGATGGCAACAGTAAACAATAAACAGAAAAAAATCGAACCGTCACAGGTCGATTTAGTGAAAGTAACGATAGGATAGAAACAAAGCCCGAGTACTTTGTTTGGTCAATTTTTTAGAATATTGAATTGAATTAAAAGATTGAAACAAGTTAAGGTTTTATGGAAGCATTTTTTTAAAATGGTGGCTCTGAGCGGAGAAGCACGAAACACACACACGCAGTAATTAATTAATAATTAATTAAAATTAAGGGGTATACTCGCAACTGTATTTTTAAGTTAAAATAAAGCAGTTATTAAGGGAAGTTGCAGAGTATTGTTTTGTAAGGGAAATTCAACGACAAAGCAGGTAAAACCAGCTGTTCCGAAGAATTAGATGTTCCCTATATCCGGCCACGCGGACGTGTATTGAAGACCCCCACGAGCGCAGGTAGTTTGGCCCATCCAGGAATTCCCGAGGTCATGAGGCGTGGAAGCAGCGTGCCGTCGTCCCGTTCCCGGAATCGAAAATCGTCTAGTGATGGAAAACGCAGCCCGCGCGTGTCGCAAAAGGGGCAAGGAAAAATTACAAATTTGCAGGCAAATATACTGCACTTTGTACGTCGAAATTAGTGCCGGTAGATTTACAAAGGGTTGTAATCTACAGCAAGCGAAGCCCAGTGCGCTTCAAAAAATGGTGTGACCGAAAAAGCGTCCAGAGAGACGTAGGGTCAAAAAACTACAAAGTGACAGTTGACAGAATTCCTGTACTTTGTACGTCGATGGTGTTAGAAGAAAAATGACTACACGGACAACGCAAAGGGATGTTTTACCAGGGCCTAAGTGTCGCTGGACAACATCCACACGTCGTGTAGGTCATCTACGAGGTATACGATAGCTTTCGAGGAACGTTGGACGTCGCTGGAGATTAAAGGACCGCCGATGACGCTAGGAGGGAAGATGGACGGAGAAAAACCGAGGCGAGGGTGGAGGCGAGTCATTTCACGATTGCGGCTGTATTTGAAGATGGATAAAAGATAATGTAAGTTATGATGTAATCGGACTGCTATGATACTGCTTCAATGTTGTTTTTCTTTTGTTTCATATGACCAATGGCCCGGGAATGAGGACATTCGCTTGGTTTGGAGAACCGAAGTCAAATCAACACCGCCGGACTTCTGGACCAAGGCCGAATTCTTTTGGGGTTTTTATTGGGTCATATCTGTGTTTTTATTTCAGGAAATAAAAAATGTACAAGAAGAAAAACTTGCATGTCAAACATTGTAATTAGCAATTAAGAGAATTGTTTTGTAAGGGGAGATGGTACAGTCAGCAATTTGTTTATTTAGTTTTGTTTAGGGATAAATAATTGGTCAAATAATTATTTATCTTAACGTGGCAGGAATGTAATGAGTCGAGGTTTTGCGCGCGGGTTTGTATGGATGTTTGATTTCAAACCTTGGCGTGCTTTGTGTTGAGTTGGTATTTAATAGACGCTCGGAGTGGCGCTGCAGTCGCGTCAGGGTTACCGCGCAAGCTTTTGGCGCGAAAAAGTTGAGGAACTGGTAAAGAGACAAGCAAACAGCCTCTTTTGCATCGGGCTTTGAAGGTAGACGGTCGTGCGTCAAAACGCGCGCCCAAGCGTAGGGCCCCAATGGGGGCCAAGTTATAGAAACTGTGCTGTCTCGTGTTTCTTGTGCTCACCGAAATATTAAGGTATTTATTTGTTGTCTGTACTTGCTGACTTGTCCATCTCTGCCAAAGAATATTTTTGTTTAGGATTAACGTATTCAAATTCCATGTAAGCAGTTCTGCATTGTTGTATATATTTTTGTTAATAGATTTTCTTGTGGTTTTCTTCGGCATATTCATTTTAGAATAATATAAACCTGTCCCTTTTATAGTAAAGTATTTAGCCCTGCATATGGTGATTAATAATTAGTGAGTTCAAACGTCTCTGACAAAGTCTCAGAGAAAGAACTCTTTGATGCCTCCGTAAGAGAGATAATTAATTCACGCTACCGTAAGATTAGTTTGTTTAAATCAGTTAGTACCCGTGATTGAAAATGGCGGACCAAGCGTCGCTTGAGGCGAGTTACCCCCCTTCAGTTTAGAGTTGATTAAAGTATAATAGTAAATATTGAGAAGGGTGTCCGCCCCATCACAACATGACAGTGACTAAAATATCATTTTGTGGCAGGTTAAGTACCTTTTCTGTTTACAGTATGTCAACATCTTGCTTAGAAGTTTTGTTCAGAATAAAAAGCTATGGCTATATTCAAATTTGAAAAATGATCGGCCTACTTTTATAAAATAGTAAACAATGGGCGTTTGGAGTTTTAGACACTGGGTGTTCGAGTTTTTGGAAAAAGTGGTGAATAAATTTTTTTAAAGAATTTTATAAACATTAGTTTTATACAGGAGCTAAAATTACGAACTCGAGACCGTTTGTGACGAGCACTTTAGGTGGTGGCTTTTAGGGGTTCCAGGTTCTACTAAAATTTGTGGACGCCATAGAATATTGGAACCCCACACTTTCCTCGTCGGGTCCCAAAATAGTAACTATATTCGATTTATTTCCCTTATTTTCCTGTAAATACTAATAATTCTATATGTATTTACATATAATTCTGTCAATAATTATATTGCTCGTAGGACCACTGTATAAAGTAAATAATTGCAAATAAGCAATTATGTAGAATGAATTCGAGTGACCATTATCCGATAACTTTTTATAAAAAAAGTGGGTTATGTAGAGTGTTCTGCCGGCGAGTATGCAACCCAAATAACTGCGAACCTTTCGGTTGCATAAGTTAAATTGCCTTAGGAATTTTTGAAACTAGGTACAGTGGTAACTAAAATTCATGGTAACTATGTACTTACATTGCAAGATTTATAAAAGACTTTAAAAAGAGCAACTAAGGTGGTTAGTTTAGGTTTATATTTTGAAACACTGGGTATTTATTTTAAAAAAACAGTATTAAAAAAGAAACATAAATAGGTAGTATGTGCGCAAAAAAAACTCATACACTACTTATGCAACCAAATATACTGGATATTTTTTTGCTTTGTTAAACATACTTTTGTATACCTACGTTGATATTCTTACAATAATCATTGTTTAGATTAAAGGATTAGCAGGTGCATGTGATCAAAAGCCGGGAGCACTGGGAACTGAGAAGTACCTAAAAACAAAACTATTCGCACAATGTAGTCACGTACGTCCAGTGTTGCCAGGTTATTATTATTATTAATTTTAAAGGTTATTAACTGGCTATTTTCAATATAAGAATTTGGTTCATCCGGTATATTAAGCCCAATCGGAAAGGCTGAAAATTAAGGTGTTGGTATTTTCCTTCTTATAGCATTTATTCAATTATGTCGAGCGCTTTCGCCCAATTTTACAGGCATGTTCAGGACCCTTAGAATTTTGCTATTTTAAATAATTCCGTGAAAAAAAGTGAGGTTATGCGAATGTCGCGTTTATCGCAGTTCGACATTTGAGAAGCGGTCTTTGTTAGTTGGTCGGTTAGGTAATTGGCGTGTCCCTTCGAATTTAACACGTGCCGTGTACAGATTTATTGGTGGCTATAGCCACCAATCAATTTTTATTATTGTGATAAAGGCAATGGAAAAAAGTCACTAAAAGTCATAAAACCCCTCTGTCCCTCCAAGACCACAAAAATCCCTCAATTCGGAACATAGCCCGCAATCTGGCAAAACTACGTCACACATGTAAACAAAACCAAGTTCGAACTTGCATAGAATGCGTATAACAATTTGAAATGGTCATTTTTTTGTTTAATTATGGTAGTTTCGATTGAACGGACTTTTAGATGGCGAATGTAGCGGAAGTCCGTTAATGGTTTTAAAAGTTTTAAACGAATTAACTTAAAAGTTAATTCGTTAACAAAAAACGTAACTTCGTTAATTAACGATTAACGGATTAACACTTTTGTGCCCAGCTTTGTATATGATTTATTTGCAATTACATATAAATATTATTGTTGTACCAATACTTACATATGTATGTATGTATATGTGGGGCACTGTACCAAACGAAGATTCTCTATAGAGTCTATCGCAAACAAAACTAATATTTTACCAAGGTTAAATTACAACCAACACCTTGCAAAATAACTCACATATATATCAAATCGGCATAAATGAGATAACGCACGTTTATGAAGATTAAATCGCACCTTTATGAAGAAGTTATCACGTTATCACTTTTCGTTCGAAATGCACCGCATCTTCTTCACTGGATAATGCCTGGAACTATTCTGAGAATTTAATTAAGTATAATGGTTAACTTCTCGAATACGCTAGAATACACTGACTGAGATAAGAATTATCGCGTTATATCACGAATGCGCTCACCGACACACAGCGAATACTGCGATATGTCCACAATACAATGGCAAAGCCGATGACTCAGATCGACAAACATGAATCCATAAAATTTAAGTGATTCCCCTACTTATGTAGATGAAAACAGGTCTCCTCCATAAATACCGGGCGGCGACGGCGCACATTCCTAAATCACCGTGACCACAGATCATACAGATACGAAACTCCCAGGAAACTACAGGTTCCGATTATATTTTTTAATTCAAATGGGAGGTCGCATAGCATACTCTAATCCAGTCCCACGGCCCCACCAATGTATATATACTTAAAGTAGTGCCAAGAAGGGAAATTTTTTATTGCGATTTTGAGGGTGCATGCGTGACCAAGCCTAGGTTTCACCATTTTCGCGTAAGGTAGAGCTAGCTTATTTCTGGTTGCATGTTTTGTGCTCAAACACAATATTATTGAATTGCGCACTCAGTTATCGAGAGGGAACCTTTAAAATGGTATCACATCGCATTTCACAATTTTTAAGGTTTTGATATCATAACCACAGATTATACAGTTGCGTAACTTCCTGTCGGCACCTTTGATCTGGCGGTATCTAAATTTTGACCTTGAATCCCACTTGATGGTATTGACGTCACAAAACGTCATCATTTTACGTGGCCTAACAACCCGCTGAATAGAACACAAATGTTGTAACTGGTTGTAACTATGACGATTTATTATTGAGCATCACCTTACGCGCCAACTATGTGATGGGGCGGACACCCTTCTCAATATTTACTATTATACTTTAATCAACTCTAAACTGAAGGGGGGTAACTCGCCTCAAGCGACGCTTGGTCCGCCATTTTCAACCACAGGTACTAACTGATTTAAACAAACTAATCTTACGGTAGCGTGAATTAATTATCTCTCTTACGGAGGCATCAACACTGAGTTCTTTCTCTGAGACTTTGTCAGAGACGTTTGAACTCACTAATTATTAACCACTATATGCAAGGCTAAATACTTTACTATAAAAGGGACAGGTTTATATTATTATAAAATGAATATGCCGAAGAAAACCACAATAAAATCTATTAACAAAAATATATACAACAATGCAGAACTGCTTACATGAACTATGAAATCCCTACTAACAAAGATAATATACTTTGGCAGAGATGGGCAAATCAGCAAGTACAGACAACAAATAAATACCTTATTATTTTTGGTTGAGCACAAGAAACACGAGACAGCACAGTTTCTATAACTTGGCCCCCATTGGGGCCCTACGCTTGGTCGCGCGTTTTGACGCACGACCGTCTACCTTCAAAGCCCGATGCCCAAGAGGCTGTTTGCTTGTCTCTTTACTAGTTCCTCAACTTTTTCGCGCAAAAAGCTTGCGCGGTAACCCTGACGCGACTGCAGCGCCACTCCGAGCGTCTATTAAATACCAACTCAACACAAAACATGCCAACGTTTGAATTCAAACATCCATCCAAACCCGCGCGCAAAACCTCGACTTATTACATTCCTGCCACGTTAAGATAAATAATTATTTGACCAATTATTTATCCCTAAACAAAACTAAATAAACAAATTGCTGACTGTACCATCTCCCCTTACAAAACAATTTTCTTAATTGCTAATTACAATGTTGACATGCAAATTTTTCTTCTTGTACATTTTTTATTTCCTGAAATAAAAATACAGATATGACCCAATAAAAACCCAAAAGAATTCGGCCTTGGTCCAGAAGTCCGGCGGTGTTGATTTGACTTCGGTTCTCCAAACCAAGCGAATGTCCTCATTCCCGGGCCATTGGTCATATCATTGTTTATATAGTGTATAAGTTGGTCAACGGTGGGTTAGTAAGGGGAGAAGATCTCCAGGGGGCGACATTGTAGCAGGGAGTTAATCTCTGGCTCCTCTGCGCATATAGTTATGCTTCTCGATAACAGATGGCGTATTTCGCGTAAGAAATATTTATTATGAATTCATGTATTTTGAGACTGTTAATAATTAAAAAACAACTTACAAAGTATACTAATCTAAAGAAATAAGTTTTGCAGAAACTTAATTTTAGTTTAAAATTAAATAGTTATTTAAACAGTCTTCAGCGGACCACGTATGAAGTGATTGCTTGTATAGTGTTGCCGATATAGTCCAATGAGTCGGTCAACTGTACGTGACCTTGGTCAAACTATTTTGTGGGGTATTTGCAGACAACAGACAACATAAATTCTCGTTCCGCTAATGCAAGCCAGGGTGTGAACTGAGAGTAGGCAACACAGTAACGCGTAGTTACGTTCATCTAGGCATTAGCCGCATTAGGTTACATTCCCAAATCGCGGCGAATGGTCGACGTTTTTATTTCATTTCAAATATAGGAATTGGCGCCACAACACTGGAATTTTAAATGTTTAGTTCCTCTTTATTTTTGGAGATAGTAAATAAGTAAATTTCAGAGGAGGTAAAAACAATTTCTTTGCTTTAAAATTCAATGATAGAGATGATTTGCTCAAAAATAAAAAAAAACATTACCACGCATTTCTTAGCAACACCAAAAACGAATTAATACGAAAATACAACGGTATATGGTAATTAAATATCAAACTTTTAGTTTTCGTATATTTCAAACTGTGAAAGATCCATTTCCAGATTTATATATAACATTATAAAGCATACTTTATTATTCTATTTTATTATCTATGACGTTTCCTAACATCATTTTTGACCAATTGGCGGTTCTAAATTAAATAGTTTAACAAAAAGAATTATGCGAATATTTTGATTAATATTTTGAACATATTGTTCATGCATGTAAGTAACATTTTAGTAAACGATTTTGTGCTCTCATTCATTAACATTTCTAAACTTTCATACACAATAATATAAAAATGATTTAAATTTTTATCCTAAATTCAAAACAAAAAGAACAAAAAGTATTTCGGAAACTTGCTTCTCTTCTTGCCTGGGAATTTTGGATGGCCCATAGCGCATTCTTATTTTATTAGTTTATGCTGTCGATGGATATTTTTGACTCGTTACTCCAAATTATTGCAGATAAATATGTACATATAATAAAGACAGATCACCCTGAACTTTTATTAGCATGAATTCACAAAATACAATCCTCACCGATTATACAATCTGTCAGCATCTCTGCCAAAAATCAAAATATCAAGGCTTGCTAATACAAGAGTCGGAAAACTATCGAATGATGAGTCTAGATTATATAACTATATAATCTGTGGATGAGTGCAAGATTTTCGAGTGGTGTACATTAGGGCTTCCAATCCCGGGATCACGGGATCCCGACAAAGAATGAGCTTTTCCGGGATCCAGAGATTATAAATCGAAATCCCGTGATGCCGAAAAAGTTAAATCTAAATTATGTTTCTCTGTCATGCGTCTTGCGTCTACGCTGTAGATTGCGTCGCAGTTATTAAAGCATCTCGAGTTCGTGATGTCACACCGGTAATATGGTCATTTGTGTATTTCTTCATCGCACAATTATCGCTTTCTTCGCTTTTTTTTTGTGAACAAATTTTGTGAAAAAGTGCACTTAGATAAAAATTTATTTTTATAATGTGGGTAGGGTTATTTGAATTATATTTGACAAAACCGAAAGACGCACAAGTAGTATTAATTTTTTTTATGACAAAAAATTGAATATTTAATATTGTAAGAAGTTGCACTGAATATTTCATCAATACTGAAGAATAAATAAATCTCTTTGCTTGAAAACGCGTTTAGAACTGGGTCTTAAAGTCATTATACCTATATCGTTTCTTTATAAACAATAATTGTTTTATTTAAAATGCAAACAGTTAGTCTAGGCACTACGTGCATAATAAACATCCATGAAGTATGAATTCTAAAGTTATCCAATTTTATCTTAAAGAAGAAAACAAAAATTCTTAAAAATGTTTTATTGGGGTTAATATGAAAAATTGAAAATTTCACTCGATCAAACAATTTGTTTCGCCGTGACTATTCTTGAAACATTTTAAAAAAATGTAAAATTTTTGAGCAAATTTAAGATGAAGGGCTATCTAATAGAGTTTAATCTTTGTTTATTATTGTTGTCAATACTTAGACACCCTTTATCTTTCAAACCAACAAGTTTGGTTTTCTACTTGTAAGGTAAAATTTGAAAACAATTATCAAGTTTCGGGGTAAAAGATATTGTCCAACCAAGTATATTTTAGGCGTTCCTTACTGACTGGATTTGGCAATTTTCGCTTTTTTTCATGAATTCCGGGATCCCAAGATTGCAAAATCTTTAATCTCATAAACCCGGGATCAGTATATTGTCCGGGATTGGAACCCTTAGTGTATATGTTACCGGCAAAACCTGTTTTCAGGCAGAACCAGTTTGTCTTAGGTCAAACCAGTTTGGCCGAAGCGTGTTAGGCGCAATACTAGTTTAATGCTAGGCCAAACTAGTTTAACCTTGTATGTAAATGCATGTTTCAGGTCAAACTGGCGATTAACGGTTTCGAAATGTACTAGAACACAAACGAATGAAATTTGGATTAGGCTAAAAATTAAATTTTTGAGTTATACTTGATGTTTCCCAATTCGTTCTTTTTCCAAAAATTACGTTATATTTCAAATTTTGAACTGCACGCTATACTTAATTTCAATAGATAGATATTCTTTACATAAAAATATCTTAATATCATTATCGATTTCTACAGTTTCCGTTTTTTTTCGTTAATGATGACGTGATCTTTTACATTTTAAACAGTACGCTATAGGTACTTTTTACGATGATTTCAATCGGGCTGATATTCCAAAAACAAAACACATCGATGGACAATTTTACTGCATCCGGTTTTTCCGAAAATTTTCCGGTTTTGTCTTTTTAGATTTTAAACTGCAGCTATAGAAAACTATATAGCGTGTAGAAAAATTTTAAAGATGAGTCCATTCCGAAAAAACTGGAAGCCGTAGAAATTGACAATCGTTGTTTTATGTTAGAATATCATCCCTATTGTTTATATTCGCATACAATGTGTAGGGTGCACCTTGCAATTTCAAAGATAACGATTTTTTTGGTATGACGATATAGCGATAGAATATTCTGATTAGCGTCCACTTTGCGTCTCGCAACTGGCAACAATAGCTGGGTTTTATTTGCATTATTTACGGTTATATTAGCTGGATCAGTATTAAAATGATTAAAGTAGATTAATAGTATATTATTTGACGAGCACATAATTTAAGGATATAAATCCCGAGCATGTAAACATGCGAGCGATCATAATCATCGGTGTGTATCATGGTAGGGATTATACACCGATCGATACGCTGATACGCAACATTGAACTTATTATATTATGCGAGTCGACCTAGGTCCGTTGTACAGATGGACAAATTTAATTCTACTTTTGGATAATAGGCGGCGATACTCTGCAGAGAGGGTTTCAGCACTGTGGTGGGGGTACGTTGACCAACTAGTATACTTATATAAACAATGGTCATATGAAACAAAAGAAAAACAACATTGAAGCAGTATCATAGCAGTCCGATTACATCATAACTTACATTATCTTTTATCCATCTTCAAATACAGCCGCAATCGTGAAATGACTCTCCTCCACATCTCGCCTCGTTTTTTCTCCGTCCATCTTCCCTCCTAGCGTCATCGGCGGTCCTTTAATCTCCAGCGACGTCCAACGTTCCTCGAAAGCTATCGTATACCTCGTAGATGACCTACACGACGTGTGGATGTTGTCCAGCGACACTTAGGCCATGGTAAGACATCCCTTTGCGTTGTCCGTGTAGTCATTTTTCTTCTAACACCATCGACGTACAAAGTACAGGAATTCTGTCATCTGTCACTTTGTAGTTTTTTCGACCCTACGTCTCTCTGGACGCCTTTTCGGTCACACCATTTTTTTGAAGCGCACTGGGCTTCGCTTGCTGTAGATTACAACCCTTTGTAAATCTACCGGCACTAACTTCGACGTACAAAGTGCAGTATATTTGCCTGCAAATTTGTAATTTTTTCTTGCCCCTTTTTTGACACGCGCGGGCTGCGTTTTCCATCACTAGACGATTTTCGATTCCGGGAACGGGACGACGGCACGCTTCACATGTAGACCTCACCGCATGACCTCGGGAATTCCTGGATGGGCCAAACTACCTGCGCTCGTGGGGGTCTTCAATACACGTCCACTTGGCCGGATATAGGGAACATCTAATTCTTCGGAACAGCTGGTTTTACCTGCTTTGTCGTTGAATTTCCCTTACAAAACAATACTCTGCAACTTCCCTTAATAACTGCTTTATTTTAACTTAAAAATACAGTTGCGAGTATACCCCTTAATTTTAATTAATTATTAATTAATTACTGCGTGTGTGTGTTTCGTGCTTCTCCGCTCAGAGCCACCATTTCAAAAAATGCTTCCATAAAACCTTAACTTGTTTCAATCTTTCAATTAAATTTCCTCAAAATTTACCAAACAAAGTACTCGGGCTTTGTTTCTATCCTAGCCTTACTTTACTTTCACTTAATCGACCACTGACGATACGATTTTTTTTCTGTTTATTGTTTACTGTTGCCATCTCTACCTGCCATTTTTCTACTCAATAAAAAAAAATTCCTCAGAATTTAATTTTAAACTACCTGTTCTGCATATCGTTATAAGTCATAACTCAAGCCCTATCTAACACAATCTGGTTCAAACTTTCTCCAACGAACGGTCTCGAGAATTAAGACATTTCTTTCAAAAACAATTCCAACACTCAAAAGAAATTATACTGCAAATATTTAATTATTATGCTGCCACCAGCAGTACATTTCCTACTCAAATTCACGACTATATATCGACATTTATCACACAAAATGTCCACTTCTAAAGCAACAAACAAAATTCCTGGAATGCCACGCGCAATATCCACAAGGGCGCCTAAGCTAGCCCCTAACACCACTTTCTCTAAAGGGTCGTTTGCCTAACTTTGCTTTTAACCATAGTCTACAATGCATTCTTTAAAATGCGTCACCCAATTTTCTTCTAAAATTCACAAACAAATCTAACTAGAGTGCTTTCTTCATAATCTACTCAAATAATCACTTGAAATGTCTTAAATTATCCCAACCGCTAGCCAACAAAAATGTGATGGGGCGGACACCCTTCTCAATATTTACTATTATACTTTAATCAACTCTAAACTGAAGGGGGGTAACTCGCCTCAAGCGACGCTTGGTCCGCCATTTTCAACCACAGGTACTAACTGATTTAAACAAACTAATCTTACGGTAGCGTGAATTAATTATCTCTCTTACGGAGGCATCAACACTGAGTTCTTTCTCTGAGACTTTGTCAGAGACGTTTGAACTCACTAATTATTAACCACTATATGCAAGGCTAAATACTTTACTATAAAAGGGACAGGTTTATATTATTCTAAAATGAATATGCCGAAGAAAACCACAATAAAATCTATTAACAAAAATATATACAACAATGCAGAACTGCTTACATGAACTATGAAATCCCTACTAACAAAGATGATATACTTTGGCAGAGATGGGCAAATCAGCAAGTACAGATAACAAATAAATACCCTTATTATTTTTGGTTGAGCACAAGAAACACGAGACAGCACAGTTTCTATAACTTGGCCCCCATTGGGGCCCTACGCTTGGGCGCGCGTTTTGACGCACGACCGTCTACCTTCAAAGCCCGATGCCCAAGAGGCTGTTTGCTTGTCTCTTTACTAGTTCCTCAACTTTTTCGCGCCAAAAGCTTGCGCGGTAACCCTGACGCGACTGCAGCGCCACTCCGAGCGTCTATTAAATACCAACTCAACACAAAACATGCCAACGTTTGAATTCAAACATCCATCCAAACCCGCGCGCAAAACCTCGACTTATTACAACTATACGCTACAAAAATGTAATCCTTCCCATTCCCTCAGAATTTCGCCTGTCCGTCCTCCCATTTGAATGAAAAAAAGACCCGGCGCGTCAACGTGCGCAATGAAATTTTGATCTTCTGATTTCCTGCAAGTTACATATCTGTATATTCTGTGTCATAACTGAACTGTGCTGGCGGTCTGGTTGTGGCGCCATCCAGTATTATTTTAACGAACCATATCGAGAGCGGCGATAGCACAGATCATAGATGCGAAACTCAGTGGTCAGTTTGTTTACATTCTCAGTGCATCGTTTATTATTAAAATATAATTTTAACATACAGGGTGTTTAATTTATTATGGACATTTTGTATCTTTTTTTCTAATAACGCCCTGTATACTTTTAATTTTTTTAATTTTAATATTAATTTTAAGTATTATCGGTAGAAATTATTTTTTTTATAAACGTATCTTTTTTTTGAGTTATAAGCAATTAATTAACCCCTGAACTACAACTTAATAATATTCACCCACGTACTATCCGCGCCAAAAAGAAGTCGTACAGCTAATTTTGACATCATCTAATTCTGGCTTGTCAACTTGACAGTTGGTGCATGTTTCATGCCTATGATTAATGTCAGAATGACAGCGTATAGGTTATAAAAGTACCATTTACAAAGCTACACGGTGTACGACTTTTTTTTGGCGCGCATAGTACATACATTTATTTAATTAATTACATATATTTTATTTTTCTTTTACATTCTATTCGTTTGGTAATAGCTAGTATAAAACAAAAATTATTTAAAATATTTCACGGCTGGATAATTATTTGGGTGTTTATTTTTGTATTTTATTTATTTTTGTATTTGAAGTTATAATATTGTTATATCCACATGGTTGCAGAATTTTAAAATAAACTTTATTTCCCTAATTCAACACGTCCAAACCACTTCATTGGTGCTTAGATATTTTTTTTTATATTAGTAGGTTCAAAATTAGAAGCTTTGGAGTTGAGAAAATTAAAAAATGAACTGATTTAATGTCGTTTTATGTCGCTTATGTCGGTTCAAGTCGGTTAAGAACAGAGGTTTATATTTAATATTTCGTATATATTTTTTTGTGAGTGGAAAGAAGCGCAATCTAGGTGCTCCAAAAAAATAATAATGCATTTATTGTTCTTATTTTGTGGTTAACAAAAATTTAAACATGTTAAACAGATACGGTAAAACAAAGGTGTACAATACTAAATGTAGAAATACAAAGTTATTTATGAAGTATTTTATGAAATACCTACCTAGTTTTGTACGAAATATCTGCGAAACTAGTAGGTATATAAACATAATTTCAAAAGAAATGTAGTAATAAGAAAACATCCAAGACTATGAAGACAAATAAAACATTTGGGAAATGAAACAAATTATAATACATTGACGTTTTATTATCATTTGATACAACAAATAACATATATAAATATATAATATATTATTTTAAACTATATATTATCCAGTGTAATAGTATGTACGTCTAAACATTTCAAAACGAAACAGAATAGCCATCTTAAATATATAATGTATGTATAGGTGGTCAAAAAATCGATAAAAGTTTACATCAAAACTGGACTTTCAACATCTATATTGTGTCACTACTAAACGTTAGAGAATTCTTGAGCTAGTACCTCTCTTTGTAAAAATTGACAATTTTAAATTAACAAAACTCGCATATCTTTACTATACAGTTGATTCACCGAATGTAAATCCCTACGTCATCAATGTCTAGGAGCATATTATCTAAAACTGTGTCTTTTGTTGAATATTGAGGTTATATCCATCTGTGCTTCTCAGCTATTGTATAGCAAGAAGTAAACATTTAAGAAATTTCGAACTGATGACGTAAGTGTTTTCTTTAAACTGATAGAGAGTAGTTCATCGGGTAGATACGAGGTGCAGTCGATAAGTTTGGTATGCTGTCAAAATTATCGATCGCATAACTTAAAAAATAGGTATACTTACTACATCCACATTAAAAATTGTCAAATTTTCTTCAATATAGTAACACATCCTTAACAATTTATTTGTCTTATTTAGTTTACAGACATACATTTATGTGCAAGTATTTGTTATTTAGTGAGATTTTTAAGCATGAAGACCATATAATTGTGAAAGTACATTTTTATCAGAATACTTTTAGCTTTTCTTGGAATTTAGAAAAGATAAAAGCATTTCATGCGTATTTCTTTGTTATTTAATTTGTAACATTCTTATTTTAGTGTTTAGTTTAGTCATTTAAAATTAACAACCATTGCAAGAAATACACAATACAGAATTTTTTTTTGTATAGAAAATCACATTATTGAAGGTTTTTTTTTTATCATTCGCTATTTATATTTTCCTTTTTTTAATTTATTTCGTAAAATTTTGATTTGTATTTAAAAAAACTTAAAAATAACCATCAAAAATTGACTATTTATTGCTACGGGGCCTAAATTGAATTACTACCACGGATGATAATTCTTGTGTTAATCAATAAGTACATATATGTATATTAGCTGTCACTTATTAAGTGTCCGTATTGTAAGGGTATATATCCTAGTTGAACAATTTAATTAAAAAAGGAAAGTAGATTGTGTGAGATACCATAGGATAGCTCTTTTAAATCCGAATATCTTCAGCTTTCCAATCAATGGTGCGTCTCCGGAAGTTTGCCCTTATCAAAAGTAGTTCAGCGCTGATATCTCTATACCGGGTGGTCTTTTTAACTTGAGACTCCTAAATATCTCGAGAAATATGCATGGTACGACAAAAGCGTCTTAAATAAACTTGTAGGACGCAAAGGGGGAAATGAGATGGGGATATCAGTTTCATTGCAGATGGCGCTGCAATCGCTGAAAATGCATTAACTTCATTTTTGTAAATGGGAATACCCAACTTTTTTTTATAAAATTATGATTTTACGCTAAATAAGAACAATATTTTGTCTGAACATTTTTTTTTGTACGATGCATCTATCAAAAGTTATAGACGATGGAAGTTTGTGTCGTCTGCGGTAGTTACGACCGCTGCCACTGCATGGGATGCGCTCGCCGTCTGGCAGTCAAAGCGACGACTGAGTAGACACCCATGCAGTGTTGCCAGGTCTGGGTATTTTTCCCCATTCTGGGGAATTTCAGTACCGTTTGGAGATTTGGGGAATTTGCTACACAACCTGGGGATTCTCTTTTTATTTTTCTATTTAATAGAAATTTGGTTTATTACAGAATTGTTCTATTTTGTTACATATATTATGATATATTTTAACTGGACTATTTGGCTCAAATTTGGAAAATAGTTTTTAATACAAAGAATGCTGATTATTCCGCAACATATCCAAATTTGACAATATTTATACAAAAATGTATTGTGTCTATCTCATAGTACTGCACCTGTGCAGCGTATTTTCAACGCAATTAATTGAAATAAAACAAAAATGCGCAACAGACTGAGCAAGGAGACACTAAGTGGGATTATCTACTCAAAAGAACTTCTAAAAAATCAAAGTGCATCAAATTTTCATATACCGCATGATATGTTGTGTAAACATAGTAATAGCATGTATAGGTAAGAACCAACATGCAATTTTAAGTTTTTTTTTTCGGTATTTATTTTTATTTGTTGAACTGAATAAACTCTCTTTTTTATTTGTTTTGTTTTTCTAACTTTTGGTTTCTGGGGAAGAGATATCAAAACCTGGGGAAATTTTGCCGGTCAGCCAGGGGAGAAATAAATTTTTAGCCTGGCAACACTCATGGTACAACGTAGGAAGGTATGTGCATAACGGGGACACGTTTTGGTATCTCGCGCGTTGTTTACGCACGAAAAAGATGTATCGTACGAAAAAAAATTAAAAAAAGATTCTTCTTATTTAGCGTAAAATCATAATTTGATAAAAAATTAGGGTATTCCCATTTAAAAAAAGGAAGTTAGCCTCATTTCCACCGACTGCAGCGCCATCTGCAATGAAACTGATATCGTCATCTCATTTCCCCCTTCGAGTCCTACAAGTTTATTTAAGACACTTTTGTCGTATCATGCATATTTCACGAGATATTTAGGAGTCTCAAGTTAAAAAGACCACCCGGTATACCTAACCTTAAAACACGGGTACTATACAGGCTGGCTCATATTCACCGTAACATTTTCTTGGATGAAGGCCTTTATTATGAAGTAGTACAATGAAGTACTAACATAGTCTTGCCCTATTCCTTACAGTTTTAATTTTAATTTTTGGCGTATTTGTCTAAAACAGCATCTTGAGACCCAAAATATTTCTGAACCACTAGAAATTTGTTTCAAGTGATTTACGATTACATTGTATTTAGACGGGGTGGTTCTACCAATTTCAAGACCAAGGACGAGTTGGTATACATTGTGTTCTTAAACTTGGACTACATTCTTCAAACAATTATTATTCCAGGAATATCGATTTTCTTATTGAAATACTCTGTACATGGTTCTATTTTTGGAATCTACGGACTCTTGGATAAAAAAGTACTAGCGTACTATCGTGATTCTTTTCATATAAAGATACATTTTTATTGATTATTATGAATCGATTTTTTGGTTTGAAACTTTTCTTCGGGTACTGTGTGTACTGACAGGGACCAGCGTTTGAATACAATAGACGTAAAATGCATGCTTTTTAAAAAAAAAATAGATCTGTAGAATAGTCTGCTAGTACTTTTAGTATGTGCAAAGTATTTTCATTCCTAAATGTAACCATATACAGACTGTTCCAATAACAATATCGAAATTCTTAGAATGAAGAAAAATTGATAGATGTAGTCAAAAATTATCAACCGCGGTAGCAAACTAGTGAAATTGATAAATCCTTCCTTTCTAAATAGAATTTCGTTATGAACCACTTTTTCATAATTTTCTATTGGTTGAAGTATAATTTGTTTCTTATAAAATAAATTTTTTAGACAAATAGGGCAATAACTCAAAAACTGTAACGATTAGGCTAGGGTTTGTCGATACTAGCGCCATATATAACAAAACTACAAACACATCCTTGTGGCCTCCTATGTACAAGAAAAGTTCTGTATATTTTTTTTTGAGATAATCCAATGCCCACCCTGCTTAAGGAATACATAATTAAACATTATTAACTTAAAAATACATTTCAATTAAACGATTAGTAAATATTTACTTTAGTGATTTTAAATTACATTTATTATTTGCTGTGACGATCAAATGTGTTGACGATTATGCGTCAAAGCATAAACATGAAGTATAAGTTGTAGTTTATAGAAAACGACTATTAAAAACGTCAATTCATCTTGTCAGTCTTATCCATTAAGTAGTTAGACCGAATATGTCGTACATAGAGAGATAAAAACGGTTATAAAGTAGAAATAAAAACGTTTATGTTTATTTTATATATATTTTTTAGTTTAGTGTCGTCATGCCAGTCAAAATTTCCCAAAATACGAAGCAAAGTACGTCATGATTATATTACTTCGAAATAAGAGTAAAAAAAGTATATCTGATGATGGAATTCCTTCTGTTCGACAAAATTCTTGGGTATGTGATCACCATCGGTGATTGGCGGGTTGCGGAAATTGAGAAAGTAAAACAAAGAAATATGAGACTCGGATACAATCGATAACTAATATTTTAAAGATTTCCGCTATAAAGACAAGGAAATATGAAATGATTATTTTATAATAATGGCGTACTGTGCTCTTTAGTATTTTGAGATAATCTGGCGTTACAGAACGACAATCTTAATCAGAATAACCCTGTATTTTGTAATTGCGATCAGTTATTATGTATATCTATAAAATAACATTTTCTTTTAAATGAAACCTGTGACGGATTCCAAAAATTTTTAATTTTCAGTAATATTTTGTTTCATATTGAATAAGTTATTGCAAAATTAAAATAAATTAAAAAAATGCCTAATCTAAGGAGTTACCTGCTATTACTAGCTATTACTCATCGATTAGAACAAGCAACACTATAATGATAATGAAAATATAATATATTTTTCATGATTTCATATATTTATACAAGTGGTACTGAGACCCGTAAGCTTCTAAACATCATTTTTAACTTCTCCGCTCATATATCGGCAATTTCCCAAATATTTAAATAAAATTTTCAAAGAACATTCTTTAAACAAAGTGCTATCGAAAAAATATTTGAAATTTGTCAAAATTGTCAAAAATTTTTTGACAAGTTGTAACGGATAATCCTCTCAAAATGGCTTATCAATATGACAAAAAAAACTTTTCTGCAATATGGTTCGGAATAAAGATACAAAAAAGTATTATGTATACAAATTACCTAGGTATCAACTTTTTATCAAAATATATTATCAACATGTTTTGTTTCCTAAATTTTAAAGCCAAAATAAAGTAAAGGCAAATTTAATTATATTAAAATTTTAAGAGTAACTATTTTTAGAAGTAATTATGTGCATGAGATGCAATAAACTTGGTATGCTTTTTTAATAACTCATTCGATCAACTGTCACATAGGGACCTCACAACACATATTTATTGTTGGTTTGTTTATATTAGTAACAAAATATTTATTCAAATAAGAACGTAAATACACATTTTCTATATTATGTTGGTATCACAAAATTAATAACAAGTTATATAAAATAGATCCCATTCATTTATTTATGTATGCAAGTATATTCGCATACGTGCTATTATGTCTATACCTTTGACTAGGGTAGTAACGGAAGTGACTTTTGCGGAAGCGGAAGCGGAACTGAAAGCGGAAGCGGAACTGAAAGCGGAAGCAGAACTGAAAGTGGAAGAAAAGACCATTTATTATAGTAACACAAAAAAAATATCAAATTCCAACAAAACGCACAACCAAAATTGAGAAATTCAAGACCCTACAAAATTAAATGACTTTTGTGTGGTGATTTTTGTGTGGTGTACGAAGACTTATGGAACTGTGTGTTATTTAAAGAAAAAACAACAAAATGTTATTGCAATTCCGCCACCCAACTTAAAAACGGTACAAACATGCCTAAAAATAAAAATTCCAGCCGTAAACAACAAAAAGCTTAACGGCATCCAGTTATCCATCAAACGTAATCGCTAATGTCGGCACTCTCTTATGTTCTTTGTCGGTACCGGCGGCGGCGATACAAGCGCTCGGCATCCCTAACTTCCGCGATAGATGCGTTTACAAAAGTGCGGATGCGGAAGTGAAAAAATATGCGAAAGTTCCGCAGTTGCGGAAGCGGATGCGGAATTCCGTTACAACCCTACTTTTGACTATCAGCATTTGAATTTACGGCGTGCCCAATTTTGTGACGCACACCCATTCTTAGCTGACGACGAGAATTTACAAGATTAAACAAAACCTAAAAGACACTGGCCAAAATACGTGCGTAGGTTGGCAGATGACAGAATTCTGTGTTGGCAACATCTTTTATTAGTAACAGGTTTAATATAATCGTTAAATAATTAAAATTAAAAATATGAATGCATGTCAAATTTAATAAAGATAATAATAACAGTCTTAGTTTATTGACTTACCTATCACTTTTGTGAATACTTAAAGACTAACTTAGGGCCGATATATTCACCTATCGTGAAACTGTTCGTCATCTAAACGACAAGATAAATGGTAAAAATGTGTCTATTCACCTGTCGTTAACGTTACCGACCGGATAAATACGCTTAACGATCAAATTTATTTAGCGATCGAATGAACCTGTCGTAAACTAATGACGAACACTTTGATTGGTCACAGAGCATGTGCTGAATGTCAAACAAAAAGTCAAACTGACAAATATTTACGTACGTACGTGGATATGAATGCATGTCAAATTTAATAAAGATAATAATAACAGTCTTAGTTTATTGACTTACCTATCACTTTTGTGAATACTTAAAGACTAACTTAGGGCCGATATATTCACCTATCGTGAAACTGTTCGTCATCTAAACGACAAGATAAATGGTAAAAATGTGTCTATTCACCTGTCGTTAACGTTACCGACCGGATAAATACGCTTAACGATCAAATTTATTTAGCGATCGAATGAACCTGTCGTAAACTAATGACGAACACTTTGATTGGTCACAGAGCATGTGCTGAATGTCAAACAAAAAGTCAAACTGACAAATATTTACGTACGTACGTGGTTGTGTATTAATTGAAGTCATTATTTAGTTAATATGGCCGAATTTGCTGAATTCGTCTTTCATAGCATTTTTTTTTTACTTTTGGTCGTCTTTTTTAATTGATGCGGTTAGAAATGGGTGCGAATGAATTTTGGTTACGTTTTGTCAATGTCTATCAATGTCATTTACGGCGCTACATCTAGCGGCAATTAGTCCAAGTTATGATCCAAGTGTTGATTTAGTACACCTTTTTTACCGACATTTGATACTATACTGCCGAAAAACATTCGTTAGCGATGTTTACGTCCTCGTTGCCTGACGATAACTTACAGATCGGTGAAAAGACAGAATCATTTTTAACGCGAACGTTAGCGTAATCTGTTCGTTGGCTAACGACAACTTTGACGATAGGTGAATATATCGGCCCTAAGACATATAAATTACCTTAGAAAATTACATTAGAAAATTGTAAAATGAATTTGTTTGGAATCCGTCCTGGAAAAACATTTAGTGCTTTTACATGTCCCCGCCTCGTGTATTGTCTGATATCTTATGAAATAGAGAAGACAACTAACTTCTATTATAAATTTGACACGTCTGGAAGCTTGAAATCGATTAAATTCGCATAAATTCACTTTTTGCTCGTATCTCTTCTTATCCGACCTATTTCATAAGCGCTTCGTTATGTGTACATTGTTGTAAATTAACAAGAAAAGAAAACTGAATATGATTATTATTGGTGTGCTTGTTCACTGTAGGCATTCTGTGATTATTTTTTGACGCTATCATTGCTGTCCACTGTTACGTAGACCGGCTTGTACAGAACGACTGGTTCTCTGGAAAAGAAAGTATTTGTTATAAACAAAAACATACTACAGACCCTTACAATTTATTTAGAAATCTTTATACTATTGTTTCAAGATTAATCATGATAATAACAAGATCAATTATTTTTCAGTAAAAGAAAGACAAATTGTACAGTTCTATGTACTTATATACCATACAATATTTCTTCTCTTTTTAAATTTGTTAGAGGTTGTGTGTTGATAATTTGTTGTACATCATAATGATAAAAGAAATTTAACCTTAGTTATTTAGTTTTGAATTTTATTATCTTTTTATGGAATCAAAATATGTATACATAAACAATACCTTATCTTAATATTTGTCAAGAAAGATGTTAAAATCAAAAAGTAAATGATAGAATATGAATGTGCTTACCTTAAGTTATGATCGTTTCCATCATACACTTGTCCTAAAAGGAACTCAGGTCCAATGTACTGACCACCTTCCACATGCGAAGCTGCATGTTCTGCAAAAAAAAAATCAGATTAAAAACGCATTTAAAGTTGAATAACTCTACGTAAGCTCCTCCGCCATTGTTGTACACGTGATTATATACAGTATGTGTCCGCAAAAATTAGGCATACCGCATAGACCTTAGATAGTGGAAAATCTATACCATCTTTGGTATTTCTACCCAAATATTTGTTTTGTGCTACGTATATACATTATATATTGTGTTGATGTGGTATTTGTATTGATCTATTTATTGACGATTTATATTCACAGTACTATATGTTTGGTGGTTACATGAATAAATATATATCTATCTATACCGCATTGTTGGATATGCATAGGTGATTGTAATGTTGATAGATTTAGTAGAATTTCTGTAAAGGTAGGCGATAAAACTAGCCTTTAGTGGCTAGTGGATTTTTTAATAGATGGTCGTGTTGATTGTTGTTTTATTTTTGGATAAGATTATGCCGGGTTAGTCAAAATTATTGAAACACCTAAATAATTCTCGAATCATTAACAATTTCTAAAAAATGTTCAAACAAAAGTTTTTACTTTATCATACGCAGTATGTAAAGTATTGTAATCGTGCCAAAAAAAATTTTTGAGATTTTAGCGGAAATATGTCTTTTTGGGTCCCCTGAACATTTTTGACCAAGGTACAAAAAAATGTCTGTGTGTGTGTGTGTGTGTGTGTGTGTGTGTGTGTGTGTGTGTGTGTGTGTGTGTGTGTGTGTGTGTGTGTGTACCCGTTTTTTTGTGGCGACGATTCCGGAGAAACTACTAAAGGTATCGGGACGAAACTTCATATTTAGAAGTTTCATAACCAAACTTAGAGCTGAAAAGCTTTCTGTTGAAAAGGGTCCAAAGGAACTCGAGGTTTAGTCTTAGCATTTTTGAAAGATTTTGCAAATAAGCCGCCTTTTCTGGAATTTCGTCGAAATAGTTAAATAATAAATTAAAGATGAGGAGATTCTGAATAATTTATCACTATGACATTTTTTGGTACAATCAATAGTTTAGCTGCATGAGCAAATTCTATTTCTACGAGATCGGTCGTACTGCATGAAAACTAGTAGCCAGGATTTGTCAGATTTTTTGATTCTAGTGACGGTAGGTAGTCTTGGTGTCAAACGCTAATGCTTTGACAATAACTTCTGTCAATATAAGCTGCGTTCGCATATTGCATTACACTTTTTACACCCAATAACACGTAAGTGTCATGGACGGTGTACCCGGTGTCAACGGAGTACAATATCCGAACGCAGCTTTAATCGACATATCTGTCTAGTTCTAGTAGTTTTATTTTAATGCAGACATGCAGACAAATAGAGTCTCATGCAGCTAAACTATTAATTTTATATATATTATGATAAAGTCATGTGCCTGGCCACATCAGATTTTTGTACCTTGGTCAAAAATGTTCAGGGGACCCAAAAAGACATATTTCCGCTAAAATCTCAAAAAATTTTTAGTAAAAAGTAAAAAGTAAAAAGTACCCAGCTGAATTCAGTCGAGCGAAAGTATAAAAACAAACTGAAATATTAAAATTACAAATAAAACAAATATTTTGAATTATTAAATAATGAAATATGAATTTTTTGTCCACTAATCATCCAAGGGAGATAAGTCCACAAGAAATTGAGGCAAAAGAACGACGAGATGTACTAATCTGCGGTGCTGTAGTACAGGACGATAGGAAATCCACTAGAGGGATTGTGGAGAAATTGGGTATTGGTAACGAAGCCGTTGCTAAGGCTCTCAAGAAGGGTGAATTCCGGAGTTATAGGTACTCAAAAACTCAGGAAGTCTTCGCAGACAGTATTCGTTGAATGCAGTTTTCTGAAACTGTAATACGTCTTCCAGACTCTCGCGAGACATAGCTAGAGACCGCGAATCGGCAGAGTGTGGATGCCATATTCACCCAAATCCGCTAACATTCGAATTGTCAGAAGTCGCTACGGATGCAGATAGTTGGATAGAAATCACGCGTTCGGCGAGTGGCTCGCTTCTTTTGTACGCTCTCGCTTCGATCCATTCAAACTGGATTTTTAACGCGGCTCAGCAGTTTTTGTCGGTACCCGGTACCCGTAGGTATTATTTACGACAGGGACCTGATTTATGACATCAAACACGTGCGGTGAACACGTTCGACCATCAATGCCACCCGAAAAGTAGGTAACGAATGGAATAATTATTTAGTATTGAAATAAAACGATTAAAAAATATTGAACACAATAAATTTATATGCAAAATACAAATAGTTTACATTGATATTAAATTTAATATCCGATAGTATTTTTTTCTATATTTGTGACGTCCCCATTACTATAATTTCTCAGGAAAAAATCACATACGCAAAGTTAAAATAGAAAATATACCAGATAATGATATTTCTGTATTATTCAAGAAATGCAAATACATATCCATAAACTAACCATCCGTATTATAAGATTACCTTATTTAAGAAAATTAAAATTAATAGCAATATTAAATCAATAATTAATTAATTAGAACTAAAGAATATATTATTTATATCTTTCAAATAAATCTTTTCAGTTCCAAGTTATTCCAGTGTTATTTTTCTATGATGTCTGAATCTATTGGATCGTTTTGGTACACATCTTTGACTACTTGGGCCGGTTGAGAACTACCTAGAAAGTAGGTATTATTTGACCGTCATTAATGGGGAATGTCGCACAGGTGCTTCTCGTACATTGGCGAAAAGAAATATTTATTCACTGTCGACTGACATTCAACGGTCATTCTTGGTTTATCTTTCTCGACAATCGCAAATTACGACTGCGACCTACATAGGGCAACTACTAAGTTATTGATTGATAATATCGTTGTTACATACCAGTATACAGGGTTGGTCAACATAACCGGAGCACCTAAATAATTGTCCAACCGTAAACATTAAAAAAAATCAAACATAAGTTGTTTGATTTTAAACAAGCTAACGTCTAAATATATTTTTGATATACAGAGTGCTTATTTTATTATGGAAACTGGCAACCTTTCCGTTGTCTAATAGAACACATATTTACATTTTATAATTCTAAGATTAATTCCATAAATTGTTTTGTAGGAATAATTTTTTATACAATGCATCATTTTAGTTATAACCAATTAATCAAAACTCATAAACTTTTATTTTAACTAAACGGATAAAAAATAGCAGAACAAATAAATAGAATTAAATTAAATGTTCAGACAGCAAATTAAAATATATGTGTATGTATGTGGGAAAATATTCAGTTTCAAAATTCTGGAGTTTTAATTAGTTGCTGATAACTAAAAATGATGCATTTTATAAAAAATGGTTCCTACAAAAAATTCTTAAAAATAATCTTAGAATTAAATAAATGTAAAAATGTACAGTATTGTTCTATTTGAGGAAGGAAATGTTACCAAATTCCGATAGCAAGTTTCAAACAAAAAAAATGTTTTTTTCTTTATTTTTTTACGGTTGGAGAATTATTTAGTTGTAATTTTAACTAACTCTGTACGGATATGCACTATAATATTTGATTTATACCGCAATACAGTATACAAAATAATAAGTATGCCAATGTTTAATTTTTGTTTATGGAAAATCGTATTACTATGTCTTATATTAATATATGGTATCTAATATAAATGATCAGTAATAATATTTTCGATATTTTCATATATTGTAAGTAATAATTAATTAAATTAAATTTTTCAATAATTTTATGATAGTTTTATTGATCTTTTTTATTGTAAAAATTTGTGAATCAAAAAATAATCTAGTCAAATATAACTCGAGAGTTCCATAAATTAGAAAATAATTTGACAGATTTTGTTCAAACTCGAGCCCTGCGGGCTCTCGTGACTATTGCCTGGCAACAAGTTTTCAAACAATCTGTCAAATTATTTTCAATTTATTCTCACTCTCTTGTTATATTTGACTAGATTATTTTTTGATTCACAAATTTTTACAATAAAAAAGATCAATAAAACTATCATAAAATTATTGAAAAGTAAAAATTTAATTAATTATTACTTACAATATATGAAAATATCGTTGACACATTGTGAATATATTAAAAGAATTAACAATTTAAATTAGTACAATGAAAAACGCAATTATTAAAAATATTTCGAGACTCATTATTTATTGAGGATTTGGAATTGCTTGTTATATTAAGTGTTTCCTCCTGCGTATTTTCTCTAAGATTATTTATTATATTTGAATGATGTTCTTGGTTCAATTGTAAGTATGGTTTAATCGAACTTGCAGAATTATGACCAGTGACCTTGATTAGTTCTTGTTCTCCTACACCAGCTTTTGAAAGGTTACTTACTGCACTTGATCTGGCAGAATGGTCAGTTATTTTTTTAGTAACTGTGTCTAGACCTACTTTTTCTGCGGATTCTTTCATCCATTTTGAAATGGAATTTATTGCCACAGGAACGTTTACCAAAAAATACCATGAGTTTGCCAAGCCGGATTTGGAGTAAGAAACAAGCGTTCGGTTTTAATATTTTCTTCACGTTTACTCATTAGTTTTTCAAAAAGACGAACAGGGCAAATATCTGGGTTATTGATGTTTGGAGTCAACCATTTACTATTAGCGCACCTTTGTGCTCCACCCTGTGCAGTTTTTGTAAAGGTGGGATTGTATTCAATGCGGCCAGTATTTAATCTTTTTATGTCGGTTTTTTTTTTAAATAATGAACCAAACATTTCGTAGCTTCTCCTCCCCTCCAAGCTAGTTCATACGATGCAACGTGAAAAAACTTTCTTTCCAATCCACAAGGTGTATCTTCATCCCAATAGTTAAAAATTTGCAACAATTCTGTATTAGAAAGTGCCACAGAACTTTGTTTGTGGTTTTCAGGATGTTTTTGTAAAATTTTTCTTTTTGCATCTCTTGCATTCCGAGCATTTCTGAATTCTATATCATGGAAAGGATCAAAGGACCTGTTATACTTATTAAAGTAAAGTTCTTGAACTAATTTTGCCGCTTTATTCCACATTGTCTTTATTACTGCTTCTTTATAACCATTTCCGTCTTTTCTTTTCGTGTTATAAGCCCAATCTTTTAAAATCAATGCCAGAGTAGCTGTTGTAGTAGATTGATCCAGAATATAATTTCTTTCTTTGGTGGTCTTAAATTGTCTCCATATAGACTGATTACTTATTAGAGTATTTTTCGAAGTAGTTTCTAAAATCTTTTTTGTAATTTCTGCATTAGAAAAGGTACTAAACCGATGACTTTCACCCATTTCGCGTTGACACAATTAAGTAATTATTTTGACAAGTATCTGACAGTTGCTAGGCAAATAAAAGCTACAGTGATTATTCTCGGGAATAATCACTGTAGCTTTTATTTGCCTAGATTTATTCCCACTATAATATTGACATAATTGGTTGAAACCCTTGTGTTACCCTTGTGACAAATAAAGAAGCATTTCATTGGTTTTAAGAAACGTCAAAAAATAATAAATCAATAGCATTTAAGAAAATTTTCAAATATTTAATCTATTTCAATTTAATTTCCATTCACGTTATTCAATTAATTATTAATTAATAATAACCACAATATCAATGAAAGTATGCACAGCACACACACTATACGCTGGGGCAGTGGCTACTTCAGCGACATCCATTCTAAGTCACCCGCAGATGAACACTGAATACACGAGCCGAACGCCGAGAATGTGGATGGCCTTCTTTGACCGCTATGTCTCACCCAGCCTCGCCGAACTTTTCGCCGATTTATTCGGGCTGAGTGTGGAGCTAGCATAATGGAAAAGGCGAATGCAGACGAAAATTTTATAAAAAATATTATTTTAACTGATGAATTGACTTTTCCGTTACATGGTAGACATAATCCTTCCATTCTGTGATATCGGGCCACAAAAAGTCCGAACCGAAGTTATGCGTACCGTACTCAATATCCCGAATAACTAAATGATTGGGCTGGTATTCTAAGCAATCATTTAGTTTGGCCATTTTTTATCGAATGGCTCTTAACGCCCAGAAGTACCTTACTTTGCTGCAAGAGCAAGTACTTCCCGCAATTCATAAGCTTCCCGGTGTAGATCAGGCTGATGTTTTGTTTCAGCAAGACGGCTGTCTCGCTCATAACGCGGCTAGGGTGCAAGAGTTTTTAGCAACCGCATTTCGTGACCGTCTTATTAGTGGGACAGGCGACATTTGTTGGCCCCCAAGATCACCTGATCCGTCTCCGAACGATTTTTTTTGTGGGGTTATCTTAAAAATACCATTTATGTAGATGAAGTCAATAGTGCACATAAATTACAGGAGTTCAGAGCAAAAATTACAAAAGCTGCCAACACTGTAACAGCCGAAACGCTCTCTAGCTTGAGGTCAGGGACAACTTTTAAAACCGGCTCGGATTCTTTCTTGCAGCGCAAGGTGGAATCTTTGAGCCCGATACATAATGTTTATATCATTGTTTATTCGTAGTAGAATATTATTTGTTTATATTTTTTTAGAATATCTTTTATTTTTTTGGAAACAAATAATAAAAGGTGACAAAGTGTTCATACGTCATTTACCATTGTTCTTATTAATTCAGTAACATTTTTACAGCTATACAATTAATTTACTTCTACTTACCGTACTTGATAGCTGGGGTTGACGTAGAATTAGGTATACGAAAAGGCACGGTTGCTATGGTGATTGGAAAACTTAATTGTACGATGTCCAGGTCCTTGTCGGTATCTAAACTTACCTACAAATAAAATACAGTTTTAAGTACATTCTGCAAAAAACACGTTTTATACTTCTGCAAAAATTTATTAAATAAAAATTACCTATTTTGTAGTATTATTTTTAGAACTGGGACTAATTAACAAAACCAAACGGCAAATCTTCTGCCGTAGAAAAATTGATATTTTTCTCTTCATTTCGCATTCTTGCTGTAGTGCTATTATTATTTTTATTATTAGAAAAACAAGCTTTATTGCTACTAAGTTCAGCGTTGGTGGAACAAATAAACTTATTTTACCAGATAAATTGTACCTCGATTGCTTTTAAATTCATAGCTACGGGCAACATGTTTACTCCCGCATTAATTGACAGAAATGAATTCTTTTCAGGACACGGAGAGGTAATTTCTCTGGAGCTTATTTAATCCTTGAATTTTACCAGAGACTTTCTGCATAAGAAATGTTAGGACCACTAATACAATACTTACTGTTAATACGTAATATATTTGAGCCAATCTACAGATTCCCACTAGGGTCGTAGGCATTGGGGGAATCACCAAACTGTTGGAACTATCCCATTTCGTGCGGGAGTTTGGTTTCACTTGACTCCCTCTACAAAATTAAAATGCTGTCCGATAAACATGATATTAGATATAGTGAAATCATACCTATATTCGAATACGAGATGTTTGACGTCCTTGCTAACGCCCAGGACACCTCTATCTATGAAGAATTCGCAGCACTGTTCCAGTCGGACCCTCAAAGATACCTCCTCTTGACTTTGGTTGTCTATGGTTGCCTTTAACTTTAGACTTTCTCTGCAAACGTAGGCTGATCTTTCCAGGACGCATCGTAAGCTGACTGTGCTCTTTTTGCAACACCAGCAGCACGTACTTCTGTCGTCCTCGCTCACGATGGGTTTCTAGAAATTGATGGGGAACGGAATATGTGTTAGAACAAATACCAATGAGTAGTTTTTGAGTACGTTTTAAAATATCTTCAGTTATGACGTGGAAAGGCTCAACAATTTCAATTTAAGTAGAAGAAAAGCAGAAGAAAATGGAGAAAAGATAGGGGGGTTAACAAAATTAAAATTATAGGTAATTAATCGGCGTAGCCACATTCAACTTCACTTTTTTCCCCGTCGCTAACAACCCCTATTTAACGAATATGACATTGTCAACTTTACAATCAATCATCTAATTGCACACTAGAAATGAAAAAAGGAAAGTTGCCAAAAACTATGTCTTGAATGACTTTTCTACTACGGTAAAAAGAAAGCTGATATTTTATATTCGTGCATAAGGTATAACTAAGATAATAATCAGCCTTTTTGTTAGCCGAAAATGCTTTTGTCCCCCAGCTTTTCCTGGACGATTCAACTTCTTTAATTCATATGAATTTTTTATACATTTAAATAGAATATATAAAGTGCTTTACAACCATGTATAACACGTTTATAAAATTATCACACAATACGACTTAACCTCCATGAATTTCTTCTTTCTAAGGATGACATAAAAACTAGCGTCTATACAATGAACTGAACTACTGTGCAGAAGGAAGCTCTAGGAAGCAGTGGAGAGGGCTATTTGGGACATACCGCTTTATTTATTGTAATTTTTTTGTTGAGAGCCATTAATAGTAAACTATGAGTCTTCATTCGATATTTACAGATTTAAATAGAATATGGACATTCTCAATGCATACACCCATGTATAACTTGATTATGATATCTACTATCTACTATCTACTACTATATACTAAAAGTCTAACACAGTCCGCGCAAGAATTTTAGTAAAATCGGCCAATCGGGGGAAGGGTCTACTCCTCGACGAAGCGAAAATGGGCGCCAGAAACGCAAATTTGGCAACAAGATGCAAAACTACAGTGCTTAGGCTTTCGATTTCGTCCATTTTCGGCCCGGTTCTCGATATTTTTTGCCTCGATTCGGCTAAATTTATGGATTATCGTTTGGGACTGTACTCGTCAGCCCGTCGCCATGACATCGATCGAGGTTGCTAGGCGACGGTCGCGCGCTTGGCGACGCGGTCCCTAGATGGCGATACCTCATCGTGTCGCTGTTGAGGTTACGCTACGAAGCGAGAGATGGCGACCCGTAACCTCGCCGAACGTAGGAGCATAATCACGTCGCGCGTGTAAGAGCATCCGGCCTTTTTGTCTCTCTCTTAACGCTTCGGCGATCTACCTAGGTCGACCAGCAGGCTTATTAGGCCTGGACATTCTCCTAGTAGAATACTAGTTTTACAAAATACGACGATATTAGCGAATACCATTTTCACATTATAGTTATTTTAAAATCTTAAAAATAGCATAATTATTTAGGCTTTGTAACTTAAATTGCTTGAAAGTCAAAATCATTAACAGAAAGGATGAAAACATAGCAAAAAGGTATTGGATTACATTATTAGTTGACCATTGATTCAACTAATTTTAAACGATTCCACGTCAACCGATTGTTTGAAATTAGAACGGTCATTAATAATAATGTAATGTCAACTGACAATCATCAAACAATCGTTTGACATTAGAGCGTACAATGAGCGGACATTTCTATAGTTCGATGAACGGATCTTTGCCTCCCTGTCAATAATGACAGCAGTCTGGTGCAATCAACACTTGTCATTCAGTCAGTGGCGTAGTCAAATAAATTTTGTCTAAAAACATAACCATCAACCCTGCACTAAAGTATAGGTTAAGTTAATTCGGGAAGTGCTTTGTGGGAATTACTAAGTATATTCATACATTGTACAACCAGATTTCGTGCCTGGGAATTTAATCGCTTCCTGTCATTTTGAAGTTCACGATGAGACGACCCCCCCCCCCCCCTGAAAGCGACGCCGCTGGAATTACGAACTACACAATGACATTTAACGATAGTTCCGTCTTTGTTATACACATCAGTACCTAACATTAGTATCCGAGACCGTGTGTCTTAGCCATGGAAGACGTACGTCCGACGTTAGTGTCAATAATTACATGTCGTAGAAAGAGTGATCGCATGACAACCTTATCGCAACTAGATTCGGCAAACTTTGACAGGGAGGCAAAGATCCATTGATCGAACTATATTATCCGGTTGACATGGAATCGCCAAAACTTGCTTGAATCAATTATACTATTAGGCCAAGCAATAGACCTACAAATGATTGCTTTTTTTGACATAAAGACTAGCAGGAAGCCGCCTATGCCATCCTGTGCAGGACAGTCCGTAGTATATTCCCACTATGTTTACTAAGCAATCCCCACTAAGCAATCTTAATGGTGCAACGGGATGAACTGTAGAGAATTAAATTATGAAGAGAATGACAGGTCAAACGATCCGATCGGATAATTAGAACCTGAGAAAAGCTGGAAAAACCGAACAATTTTGCTTTTTTTTTTTAATTCATAACTCCGCAATTTTTGAATATTAACTTTGCACAGTGGTAGCTATTCATATGTACTTTAAGTGTGCAAAACCTGGATTCGGTCGGATTAATAGTTTTTGCACAATCCTCATTTGAATTTTTTTTGGCAATATTTTTGCGGAGAGCTGGATGCGTTTGAGGCCGTCCGATTGCAATTTAAAAAACGGATTTGGAAACTAGACGTGAACAACAACGTCTATTCTGATTTTTCGATAAGAACCGTTTAAGTGGGTAATAATAATTAACTAATAAACTACTGAGAACATGAGCGAAAACGCCCGCGCCCACTAGAGTGGTCGAGTGATGGGGGAAGTGTGCGATTAGAAGAGAAGCGTAAATGCGTGCGTTCTGCCACTTTAGGCGCTAACCGCTTGAACTCAGCGGACGGCGGCAATTGGGCAGCAACAACATGAACGCGACGACCATTGGTTGCTGAGTTCAAGCGCTTAAGCGGCTTAAAGTGGCAGAACGCACCCTATGTATATAGTAATATGCGCGCTGCTTGTATAGATACGCGCTTCCCCACGTCGACCGCCTACCCCCACTACTCGACCGGTTTGGAGTGCGCGGCAGCTTTCGGTTTGCAAGCATTTTTCACCTATTTCGCAACATTTTACCGCAAAATCAGATTAGACGTTTTGTAGCACAATACTTCTACTTTCGAAACAAGTAAAAACAATTAAAATCGTACCACCTCCGACGCATCCTGGCTTGCCGAATCATATTGCATACAAATATTCAAATCGCAATTGTGCAAAAAGTAATCATCGGATAACACCTGGGTTGTCCACACTCAAAGTACCCTTCAATCGCTACTTTCACGAGAGCCTCCGCTAGAACTTTGAAAATGGCGGAGATATGAATTTTTGAAAAAACGCAGACTTTTCCGGTTTTTCCGAATTTCCTCCGTTAATATTAATTGAATCGAGTCCGTGCAGGGTTCATTTTTTCGTCTTTTCATTCTCTACAATTCGTCTGTTGAAAGCATCAAGATTGCTCCATGGGTTCGGTTTTTACAAGCGAAAAACGAAAAAAGGCACGATTTTTTGAGGTTTTTTGTTTATAACAAATTAAGAAATGATATTTGCGAGTCACATCACAATACATCTACGGACCGTTCCACGTGACCTGGGATCGTCGGCTTCCTGCTAGTATTTTAGTCAGGCAAAAATCTCTATTGCCTGGTCTATATATTAACCGTTCATTTTCTCGTATATAGGTTCCCGAATCCTTTTGATGGTAAACTTCTTAAAGATTCTGACAGACACAATTATTCTTCAATATTTTTCTTCCTCAATATGTCTAGACAGTAAGAAATCAAACTGGGTTAAATCAGGCAATCTAGTTTGCCAGACCGTTGGACTACCATAAACAATTTAACGTATTTTATAAATACTAATTAACAATTTAAGAGTGAAACAATTTTAAACATGCTGCTGCATGAGGGGAAGTATTATTACATTTGCGGGATTATTGAATTATGTCGTACCATCTAGATATTTAATATTAATTTATGAATTATTGTGTTATAAATGTAGAATTAGATACTTAATAACTTTTTACTGATTTATCGATCATTTCAGGTATGGTAAGACATACAGGCAGTTCCATATCTATTTTTTAAGTTATGTGATATTTAGCATACCTACCTTCACTTATTCGGGATAAGTCATATAAGAATCCCAAATCAATAACTGTCAAAAATTGCGATATTTTAACTATGAAAATAAGTTTCTTTGTTTCTTTATTCCTTGTAAGTTACCTGAGAATGTTTTGAAAAATACAAGCTTTTGACAATAGTTTCAAAATAACTTGGAAACAGTTGATAACAGTCTAATACAAAACGATTAGACCAAAACGATAAGGATACAAATCGTACTTTTTCTTTTAAATCTACTTCTTCAATTTCTGTTGTTAGTTGTTATATATTATAAAATACTGAAAACCTAAATTTGCTTAATCTAACTGTGAAATAAACCGTTTTCATTAACTAAACGTGACCTATAAAACTAAGCGGTACATCCAGTACGTAATAAACTTTGTCGGTTGCGCCACAGGAATCAGGAATCCGCAAGGAAATCTATGTAAATGTCAAAAGGTCGACCCTCCACTGTTGCTAACTGTTCAGATTGCCGCTTATCCCTAAAGCCTCCGTTTTCCACGTATATTAGGGCGTGTACCTAATTGAATTTTTATGTAAAACTTGATTAAAGTTGAAAAAAGTTATATGAAACTGATAATATGCTCTTAAAATTCAACGAGCAGTCAAATAGAACGGGTATATGAGATCTTGCTTTACTGCAGTAGAACATTATCGCCGACTTTGCAATGTGTACTTCAAAGGCGAGAATATCCGATGCACTTCAGCATTCGCCAAGAGATTACTCTTGTTCGGTGGTGAATACTGACTTTAGCGCCAAATCGTTATGCAGTGTACCAATACTGTAATGAAGCGATTGGAAGCGACCTGACACTTGCAATACTGATTTGTACTGGCCAGTTGAATCGTTAAATTACCTCACAGTCTGGTATCCATACTGTCTGAAAATGATGCCTGATTGATGCCTGATGCCTGATGGCTGACTTCAAAAGCGGAGGAGGGTATCAAATTGGACTAGTTTGTATACAGGGTGTGGGGATGTGTTTGTTGTAGATTGTGCTAGTGTCGTGGAAACTAGGTCAACATTATTTTATTAAATAGAATGGCGTACATTACTGTATATTTTTGAATTCTTTGCAATATTTTAGTAAAAAGTACTGCAACTGGTTTGCATACAGCGTGTTCATAATTTTGGACTACATCTATCAAAATATTTACGTTCCATCTTATCGGAAAGAATTTTTCAAAGAATTTAAAAATTAACCGAAATGTCAATAAACATTTTTAGTTTTTTTTTCGCTGGGTGCATACTTTTCATGGTTATCAAAGTTTAAAATGGTTGTCAAGTTTAAAATAATTCTGTAACTCACGGACCGATTTGGACTATTCTTTTTCTGTTTGAAGGTTAGTTTTTGACTGGTGGTAGAGAAAGGTGGGGTAGATTTAAACGCATACCTTCATCAGCGATCTCTGCACTTTTTGTTAGATATTTAAGACTTTGGGTTGATCGATAGTGATGAATGCTGTCTCTAACTATTGATTGTACATACATAGTATAGTACATAGTATGTACAAAGATAAAAGAATATAAAGATGCGACGCTTCGGGTCGGCTCCGTTGATTTAGTGGGGTCCACATTTGATGACCTTGAACCATAGACATATACCTTGAACGCATGTGAGCTTTAAACCGTTGACCAAACAAGACGGGAATTGGCGGGAATTTTAAACTAACGAATACAACGCACGATGGGCGGCAACGTTACCGACATTAGAGGTTATGTAATGCAAATGAAAACAAATCGATATTCACATATATAAATAAAATAAAACGTATCGGATAGTCACCTAAATGGAATGTTAACAAAAATATTGGATTATAATATAACAAATAACAGCGGTTTGTTGACTTTTTGAAAGTATAATTAGTATGTAATTAAGCAAATAACTGTGTGATTGTTTGCCTAGGCCATCGATATTCAAACTCACATTATTATTATGACTTGTTGCTGGCAACCAATATGTTTTATATATTTTATTCTATTTTGTTTGATAAATAAAAATAAATAATTTTACATGTTCAATAATATATTTAGTTTTCTGTGTTTCTTCGGCATACCCAATCTTGCACAATTCAAGGAACGTAAACACCAAACTAAGGTTATGTCACCCGCTAGTATACAAACACAATCAGCTGTTGGTAGCCATCTTTTCGTTGACCAAATCTATCTCACTCTCGAACCGCGTTTTCTTGTCTAGTGACGTATCTTATAATTCTCTTATCTTTGGTATGTATATAATATACAGCGCGTAAAGTATGGAAACATGACAAAATCTCAAGAACGGTTTGCTATTTTACAAAACCCTCGAACACGTCGATTTATAATTATCAAAATACACCTTTGATATCAAATTAATTTTTTTAACCTTCAATTGTTTTTAACTGATGACGTCATCGAATTTTTTTTAAATGACAGCCCTATATTTTTTTAGTGAACTTGACAGATCTTTTAACTGTCTTAATGGTAACATAATATTTTTATGGCCTTACATTAGGCGGGGCTTCACCAAACTGGGCTAGCCCGGCGGCACATGCCGCCGGCGTAAGCCGCCGGCTTTTGCCGAAAAACAAAATATGCAAAAGTTTCCTTCGAAGCCGCCGGCATGAGCCGCCGGCCTATTTTTGCTAGCGGCCTTTTGTCGGTAAAGATCAAAGGAGTTTCTGCGGGCTACGCTGGCAGGCGCTTATGAGCATGCGCTACCAAGTTAGTTTGACACATGTGATTCAGGAGAACGGTGAATTTGAGGTTATACTTCTGACATTATTAATGGACAACCAAGCTATGGATGCGAAAATGAAGATCAGTAGCCAAAAACGCAAGTTTTGTTATTAATAGAACTATTTCGAACAGAAGAAAACTTGTTGTACCCCAGACACAAGTATAAAAATAAAAATCTGATGTGGCCAGGCACATAACTTTATCATACTATAAAGCAGTGTCAACTGGTGTCAAATATTGTCAATCGCTGATGTTTTAACAATACTGTCAATAGAACCAAAATATGAAGTTTCGGCCCGATACCTTTAGTAGTTTCTCCGGAATCGTCGCCACAAAAAGCGGGTACATACATACAGATACACATACCCAAGCACATACACACGACACAGAGTTTTTTTTTGTATCTTGGTCAAAAATATTCAGGGGAGCCAAAGGGACTTATTTCCGCTAAAATCTCAAAACTTTTTTTCTATAGGATTGCAATACTTAAAGTAAAAATAAAATTACGGCAGCTATAGTGTGAATTTGAAAAAAAAAACAGTTAATCGATTTTGACTATTCCCGAATTTGTTCTTACCTTTTAAGAGATAAGCTTGTATACCAACTTTCAGATCAATTACTTAAAAATTACGGTAAGTAGCATGTACACAGGCAGGTAGACCGACAGATGGACATAGTTAAACCGATTCAGTTTTCAATGCTGATAAAAATATTTATATAATATATTTATATATTATTTTATATTCTTTTTTTGCCACAAATATTGTGGCAAACTGAATATATCCTACTACAGTAAATAGGGGGTCATTTTACGAGTCATTTTTACCGAGAAAAGATGAAAATGGATGTAAAAAGTCAGAAGAAAAAAATCTAGATACTGAAAAAATAAATCAGTTTTCTTTTAGCTTTTTAGTGTCGGTAATGATATTTAGGGCCATATACCATAACGGAGCGAAGAACCAACTGACAACCCGGGCAAGCCAGCTCCCAAGTAACCCAGTTTGGTGTAGTCGAATTTAGATCCGCGGCAAAGCCGCAGAAAGCTGCAACAAGCCGCCGAACTTTATGCCGACGGCAATGCCGCAATTGCTGCCGGGCTAGCCCAGTTTGGTGAAGCCCCGCCTTTAAGGCGGGGCTTCACCAGACTGGAGAAGACAATTGAAGGTTATGAAATAAAAGTGACAAAATCTCCGGAACGGCTGCACCGAATTTAACGAAATTTTGGGATTAAGTATTTTGCAACAAAAGATCAAAAAAATAATCCGATCAAATTTAAAACAATGTGTTTTTGTTAATTTCTAGATGTTTTGATATAATAATGAAGGTTGTAACAGAAAATATACAAGGTGCTCTACTACAAATTTAAAAGTTCGAGGTTATATCTCAGAAGCTGTAAATGTTGCATCAACGATATCAACGCCAGTGACTTCACATGGTTGCAAAATACTTAATTCAAAAATTTCGATAAATTCGGTCGAGCCGTTCCGGAGATTTTGTCACTTTTATTTCATAACCTTCAATTGTCTCTCTCTAGAAAATTTTCTAGCCATAAAAATATTGTGCTACCATTAAGACAATTATATAGGGCTGTCATTTAAAAAAATCGATGACGTCATCTGTTAAAAAATTGACGGTAAAAAAATTAATTTGATAAGGTGTATTTTCATAATAATAAATCGACGTGTTCGAGGATTTTTTAAAATAGCAAGCCGTTCCTTACATTTTGTCATGTTTCCATACTTTACGCGCTCACTGTATACGCAACAAAAAGTGCCTTTTAGTGTTTTGGCTCGAAATCGATGAAATTTTTAGACATCTTATTTCGTATGAATCATGGCTCTCATCGATACTTTTTTGCACATGTTTTGAAATCGTTCTTTTGTCAATATCTAGATAGTTTAATCATCAACAATAATTTGTCATTCCGCGCAAGCAACCGTTCTTACCTAAAAAAAGAAAATGCATCACCACGCTTATGTACATGAATCAGACATATTTTATCACGTAGGTGGGTCAATCCATCGGAAGTGGTGCAGAGATGGTTGACCATTTTAGAAAGAATTCATATTTTCAGTTTTGTGTCAGCAAGTCCGCCATTTTTGACATTGGTATGTGTTTGCATTAAACGAAAACTTTCTTTGGGTTTGTCATAGAGAGTTGAAATAAAAATCACTCTATTTAAATTATTTTAACACATACCAAGCTATCTGTTAGGTATCTAATACATAGAGTTTACCCTTATTTAATATATTAAAAAGTATCTTAAAGTTTACTTACGATAGTTCATGAGGAACCGTTTACATAATTTATTTTTATCTGAACTGGTACGTAATTTGTACATTGAATATTTTTCTAATTATAAATTTGTATGCAAAGGGCTTGTAATAAAAAGTAGCTTTCTTACTCCTTCCCCCTATTGTAAACAAGCTATTGAAATTTGAAAATTTCTTATTTGCACGATATTTAATGTCAAATATCTCTGATAGGGCCAGGATAAAAAATCTGGAACTTTCATAATTAATTCATCTTTTTATATACTTGACGTTAAAACAAATTTATTTAAAAATTCTCAGTAAATACAAAACAAATACTTTTTCTGCTAAAGACAAATAATGTAATACTTATAAAACTAAGTGATCTTCATATGTTCTCGAAGTTGATGTGATGTATCATCTTAGTTCACCTTCTATTTCTTGAGAAGAGAATTTGTGAAAATTTCTAGTTCCTGTTATCTTTTTGGATCTCTGAGAAATTTATTTTCAAGGATGGTTTTGGGACGTAAAACCTCTTCTTTTTTTTACTAAGATGTAGTTTACCCCAGGTAGGTGTCCATTATAAAAGGAGATATACATACATACCAATGTCAAAAATGCCGGATTTGCTGACACAAAAATGGCCGCCATTTCTAAACCGAGTAAATTAAAAAAAATATCTTTGCACTCCCAGAACATAGGCAGATTAATTTATGAAAAAAGAATTAACATGGTCACGCTACCAATTTACTTTTTCAGGACCATTTCATATGGATTGACCCAGGGAGCGTGGAAACAACAACAACAACAATTAATAAGACAATTAGTTATTATTATATTAGTTAATTATTACCACAACAAGTAATACACCTTAATCTATAATTTGATGTACCTATAATATATAATATTTATACAAAATTAAGCTCACTATGGATGCTTGTTGTAATTTTACTGGTTTAATATGGTCATGTTGAGAACTTTTTTGTCGAATATATTCGTTAAAATCTTGTTGTTTGCTAATAAAAGATAATAATATTATTTCAGAACCTTTTAAAAGCAAACCAAGGTAATTATGAGTGCTTATTTTATCTACACTTTGCATAAGCGTATCAGCGAGGCGCAGACAGTGACATAATGTATATGAAAGCATATTTTATGTTCAATTTATATGGACATGCCAATCCTTTTAGAAATATGATTGTTTTCAATAAGCATTTATTATTATTATTATTATTATTATTTAATAAATGAGTATCTCACCAAGTATTGTTCGTCCATGCAGTCGATATGTGGTCCAATGATAGTAAAGTATTTCATCCCCTGCGGTGGGCTGGCATACGGTATATCCACCGTAACTTTTATGTAATACCTAATGCAACATGGTTTGCTCTCGAATGAACATGGCAGACTTGATTCTGGGAGTTTAAATCTAAAATTTAAAACGAACTGTAATAAGATAACCAAAGTAGTTATAAAAGTTTGGACGAAAGTACTTACTGAAAGTTGAATTTGTGCATCCCTCTAGGAAGGATTGGTATTGTGTTTTCTAGATTTTTCTCGCCCCATATTATCCGCCGTTCGTCTATGAAATATTGGTCATCTTTCACCTAGAAATATTATCATATGAATTAGTAAATGGACGAGGTAATTTGTTGAAAGGAATTACTTACTGTTCTTCTGTCTCCTGATAACAATATTTTCCATTCTACGTGTGCTTTTCCTCTTAGTATCACCCGAATTGCTAAGAACACAAAAATAATACGTTAGTAGGTTTGTGAGACCCTATATTGCAAGTTTGGAATGACTGTGGTTCTATCTGGAATGCATTTAATTCTGGAAAAATCCAGCAGTAATTGAAACACCTTCACCCAGTGTTTGGTTTCTTGTTACTTTTTTCTTAATTTTGGCTTGCATTTTAGGTTCAAGACTCTATATACAACTGTGTACAATTCCTAGCACATGTATGAACTTTCTAGACTTTGCATACACGGGCTACTACAGGTTAACACAAAATTTGGGGTAGGTGTTACTTTTTATACCATTAAAAGAAGTGATAAAGCTGGATGAAAAAAAGATGTTAATTCAGAACGGCGCTGAACCATGGCTTTTTGTTTAATTTGGTACTTTTGGATATGTTACATTCTGGATGAACTGGCAAAGTAATAATTAGGTAATAAAAGCATCAGTATTGATACAAGATGGGTTGTAGAAAAGATGTTGATAGGTATATTTTTAGTAATTAAACTAAAACTTAAAATGTTAAAACACCCTTGAGTTACAAAAAAGGCATTAAAATAATTACAAATTACCTCTCTTAACACGTGTTTAACCAAATGCGTCAAATTACCAGTCTGTAGTCCTGTATCATAAAGAATTGGTACTATAGAAACAGATAATTATTATAAATAAATGTAATAAATCTACTGTTCATTCATTTGTGAATGGTGACAATTGATTCATAAAAAACTGTAGGTACTATTCGCGACAAAAAAAGTCGTACACCACATATGCAACCAAATATACTGAAAATATTTTTTTCTTCTTTGCGTTTGTTATAAACTCATAACGAAACCGCTTTCAGTGTCGTGATAAAAATACTAGATCACAAACCTTTAGTAAATTTTAGTTTTCCAAGATTGATGATATTGACGTCAAGTACCTATCAAATAAGGCTGACATATCAATCGCTATTGGCTCGCGTCAATCGTATTTGTGAATTTTACCACAACTACCAACTGTCGAATATGAAACTACTCTAGATTGTAAGATGACAACCGCAATTTTCGAAATGTATGTAAAATTAATGTCGCAAAGTAGAAAAAATAGTATATAACACTCGTTTTGTAAGACGTATTGGCACACTCGTTGCATTTGGTTCCAAACACTCGTTCCAAACAACTCGTGCGCCAATTTTTGTCTTATAAAACTTGTATTATAATATACTATTGTTAGCTTTGTAAATAGTTCATTTATAACCTATACGCTGTCATTCAGCCACTAATCTTAAGTACGAAACATGCATCAACTGTCAAGTTGACAAATAAAAACAAGCCAGAATTACACGATGTAAAATGACTTTGTTTTGGGGTGCATAGATTTTCTTGTCCATGAGCTCATTTATTACAGTACAAGGTAAACAATACACTATGATGGGTACTGTACTGAATGTAATAAACATTTGTTATGCATTATATCACTGCATGATAACTCGAAGATACTATTAAGAATGCTGCTCAACAATTATTATTCCAATGTTTGTATACGTATTGCGCCTCCTTTCGTATGTACATAAATGTTTTGTTTTGTTAAGAATCATGTGAGGTTATGTTGAGTACAGCGGGATCCAAAAAATTCGAGATAATTTCGTAGTGCACACTTAAGGACCAAGTAAGGTGACGTGACCGCATCGTAATAACGTAGCGTAAAAAGATCAATGTACATAATTTCCACTCCGCAATTATAGTGAGTCTCCGTAAACCGTAAAGTTCGTTCTCGACCGCAACGAATTTCATCTCCTGCGTGTTATGTCTTACGTTTTCCGGCGCATGCGCGCGTGTGGCGCCATCTGTACGTGTACCGGCGAGTGAATAGCAGTTTTTAGTAAGTTGTAGGTTAACTGATAGTATTTTGATAGTTTGTGGCAACGAGAACACAGAACGAGAACGATTTCAGAATGAATTGTTGCTGCAACAAGCCCTTCATCCATAATTTATTATAACTACAACAATTTTCCACTGCTTAATACAATCAACAATAACCTTAGACCATCTATAACTAGACGGAGTACGGCCTATCCTAATGCATTGGCTTGTTTTGGCCCAACATACCTTGGTCAATAAGGTCGAATTTCGTGTAGATTCTCGTGCGCATTGTTCGCGCATGCGCACAGAAGCTAGATACCGCCATTATCTTTAACATATGTTTACATCGAGGTTATGAGTTTGTTTACCTATGTAGATGCATGTAGATGGTACCTTGGATGGTTAAGAGGTAACAATGGGGCGAAACTGCTGCTTTTGTAAAAAGGCAGCATCAAAAAATATAACGTGTCACAGGTATGACCTTTATTACCGCAATACAGTAATATTAAATTATAACATATACCTTCTCGGAGATTTCCAACAGTTCAGGACTCAAAACAAGCTCGGATTGAAGCTATACCTATAAAAAGTCGGGTTTTTAAAACAACTGTGTTGTGTTCAAGACACTTTTCTAACAGCGATTATAAACTGGGAAAAGACGGAAGACCATATCTCTCCCGTAGTGCGGTGCCAAGTATTTTTGTTATGAGTGATCTAGCAAATGAAAATACGGACACAGATAGTATGAGCGATGCAGAATATGCAGTTGTAGCAGAAACTAGTGAACACACAGAGTCAACAATCACTGCCACGACTACGAGCTTTGAAAGTACCACACAGCGCAACACCAACGGAACATCCTTTAGCACCGCCAAGAAAAAGGAGAAAATTTATGTAATATGTAACTTTGTTTTAGCTATATTTTAACGTTATTTTATTGTAGGTACAATCCTCGATATATGGGTGACGTATATACTTCAGACTTATCTTCATCTCCTCAAGCACGGGCAGTTTTAGCATTAGCAAGAAAATTGCTCGAATTCGCCAATTGTCTCGTTACAACATGCGATTAAGACAAAAAGTGTGCAATTTATTAATGGAGCATTATTTGTGTAAAACCATGTTATTAGAATCAGAAAAAAGAGTTCGAAGTTCTTACACCAAGACCATTTTGTTTAAAAACCAGTAGTTAAATTTTGTTCAAATAAAATATTTTCCTATTATAAGTTGCATTTTGCTTGTAGTTTATTACCCATATTCCTATTAAAGAAAATAAACAAAACGTACAGAAACAAATCTTACAGAAATAAAATCTTAGACGCGAGGATACATTTTGACCGTGATTTTGACCAAACCTATAAAAAAATGGATTCTGTTGTTACTATATAAAAGTTGAACAAATGTCGCTCAAAAAGATTTTTGCAGAGACCTGGAATAGCGAATTAATTGCTCTTGGATGGTTTAATTGCTTTTTTAACAAATGTCACAATTATAACAGGTAGTACAAATGTATGTACAGTAAAAACAGAAAAGGATTTTTATTTTGTGAGGTTACCTTCCACGCCATACGCGACTGCCTCATTCAAATTTGACATATAGCCGCCAGTTTAATCTGACCGCTCATTGGTGCGTTACATTGGGAACGAGAAAATATACGAGTTTCGACCTTATTATCTTTGGCCACAAACAAAGCCCGTCACGCTCCCTCTAGTCATATAAGCTCGATGACAATAACAGTGACATGGAAGGTTATGTGCTGTTGTGTGTATACTTCTCTGCTAGATGGCGCTCAATTTGTTTGAGATCATTGCGGCACTATAAATACTAATTTTGTTGTCCGGAACGGCATGCGGTACGGCATGTTACGGATTGCGCTTTTGCGGCACTATACTTGGTCCTTTAGTAGTAGCATTATACATTTAAGTTCTCGCGTATCCCTTTGTGCATACATCAACTAACGTCGGTTAGAAAATGTATGCATCTATTAATAAAAGTGTATATTTTATTAGTTGTCTACTACACAAACCAGTAAACTGAATAGTAAGTCACCTATGTACCACCATGAAAGAATTTTGTGATTAAGATAGTGTTTTGATATTCAAGAAATGAACAATTTTTGTGTACGGCATTTTTCTACTTTGTGTTATTAGTTTCATATAAATTTATAAATTCCATAACATGCAGCTGTAACATACAGGTAACGACTGTTTTATTGTGTAGACAGTATTATAATGAGTCCATTGTGAAAACAAAGTAGAAAAGTATTATTTCCGGATACAGTATTCTACAAAAAAAGGACGTACATTGAATCTGAAGTGCAGGTAACCTACAGGAACACGTTTTAATATTTTATATGTACAGAACACCCTAATTAATTTTTGTAGAGTGCCTACCAGTCGTTCCCTTTGGAATAAATTCTGGGAATATTGTTAACATTCGTTTTAAGCATAATACTTCTTTTTCTGTTATTAAAATACACGGAATTAAACGTCCTCCGGTTAGAGAGGTAAATAAAAATACGTAGGTAGATACTATGCGCGCCAAAAGAAGTCGTGCACCACATATAAATATATACATAGTCAACAACCCATAAATTCATATCAGAGACGTTTATCGGCACTTGTTGATATTTCTTTCTAACTAATGCAATACTAGTGAGTTTACTCCATTATGGATGGTATATTTTCCTTAAAAAAGAAAACGCTAGCGTCTGACTTGACTGTGAAACACTACGGTATGTTATCATTATTATCTGCAACAACTGTCCAATATCTATACTATGGCGGACTGTGGTCTAAAGTCACAAATTTGGGAAAAAATCTGAATGTTGGTATACCGGGTGACCCACGGCATAGGTACTCCCGTTTATTTTTTTGTATATAACGCTGGACGAATGAAATTTGGGAAACTGTTAATAGATAAAAAATGCCATTCTTTGGGATACTCTTGAGGCTAATATGACTTCCGGTTTTTCGGGAAATGACGTCATCATTGAAATTTTAAATGGCACCCTATATTCTTTGTGTGATATTCAAGATGACATTCTGAACACAAAAACATATCGATTGTCAATTTTTATCACCTAGGCAACGCAAAAATAACTTTTTTGAGTATTTATCTAGGTGGCTACGAATTGGTGAAAATAGTCGAAAATGGTCAAATAAACACTAATTAAATCGACTTTGGCCGACATTGTATTACTGGCGCCCTCTAGTGTAATTTAATTGGTTTTTGGCCAGTGAGTTATTTTTTTCACGGGTGCCCAAAGGCCACACCCTGATTATTCGATAGATAACATCTTTCCGATTACAATGATACCAAATACTTGATATTTTGTTGAAATTAGTAGCGTACAAATGTTGTTAGAGGCAGAGAATTCAAAAAATATTGACGTGACGATCAAAGTCAGCGTACAAGTCAAAGTCACTCAACTTGGAAGAAGTAACCTGATTATTCGAGGAAAAGCATTTTTCCGACACAATGATACCAAAGGCTTGATATTTTTCTGATAACCGTAGCGTGAAACTGACGTTTAAGGGTACTTTTTTCGAGTAGCCCATTGAGTAACTTTGACTTGTACGCTGACTTTGATCATTAGGTCAATATTTTTTTCGATTTCCTTGCTTCTAACAACATTTGTACGTTACGAATTTCAACAAAATATCAAGTATTTGGTATCATTGTTATCGGAAAGATGCTTCCTATCGAATAATCAGGGTGTGGCCATTCGGTACCCGTGAAAAAAATGACTCACTGGCCAAAAACCAATTAAATCACGCTAGAGGGCGCCAGTACTGCAATGGAATCATCGGTTGGCATCGGTTGGCATTTCAAACGCAGAAACACTGTGCCCAGTATATAAAACTACTATAACGTTTAAAATTGATATAGCTATTATTTTGTCAAGTACCTATTTGTATTATGTAGTTTAATTGTAAATATAGGCTGTGACTACCGCTTCTACCGCTTATTATCGCAATATCATCGCATCACATCGTCAAGTAAGATCATTTTATTAAAATGTGATGAATTTAAACCTATTTTGTGTGTAGAAATGGAATGGATAACACTTATGACTCCTAATTAAATATTTAGTATTGCAGAATTATTGCAAAAAAGTTTCAGTATCTAAAAGCCATCTTAGATGCATTTGAATGTGTATCTTCTTCACATGTCAAAAGTGACATATTAGAAATACTGAAATTGAAATTAAATTAAATGTAGTTCATGGCAGTTTTGAATCTCCAAAAACTATCTTAGATGCAGTTGAATGTGTATCTTCTTAGTTTATCTGTTTTATATAAAATGACTTCACAATTCCCAGTTTTTATATTTTGTTTACATCCACTACTGCGTTGCCTTTTGTTTTCGCATCAGTTGTCACGATTATGAGTGGGAAGGGAAAGATATTCTGCGGAGATAGAAATAACTCCGCCGCCTCCGCAAATTGTGCGGAATTGTTGGAAAACACCATTATAGCGATATTGACTCCGTTGTTTTTGATAATTATTAGATGTTATTGCCTTTTTTCTGCAGTAATTTTATGATCTAATGAAAATATTTTGAATATAATTTTATAATTACCGTAAATATATTGTCACAAAGTCAAGCATAATTGCCATATTTGAGAATGTACACCTACGTGGTTGACAGTTCGCATCGACACCATTGACAAATCATTTAAAATAATTGATATTAAATGAAATTTATGTGTCGTAGATAAAACGTTATATTTAACTCGTACATAACGAATATAAATCGTTCGTATCTTTATACACTGTCCTACGGCTCGTGTATAAACTTCATGCTCGCAATTTATATCCTTGATTATGTAAAACATACAATTAAATGCATGTTTATATTTAACAAAAAACTATTCCTGATAAATATATTATCACAAGCTCAAGCATAACATACATGCCACAATACTGTAAAATCATTATTTAATACTCAAAACACGGTTCAGAAACCACATCTCATAATACACGGCTCATAAAACACAGCCCATAATACACGCCTCATAAAACACGGGTTATAATCTACACCTGGTAATAGACACCTCATAATTCACACCTCATAATCCACGGCTCATAAAACACAGCATAACATAAAATAGAGATCATGCAAGACATACCGTAATTGTGAAAAGCAATACTTACTTTTAAGTTTAAAATTTTCAATTGTATCCAAGATAACGGTACCGCTGACATGTTCCCCGGCGTAATAATGCTCTTTGTCAAGCTTAATGTCGAATTCCCTGATGTAATCCATTTGCAATTCAATCTAGTTGCCCCTCGCATTGAGTTCTTTAAGTGCCCCTGTGTACTCTATTTGGGTCACATCGGAATCGAACATATCCCACTACAAGGTGGCCTGCAAATAGAAAAAGAAATAAGCTAAACGCCCCAAATTCAGACAGGTTAAGGAATTTTTGTTACATTTGTAACTGTAGAATTTATATTTATCTGGTGCTAATGACTGTCAACTTTTTTTAAATAAATATTTCCCTCTAAAGATATCTGGCTATTCATTTTTAAAGAAATTGATAATAGTTTTGTAATTTATATTATATTTTATAAGCTTAACAATTGTCGCTAATTCCGACACTAATCGTATATTTTGATCCGAAATCCGACGCCTCAGTGAACATAATTCAGACAGTGATCCGAAATCGGACACTTGTGGTACATTATTCCGACAAATATAAACATTCAAGTAAATACTTAGGGCCGATATATTCACCTATCGTCAAAGTTGTCGTTAGCCAACGAACAGATTACGCTAACGTTCACGTTAAAAATGATTCTGTCTTTTCACCGATCTGTAAGTTATCGTCAGGCAACGAGGACGTAAACATCGCTAACGAATGTTTTTCGGCAGTATAGTATCAAATGTCGGTAAAAAAAGGTGAACTAAATCAACACTTGGTTCATAACTTGGACTAATTGCCGCTAGATGTAGCGCCGTAAATAACATTGATAGACATTGACAAAACGTAACCAAAATTCATTCGCACCCATTTCTAACCGCATCAATTAAAAAAGACGACCAAAAGTAAAAAAGAAATGGTATGAAAGACGAATTCAGCAAATTCGGCCATATTAACTAAATAATGACTTCAATTAATACAGTACCACGTACGTACGTAAATATTTGTCAGTTTGACTTTTTGTTTGACATTCAGCACATGCTCTGTGACCAATCAAAGTGTTCGTCATTAGTTTACGGCAGGTTCATTCGATCGCTAAATAAATTTGATCGTTAAGCGTATTTATCCGGTCGGTAACGTTAACGACAGGTGAATAGACACATTTTTACCATTTATCATTTATCATCGGCCCTGGCCGATATATTCACTTATCGTGAAACTGTTCGTCATCTAAACGACAAGATAAATGGTAAAAAGGTGTCTATTCACCTGTCGTCAACGTTACCGACCGGATTAATACGCTTAACGAACGAATTTATTTAGCGATCGAATGAACCTGCCGGTAAACTGTTGACGAACACTTTGAACCAATCACAGAGCATGGCTGAATGTCAAACAACAAGTCAAACTGACAAATATTTATCTACGTACGTGGTACTGTCATAATTGAAGTCATTATTTAGTTAATATGGCCGAATTTGCTGAATTCGACTTTAATACTACTTTTTACTTTATCATACGCAGTATGTAAAGTATTGTAATCATGCCAAAAAATTTTTTTGAGATTTTAGCGGAAATATGTCTTTTTGAGTCCCCTGAACATTTTTGACCAAGGTTCAAAAAAATGTCTGTGTGTGTGTGTGTGTGTGTGTGTGTGTGTATGTGTGTGTGTACCCGTTTTTTGTGGCGACGATTCCGGAGAAACTACTAAAGGTATCGCGACAAAACTTCATATTTCGAAGTTTCATAACCAAACTTAGAGCGGAAGAGCTTTCTGTTGAAATGGGTCCAAAGGAACTGGTGGTTTACTCTTAGCATTTCTCGAAGATTTTGTAAATGAGCCGCTATTTGTGTAATGTCGTCAAAATAGTTAAATAATAAATTAAAGGAGAGGAAATTTTCTATAATTTATGTATATGACATTTTTTAGTAGAATTTATAGTTTAGCTGCATGAGCAAATTCTATTTCATCGAGATCGGTCGTACTGCTTTAAAACTAGTAGCCAGGATATGTCAGATTTTGTGATTCTAATGACAGTAGCTAGTGTCAAACGCTAATGTTTTGAAAATAGTACTGTCAATATAGGTTGCGTTCGGATATTGCACACCGTTACACTTTTTACACCCAATAACACGTAAGTATCATTTTGACGGTGTACCCGATGTCAACGGAGTACAATATCCGAACGCAGCTTTATTAGACATATGTGTCTAGTTCTACTAGTTTTATATTAATGCAGACATGGCCGATCTCGATCAAATAGAATCTCATGCAGCTAAAAAATTAATTTTATATATAGTATGATAAAGTCCTGTGCCTGACCACATCAGATTTTTTAATTTTGGTTTGGGTCTCTTTTAATTGATGCGGGACGAAATGGGTTCGAATGAATTTTAGTTACGTTTTGTCAATGTCATTTACGGCGCTGCATCTGGCTGCATCTAGTGGCAATTAGTCTAAGTTATGTTCCAAATGTTGATTTAGTACACCTTTTTTTACCGACATTTGATACTATACTGCCGAAAAACATTCGTTAGCGATGTTTACGCCTCGTTACCTGACGATAACTTACAGATCGATGAAAAGAATGATTTTTAACGCGAACGTTAGCGAAATCTGTTTGTTGGCTAACGACAACTTTGACGATAGGTGAATATATCGGCCCTTAGTGTTTTAAATATTGTTAAATGAGATTTATTATTAAGAAATGTTAACCATTTATGTTTTACCATTTTTAATGAAACACAGTATAAAATATCTCCTTAGTCTTCTTCAGTCTGCCTTCTCTACCTCATCTGTATTTTATGTTTTTTGCATCTGGAATTTTTAGTGTTCTCTTTTTCTTGTTGCAGATTTTTATTCTGTCCCTCTTTAGCTTTCTTTCTTAGTTCTCTAGAATGAGTTTCTTTTGTGCTTCCTTATCTTTTGTTAACAAATTGTCTCTCCAAGCATTAGTGTTACAGAAGAACAGTTTCTTTTTACTTTTTTTTGGTGTTTTAGGCCAGAATAATGATTTTTTAACGGAGATGGCATGAGTTCAACTGTTATCTCCAAAGGTGGTGTATTAATGTCAAAATCGCTACTGTCTGCTTGCTAGTGTTGCATGATTCTGTCTTCTTATTTCATCATCTCCTGCCTGTCGATATTTATGACTGAATTAGGACGGAATTGATGATCATAATTCCGACAGCCTCTAATAATTAGGGGTTATTGATGTCCGTAATTCCGACACTCGTGTCGGAATTTGGACAAAATATGTAAAATATGTTATTTTCTTGTGTAACGACAGCAATAGAGCCATATGTATTAGTTCTAACCATGTACACAATTCCGATACACATGTCTGATTTACGGATGTAAAAAGAAGTCGAATTGCAGTTACCTTATAAGGAAAAAATCAACTTTTAGCATAACACTCAATTATCAAGATCAGTCAAACTTCTAGGTTATATTCTGACCGTTCGAACATTGGTAGAATAAGAAACGATTGTGGGTTGATAAGTGTAATGTCAAATCAACAAACCGGATGTCCTAAAATAAAGTTCAATGTTGTAGTTTTCATATTTTATCCAACTAAACAGAAATATGTCGGAATTTAGGACAGTCTGAATTTGGGACGCTTAGCTTAATATATACGATTGAGAATGTATATATCTTTATAACAGTATTTCAAAACTTGTCCAAGCTCTTTACTTAATCTACAGTTTGATTCGAAAGTAGACCTTCCTTTTCTTTGCTCGTTGCTTTTCCGATGTAATAAGGTGTGAACTTTATGAATTTGGCAAGACGTCATGACCTGTTTTGAGCCCCCAAAAATCCTGAGTTAAGATTTTTGGTTGCACAGGGCCTTTGATATAAATCATAGTTAATTTGCACGCTTGCCACAAAGGAATGTCTTTGTTCCGATATGAAAAGCCTGACGTCTGCATTTCTGGACAAGCAACTGTCTGCAGGTTGGGTTAGATGACCTGACCGCAATTGTGCAATGCAATTAAACTATACTTCGTAACAACCCTCCTCGCAAACAATTGCTCGACCCAGAGCAATGAAAAGAAATTGTACAGCCACGGAGCGGGATAGGAAAGAACGCACCACTTATAATTTTATTTGCCTAACATAAGAAATAACAATACAAAACAATATCCATAAAAAGAAGTTCAACGTAGTCGTGCCAGTATCGTATGCGATTTGCCCCGTTCTCATCCGTCTCCGTCTAGTTCTTGGGTCCTCCTGCTAACCCTTTTCTTCTAGGATTGTGATGGTCATCTACGTGAGAGATACCATTACGGTCGGCTTTGACCGTTTACCCAGATTCGTGTTTCAGAATCATCTCCTGTTGCCTCTCTGAAGTCTCCTAATTCTTCTTCTCCTTCTACTTCTACTTGGACTAGTTGGGACCCCTTGTCCCGTGCGAGGTGGTTTGGTAGAATCCATAGGACCGTTCCTCTCTAGTCGATTTGTTTGTTTTTTCTCAGACTGGTCGAGACATCCCTTGTCCCGTGCGGGGTGGTTCGGTAGAATCCGTAGCGCCAAATCCCCTCCACTCTACATCGCCAGCTTCCTCTGGCGGTATCAGCAACCCTAAAACTCGCATATAACTCAATTATGCCGGTATGGTACCCCGTTTCGTCATGTGTCGACTGCTTCTTGTAGATGACCACCATCCGTGTATTTATCTCTTCGTGATCCCGGACCAGCCAACTGCATCCGTCGAAGTGAGAACGGGCAAATGCATATACTTCCTTACAGTGGCGGCATCAACCTTCAACAATTAAACTAAAAAAATAAACACAATAGGTACTAACTTCTAATTAACTAATTTCTACGACGAAGAGTTGGGCGGTATTTGACCCTAACGCTATCCTTCCATGCGGTTGTTAATAGCTGCCCTTGGAACGGTATATTTCCCTCTTTTGGGAGTGAGAAATTTTACAAAACCTCCCTGCAGATTGACCGCCAACCCAATTCGCCTTGTCTCCGAGTCGCTTCAGCCATGCTTCTTCTTCGTCGCGCTGGATTTTCTCAGATGTTTCCACCCTGACCAAAATGAGCCGTTCCCGATCTTCCTTGAGACCATTTTGCGCCTCCACCATGTTACGTAGCTCTTAATGGGGGCGGCTCTAGGTCAGGATGGAGATGTAAATATAAAAGTCGCAGTGTTGTTTACATTGTTCGTGTATTGCTGACCATGCAGAATTCCAATACTACAGCTGATATCTAAAATACAATAGTCGCGCTACACTACAAGTAGGTGCTGCAAACTACTGATCCCGGCTTTTCATATCGGAACAAAGACATTCCTTTGTGGCAAGCGTGCAAATTAACTATGATTTATATCAAAGGCCCTGTGCAACCAAAAATCTTAACTCAGGATTTTTGGGGGCTCAAAACAGGTCATGACGTCTTGCCAAATTCAATATAAAAGCCACGGCAAAGGATGGGAACGGGATCAGTAGTTTGCAGCACCTGCTTGTAGTGTAGCGCGACTATTGTATTTTAGATATCAGCTGTAGTATTGGAATTCTGCATGGTCAGCAATACACGAACAATGTAAACAACATTGCGACTTTTATATTTACATCTCCATCCTGACCTAGAGCCGCCCCCATTAAGAGCTACGTAACACTATCATCGTTATTCATTAAATTTCTTACACAAATTAGGTTTACATTCATCACATTTTAATAAAATGATCTTACTGACAATGGCGCAAATGCGGAATTGTTAAGAAAACAAAACAAAACAAAACAGCGTTTGACACTACGTACTGTCATTAGAATGAAAATATTTGTCAAATCCTGACTAACTAGTTTTATATTTATGTAGACACGACCGATCTCAATCAAATACAATTTGCGCATGCAGTCAAACTATTAAATCTAAAAAACTATCAAAATCGGTTCCTTGGTCAAAAATGTTCAGGGGACTCAAAAGGACATATTTCCGCTAAAATCTAATTTTTTTAGGCCGGATTACAATACTTCATACTTTATCATACGTAGTATGACAATGTAAAAAAAGATGTACAAAATAGACCTAAAATTCAAGCAGCACAAATTTTGTCAATTTTTAACTTTTTTAACCAAACCTTGGAATATAAGAATATACTAAGAGAATGTACTAAGAGAATATGCTAAGAGAATATACTCAGAGAATATACTCAGAGAATATACTAAGATAATATACTAAGAAATATACTAAGAGAATATACTAAGAAAATATACTACAGAGAAAATCCTGTCTCCGTAACGTGCTGAAAAAGGTATATTCGTTTAAAAAGTGGTCCCTATTTTTCTTTTCAGTGGTGTAGAATTGGAGTGGGACTTTATCGGCTAAAGTAGATTGGACGCGTACGAGTCGATTGGCCCAATCGATTATAGGTTAAAGAGGGTGTTAGTGTTTGTATTCCGCCCACAGTTCAACCCCCGATCTCCCCACCTTAGATTCCACGGCGTTCTACGCGCCTACATCACCCCCACTGTTTGCGCTTCCATTCGTTTTCGCTTCAGTAGTTGCGATTGTGCGGAGATGGGGAGAGATATTTTGCGGAGATAGAAGTGCTTCCGGCGCCGTCGCCAATTATACCGGATGGTTGAAAAACACCGTTAGCGAGATTTTCTCCGTTGTTTCGACGATTTTTTATATAGTATTGCTTTTTTTCTCTGGAATATGCTCGACTAAAAATATTTGAAATGTTTTTTAGACACGACAAAATCTCTGGAAGGGTTTAGCCGATTTTGACAACATTTTGTATTTATACATATATGGATTTCCATACCCATACACAGTCAGGGCACAAATTATAGAAACCACATATTCTTTGGAACGGTTGTACAGGCCGAATTGTAGGAAACCCTGATACATATTTTGCAAAACGTTGTTCTATAACTTTTGTAATCCTTGACAGATTATTTTACCAATTTAATTTTGAAAAACAAAATGTTGCATTATTTTGGCTACATCGCGTAAACCAAAATGAACTTTTGTACAATTTTGAGATACCCTGTGAAATAGCTAAGGCACTGTGACAAGTTCTGTAGCACTCTGTAGTAAAGCTATATCAATTCTCAACATTTTGTTTTTTGCTTCATTGGAATATCTGAATTTAGTGGAATAGTTACAATTTCAAGTAAACCTTGTAATTTGTAATGCTAAACCTTGCAACAAATGCTACTGAGAGTATTAGAATATTTGTCTAATACCAGCACCCAGCACTGATTTAATTTAAAGATAATTTTTATGCTAGCTCCACACTCAGCCCGAAGAAATCGGCGAAACGTTCGGCGAGGCTGGGTGAGACATAGCGGTCAAAGAAGGCTCTCCACATTCTCGGGGTTCGGCTCGTGCATTCAGTGTTCATCTGCGGGTGAGTGAGAATGGACGTCGCTGAAGTAGCCGCTGTTATTTATTTAATTGCTATTGATTTATTATTCTGATCATTTATATTAGATACCATACACTAATATATGACATAGTAATACGATTTTCCATAAATATACACAGTTAGTCAAAATTACAACTAAATAATTCTCCAACCGTAAATAAATAAAGAAAAACATTTTGTTTTGTTTTGAACAAGCTATCTAAATGTGGTAACATTTACTTTTTCAAATAGAATATTTCTAAATTTTTTAATTCTAAGGTTACTTTAAGAATTTTTTGTAGGAACCATTTTTTATAAAATGCATTATTTTTAGTTATCAGCAATTAATTAAAACTCTTGAACTTTGAAACTGACACATACCTATTACATTTATTTTAATTTTGCTGTTTGAACATTTAATTTAATTCTATTTAATTGTTCTGCTATTTTCTATCCGCTTAGTTAAAATAAAAGTTTTAGTTTTGATTAATTGCGTATAACTCAAAAATGATGCATTGCATAAAAATTATCCCCACAAAAAATTCTTGGAATTAATATGAGAATTAAAAAATGTAAAAATATGTGTTCTATTAGAAAAGGGAAAGGTTGTCAGATTCCATAATAAAATACGCAACTGTATATTAAAACTGTATTTAGACGATAGCTTATTTAAAATCAAACAACTTTTGTTTGTTTTTTTTGAAAATGTTTACTATTGAATAATTATTTAGGTGCTTCGTTTATTTTGGTCAACCCTGTATACTGGTATGTAATAACGATATTATCAATCAATTACTTAGTAATTGCCCTATGTAGATCGCAGACGTAATTTGCGATCGTCGAGGAAGATAAAACAAGAATGACTGTTGAATGTCTGTTGACAGTGAATACATATTTCTTTTCGCCAATGCACGAGAAGCACCTGTGCGACATTCCCCATTAATGAGGGTAAACAATAATACCTACTTACCAGGTAGTTCTCAGCCGGCCCAAGTGATCAAAGAACTGTACCAAAACGATACAATAGATTCAGACAGCATAGAAAAATAAGACTGGAATAACTTTGAACTGATAAGATTTATTTAAAAGAGATAAATAATATATTCTTTAGTTGGAATTAATTAATTATTGGTTTAATATTGCTATTAATTTTAATTTTCATTAGTAATCTTATAATACGGATAGTTAATTTATTGTTATGCATTTGAATTTCTTCAATAATACACAAATAAATATCATTATATATTTTCCATTTTAACTTTGCGTATGTGTTTTTTTCATGACAATTTATAGTAATGGGGACGTCACAAATAGAGAAAAAATCATCGGATATTAAATTTAATATCAATGTAAACTATTTGTATTTTGCATTTAAATTTATTGTGTTCAATATTTTTTAATCTTTTTTTTCAATGCTAAATAATTATTCCATTCGTTACCCGCTTTTCGGACTGCATTGGTGCCCGACCGGCTGCTTCGATGTCATAAAAATTTCGTCAATAACACCTTCGGCTACACACAAAAATCCTTTGAGCCGCGTCTAAAACCCTATATTGAATGCGAGCCCGTACAGAAAAAACGGACCAAAGCGTAGAGACTTCTGGCAATTCGAATGTTAGCGGATTTGGGTGAATGTGGCATCCACACTCTCCCGATTCGCGGTCTCCCGCTATGTCTCGCAAGAGACATAGCGAGAGTCTGGAAGACGTATTAGAAATGATCAGATAAACCGATCAGTAGAAAATTAAATTTCAATAAGTGAAACTTTTTCCCAGTACCTACAGACCGTGCAAAATTTTACAGAAACTGCTTATCTTCTACAGAAATTCAGATACTGCGATGAATTAAAAAAAGCAAAATGTTGAGAATTTTAGCTATTGTTCGATATTTACGGGTAATTTTAAGGAATATCATATTTTGTGATAAAAAACAATAAGCACGTAGTCAAAACTTCAAAACGTCAAAACGTCTCAGAATCATGTTCTACAGTAGATAAAATAGTTTTATAGAAATGCCTACATTTCTTTCTGGGTCTTTTTTTCCTAAACTAGTATCAGTTTCAGTTCAGCTGACATATCTTTGAATTGCCAGGTTCTGACTACATGTCATTGTTTTATTTATTATAAATGCTCTATAATGTTTCCAACACTCAGGGCGCGGAAGGAAACACTGAAAGGTGACCCACAGTCTTAGGTGGGTCATAGTGTACGTACATATGGATACAAAATCTGATGTGGCCAGGCACATGACTTTATCATACTATATATAAAATTAATAGTTTAGCTACATGAGATATTATTTGATCGAGATCGGCTATGTCTGCATTAAAATAAAACTAGTAGAACTAGACAGATATGTCGATTAAAGCTGCGTTCGAATATTGTACTCCGTTGACACCGGGTACACCGTCCAAATGACACGTGTTGTTGGGTGTAGAAAATGTGAAGGTGTGTTCCGATTGGTGGTAATGGCGGTGGTAGCAGACCAAATTATAGTGTTTCTAACATGTCGTGATGGTGACACATATTAGTGTGCATGTACGATCCGCGCCAAAAAAAAGTCGTGCAGCTGGTGCATGTTTCAGCCCTATGACTAATGTCAGAATGACAGCGTATAGGTTATAAAAGAACCATTTACAAAGCTACAAGGTGTACGACTTTTTTTTGGCGTGCATAGTACATAAACTTGATACTATAATGGCGTCTACTACCACTGCCATTAGCACTAATGAAAACGCACCTTAACGATGTACAATATTCGAACGCAGCTTGTATTGACAGTAGTATTGTCAAAGCATTAGCGTTTTACACTATCTATACCGTCATTAAAATCACATGTGACATATAATCTGACATATCCTGGCTACTAGTTTTAATGCAGTACGACCGATCTCGATGAAATAGATATTGCTCATGCAGCTAAACTATTGCTGTACCAAAAAACGTCATGGTCATAAATTATTCAGAATTTCCTCTAGTTTAATTTATTATTTAACTATATCGACGAAATTCCAGAAATGCCGGCTTATTTACAAAATCTTGCAAAAATGCTAAGACAAACATCCAGTTCCTTTGGACCCCTTTTAACAGAAAGCTTTTCAGCTCTAAGTTTGGCCATGTAACTTCCAAATATGAAGTTTCGTCCCGATACCTTATCATACTGCGTATGATAAAGTAAAAATTTGGCATCACTTGTCTGGTATTTGTTTCTAAACAAGGTGAATTGTTAAATTGATAAATATACGTAAAATTAATTGATAAATTAGACAGGTGGGCCAATTCATATGAAATGGTCCAGAAAAAATAGGTATGTGACGAATGTTCTGGGAGTGCAAAAACAATTTTATTATTTTTTATTTGACGCTATTCAGAAACTGCGGCAATTTTTTTGTTATAGAGTGTTGAAATAAAAACCATTCTATACCATATTCCTAGCTATCGGTGTATGTAAACAATGTAAACATAAACAAGATTGAAATACTTGAAGAGAAATACTTATAAAAAGAGAAGAAAATTCTGGTAGATATTTAATAATATACATGCAAAATATATTTTAAAATCATACAACCCAACAACTTGTATTACGGATCGTATTACCTTTGCCCTTTTTTGTGTTGGCTGGGAACTTTTAAATAAATGTGTTTCAATACAATGTTATTTTTCTTTCATTTTTATGGGGCTGTTAAGCCTAGTTTAGATCAGAACAACAGACAAAATACAACAAGCCTCTTGTCATGTTTTTGAAGCGAATACGAGACTTCTCGAATGGTTAGGTGAGACGGAGTGGGGATATTGGCGGTTGCCCTGGTGTTTGGAACGTATGTGCATGGCGCGTGCGGTATTGTTCTTAGCGACGAGCAAACTTGCTCATAGATACGTCCCAAACAGATGGCAACCGCTGATATCCCCAATCCGTCTCACCTAACCATTCGAGAAGTCTCGTATTCGCTTCAAAAAGCTGACTAGAGTCCCAGGTCCATCATTTTCCCTACTGTCGACGTGTAAATGGGAGACTTTATACCAAACATGTGTACAATACATGTTCTTGTGCGATACACAAGAATGTTTTTATTTATTCTTAAACATTATAAAAAGATGTATTTAATTATGAAAGTTTCAGATTTTTACGTCTCTCCCCACCTGGGATAGTAGGCCTTAAATATCGTGGTAATTATGATAAGGTTCAAATTTGAATAAGTAGTTATAAAAAAGGGGAAGCAGTAAGGGTATGGTTACACGGGCGGGTAAACCGTCGCGGTTTGTCCGCACCGGGTTGCCCGTTGGGAATGGGAAAATCGTATTCTTTCTGGCTAGCTAGCACGCTGAATACTCGTCGTACAACTCGCACTTGTTTTTATCATCGACCGAAATGCTCGACGATCGACCCTTTTTTGCTAGAACCGCTTGAACGCAAATAGTTGCGATCTACATGCGGTGCAATATTAAACGCTAGAATGATTAATAATTTATTATGGGTACACTGGCATTCAAATGTGGGATATTGATACATAATTAAATACTTATTATTTTTCTCTCGATTTGCGTCGGGGTTATGGCAGCGCCCTAATATTCGACCCAAGAATCTGTGGTTATGCCCATCGAATTACATGGCTAATTATTCGTATTTACAATAATATTTGTCAATTCATATATTTCTTTAAAGAACGAATTGTATGTATTGTGAAGATTGTACATACTACTTGTACATACATATTCAATCCAATGTTATGTTATGCTATGCAGTATTTCTAATGATGTCCGATCAATTTAATGTGAAATGAAAGGTGAATTAAAATCAGTAGGTGACATTGGTCTTGCTTTCGTCAAAAACGACAGTAGAGTTTTTATTGCATCATATACTGGTGTTTTTTAACAGGGCAAATGTTAAAAAAAAGATTTTTTCTTGTTTTTTTTTTCTAAACAAACTGTAGACGTTTGGAACAAAAACATTGCAAAGGCACGAGAAATCTAATTTTGTACTTGAGTTATCTTTAAATCTCGGGGAGAATCAATTACCAACTTTTGGTTTTTAATTTTTCAGTATCAATTAGACAAAATAAATGTTAAACGTTAGACAAAATAAATGTTACTATTTCTTGATTGTTTGCGCGAAGATTTAATCGGAGCTAGAAGCAACATTAATTGTTGTATGTCACAACGTCAACCTGAAGTTATTCCCAATGTTGTTTGATATTTTTCATTTTAGGATGTAATCTTTACTTGAAAAACGAACAGCCAAGACCTGACCGACCGACGAATAAATGATAAAAAATTATAATTTAGTTCCAAAACATTTTGCAAAAGTAACGATATAAAAATTTGCACACAAACTTCTTTCTGCCCAACCAGTATGGTATATTGCGTGAAACGGAAACGTAATAAGAGAAATTCTTCAAATGTCAAAATCAACCATGGCACCCATGAGACAACTAAAAGATGGCCAAAGTTTCTCCACAATCTGTGAAGATAATTCCATTACACATTTAGATTTGACGTTTTGTGCAATCTTATCCTTCCAAACGCCCTACTGCAGTGCTTTTTTGAGTGAAACAATAAAGGACGATATTTCACAATATCACCGACGATGCTATAAAATCTTTACTGTTCTTTTTGACCAAAACCAAACAAATGGCAATTTATACTACCAATTTTGAAACACCTTTCAGTTCGCATTAAATTGTTAGCGGAAATCAGTATGCTTTCAAATTCTAAGGACTCTAGGTATTCACTCATAGGCATAATGTATAACGAGATTAGGTTTATACACTGCCTAGGCATTTTATGTAATGCCAAAGGATCACTAGGCAAAGTAAATTGATTTCAGAATTGATTCCATCTGGTGGTAAATTCATGTAACAAGAACATAAACCTAGTATAACTTGAAATTGTGAATTGTTTCGATCTATAAAAAGTCAATAAAAGTACTGTATGTCAGGTATGGCAAACATTTTGTGGATTAAAATCAATTGTAAAATACCATTATTTAAACATGGCATCGACGATTTGTAGGAAGTTATCCGAAAACAAAATTTTACATTACTATTCCCTACATATAGGGCTGGATATCAACAATGGCTGTAGTATAATGAAGAAGAGCTTTTGTGCAAAATTATAAGGAAACAAGGACCATTCGTAAATTCTGTGGTGGATCTGTCTATTCCGCGGCAAGCTTACGTACGTCAAATAATATACAATTTTTAATCAAAATTTTGGTGAACAAAAATGTATACTAGTTTAATATGTTTTCAGTAGTACTTAATATTTCGTTTAAGATTATTAAAAACAAGAATGAAGCAGCCCTTAATGTTATGACACACGTTTTGAAATACGTGCATTTAGGTACTAAAACAACATTTATTTTATTATTTATTAATATTATGACTTTATGTTATGTACTTTATATACATTGTTTATCAAAAGCTAACTCTTGAAGTTCTGGTTATTTCCTTTGAAACATCGTGTAAGTGATTCTATACTCATCTTCTTATACTGTCTACCGATAGGTAGAGATGATGCTAGATGATGCTAGAGATACTAGATATAGTATTCAACCGTGTACACAATGCCTAGGGGCTAGGCATTCCATAATACTTGGCAAAGTACATACATACGATGATTGTTATTTTATACTTTGTCGAAATTCACAAGGCATCACATATACGCTTTGCCGCAGTATTTTCCGCTGTGTTTAATTAAATGCAACATCCAGTATACAAAAATATTCGTTTCTATTAAGATGACAGAAATATCAACCCCTGCGACTTTAATGAATAATGACTGACCAGAACAATATAATAAATTATGGGAAAACTACATCAAACTATCAATTCAGTGACGATAGATCGAGACGGAGACATAACATTCACGAATTTAATACGCGAGTGAACTCGGGTCGGGTGAAAACCAGGTAAAAACAACTTTTTCTACGCGGACGGAACGGTGCGTGTTGGCCGTTAAGTGGGGTTACACGAACGTTCTTTCAGCGGTTAAACGCCTATGTATTTCTTCCATTTATAAAAAAATCTACGGGTCGCCCGCAACGTTTCACCCGTCCGTGTAACCATAGCCTAAGGGAGCCAATATTTTTCTTGCAACCTATTTGCCTTCATGTCGGATTTTTTTTAAATTAGAAGTTAAGTGTAAACGTTATGTATTATATACTTTGATAATAAGTGGCTTATCCATTAGTTCTTGCCCCGCCCCCCTATTCCGTTGCGTGCATTTTTTCCATGTGCTGATCCAAAGAGTACGCATTCTGCATCTAAATTATAATTATTTTAAGCTAAATAAAGTTAATAACATTATAGTAACATATAATTAGTACATACTTACTACATTAGTACATACATAATAATGTTCAAGGACACGTTATTCCAAATACAGTGAAACACACAAGAATTTTTGTATATATTTTTAAACATTACAATAAGATGAATTAATTGTGACAGTTTCACATTTTTTGTAAGTCTGGTCCAACCAGCGATATTAGACATTAAATATCGTGAAAATGAAAGAAAAATCAATAACTTTTTATCAAATAGGTGAAGAAGTTAGAGTGCTAGTTTTGTTTATTAAAAGCCCTTTTTAATCAACAAATTAAGTACCCATTGATATCGGAAAATGATCTTAAAAACGAGACCTACAGACTAGGGTAAGTAAACTTTGAGATTTATTTTTAAATAGAAAATAAGTGTAAACAATGATTTAGCAGATAGCTTGAAGCGTGCTAAATTGCATAGTTTCTATTTCAACTCCGTTACTTAAGTATTATTTCTCACTTCCGTAGAAATATGCATTTTTTGGTCTTCGACTTCTGCCGAAGGTAGGGACCACACGAAATTTGGCTTTGACACATAAATTCACCTTTCATCGCACACTAATTATCCTACGGTGTTTGGAATGTTTACATGTCAAGTTCTACCCGACCACCGCTTAATTGATGTAACAAAACTTATAAAGAGAAGAGTTTTATCAATGTATTTTGACTACAATGGACCATCCGAGGATCAATAATTATTCCATATTTAGTTTTTATAAAATAGCTACCGTATAATTCGATATAATTCCTTTTATGTTTAAAGATAGAATCTAGTGATGTTTACTCACAGAAAATGCCAGCAACACCGTAAGAAGTTAATGCTTATCTGTGTGGATCTTAATTTATCTCACGACCACTTGCAATCGTCTGCAGAACGAATGAAAACTGCCGTAATTATTGTTACAGTGCAAAATTAAATAATTTAGCCTTCCTGATGACAACAACCTATATTATGTACCTCCACAATATGCCTTCTCATTTATTCCGACACTATAAGTACCTACATCATCTGAAAATGATTAATAAACATTTCTTCGTGTTTAATAAACTTTAAAATACAAAACTGTAAAAGAAAGTTAAAATAGTAACACCGTATGTACACTGATAACAACATAAACACAATGCAAATATTCACGTTCACATTGGCTTTGAGATAATTTAAAATTTCTCGAACGAGCAAGAAGCTAAGTTGCCTGGGGGTTTTTATTGACAACTGGCTGACGCTACATGTTTGGTGAGTCTGTTTGCTTGTAAATTGACATCAAAGCAAAAGACTCTGCGAAACTCCTCGCTATACAGTGGCAATATTGCCCCTTGAGGCTGAGTTCCGTAGCCATCGAATTATTACGCGGAATACAGCAATTGCTCTGCCGCAGGGTCTTGAGACAAAAGTCCCTTTGACATATTCTTGTCGAGTCACGTTTCAAACTGTTTCAATGAGAAGTCTGGACCTAACTGTTATGTTTTCTCGATGTACATAATATAAAATACGGGGAATATTTCAGTTTAAGGTAAGGTACGGTGAAAAAAAGTTCGTATTCAATGTAGTAGATGAGTTTAAAAAATAAATAAAAACGAAAATTAGAGTAGAAACTGTTAACATTTGGATAATGCATATGGGGTTGAAATATATTGCAAAATACCTCTACTATCACCTGCTTGAAGGAATACGTATACCAATAACCCTTTAGGTATACCAAATTTGTGGTCGCCCAATCCATATTAACCCGTCTCACGGGGCTCAAAATCGACGATAAGAATTTTAATAATATTAAAAAAGAAAATAAAAAAACTCGTTTAGTTTTTACAGTTATTTAACAAAAACACAACAAACTAATCCAACTTCATAGTTCATACAAACGTATGAATGTTGTGTCATTGCTGACTTCTACTCGTTCAAGTGTACACGTAGACTTTGGTCTCTATATATGTTTTTAATATATTGTGTCTGTCTATGACGCCTTGCAAAGAATATAACTTGTAAATCTCCCCACGACAATTTAGGATTGATAATGGCGTAACTGCCGAAACATGTTTCCTATATAAATCAAATAAAAGAATTATTTTGCAAATTAAAACAGGGTTCCATCGTCTACTTCACCACTAGTTACAGAAATTATGTTGCATTTCCGCAAAACGTGCTTAGACGCTTTTTATACGTCTTCCAGGCTCTCGCGAGACATAGCGAGACCGCGAATCGTGAGAGTGTGGATGCCACATTCACCCAAATCCGCTAGTATTCGAATTGCCGGAAGTCTCTACGGCTGCAGATAGTCGGATAAAAGTCACGGGTTCGGCGAGCGGCTCGCTTCTTTTGTACGCTCTCGCATCGAAGGTGGATTTTTGATGCGACTCAAAGCATTTCTTGTGTGTACCCGAAGGTATTATTTACGACAGTGCCAGTGGTCTGATTTATGACATCAAACACGTGCGGTGAAGGGGCTGTTCGAGCATCAATGCAACCCGAAAAGTAGGTAACGAATGGAATTAGTACTGAAATAAAAAGATTAAAAAATAATGAACACAATAAATTTATATGCAAAATACAAATAGTTTACTTTGATATAAAATTTAATATCCGATAGTATTTATTTCTCTATTTGTGACGTCCCCATTACTATAATTTGTCAGGAAAAGAATCACATACGAAAAGTTAAAATGGAAAATATACCAGATAATAATATTTATTTCTGTATTATTGAAGAAATGCAAATGCATATCAATAAATTAACCATCCGTATTATAAGATTACTAATGAAAATTAAAATTAATAGCAATATTAAATCAATAATTAATTAAAACTAAAGAATATATTATTTATCTCTTTCAAATAAATCTTATCAGTTCCAAGTTATTCCAGTCTTATTTTTCTGTGATGTCTGAATCTTTGTATCGTTTTGATACAGTTCTTTGATTACTTGGCCCGGCTGAGAACTACCTGGTAACTAGGTATAATTTTACCCTCATTAATGGGGAATGTCACACAGGTGCTTCTCGTACATTGGCAAAAGAAATATTTATTCAGTGTCGAGAAACATTGAACAGTCATTTTGTGCGAGCTACATAGGGCAATTACTAAGCTATTGATTGATAATATCGTTGTTACATACCAGTATACAGGGTTGGTCAAAGTATCCGGAGCACCTAAATAATTGTCCAACCATAAACATTTTCAAAAAATCTGATGTGGCCAGGCACATGACTTTATCATACTATATATAAAATTAATAGTTTAGCTGCATGAGATTCTATTTGATCGAGATCGGCTATGTCTGCATTAAAATAAAACTAGTAGAACTAGACAGATATCTCGATTAAAGCTGCGTTCGGATATTGTACTCCGTTGACACCGGGTACACCGTCCAAATGACACTTACGTGTTAGTGGGTGTAAAAACTGTAACGGTGTTCAATATCCGAACGCAGCCTATATAGACAGTAGTATTTTCAAAACATTATATAGACAGTAGTATTTTCAAAACATTTGCGTTTGACACTAGCTACTGTCATTAGAATCAAAAAATCTGACATATCCTGGCTACTAGTTTTAAAGCAGTACGACCGATCTCGATGAAATAGAATTTGCTCATGCAGCTAAACTATAAATTCTACCAAAAAGTGTCATGTACATAAATTATAGAAAATTTCCTCTCCTTTAATTTATTATTTAACTATTTTGACGACATTACACTAATAGCGGCTCATTTACAAAATCTTCGAAAAATGCTAAGAGTAAACCACCAGTTCCTTTGGACCCTTTTCAACAGAAAGCTTTTCAGCTCTAAGTTTGGTTATGAAACTTCTAAATATGAAGTTTTGTCCCGATACCTTTAGTAGTTTCTCCGGAATCGTCTCCACAAAAACGGGTACACACACACACACACACACACACACACACACACACACACACACACACACACACACACACACACACACACACACACACACACACACACACACACACACACACACACACACACACAGACAATTTTTTGTACCTTGGTCAAAAATGTTCAGGGGACCCAAAAGACATATTTCCGCTAAAATCTCAAAAAATTTTTTTGGCATGATTACAATACCTTACATACTGCGTATGATAAAGTAAAAAATCTGATGTGGCCAGGCACATGACTTTATCATACTATATATAAAATTAATAGTTTAGCTGCATGAGATTCTATTTGATCGAGATCGGCTATGTCTGCATTAAAATAAAACTAGTAGAACTAGACAAATATCTCGATTAAAGCTGCGTTCGGATATTGTACTCCGTTGACAGCGGGTACACCGTCCAAATGACACTTACGTGTTATTGGGTGTAAAAAGTGTAACGGTGTTCAATATCCGAACGCAGCCTATATTGACAGTAGTATTTTCAAAACATTTGCGTTTGACACTGGCTACTGTCATTAGAATCAAAAAATCTGACATATCCTGGCTACTAGTTTTAAAGCAATGCGACCGATCTCGATGGAATAGAATTTGCTCATGCAGCTAAACTGTAAATTCTACCAAAAAATGTCATATATATAAATTATAGAAAATTTTCTCTCCTTTAATTTATTATTTAACTATTTTGACGACATTACACAAATAACGGCTCATTTGCAAAATCTTCGAAAATGCTATGAGTAAACCACCAGTTCCTTTGGACCTTTTTCAACAGAAAGCTTTTCAGCTCTAAGTTTGGTTATGAAACTTCTAAATATGAAGTTTCGTCCCGATACCTTTAGTAGTTTCTCCGGAATCGTCGCCACAAAAGCGGGTACACACACACACACACATACACACACACACAGACATTTTTTTGTACCTTTGTCAAAAATGTTCAGGGGACCCATTTACATACTGCGTATGATAAAGTAAAAAATCAAACAAAGTTGTTTGATTTTAAACAAGCTATCGTCTAAATATATTTTTAATATACAGAGTGCTTATTTTGTTATGGAAACTGACAACCTTTCCGTTTTCTAATAAAACACATCTACATATTTACAATTTATAATTCCATGAACTTTTTGTAAGACTCACTTTTTCTACAATGCATCATTTTTTAGTTATAAGCAATTAATCAAAACTCATAACCTTTTATTTTAACTAAACGGATAAAAAATAACAGAACAATTAAATAGAAAAATAAAATTTAATGTTCAAACAGGAAATCAAAATAAATGTGTGTATGTATGTGTATTCAGTTTCAAAGTTCAGGAGTTTTAATTAATTGCTGATAACTAAAAATGATGCATTTTATAAAAAATGGTTCCGTCAAAAATTCTTAGAAATAATCTTTGGACTAAATAATGTAAAAATATACAGTATTGTTCTATTTGAAAAAGGAAATGTTACCAAATTTCGATAGCTAGTTTAAAACAAAAACAAATGTTTTTTCTTTATTTTCTTTACGGTTGGAGAATTATTTAGTTGTATTTTTAACTAACTCTGTATGGATATGCACTATAATATTTGATTTATACCGCAATACATTATACAAAATAATAATTATGCAAATATTTAATTTTGTTTTATGGAAAATCATATTACTATGTCTTATATTAGTATATGGTATCTAATATAAATGATCAGAATAAGAAATCAATAGCATTTAAGAAATTTTTCAAATATTTAATATATTTTATATTAAATTTTTATTTCAATTAATTATTTATTAATTAATAATAACCACAATTTCAATGAAAGTATCCATACACACTATACGCTGAGGCAGCGGCTACTTCAGCGACGTCCATTCTAACCCACCCGCAGATGAACACTGAATACACGAGCCGAACCCCGAGAATGTGGAGGGCCGTCTTTCACCGCCAAGTCTCGCCCAGTCTCGCCGAACGTTTCGCCGATTGATTCGGGCTGAGTGTGGAGCTAGCCTTATACCTATAACTGGAACATGCCAACTCGTACGTAAACTATGTCCAGAGTTCTTTTGTAGATAAATAGAAGATCTAGAAATTTCCTTATAACTTATAACGCTAATTTCCGTTTATTCAATAGAAATCAAGATGTTAAAAAACCCAATTTGGTCATCTTTGGCCTTAAATAACACACGACGCAGACACGATATCGATGGGAACTTTTTGCACGTTATTTGTAATGGCAAACTAAAGGCGTATACAGAAACATAGTACTTTGGAATTTGTCTGAAGTGAAATCGTAACTAGACTCGGCTGTAGATAAATTATACTCTGTCTAGGATTTACTGGTAAGAAGACTTTTTGATAAGGCTGATTTAGGCACTATCTTGCCACTCTGGCGGAGCGCGTGCTTGTGCTATGAGGTGAAGGCTTCGTATTTTATTTTAGGACGTCAAAATGTCTCATTTTTTCTTATCTGCTTCTTTTTCTTTCATTCTATATGTTTTTTGGGGTGCTGAATCCGAATTTAAACTTTCCTACTTCCCATGGATATGGCTTCACAACGATAATCGCAGGAACCTAAAAATTTTCGACTTTTCTTCAGTTTTTTGTGAAAAAGTCATAAAACTACGCACTTTTGGACGAAGACCACTATATACAAAAATAAAGTACACTAAATTTTTTATAAAAAGCACCCTCAAGTGTATTTTTTGGTTGAATGGTTTGGCCGCTAAAGCGCACTGAAAGAAGGCCAAATATTCCTACCCTATGTAACGTACGTGTAATTACAAAACAGCTTAGATTCTGATAAAACTACATTAAATTCCCTACAAATTGGATAATTTAATCAGTTATTTTGGCCAAACTGTGTAGCCGCTAGAACGCGATGAAATTTTATGTCACATTACGTGAAACCGCTCAAAGTCAAGAGCCCTTCACCAAAAATTCAGTAGATACTTACATTATTACTATTTATTTATTAAAAACTGTATATTTCCTCTTTTTAATTGATACAAATGTATTATGTATTTTATTCTGAAAAAAACATAAACTTAAACATTAGGGTACTTGACTTAGGGGCTTCGCTTACCTTACTATGACAAAAAATATCAACCAGTTCTCGCGGCTACACGGTTTGGCCAAAATAAATGATTAAGATGTGCAAGCTGTAGGGAAATCGATGTAGTTTTAGCACAATCCTAGCCTTTTTAACTAACTCGAAAACTGGGTTTTACACAAAGTAGAAAAAATTTGGGCTTTTTTTCAGCACACTCCAGCGGCCAACATTTCAACCAAAATTGCATGTCAGTGGTACTCTTATAGGAAATTTAATGTACTTTATTTTTGTATAGGATGGTCTACCTCGAAAAGTGCAGTTTTACAACTTTTTCGAAAAAAACTGATAAAAGGTCGAAATTTTTAGTTTCTTGCGATTTTCGTTATGAAGCCACATCCGTGGGAAGTAGCAAAGTTGAAATTCGGATTCAACACACCAAAAAAGATATAGAATGAGAGAAAAGAAACTTCTGTATTTTTTTCCTGGAACAGACACTCTCGGAAACGATTTGACTGGACTAAACTTAGATGACATTAACTAACGTATAACATTGTATGTATAATAATTTTTTCGGGTAAGGACGGTAAGGTGCATATAAAGTATTTCGTTGAATGTGTAGGTAGGCACATTGAAAACGAATAAGAAGAACATAGCACAAAACTAGACTATCTAAAAGTATACCATCAATATTCATGGTGTCCTCTCATTCATAAAGAAATGAGACAGATTCTGTTGAATATGCAGGAATAGATTTCTACTACTGATTTCATACACTTCACTACGCAAAGTTGAAAAGCAGCGTTCATATAAGCATATCGATTTACCCATCTTTACAGCAGCGTATGGCTGTAATATTCGGGATTACCATTGAAGCTTTAGAACCTGTTTTAGTTTATAGACCTATATCAGTATATCCAGTATGTTGATGAAAAGACCTTCACATAAAGTAACGGCTTTATTCAAATGTTTGAATAACAACAATGTAAATATTGTTATACGGGTAACGAGAACTTGAAACATGAGACAATCGTCATGCATCATTTCACATCTATTTTAACTCTATGCAAGCCCACTCAATTGTGCAGTATCTGGTCTGATTGACCTCGCAGTTGATATATCAAACACTTTAGGGGGTTATATATTTGTATTATTGAAGTCCGTCCATAATCATTACGCTTTTTTGATACGTACTGTACTTGTACTAACCTTTACTAAAATTGTTATGTATTTGCGCTGTGCATACACCGTGGAGGGGACTTCAAAATCGATCTAAGCGCCCGTAGCGGAGAAATACCTAACTAAAATGCCTACACTATGTGCAGTAGTTCACGGCGCATTATGTTGTGATCCAATCCGTCATAACTAATAACATATCGTTGGTATAAATAATCATAATGGGAAACAATAAGTGTTGCGTTATCAACTGTATAAATACAGGAAGAAATATTAACAAATGCAATATTGTAATAAATAATATAAATTTGAACGGACCACTTATACAGTACAGATAACTGTAACATTTATTAGCAATCTGCACCATTTACGCCTCGTGGACCTACTACCACCTACACCTGTAGAGGCGCTTGCATCGCGCACCCGGCCAATAAAAGTATATCATTTTAGTTTCATATTATACAGGGAAGGATTACAGAAGCAGCTATTAATGGATTTTGAGATTGGGGCTTTATTTCCGGCCAATCTCATGAAGTATGTATGACCATTTCTGCGGTACATAATCCCCTTGTAACTAATTGGAACCGTACGAGTTTTGTAATCGCCGGCTCTCCAGTTCTGTCTCATACATATAAAAACTATTAATTGCAACTACACTTTTACAATTATTACATTGATTATATACGACAGAACACGAGTTTTTGGTTTTGTTGTCAGCTCTGTCATTTGAAATAGTATCTAAGCTGTTGCACTTTCTCATTGCGACTAATTACTCTTAAACCAGTGTTTTAAACCAGCGTTTCTCAACCTTTTAACTCTTGCTAAACCCTTGAAATTGGGGAAATTGGGTTAGGTATACATTATACTAATTATACAGATAAAATAATTTTTTTACAGAAAACAACATGTGTTGTACTACAACGGTCTATAATGGAATCGTTTCTAACAGCAAGTTCAACAGTGATACCGTAGGGGTATATTTATTTAGTTATTAGAACAGTTAATGGGTATTTTAAGACACCAGATTTGCCGCTAATTTACCACCAACCCAACCCATCCCAACCAGACCCAAACTAATCCAAGGTAACCCAACCTTTGGTAATAGTGGAAGCTGAATCGTACATAATTTCAGACAGAGCAGGAGAAGCCATAGTGACAAGGCTGCTCTAGGCAGCAGATCGAATTATAAATACATATTTTAAAAAGTGAAGCAGTGAGCGCGTACGATAACTGACAATCGTTTTAAAGTTATCAAGAGCAGATATGTGTGTGTTAAAATAACCTCGTTTCGTTTATATCAAACTTGCTTCGTTAACTTCTGGAACTTCCGGGAGTTTTTTAATGAGAACTTGATAGATTCAAACAAAAATGTAGTTGGTTGTGATGGCACGGTGACCAATACTGGTAAAATATGGTCTAATACAGCTTTTACCAGTGCTTTTTTATTTGTACCATAAGTCCATAAATGAAAAAACCCGATAACCGTTTATTTGCTTACTACACTCAAATGAACTGATTAATCTCTTCTCGAATTTGGATATATCAACAACTGCCCCGCGAGCTTTTGCTGGTCCTATAGGATAAGGTTTACAGCAATGACAAGTTTATCCAGTTGTTCAGTTTAAGAGAATTGAATATGATCTGTTCTTTGTAAGCCTCAACGGTCCAAGTACAGATCAGCAACATATCTCAGATATATGCACAGCAATCCAAACGCAATCCAGGGAAAATGGTACACCCAAGGTGGCTAACAACAGGAAATATAATTCTGCGGTTACTTATATAGCTTCTCATTACCGCCATCTTGTATTAACTATTTCAAAGTTTTACTTCTCATTAACCTTCAAATCTAGTAACTTTAATAACTTTTATTTTAAGAGTGTACACGCGGATGTGGTTCTATATAAAAACAAAACCCTCTCGATATTCATCAGAAGAGTTAAAGTATAATCGATCGAGTAATACAGCGGAATGAACACTAAAGTCATGCCAAAAATGTTTTGAAAAAGAAAAATATTGATACGAGTAAAAATGCTTGCGATTGCAACTGCTTTTCTAAGTCAACTCAAGACGTACCACAAATCAGATCTCTAGCTGTATGTGGTCATCTAATACAGCCGATCGGTTACGAATCTCTAATGTCACTAATTCATCAACTGTATTATAGTTCATACAATTAATTTTAGTTTACTTCTGCTTAAATGATTTTTAATTTTTACTTTATCATACGCAGTATGATGAAAAGGGTCCAAAGGAACTGGAGGTTTAGGGCCGATATATTCACCTATCGTCAAAGTTGTCGTTAGCCAACGAACAGATTACGCTAACGTTCGCGTTAAAAATGATTCTGTCTTTTCACCGATCTGTAAGTTATCGTCAGGCAACGAGGACGTAAACATCGCTAACGAATGTTTTTTGGCAGTATAGTATCAAATGTCGGTAAAAAAGGTGTACTAAATCAACACTTGGATCATAACTTGGACTAATTGCCGCTAGATGTAGCGCCGTAAATGACATTGATAGACATTGACAAAACGTAACCAAAATTCATTCGCACCCATTTCTAACCGCATCAATTAAAAAAGACGACCAAAAGTTAAAAAAAATGGTACGAAAGACGAATTCAGCAAATTTGGCCATATTAACTAAATAATGACTTCAATTAATACAGTACCACGTACGTACGTAAATATTTGTCAGTTTGACTTTTTGTTTGACATTCAGCACATGCTCTGTGACCAATCAAAGTGTTCGTCATTAGTTTACCGGCAGGTTCATTCGATCGCTAAATAAATTTGATCGTATTTAGCGATCGTATTTATCGTATTTATCCGATCGGTAACGTTAACGACAGGTGAATAGACACATTTTTACCATTTATCTTGTCGTTTAGATGACGAACAGTTTCACGATAGGTGAATATATCGGCCCTAAAGTCTTAGCATTTTTGAAAGATTTTGAAAATAAGCCGCCATTTCTGGAATTTTGTCGAAATAGTTAAATAATAAATTAAAGTAGAGGAAATTCTGAATAATTTATGACTGTGAAATTGTTTGGTACAATCAATAATTTAGCTGCATGAGCAAATTCTATTTCATCGAGATCGGTCGTACTGCATTAAAACTAGTAGCCAGGATATGTCAGATATTTTGATTCTAATGACACTGTCAATATACTGTCAATATAAGCTGCGTTCAGATATTGTACACTGTTACACTTTTTACACCCAATAACACGTAAGTGTCATTTGGACGGTGTACCCGGTGTCAACGGAGTACAATATCCGAACGCAGCTAATCGACATATCTGTCTAGTTCTACTAGTTTCACTTTAATGCAGACATGGCCGATCTCGATGAAATAGAATCTCATGCAGCTAAACTATTAAATTCTATATAGTATGATAAAGTCATGTGCCTGGCCACATCAGATTTTTTTTTAATAAAATATAATTTAAAGTAAAAAACTTATTAAAAACATTATCTTGGACAGTACAGAACATTACATAAAAATCTGTTTTTTTTTCTTTCTAGTAACTACATATCACAGAGCATCAATTCCCCACCAAGCAGTTTTCAAATACAAATTTCAATATTTTCGATCCACCCTAAACATCCCTATGATTCATCCATTAATAAAGAAAAACAGATTGGAAATTGGGTGCTCACCACCGCATATAACCTCAATGGTTTTAAAGTTTTTAAATGTTGCAATACAATTGCAATAAACTATAAAGGTGTCTTTAAAAGCTTTATAAATAAATTACTTAATATGTATTCAAACGAATTCGTAAACTATAATTACATATGTATTTTCAATAACATAATTTGCGGCATACAAAAGCAACGTTTCAATTTCTAGTGTTCATAAATGTATAATTAATTCTATTTATAGATCAATGGGCAACTGAAATCAGATATAATTTAATATTTATTCAGAGTACACACATACATTTATGAATAATGCATTTGTACTGATATTATCCTATTGAATATTTGATATTGTAATTTGTTCACCTCAACTCAGTAGCTTTAAAATTCAACACTATAAACGGTCACAATTTCGTAATTTTTGTTCCTGTATAAAAGTAATATTTATAAAATTCGGCACAAAAAGGTATTTATCTTTTTCCTGTATACAGCTGTTCTTGAACTACGAGAGCCCCAACATATGATTAACTTTTTTGCTAATTTTATCCCACTATCCCGAGGACAAGTTTATGAATTCTCAAAACGAGTTGGATGTTTTTGTTGAATATTTAATACAAAATTATAACTCTTTACGGAATTAAAGGAAAATATAGAATTATTAACGGAAGGAAATGTTTATATTGGCACACCCCTGTACGATGGAACCTGGAAATACGACAGTTTTCCCTATTTTGAAATATGTAAAGAGATGTAATACGCAACCGTTTGATACCTTTAATTTTAAACTGTCATTTTACTTTAATACTTACCCCCTCGCCCTTAAAAATTAACTAAAAACTAATCCTTCCATCTGGTAATTTTATTTAACGGAGGCCATGTGTGCGAAATTAATTTGTAGTAAAACGCAAATCTAAACCAATGTACACGCATAATATGAAATTCCATAACTTGGCGCGGTGGCAGCATTGTACCTAATAATTTATGCATGAGCTGTGGTGTACACATAATCCATTAATTGTACCTCGTTTCACCCTATAAATCCCCAACGTACTACATAACTTACAAGGCATGCCTAAAATTACCGGGCGTGTGGAGTTTCTATTCCGACGGGGTTCGCAATATCTACTTGTAATTAATTCATTTATCTCTGGTGATAACGTTGTAATATCACATTTGGGGCACATATTAATGTTACATCTAGTGTAACACGTTTTAAACACTGTAGCTTACGTTTTTGTGAAGCTTATATCCATGACAATATGTTGTCACATTGAGTTGATAATACACAAAACATAAGCCCTCGCATAACCAAGGTTAGTTTTGTGTTGCTGCCTCTGCCATGGTATAACATGCTATAAGAAACTGGAACAACAACAAACAAAGAAACAACTGATTTTTTGTTTGTTTGTTTCCTTACTTCAGTTTCTTCCCAAAAGCCAGTACAGTTCTCTGTAGTCGAGACGAAGCTCTGGTCTTTTTGTGTGAGTTTTTCTACGTTAAATTTATATCGAGGGTCATACAATAATGTGACCGGCTCCGAAGAAAGGAGTCTTACTGCCCAAAATCGATAATTTTAGCGATTTTGGGCTTTTGGCAGATTCAGAATGCTGGAATCTTATACTTTAAAAAGTCATTTATCCGACATTAATGGGATGAAATTTGACCAAGTTACGTGGCGACGAACGGACCTACTTTTTCGGTTGCAGTTTACTCGCAAAACAAGTAAGCTTTCCCGGCGATTACCAAGCTATATGATATTAGAAAGTCAAATGCAATACACCAAAATAAAATTCAATACTTTCTTTTTGTTTTCTAATAGAAATTTTTATATTTTTTCATTAGTTCTTCAAAAAAATAATCTGACAAACTATTTTTTGCCGAAAACAAGTAAAACAAAAAAAAAACGAACTAATGTAATATACACCTCCCTCGATATGTGTACGAAACTGCACGAAAAAAATCAATATTTGTTGTATTTTTCTCTCACGAATTTGGCGTATATTATTATATTACTGAAATCCGCTAAATTATGCTATTATTGGAAAGCTGGTTAATCGACGGTGAGATATAAAGGAGAAAGGTATTTGTCGGGCAATTCCGTCATACGAAGATCGAAGATCGAAGAAATATGGTGTACCTGGGGTGTACCAGTCACCTCCGGCGCGACGTCACTTCTTGTCTTCGAATCCTGAAGATGTTGGGACTGAAGCACCAAATTGGCGACATTGGTCACCCCCTGTAGGAAACCATTTGAGTGTTTTTCCATTGAGTGTCCATCTAGCTCCTTGGCTATACCGTACTAATGAGGACTAATAGTCTGAAACACGTGTCTACGGTTGCTTCTTCGATCTTCGATCTTCGTATGACGGAATTGCCCGACAAATACCGTTCTCCTTTATGCTATTATTGTTCTTATATATTTGAAACGAAAGGCCATAACATTGCTGTGAAAATAATGATGTAACGTAAAAAATGTATTGCTTATTGTAATAGTACAGAATGAAATTATTTTTTAGACTATGCATAAATCTTGCATTTCTATTTTGTTTCCTTGTTAGCGTCTTTTCTCGGAAAGCTCTCTTTGTGGCTTTTTATGAAATCGTCTGCCTTCTTAGGTTTCTTTTTACTAGCTGTAATGCTCATATAGCGTTTCAGTGTCAAGTGATGTAAAAAGAAAAATATATTCTAACATATTGGAATACATTGAAACATGTAAGATGCTACGGCTGGCCATAGCAGTGCGCTGAATACACCTGGAGATTTATTAGCTCTTTCTTGTAGTTGAATTCGACAACAAATAAGATTTTCTAGTTGCTCACTTTGACCGGAAGTAGATTGTATTGGCGGTTCATCTTGAAACGACTGTACATTACTATATTATCCTCATCGCCACTGGGAGATTCAGCTATCTAAGGATCGTTGTTTTTTCGGACGAGGAAAAAGTTGAATCTACATCAAACTCATCCATAATTACGTAATGTATTTTTGTAGAATTGACTTACACCACGTGAATCTTTACACATTAGTAGATTTTAAAAATTCTAGTTTTGGAAACAACAGCTTTCCCTGTTTATTACCACAATTGTCGAAATTGCCACAGAGCGGCTTAATACTGAAAATACTTTCGCGAAAACATGATTTTTGCCGTTAGAAGGAAAAGGTCTTATGAATAAATTATGGATTTTGAGGTATGCTGAAATAATTTGTCCAAAATAAACAGCCGGTGCACACGTGTGCAGCGAGCACTTGGCTTGATTAACAACCGCCCGCTGTACATAGCAATAGTGAACAAAGACATAGACTCTATTCTCTAACATGCTTTAATGAACTATACAAGATTAATTATTCTATATACATATCATTTCTGTATAACATGTGTAGCTATCAACATACTCTGGCCGTAGGAATACCAAACTGTAGATGAGATTCTATATTTTAACCCATAACAATTCGAACATTTTCGGGTGAGCGGTTTTTAAGAAAAAAAATCCGAAAAGTGAATGCTAATTTCAAAGAATTACAACTGCAAAAATCGGGTACTCTTTTTTACCTCCCGCGCTCACGCTTACGCCGAGAAAGAGAATATTTTGATATTCATACACTTTATATAGAAATTACTAAGGAACATAACAAACGTTATTTCATTTCTTTTTGATAAGTAGTTTCCGAGGTATGAGTCTTCAAACACTAGGCTGACCGCCGAGCAACGCTATGTTCTTTAAACGCGTGTATCTCGAAAACTTGATTTTAGCAGTAAGACCCCTTTCTTCCGAGCGGGTCACAAATACTTTGCAGTGTTCGCATACGCAACTATCATTTATCTTCATATGAGGTGCGTCCTCGATTCTTTTGTAGGTAAACTAAATGTGGACAGATTTCAGTTTGTTGTCCTTGGTCTTCCATTGTTTGGTCCATTGTTGTACTTGGTTGCAGGTGTAGCGTAAATACTGATTCGTCTATGGAAATTACTATTTTTCACTATTAGGTTTCATTCTCTTTAGAAGCAGCTTTTCAAAGAGCTTTAATATCATTGGTAACAGTGATATGGGGCGATATTGGTGCGACTCATTTGGTGGTTTGCTGGTTTGGATATCATGATGACATCTGCTACTTTCTGGACATGTGGTCCATATTTTAATCATAACAATACCTTTCTTCGGTAACTGTCTATGAACTTCCCCTGTAATGAGACCATACCTAGCTGCATTTTTTGATTTAAGTTTGATTTTATTTCTTTAGCAACTTAAGGGGAGGTTCTCATGTAATCGGTTGGAAAACTCATATTTTTCTTTCATATTTTAAACATCTAAGTTCATAAAATAAGCACCTTAAACAATTTTTTTGATTCTCTCTCTGGTTTTATAGCCTATGGTATTGTGATGGGGCGGACACCCTTCTCAATATTTACTATACTTTAATCAACTCTTAACTGAAGGGGGCCCGCGGTGGTAACTCGCCTCAAGCGACGCTTGGTCCGCCATCTTCAATCACAGGTACTAACTGATTTAAACAAACTAATCTTACGGTAGCGTGAATTAATTATCTCTCTTACGGAGGCTACAACACTGAGTTCTTTCTCTGAGACTTTGTCAGAGACGTTTGAGCTCACTAATTATTAATCACTATATGCAGGGCTAAATACTTTACTATAAAAGGGACAGGTTTATATTATTCTAAAATGATTAACAAAAATATATACAACAATGCAGAACTGCTTACATCAAATATGACTGCTAATCCTAAACATGATATATTCTTAATTTGGCAGAGATGGACAAATCAGCAAGTACAGACAACGAATAAATACCTTATTATTTCGGTCGAGCACAAGAAACACGAGACACCACAGTTATCTTATAGAGCCCCTGCTCTTAAGAAAACACGTCTTTACCCCATGATAGGGATGTTCCGATACACCTTGCTGTACCGGTATCGCGTATCGTATTGTATCGTATCAAATGTACCGGTTCTGTACCATACCGGAGCACAAAGTACCGGTACATCGGTACCGGTACATTTTTTAAGTCGTAATTCCGAATAAAAAAAATATTTTGCGTAGCGGCAGATACCTACACACATTGAAATAAAATAATGTACTTGAAGTAGTCCATATTCAAAGGTGTAGTTTCATATAATTACAATAAAAAACCTCTTTGGCCTTTGCAGATTGTTTATTTCGATACCGGTTTCGATCAAAGATCATCATCAGCTTAAAATCTACAATTATAATTACATCACTCAAGGTCATAAATTATAAAATTTAAAAACATTACATACACAATAGAAAAACTATAACTTACGTCAAGTAATCCAAAGCCGTATAAGTTACTTAGAGAAATAAACAATCTGCAAAGGCCAAAGAGTTCTTTTATTGTAATTATATGAAAAAAATAATGTACAGTAGAATAAATATGATGCGGTTTTTATTAAATATTTGAAACTTTCTTTCTCTGTAGTGCTTAAGGTAGTTTATCTTTTGCTATTATATACTAGTGCATTGGTCCTATTGGCTGCTTTTTTTGCCTCCTACATAAAACGTAACAAAATAGTTTATATGGTCGCAATGCAAGTGCAGCACCGATTATCCGATATCTATCATCTAATTCTATTATTTTTTTGTTATTGTACGAAAGGATTACAAATGTTTCACAATGCTGAAAAATGAGATCATTCATTATACTGTATTTTCAGCCAGAGTTGGCATGTGCATTTATAATCAATAGAATGTTCATAATACATGCCAATTAATAGATGTCAAGTACATCAAAAAACCGCAAAAATTTAACAATAATTGTCAAAATAACACTGGACAACTCTCGCCTTAAAAGTATAGGAATATGTAAAGTATCGTACCACCCATGATATAGGAACTACTTGATTCACCATGGCACCACCAGTGTTTTCCAGAAATTAATGGGTTTTTTAATTATGATTTTGTACAAAATATATAAATGCATTATGAATGTATTTTTCCGAAGAAAATATTAAACGCTGCTATATTATCACATACGGAACTATTGGTTTCACCATGGTACCACCCACAGAACCATCAGTGTTTTCTTTGTTTCTAATCTGTATGTTGGATGCCCCCGCTGAATGTGTTTTTTTTTCATGTTTGTCGTAAATTCCGCAATTTTAACGTCAGTGTTACAAAGTTCGCATTTTCCACCCAACTTGTTTTAATAAACACTTTCCATATCCTACTCGACGAACGTGGCATGTTTGTATGTATTTCGCTTGTAAAAAGCACTATGGCTAACGGATTTAATGACTTTCGCACTCAAAGATTTGCACACCAAAGTTAGGTTAAATTTTAGTCGGAATTTCCCTGATCGTTTACTGACACTGTAAAAGAACACAAATACAAATTCCTTCGTTGTAATCAGTGTCACTTGTAAAATAAATTTATATTGGTTTGCCGCTAGAGTACGCTAGTTGTTGGCAACAACAAATATCGCGATACAATATCGTCCAAAAACGTATCGTATCGTACCGTATTGGATGCTATAGAACCGGTACAAAATATCGGGTATCGGAATGTAAAGTACCGGTACTTAGAAATATCGTATCGTATCGAACATCCCTACCCCATGATGGCTAGAATAAGAAGGAACTCTTCCGCGTTTTAACCGCTACACGCACCGCCTGAATGCGACGCTCACGCCCTCTCCAAAAACCGTTACGGTATATGGACGCTCTTGTTCGCGCCAAATTTCAACTTACTACAATGGTCCGGTAGAAATTTACTGCATTAAGGTGGTTTATACAATTTTTGCCCTGCAAGCCATCGACGAAGCGACGAAAGTTCAAAATGAGATAGAGCTACTCAAACTAAACAGGGGAAGTGCAGACACTCTAATAGTACACGTCAGCTGCTACGAAATGAAACAGAATAAGCTGGCGTGAACTTGTGTCGCCGAAAGTTTTTGCTTCAAAGTTTATTGCTATGGCTCTGACTCGATGTTGTTGGGTTGGATGTACAAGATGTCTGCTAGATGTTCTGTAAAATTATCAGTTTCTGTTTATGGTCTCTTTCCCACGTGTCATCTCGGCGTGTTATAGGTGGGCCATGGGCTTCATATACTTCCTAGCTGCTTTCCACAGCGAGTAATCTGTTCTGTAATCTTTATCTGTAATCGTTACCTGGAGGCACTTTTGGTAAGAAAGATTCTAGTGGTGTCCCTTTTAGTTTCTGTGGTCTTGGCCATCTTCTTCTACCACGTCCTTTTTGTATGATCATTTCTCTAATCCCCATAGAATAGTCCTTACTTATGATGGTATATTTCTATTGGACAGTGATTACCTCAAAGCAAACCGTTTGTTTCTATCACGTCTGGTTTAGAATGAATAAAATAAATGATTGTTACCAATAAACGCAGTAAAATTGAAACGTTTTGTTTAAAAAACTACTTGCACATGTATATTTTAGTTTATACCATTACTAATTTCTGACCTTCAATTTGGCTCGACGTATGCATGCGTTTAATATATTTTTATAGCAACACCCTATTGTTGTTGTTGATTTTGATAGATCCTTTGATTATCTCAATAGTATCATACAAAATGTATGGCCTTACATAAGAAAATGTTTGAACAAAATGCAATTGAAAATTAGGAAAATAATGATACCTCTTAAGAGTGCCTTTGGTACGATGATTGGCGCTGCTTACAAACTCGAATTCAGGTGTCCATAAAGGGTGTTGTATGTAATTCAAAATTAAAGAAAAAGGAAAAATCATTCAATTCTGAGAGTTTATAGCAGCTGAACCGATGCCCTAGAAACATCAAAAGGTTATCAAAGTACTCTTAAAACATATACACCTATAGTACAGCGACAATAAAATTGGAAAGGTCAGGCCGCGAATTCATGATTCAGACAGGGCGTCTCTCACCGGATTTGTTTTGCTGTAAACTATACAGTCTATTGTGCAATCTGCAAAACTGGGCTGACCGTAAACTCTGGATACACATACATAAGTAGAAAAACCGCAAGAACTTACAATTCGCGGATGACGTCCTACTGTTTGCATCTAACCCAAAAGAACTAAACTACAATCACAACTGGTTGATAGAATACAAGTCAAGAAGCCGGACTAAAGATCAACTTTGAATAATTCCATGTCAAATCAACACAGTTTTGTATCTCAGCACTTTGGATTTTGATGAAAGTTTGTACAATAATTGTTACATAAAATTTTATATATTTCAAATGCTCATTTTATAAAATTTTAGGAAAGGTAGTTAATAGCTTTCACTGTTTTTAGTTCATTTCAGTCCTTCATGTTATTAATTTCAATGGTATAAGTGGCACTATTAGTGCATAAAGAAGGTGTTAACTGTTCAATTTCAACACAATTTTATGTTATTTTTGTCTTGTCCTTCTCCATTTGGCGTTGTTTGCTTTAGGATTTGTAGGATTACCTTAAAAATCACTTCATTTAAACATAAAAGTGTTCGCTTAATGAGTACTAATTTTACTTCTTTTATTTGTAGAATATTGCCGATAGTTGACTTTTATCCCATCAACAGGAGTTTCTCCAAATTTTGTTAGTGAACTGTTTAATAGTTTGAAAACATCACAAGGCTCGAAAAAGTTTAATCATTACCAATCTGTACCAGCTACAATCAGAACACATTTTAGCAAAATTTGGAAATATTGTGCAACATTTCTTAACATCTTTTTATCTTTTTTGATTACACTATGATTATTTTTTCTAAATGATCAGTTGATCATCCACTACTGAATACGTAAGAATACTGAAAATCTTATTCTTATAGTTTTATGAATAAAATTAAAATACATTTTTGCCCATGACCATACTGCGCCCTCGTTACACCCATCTTGACAACCTTACAACCATACATAAAAAATACGTTTTTTGTTTTGTTTTATATTACTGAGGCTATTAGAAATTCAACTGTTTTCTTTGACGAATTATTACAGAGCATACAAATCTGTAACTACTTGGTGCATTTAACCGACGTTAATATAATCTCCAGGTTGTCTCAACAGTGCGATCTCGGAAGATTGTGCCTCTGTTAATGACTATATTTGTATACTGATTTCAGTTATATATACAGGACGCCGAGGCGCACATTTTAAAATTATTAGCGTGTATATAGGGTGTTCCACAGTGCCGGCTCGCGTATAGGCACTGTGGAACTGCAGCACCCCCTATTATTTCCACTTAATATTATGGATAACATTTAATATAATGAGTCTTTTTTCCTTTAATTCTTTCTTTATACTTGTACAAAGTATAACCATTAATCCTTAATGTCAGTAGCCATCCCCCAGTTTAAGAAGAAGATTAAAAAATCGTTGTATGGAACTGTGATCTGCACAGTTCCAGTAGGCGAGCTGTTTGGCTGCTCTGCGCATGCGCACACAACAGCGGCAAGCGAAGCAGCGGCCTGTTGGATACAGATACAGAAACTAGAGAGAACTGTTGTCCCCGCAGTGCCGACCGTGCCGCCCTCGGCTGGTGGAAGGTAGTTTTAGAAACTGCGGATGGCATATCAAAAGGCAATACGTATTTTACAACAATTGCAGTGCTTTCAATAGAGAAAAAATTCCTCAGTTTTCATCCAGAGCCAAGGATAAAATTATTGATATTTTCGCGCAAATTAAAACAAGAAGAATTACGGTTATCTTAACTTCACTTGTTTTGTTTGCTACAATCTTGTAATCGATATTTTACCTTCCCAATATCCAATCGGGTTGAAATTTTGCACGTGGACAGATTGCCGGTGACAATGCATAAAGGGAAAAAAATTTTTCAATTGAAATTTTTTTGGAAATTTTGCCACAATTTTCAAAATTTAACTGTTAATGCTTTTTTTTTCATTAAGCGTTGTTTTAAAAAAAAATGTATTCTTCACATAAATTTATTACTACGCTTACCTTAACTTCAATTGTTTGTTTGTTATGTATAAATCTTGTAATCGATATTTTACCTACTTCCCAATGTCCAATCGAGTTCAATTTTTGCATGTAGACGATTTCTGGTGACAATGCATGAAACATTAAAAAAATATCGAACATTTTTAATTTTTAGTACATTTTGTTAAAGCGTAGTTTTTAGAAAATGTATTTTTTACACACATTTATTAATGTAACTGTACCAATTTATGTAAATATGTATTGGGTCCCTATTGCAAGGTTCATTAATATTATTAAAAACAATTAGAAGCCTCTATATTTATCCTTGCTTTAAAAATATAAAATTTACATAGGGTACATGTTTCGGTTGTTTAAACCATCTTCAGCCCTAAATTGTCAAAACTGGAGGATATCTACGGACAATAAACACTCTCGTCATCTGGTACATAACTAGCACAATTAGACTAACAACAAGCACAATTAGACTAGCAACCGACAGAAAATACGACGACAATCAAACACCAAACTCCTCTGATTGTCTAATGTCTAATAGTGCCTAATTGTGCTAGTTATGTACCAGATGACGAGAGTGTTTATTGTCCGTAGATATCCTCCAGTTTTGACAATTTAGGGCTGAAGATGGTTTAAACAACCGAAACATGTACCCTATGTAAATTTTATATTTTTAAAGCAAGGATAAATATAGAGGCTTCTAATTGTTTTTAATAAAATTTATGTAAAGTAAATAAGAAATCCGTTTTTATTCCCTAAAGTCTTTTACGATTTCATCAAGTTACTGAATAACTTTTCTTTTTATAGATACTTTTTTTTCCTTTCTGGAACAGCACCCCCACTAATATTAGCTACGAGAGGCCACTGGTGCTCCATAAGGTAGTACCAACCCAAACTTATGTTTTTTTTTAAAGGAGCAACCTATATTTCGGCACAATTTTGAATTCCTCACAAAATTTTACAACAATGAAAAATAACATTACCTACCTTAAACTTTATACTTTTTGAGTTATTGGCATTTTTATGGAAAAACAGCTATTTAAGAAAATTTGTATTTATTGCGCACGCTTAGATTATGATTAAGTAAGAAGCGTTTTTTTAGCGTGATTACCTACCACATCCAAATTGTGTACAAGGTGGTCACAATCTGCAACAAAAATAGCAAACAGTTTTTCTTAAGAAAGTTAAATTTTTTAAATGGGACACCATGTAACTAATTCATTTTTTGAATTCTATGCATCGTTCTCTTACGAAAAACTATTTGCTATATTTTGTTGCAGATTATGACCACCCTGTACATAATTTGGATATGGTAGGTAATCACGCTAATAGAACGCTTCTTACTTAATCACAATCTAAGCGTGCACAATAAAATTAAAAACAAACATTGAGATATACAATTTCTCTTAGACTGCTGTTTTTCCATAAAAAGCCAATAAATCAAAAAGTATAAAGTTTAAGGTAGGTAATGTTATTTTTCATTTTCGTAAAATTTTACGAGGAATTCAAAACTGAGCCGAAATATAGGTTGTTCCATTAAAAAAAAACATAAGTTTGGGTTGGTACTACCTTATGGAACACCCTGTACACACGCTAATAATTTTAAAATGTGCGCCTCGGCGTTCTGTATATATGATTGAAATCAGTTTTAAAATATCTTCATTAACAGGGGCACAATCTTCCGAGATCGCACTGTTGAGACACCCTGTATAGTCTAATAATAACATAAGTTCGCATACAATTCAACGTTCCTTATGACACACTGTATACGACTCGAACTGATAACCAACTCCTTTTTTGAAGTTGGTGTAAAACTACTTTGTGTTTGTGTTGTAATGTGAATGTGACAGTCAAAAATATTGTTTTGTTCTAATATTAAAAACTTGCAACACTGATGTCCGTATAAACGCTTATTAAAGAGTTCTGTGCAACCTTTTGACGGACAATATACTGGAGCGAAATTAATTAAAAAAGTTGTTTAAAAGTTCACAAAGTTTTATATTATATCATTTCCGCCTTTTACTAGTCGGCGCTGCCAACATTTCCTGTAAAATATCGCAACGCAACTTTAACCTAGTTAAATTCAGAATACGTGAGATAAAAGAGGTCACATAGATCTCTCAGAGTCTCTCAACGCAAAGAGATAATAGAATAGAGTTTCCGGGAAGTAGCTCTAGTATTGATTTGGTTCCATGGCCTTCTGGCTCTTTAGATTTACCATCTATTGGACACGGATAAAATCTGTGGCGCTGACTCTGCAATGTGCAGGATAGCGATATGAAATTCCAATTTATCTTATCTGCCATAAAAAAGCTAATTTATATCTTTGCTCTCAGATTGCAGACTTGAGTCCAAATGGTACATAGAACGATTGTATCAAAATGTATGTATCGATAAATGTGATACAAAATTTGACATTTTAAAGTAAGAGCCATTTTGTATAAAATTTCTCGATCTTTTCGAATATATGAAAAAAATAATCATATATATTACCAGTACTGGTGTAGAAGTACAGGACATACTCTGTTTTTCCACTCATTGCATGGAGCGCGGTTGTTTTTAACAGACGACGACATAGACATTTTTTTAAAATGACAACCCAATATTTTTTTAATGAATTTGACAGACCTTTTAATTGTCTTAATGGTAGCATAATATTTTTTTGGCCTTACATAAGAAAGTTTTCGAGAAAAAGACAATTGAAGGTTATGAAATAAAAGTGACAAAATCTCCGGGACGGCTCGACCGAATATAACGAAATTTTTGAATTAAGTATTTTGCAACCATGTGACGTCACTGGCGTTTTTATCGTTGATGCAACGTTTTTCAGTTTCTGAGAAATAACCTCAAACTTTTGAATTTGAAATAGAACACCCTGTATATTTTGACATTGTCTGTTACAGTCTTCCTAACAACGACAAAAGAATAAACCGATCAAATTTAAAACAATGTGTTGAGAATCCTCATAAACCAACTAGAGTAGTAGCAGTAGAAAATGTAATAATCTTTTGTTATCAATTTTTTCTTTTTTAATTTTTAGACCTAAGTAATAAACGTTATTGTTAATTTTTAGATTTTTTATATAATACTGAAGACTGTAACAGAAAATGTCAAAATATACAGGCTGTTCTATTTAAAATTCAAAAGTTTAGGGTTATATCTCAGAAACTGTAAACGTTGCATCAACGGTAGTAACGCCAGTGAGTTCACATGGTTGCAAAATACTTAATTCCAAAAATTCGTTAAATTCGGTCGAACCGTTCCGGAGATTTTGTCACGTAATTTTACTAAGTATAATTTATTCTAATAAATTGTTACACCGAAATTAGAATTTGGTTTTCAATTATATGTGCGTGTATATTTGTATAAGCCAGTGGTACTATGTAGAAACTGCTATTATACGTTAACCGTTATAACAATTCTTTAGTAAGTTGTTATTCTTTGAAGTAACTAATCAGTTACCGCCAAACACGTCTAGTCTGATTATTATGCTAATGAAACCACTATTTTAAAGTTAACTTTGTAGGTTATGTTTCATGTATTTATCACAGTAGGGCAGTGGCGTAGCGTGGGTGTCTGCCGCCCGGGGCGGAGGAAAATTTCGCCGCCCCCTTATTTAGGTATTTCAATTTAAAAGACTAAAAATATACAGTAATTCTAAAGAACTATTATATTTTATTATATTGTGTATTGTTCGGTTTACAAATGATGATCTTACATAATTTTTGATTAATTTCAATTTTGAAAATTTCCTCTGACAGCTGGCATTGCTTATGGCAATTGTAAGAAATATTCGGAGCATAATTATAATATTGGGCAAACTATCTTCCACAGGTTTTTTTTTGTTTAAAACGGTTTGTTTTTAAAGAGTGTTTTAAACATGTTTTAAAACAAAGATTTTGCTTTAAACTATTGTTTTAAATGTTGTGTTTAAACATTTTTTAAACTTCCGAAATTTGAACATTTCTGTCGTTCTTCATAAAATATAATAATACAATACGACAATAAGACGCCGTTTAAAATGGCTACAAATAAAGTAATTGCGTGATTTAGAACATGTTTAAACAAGTTTTATTCTCTGTTTAAAACATGTTTTTGTGTGATTTAAAACATGTTTTATTTCATGTTTATAACAACCCTGATCTTCCAGCTTCGATTTCACAATAAATTTTAATAATTCAACTGGACAATGCAATTTGTCAATAAAGTTCAATAATTTAACAATCACTATACGTAGGTATGTATACATACTTTTTTGTGGTGACAAAAACTGAATTGTTACATTTGTTAACCATTTTAGAAATATGACATTTCACCACTGATGGTGACTTAAATAAGTAATAAGGATAGAATTAAAACTTCGTAAATTTGGAGAAATGTGATGATTGACATAACAAACGGAAAAAATTGCTCAAAGATTTTATTACATTTTGATCGTTTTGTTTAGTTTGTGAGGCAAAAGTTGTTATAATCCAAAAAATTTAAATTTTTACGAAATTTTATTATAATATAAAAAATTCATTAATTCTAATTTTCTAATTTTTTTGAAAAAACAAATCATATCTTATCGGACACTGAGCGGCCTTTTATTGTCCCTTAACTGACATTTGTAGACTTGCAGTGGTTTAGGCAAAAAAAAAACGGTACAAATATGCAGTTACTCGTATTTCGAATAAGATTTAGTCAATTCAATTATTTCTCAAGACCCGAAAAGGTTATATTGTGAAGATTACAAAGACACCATATTCACAATAATATGACATTTCAATCCAATGTTGTTACTTTTGGCATGAATGTGCACCATTTCGGGCACGACACATCCATTTGCGTAGGTACTTGAGTTATCTTTAAAGAAGATGGAGAAACAATGGCCAACTTTTCCCTTTTTATGGAAGCCATGCATGATTTTAACATTTAATTTGTTAATGATGGCTCTTGCTTCTGAGTCACGTATTGTACCACAAATAATAGGCTGTGTTTTTTAAATTAAATACATGAACGCAAAGAATGGAAAGGGTTGCTTTAAACTTATTTGTCATACTCAAGAAACCTTAATTATAGCTCCGAATCAATCTTTGCAAAAGCAAACATAAAATACTACAATTTATCTAAAATTTCCAGCTAAACAACAAGTGTGATACATCACAATTGAAACTGAAGAAAAGATCACCTAAAATGTTAAAACCAAACATGGCGCCCATATGAAAACCAAAAGTTAGCAATGGTTTCTCCAGATTGAATTATAATATATATATATATATTTACCGTGCATTGCCAGTGCAGTTCTAGGGTGCACCAGTTTTACCAAAAGAAAACGCTATTAGTAATGAAAAATTCCGTGCTCATTTCAATCGCCCCGAATCGTAAGTGCAGCAAAAATATGAAATGAAATGGTTCAAATTCTTTTTAGATGAAATTTTGCCGCCCCCTAAACGTGCCGCCCGGGGCGGGCCGCCCCCCCCCCCCTACTACGCTACGCCACTGCAGTAGGGTTAAAAGTGTTTCCCCAAGCTCCATTATGATCATAGTTGCGACCTTGCTGATTATTTAATAAAACTTATAGGCTAAAGTGCAGTAAAATTATTCACAATTATTAGATTATGTCATGATTTTATCCCATCCTTACGAAGTTGACAGTTACTACAGTATTGCCACGTGGTATCCGCAAAATACCCTAGATTCTAATTTATCGCAATAGTAACAACAATTTCTAAATTTATACAAAATTAATGACGCAAAGTAGAAAACAATAGTATATTACACTCGTTTTATAAGACGTATTGGCGCACTCGTTCCAAAACAACGGGCGCGCCAATTTTTGTCTTTTAAAATTTGTATTATAATACACTATTTTATGTTACTACGGGAACCATAAGCTATCGATTAATATCAGTTTCATCGAGTGTATTTGATCTGTAGTTCAAAAATCTAGAAAATACTGAACTATCGGGACATTTTCTCTATTAAACTCATTGACGTAGGTGACATCCCACAACAAAAATTTACATTATATTTTACGTAATGCTTAAGTGGCCCGTTGTTATTGTTATCGCGTCGATAAGAATTGAAGCGGAATGGATAGATAATGCCAGAACGCAGCCAATTTATCGCTGGGGCACTTGAGTGCGGAGAAAAATGTAAACAAATCCCGCAGGATAACTGCGAGGGAAGATGACAGGGGCAAAAACGGTCGGCAGGACGACGGCTCTACTCTGGGAAATTGAATATTACGCTCGAGTGTATTCAATATTCATAAATCTAATAATGTCAAAGGTGGCCGTGGGGGCTGGCATGCACCAACAGCCATCTGCCGCCGCCGTTCATTATCTCCGCTGTTTATTTCCCTTTGGCACCGTTAATGGAATAACTGAGTTAATATTTTATCCTTTTTGTGTTATCCTTACGCGTGGGATGCGCAACCGCTGACAGTGTACATTTAATTTTCCTAAGTTGTCGGGTGGAATGCGTGCGTGCGGTGAAGCGATAAATAGGATCATTTTCCAGGTTATGTACTTTCTATGTTACGAATACTACGGAAAATAACTTAAGTGGGTAGATAAAACCGTGGGTATGTCATAGTTTTCTTTAGATTTGGTTTGATCCTCTTTATACAGTTAGATAAAACCCAACGAATGCAATAATAATAGTTTTTTATGATTGCCGCGCAAGAACTGGGCCCTGGGGGTTATGTTGGAAACGTTCGAATGTTAGTGTACGAATCTTGCTTCGTGCAACCGCGTAGTTTAATTTTCCACGGGTTCCCTTGGCTTTACAATGGAATACTGCAATGTTGCAATGCATAAATGGCGTTAATTTTTCAAATTGGCTAACGCTAAAGCGATACCCCCGTATGGGGAGTAGTACCCATGATGATCCATTACTTTCCATTACTTTTGTAAACCTATGTATTAGTTAAAATATTAAATGTTATATGATGTGTCAAAATTATCTTATCTAAGATTAAAATGTATATGGATGGCAGACTTAGCAGTAAATTGCAGTAAATAGTAAAGAACTAATAAAACATACAGACTGAACAAACTAGTAATTCTGGTACCTACCCTAAAAGGCCAACGTATCAGGTGTCATTTCTGTTACTACATTTCTGCCGCTTGGCACAAACTTACGTATCAAACCTACATTAGGGTATGCAACCAATTTAACAGTAGCGTTAGGAACAGTAGTATCATAATAGTATTCAGTTCATTTGCAGCGGCAAACATAAATTTTTACAATGGACCTTAGCGCCAACTTCGACTACAATAATTTATAATAACCCTGTATAATTCCAGTAATAGAAAGGGAAATAAAATGGTTACTGCTGTTATTGGTAACAATTCAAAAACTTTTTGTACGTTTTTTGCGTTTAGTAGGTTAACAGAATCCTACAAATTTCGACCAAAAAACATATCCTCATTATTTTACTCTGTATATACTCTCAAAGCTAAAATTTCAATACAAATTTTTACCACATTATCGTTACCTAGTAAAGAATCAACCTACAACTCAACAAAAGTATCATAAAGATCTGATGAGTGGCGCGTTAATTTTGACGCGCAGTGTATGTGTTACGGTCATAGTGATAAATAGGTTATTATTAATAATTACCGGCTATTATAAATAATAGCCAAGTGGCGAGGTTAAAGTGAAGAATTTATCACATGAACCGGCTATTATTAATAATTTCCAGCATGCTGTGGTCAATGTGATATATTTCAATTCGATATTGCATTAAGGTGGGCCTTTAGTGACGTTATTCCTGACGAACTTATTTAGTTACTACTCATGACTAAAATAAGGAAGATTATCAAAACGAGACTAAAAGATGCCAATCCATACTAATTGCATGCACGAGTGTGTAACTCTTTTGGTCATGCTTACTTGCGCAATTCTTAAAAGCTAAGTAAGTAATAAATTAGAAACTAGGTTTGTATTATTCTGCCAGTGCATACGTACATAGTGCTTCTGTATTTTGCAATTAGGGACAAGAAAAATTATTTTTATTTATAAGTTATTATTTATTATTTTTTTATTACAAAACTTTAAAAAATTTTTTTCTACTTTGCATTCACAATGCACACATTGTAACACTGTTTTCGGTGTTACAATTAACACAGTGTAACACCGAAAACAGTAACATTTTTGTCTAAGATTGCCAGGATTGGTACACATTGATATCAAATGCCAAATGTCAAACGTACAATACATAACCACACACTGCCTCTTTTTAATCTCTTGCAATCGCATAAACTGCGAAATATCAATATTCTATACATATTTAAATAGGCGTGTAGCCTGCTATAGTATGGCCAAAGGTTGTGGCTTTCTTAGTTTTGCTGTGTTCATCAAAATACGCCAGCATAACGTTTTCGGTGATGTTTTACGACTCTGGTAAGTGATCGTTATCATTCTTTTCAACTAAACATCAAATCCCCTTTTCAGATATAATTCAAGGACCACATTTACTTTAATAAGGTATTATGCGAAGATCAAACCTACATCGTAGTTATGAATGATTTTAATTACTGCTACGAGATTGTATATGCGCAATCAATGGTTTATCAGCATACACGTATGAAGCTATAGTACATTTAAAGTGTAGAGGATTTCTTAGTTTATGTAACGTATAAGTTTTCGGTAACATTTTGGACCGAATTCTGTTCGGCTCAATTCGTATTCATTTTTGTCCGTCGCTTTCGACTTCGTCTTAGTTCTGGTTGTGTGCAACATATTTGTATTACCTCCATCACATGTAATTTTACTAAGTATAATTTATTCTAATAAACTACTTTGCCGAAATTAAAATTGGGTTTCAATTATAAGTGCTTGTAAATATATAAGCCGCAACGGCTACGTAGCGGAATTAGGTAGACACCGCTATTAAACGTTAGGTGTTAAAACAATTCTTTAGTAAGTTCTTGTTCTTCGAAGTAACTCATCAGTCACCGCCAAACACTTCTATTCTGATTATTATACTTATAAAACCACTATTAAAGTGGTTGACTTTTTAGGTTAAGTTTCATATATTTATCACAGTAGGGTTAAAAGCGTTGCCCCAAGCTCCATTATGATCATCGTTGAGACCTCGCTGAATATTTATTCAAACTTGTAGGCTAAAGTAGAGTAATTTTATTCACAATTAGATTTTGTCAAGATTTCATCTCATAGATCTCATCCTTAACGAAGTTGACAGTTACTACAGTGCAGCCACGTGGTACCCGCGAAATACCCTAGATTCTAATTTAGCGCAATATAGTAACCACAATTTCTAAATTTATATAAAATTAATGACGCAAAGTAGAAAAAAAAGTATATTACACTCGTTTTATAAGACGTATTGGCGCACTCGTTCCATTTGGGCACTCCTCGCTACGCTCGTCGTGCCCAAAACAACTCGTGCGCCAATTTGACGTCTTATAAAACTTGTATAATAATATACTATTTGAATACAAAAGTCCTTCTAGACCTTTATTTTTTTTACTTTATCATACGCAGTATGTAAAGTATTGTAATCATGCCAAAAAAAATTTTTGAGATTTTAGCGGAAATATGTCTTTTTGGGTCCCCTGAACATTTTTGACCAAGGTACAAAAAAATGTCTGTGTGTGTGTGTGTGTGTATGTGTGTGTGTGTGTACCCGTTTTTGTGGAGACGATTCCGGAGAAACTACTAAAGGTATCGGGACAAAACTTCATATTTAGAAGTTTCATAACCGAACTTAGAGCTGAAAAGCTTTCTGTTGAAAAGTGTCCAAAGGAACTGGTGGTTTACTCTTAGCATTTTTTAAAGATTTTGTAAATGAGCCGCTATTTGTGTAATGTCGTCAAAATAGTTAAATAATAAATTAAAGGAGAGGAAATTTTCTATAATTTATGTATATGAAATTTTTTGGTAGAATTTATAGTTTAGCTGCATGAGCAAATTCTATTTCATCGAGATCGGTCGTACTGCATTAAAACAAGTAGCCAGGATATGTCACATTTTTTGATTCTAATGACAGTAGCTAGTGTCAAACGCTAATGTTTTGAAAATACTACTGTCAATATAGGCTGGGTTCGGATATTGAACACCGTTACACTTTTTAACCCACTAACACGTAAGTGTCATTTGGACGGTGTACCCGGTGTCAACGGAGTACAATATCCGAACGCAGCTTTAATCGAGATATCTGTCTAGTTCTACTAGTTTTATTTTATTGCAGACATAGCCGATCTCGATCAAATAGGATCTCATGCAGCTAAACTATTAAGTTTATATATAGTATGATAAAGTCATGTGCCTGGCCACATCAGATTTTTTTGTGGTAATACAACAATTACACCATTTATATTGTAAAAATAAAGCAAGATAAACTTTGTAACAATAGGACGTCATCCTCTTTTGTTTTGTTTACAAATGTGAACTGTGCCTGTATTTTATTTTTATTTTATTATTTACTATGAATATTGTTTATTTTTGATTTGTAAGTGCACAAATGTGATACAGATTTTATTTGAGGTACCTACTGTTAATTTTATTTATTAAGAATATATTTTAATTTTAAACTGATTCCTGGACTTGAGAATTATTGTGTTTTGTTATTGTTATATTTTTTCATATAGCTAAATAAATAATGTATTGAAAAGTCTTTTTTTTTTTGTTGGTTGGGCACTTTTATAATAACCGCCTTATAAAACAGATTATATCCGTCAGGTATTAGATATGCTTACGGTAGGTATAGGTTAATGGGCAACCTAATGTAGGGAAGATTGGGACAAGTTGTTACAATGTTTAATGTTTTATTTATAAAATAGTACTTTATTGTCAAACACCAAAAGTAAAAATACCGTGTTAGGAACAGAACCATACAAAAATGTTTGCATCATTTGTGCGGTGCAATTTATGTAAAAACATCTATGTAAACTAGTCTCGCCTATTCTTGCATGTATTTGCATTAAAATACAATATTGAAAACATTAATATTAAATGCGCGAAATTTCAAGATAATTGGGATTTGAGAATTTACTTAATAAATAGGGTATTCCGGTCATGTGAAAATTTAAGCAGATATTCGGTTTAACTTATTGTATAATTTATGAGGATTCATATAGTTAAGCTATGAGCTTTTTGATTTAGTTTTTCTATAAGATAATTGGAATTAAAAGTGCATTTCGTTTGAATTCACCGACCACCCTCGGAAATACACGATGATTACCGATCCCTAGTAGCGGTGGCAACAGCGGACAGCTCTCGAACAGCTGATCGGCCAAGTTGACGGTTGGCGACCCTGTTGTTTGACAACAAATAAAGGTAACTTTTTTGAGAGATGATTTGATCATTGAAACTTGAAGCCAAACATCTCTCATCTCGCTAGTCGGCAATGTAAAGAAAATCTTATCAGGAGTTACTGTTCTACTGCTGTTACAGCCCGGCACAGAACAATGTCGGCGTTGGAGTTTATACATTTTGAACAAGTGTTTGATATAACCTCAATAACCAAAGCAGGTGTCAACAAACGAGCGATTCTAAACGTTGACACAACAGAAGACAAAAATTTACTACGTGCACCCTAGATATAGCAACGTTGTCAAGTCGCTCACTTTGAGCGGTCTTTGTGACGTCACAAAGACCAATCGTAATTCAAACTTCAAACAACGATTTCTCTTAATTTAAAACAATGTTTGATATTTTACTTTTGAAGTAGCAAACAGTAGCACCCATACTTTGTAAAAAATGACAATTTCAAAAACACCGGAATACCCCATTGTAATTGTACATTTACAAGAAACTACCCACATGCATTAAATATAAAATGGGTGTTATTGATAATAAAATGGTTAACTTTTTTGAACACTCTGTATAAAATGTTCTTTTTAAGTTTTCGTCATTAAGCCGTCCTTGGGTGTATACCAAATATCATTACCAATTATATCCAGTATAGTTTCTAAAGTACAAGGGAGACAAAAGAAAACTTTCTGTATTATCAATGTTTTGTATTATTCTTAATTTTGGTCATTGGGCTAGCCGTACTGATGATTTGCGTCGAGTAAATAAATATAATAGCTTACATAGTAATCAAAATAACTTAGCTAACTTCTTTGAAGACTGTATACAAAAGATCTTTTGTTAAAGTAACGTTTTTATCACTTTTACCATGTGATTATTTAAGTGTTTCTAATCACATTGACCAAATGATGCGGTTATTATTAATAATAGCCGGTAATTATTAATACAAACCACATTTATCACTTTAACCGTAACATAGTACATTGAGATCTTCCTTATTTTGTATTTTGTTGTGCACGGCCCTCCCAATTTGCTCCTTTATGTCCTATAAAATTGAGATCAATACGATTATTTGGGGACGGGCTTTAATGCGTTGGCCGATCTCGAATTTTACAGGAATAAAGTATGAATATAAAGGAAGAAATTAAAAGGGACTAACATAAAAAATGCGAAAACCTTGCCTTTGCAACTTATTTCTTAAATGTAAAAGCATTATTTACGTGCGTAGACTTTTTGGATTAAGATTCCAAAGCCGATTAAGAGGCCTCAAAGAAAAGTTTTCCACGAAGTCTAATTACGCGCAATTTTCCGGAGCAAAATTCTAATCTTCCTGGACTAATACCTGTAGATGGGGCATGCCATGCTAACAGTGAACACATTAGTAAAAAAATCCAAATTGGCAATCATACATTCCTAGCAATGCTTAAATGTGTAGTAAATAATCTATATTTTAACAATAATTAAGTCTTTTTAATAGAAACCACCATTACTTTTTCTATAAACATGCAGCGCGGCGGCTCTGTTTTCTGTCATTTCGGTTATTTTGGGCGGTCTGTATTTATTTATAAACATTTAACATTCAGAGAGGCAAATTGACATAGAATGACGTTTATATATCCAGCGAAATCAAGATGAATATAGATGATTTTATTTTTTATGATGTTGATTCTAAAAACATGCGATATGGTGTTAATCGGTTGCCATATTAAAGGACACTTTTGAAGTCATTAAATTATACAGGATGCCCCCTTTTTTCCCCTAAAAATATACTTTACAAAGCTAATGTCATTCTGAGGAACTTAGTTGTTTGTTCAAATCCTGGAGAAGTTACAGTCGCTTTAAATGTCAACAAAACAAAACAAAGCATAATGAAAGATTAAACACGTATCAAACAATGCAAAACCTAAAAAATTACACAGTAAATACCCATTACAACAATAAAAAGTAAAACAACTTAGGTAAAAATCTTATCTCTAATAAAAAAAAATTGAATGAACAAATGAAGAAGAAATGCATATAAAAGTTCTGCTTTTTCTAGAAAGTAAATGTCATTCCATATAATAAGTTTATTAAGGACTTATTGGTTTTCTCAATTTCTTAAAAGTACATTTAAAAGACAGTTACTATCTGAAAAATAGTTTTGCGGGAAAAACACTGGGACAGCCTGTATATTATTGTTACTTAGATTATAACGGGTCATTGTGGCATTGTGGCGGTCATTGATTGTGGCAATGATGCCAAACGTAAATATTTCTGTATGCCACTCTGTTTGAATTGTATACCACTAATTCTACACGTAACAGTTAATTTGATTCCATAACCTATTTCAACGTTGACAGTTGTTTGTGTATAGCGGTAAGAATTTATTAACATGGGCATAGCCTACTTCGATCACAATCATTTATAATGACCCTGTAACTATTAAACATTATATAACTAAAACTGTCACATTTTATACCTCTCTGGAATTTGTTTGCCTTTACATAATTCTAGTTACGTAAATGCTCCAAGCGAATATGTAACGAATGAAAATCAGTCCAATTTAATTAATTTCCAGTTACAGTAGTCCACCATTTAACGCCTGTCAATTCCCTAAAACGTAGTTAACTGATCTAAACTATTGCCACACAGTATCTAGCACGATAGCGTTTAAACTGAGAAACTTTGTTAAACTGTCATGTTGCGCCATACATGGGTACGACTGTACAGCGCCGTGTGGTTCATCGGAACATCAGAACACGACTACGATCGGGTCAAACTTCTGTAAACTGTCAAATTTTCACAGCACTTCCCTAATTCGATTCGCCATCGCAAAGTTACATAGACACAGTTCGGTTAGAGTTCAATCTAGAATGTTCAGGGAGCGTACTGTATATGTGAGCGCATCTCAATTTCTCGCCCTGTCATGATTATTACTGCTGCTGGCGTTTGAATATAGCAAATTTGCTAACAGTTTTGTCGACGTATCCCGAAACACATTTATCTGGTGTGTATCGTATCGTGTAGCTCAATTGATGTGCGCAACTGAATCGAACTGTGATAATCTGATTTGTGATGACTGATGTGGGTTTGATGGGTTGTTCAGCGTCGAACGAAGTTTGTTAGGGGATGAAATTCGGGGCTAAATTAGAGGCGCAGATGGTACGTGTTTGAGTTTTTTTTCTCGGTGGGCGTTTGGTGCAATTTTAAGCACATTGGTTCTATTGATGATACTGTGTGTATCTACCGTTTACAGTAGAACAAGTGACACATCGATAGGGTTTATAAAAAACAAACAAGATTGGAATGAAACATTTTTACGAATTTGATCTACAAATGGAATAGACAGTAAGTTAACATGTTGCATTTTCACTAAGGTGCAATACTATCGGTTGCAAAAGTATTGAACCATGTGTTTGAAGGCTCATAACTCTGCCACGACCGAACAAGAAAAATAAATAAAGTGTGGTATATTCCTGAACAATTTCTACATATACATTGTATTTTCAAAATTTCGTTGACACAATCTCACAATAAATAGACAAAACAAAATATTTTTTCTCAGACATACATAATAAATTGATTTTAAGTAAATTCACGATAATATGAGTACATACATATGTAATAAAGTCAATTTGTGCTCAAAATGCGGGAAAGTTGTGGGGTAGTTTTGATTTCTAATAAACTCAATAGTAATCGATTGCTATTTAGTAGTTTGATGTATACAGGGTCTCCCACGACGAGCTGCCATTAGAAGTATATGGAGAACCAAATGAAATGAGAGATTGAAAATTTGTGGAGTTATATTGTTGGACACGATCGTCTCAACTAAAATATTTTGAGTTTTCGGTTACTTCCCGTTACACCGGAAATGATGTCAACTTTCATATTTCAAACGGAACACCCTGTAATTTATCACATTTTTTAAATCTTCATTAAATTTTAGATCAATTTTATGTTACATTCCCTATACCTAATATGTGTCATTTTTGTGAAATTCATTTTTCTTCATTAAAAAAGACAGCTCCACGGTTACTTTCAATTACTTATAAATTATCGCCTGTGACCGTTGGAAAAAAAGTTGTCCGGCAAAATTGTTGTGAAGGTAACATATTATCGACACATCGGTAGAATTCTTCTAAAAGTTATACAAGGTGTTATAAGATAAGATCAAAGTTGAATTCGAGAAAAGTATTAAAAGGCGATTTTTTCAAATGGCAACCCTAACATATGAATATATTTCTCAATTATATGGAAAATTAAAACCCGCCTTTGTGTCTCTCTGAGCTTCTTGCCTTTATTGTGAATACCGAACGTAAGTTTTTCTCAAGTTTTTACTCTCAAGCTTTACAATGCCGATTGAAACTCGACATTGTTTTTAGCTTTTTAGTGTTAATTTACACCAATTTGTGTCGTCAGTTCTCACCGATGAACCCTTCCGTTTACTCTATGCTAATGTTTTAGGATTATGACTGTAAGTTTTTACTTTAATTTAACGGGTTTTCACTCATTGTCATTGTGTTTGCTATCCCGATTAGATTTCGCCGACGATGCTATAACTAGCGAAACCGGTCCGAAGTATATAATAAAAACAATTATTACAATAAAGATGCTTTTCTTTTTCCAATCTTAACAATCGCTTGCAATATGGACTTCTCCCTAATAAAATTAAAAAACTGCTTAATAGGGGTCTTGCACTAAGTCTCAAAATTAAAAATTAATACGCTCTCTTAGTGCCAAACGTATACCAGAACCGTCCGCAAACGTTTTTTTTTTTAAGAAAAAAATCTGTTATTACGCAATTAATAATATTAAAATCGGTCTTGTCCCTTTAAATATGAACGCGCTGTGATTGGTGTGACGTAGCATGCCTGGTCGAAGGCCACGTGACATGAGCTAGTTACGATGCGATTGTCATGCTTTCACTCTTTCTATAACAGGTGAAAAGATTGACATTAACGTTGGACGTACGTCTTCTTAGACGACTGTCACTTTTGACAGTACGCAAAGATTCCATGACCCAACTATACTTATTCGTTATCAGAACGCACACAACGTCTTCCAGATGCTATACGTTCAATTCGACGCCGTTCTCGTGCCCGTAGGTCCTATTTTTTCGGCTGCTCTCTACGGCCTAGGCTCGCTAAGCTTCTCACCAATCTTATGACGTCACGGAGCGTTTTGGCGCGGTTTAAACTTTGATGTTCAATAACAATAGGGTATTCCGGTGTTTTTTAAATTGTCATTTTTTACAAAGTATAGGTGCTACTGTTTGCTACTTCACAAGTAAAATATCAAACATTGTTTTAAATTAAGAGAAATGGTTGTTTGAAGTTTGAATTAGGATTGGTCTTTGTGACGTCACAAAGACCGCTCAAAGTGAGCGACTTGACAACGTTGCTATATCTAGGGTGCACGTAGTAAATTTTTGTCTTCTGTTGTGTCAACGTTTAGAATCGCTCGTTTGTTGACACCTGCTTTGGTTATTGAGGTTATATCAAACACTTGTTCAAAATGTATAAACTCCAACGCCGACATTGTTCTGTGCCGGGCTGTAACAGCAGTAGAACAGTAACTCCTGATAAGATTTTCTTTACATTGCCGACTAGCGAGATGAGAGATGTTTGGCTTCAAGTTTCAATGATCAAATCATCTCTCAAAAAAGTTGCCTTTATTCGTTGTCAAACAACAGGGTCGCCAACCGTCAACTTGGCCGATCAGCTGTTCGAGAGCTGTCCGCTGTTGCCACCGCTACTAGGGATCGGTAATCATCGTGTATTTCCGAGGGTGGTCGGTGAATTGAAACGAAATGCACTTTTAATTGCAATTATCTCATAGAAAAACTAAATCAAAAAGCTCATAGCTTAACTTTATGAATCCTCATAAATTGTACAATAGGTTAAACCGAATATCTGCTTAAATTTTGACATGACCGGAATACCCTATTGAATGCAACAATATTAAGCGGAAAGATTTTTACACACGGTTTTCTTACCACCTAAGGATTTTATTTGTTAAGTTAGGTAAAATCATGCAAGACCCCTATTCTATTTCAGTAATTACTGTTCAAAAACGTTGCCTTTTCCGCTAAACATACTTCAATTCTTTTTAACATATTATTGGTGCTGCGATAAAGTGAACCCTGATAGAGTAAGCACATAACCCATTGAAAGCAGCTCGAACTCTATCTTTCATGTTCTCCTTATCAATTATTATGGGGCCCTCATAAACTACGTCTTTAATAGCTCCCCATATGAAAAAAATCATTGGCGTCAAGTCGGGGAAACGCGGTGGATATTTGTATGGTCCATTAAGCGCAATCCACCGATCGTCGAACATCTCGTTAAGCAAGCCTGTTACTGCAACAGTTGTGGGCGCTGGAGCACCGTTCATTTGAAACCACCCAATTACTCAGGACTCAATAACTCATAAGGAGAACATGAAAGATAGAGGCCGAGCTGCTATTCTTTGGGATACTCTTGAGGCTAATATAACTTCCGGTTTTTTCGGAAATGAGGTCATAATTGAAATTTTAAATGGCACCCCATATTCTTTGTGTGATATTTTCAATCAAGATGACATTCTGAATACAAAAACATATCGATCGTCAATTTTTATCACCAAGGCAATGCAAAAATAACTTTTTTGTGTATTAAGCCAGTTCCAGTTCCTTTGGACTCGATTGAACAAAAACCTTTTCAGCTCTAAGTTTGGTCATGAAACTTCTAAGTATGAAGTTTCGTCCCGATACCTATAGTAGTTTCTCCGGAAGCGTCGCCACAAAAACGGGTACTCACACACATGTTTGTGTGTGTACGCACACACATGTGTATGTGTGTATGTACCACACACACAAACATACATCACACACATACACACACAGAGACATTTTTTTGTACCTTGGTCAAATATATTCAGGGGACCCAAAAGGACATATTTCTGCTAAAATCTCAATTTTTTTTCCCGGCGTTACAATACTTTATCATACTGCGTATGATAAAGTAAAAAAAGAAAAAAAGCTTATTTTTCTGTTGACATTATTTACTTAATCGTCACTGCAGAGTATACTTATAGCTTTATTTAGTCCTCGTAGAAGATAAAGCAATGTAGCAGGAGAATCGGTCTAAGAGAAGCCGGATTATATACTCATTTGTGATGTTGCTAATTGTGTAGGACGTAGTGCCGCTACAATTATCTTCCAAAACCAATAAAACTTATATGGGATAATATCTACAACTTATTATTGTAATATTTGCGTGATATTAAATAACAGTATTAAAACAAAAACGATTGTAAAATTTTACACAACTGGCCCTGCAATAATCATATACTTTTCAACAATACACATAATTCAGTACAAAAAATTCTTTACCCGAAATGTTGTCTGTCCCGATCTGTGACAAGAAATCTGAGCCCTCACACAGAAGACCAGAAGAATTTTCCTGTTAACCTACACCTCTCTAAGTTCCTCATGATAGTGCTAAAACCGTATAAGTGTAGCTAGTTAGCTAAAATATTTCAACGTTCTTAGCATTATTTTAATGTTATGAAATAAAACATAGACAACAGGTTTTATTGTACATTAGCGTTTGCAATTTTGCCCTGAAATCTTAACCATTTTCATTTAAATCCTTGGAAACATTATTTTTTAAATCTTATTTGTTAGTTTTTTATTCCATTCTTTTTGTAAAACTAAGTGTCTTGTTGTAGATCATTGTAACAAACATCATTAGTCCTTTGCAGCTTAGATATAAAACAGTTAACAGTTCTTTTTATGTTTGTAATCGAAAGAAAACCTTCAACTCAAAATATCGGAGGAAATCAAGCTATTCAGTCACTATCTGAATAACCAATCATTCTCCCAGCATTAACAAAACATTACCAACTCTTGCTTGCAGTTGCCAAGTATAAGGAATTAAAGGAGCAGAAGTTTGCTGACTTCATTTCTGATTTCCGAAGTACATAAATATTATATTTAATATCGTACTTGACTCAACTTTATTGCGATCGCGTCCCTTCTACACTCCAGTCCAAGTAAAACAACAACTCCTTTATAGAAAAAGTTATTCTTTATTGGATCGCAACTCGGATACTAGGGAATTGTCTTATCTAACTTTGCTAACGATGTGAAACCCAACCGAGAGGAACCGCGAGTCTTTTTAACTAAGTCTCGCTGAACAATGAGAGTTTTATTGCCAAGGAGAAAAGTGTTTAGATTACATTTCTTTCAGTGTGTAGATTAGCGTTTTACTGAATAGAGTTTTAATTACAACAGATTCATTACAACTAATGGTATAAATTGCTAACACTTTACAACACTGAATTAGTAGCTTGTGGACGTTTATTTTACTACTATCATACTGCAATAGATTGATAATATGATCACTGAAATGAAATCATTCATAATTGCATATAAAATGATTTATCTGCTCATAATAAATGCAATTTTATGTCGATTGCAGTTTTAAATAAGTATAAAGCAGACCTATTCCAGTATAGTAGTTTGATGTATAGTGTTTAAGAGATGATAGATGTATGTTAGAACCTATTTAACCAGATTTATCCTTATGCAAAGTATTACGGTTATGAAGATGTTAAGATTTTTATTAAAGTTCTTAAGTCTATTTTGCAATTTTTGCAATAGGGTATTTGACTATTTTTGGAAAACCATCTTTATGTGTTTATTCCTTCACTCTACATTGTAAATGCATTATTTTTTGTAATTATTTCCTCAATATTTCATAAAAATCAGCGTTAAAAATTGAATCACAAAAAGTCCCGCCAAAACGATACTTTCTGTTGTGTGACGTCACCGGTTAGTGATGTCAAGATGTCAAGATGATGTGATGTCAAGATGTCAAATCGGCCCATATGGTCTGTCAGCATCGGCATCGTCGCCGTTTGGTAATTGTGTTGTATGATGTGTTGTTTTCACAATTTCTACATAAAAATGGGTTATAAATGGTGTATAAATCCACAATGCAGAGATACGTCAAGAAAAACTCCGATTAAACTATTTGTAGCTGTTCCGCAAGATTTGAAACTGCGAAGAAAGTGGTTGGCTCGTAGAAATCCAAATGAAATAAATAGCCGCCAATACAAGTGTTTTCTGTTGTGAAGATTACTTCGACATAAGTAAAACTGACTAGAATAAGTTATCTATCGTATTTTCGAAAGGTATTATCTGATCTGACAGCTGAAGGTTGGGGCTATCCTAACCTACAAAGTTATGCTTACATGACGCTTTCGTGCTATTAAATTCAAACGGGAGAAGCATAAAAGCGCGTTCGGATAACCCGGTATTTTACGGTGAGAGTGACGCGCTGCAGAATAGGCGGACTAACGTCATACGGCGTTTATCTGCATATAAGAGAGAGACAGCCTACCCAAGTTATCTGAACATTGCTCTCCCCATACCATACACTGACAAACCGAACGCGCTCTAAGGCTGACTAACGAATGACATCACTGGAGACTGACCCAATTACAGAGCGTTTTCAATCACGTGATAGGACGTGAATAAAATTCAATTTTAATTTTGGTTTTTCATAGAAATAAATCATTTTTTTTTGAAAAGTAATAGCAAATAGTTTTCTTAAACTGTAATCTATTAGGATGACTATAATACATGCCATATTTTTAATACAGTCAAATACCCTATCGTATGTCACAAACACGGGACCTAAAAACTTCAAATTACTACTAAAGTAAATCCTAAACTTTGTACTTTTAGGTTAACTATCGTGAAAATTTGTTGACGCCTGGAAGTGTTGACCAGACGGCGTTTTTTTTAGGTGATTTAACAACTTTTTGGATTTCAATTTTTCGCAATGTCTGAATGATTGAAAGACTTTACAACAACTTTACAAGTGCAACTTTGTGATTTTAGCTTTATTATTAACTTTTATGTTAACGAATTGACACCAAACGATTGTTATCAACTTTGAAAGAAGATTGGACATTGTGTTGAACAATTAAGATGCTTGGTCAGATGGTAAGAACTCTATCGTAAGCCATATCAATTGTCAATATTTTGTTTTTGTATTAGTCCCACTATTGTTTATTAAAGATGCACAGTTTTAGAAAAAGGTTGCAATGTTAGCTTTTTTAATTTGTGTTAGCATTCTATTGTTTGTAAGACACGATTTATGAATATTCCGAGCATTTCGAAAACCATTCAAGTTGGCATGTACCTACATATTGTACATATATGATTTTTGTCAAACCCTATGACTTCTTAACACAGGGGTTATCTACGAATTATCCTATAACATCCAATAACTTAAAATTTCAAATTAATATTCAACCAAATAAGTGTATAACAAATTATACAATTTTTAATTATACACTCTCCCGCGAATCGGGAGCGTGTGGATGCCACATTCGCCCAAATCCGCTAACATTCGAATTGCCTGAAGTCTCTACGGATGCAGATAGTTGGATAAAAATCACGCGTTCGGCGAGCGCCTCAGTTCATTTGTGCGATCTCGTATCGACCCATTCAATGTGGATTTTTGACGAGGCTCGGGCAGTTTTTGTGTGCACCCGAAGATATTATTTACGACAGGGGTCTGATTTATGACATCAAAAAGGGGTGAAGGGGCTCTTCGAGCATCAATGCAACCCCAAATGTAGGTAACGAATGGAATAAATTATTGAAATAAAAAGATTTCATAATAGTGAACACAATATGCAAAATACAAATAGTTTACATTGATATTAAATTAAATATCCGATAATATTTTTTTCTCTATTTGTGACGTCCCCATTACTATAGTTTGTCAGGAAAAAAAATCACATACGCAAAGTTAAAATTGAAAATATACCAGATAATGATATTTATTTCTGTATTATTGAAGAAATGCAAATGCAATCAATAAATTAACCATCCGTATTATAAGATTACTAATGAAAATTAAAATTAATAGCAATATTAAATCAATAATTAATTAAAACTAAAGAATATATTATTTATCTCTTTCAAATAAATCTTATCAGTTCCAAGTTATTCCAGTCTAATTTTTCTATGATGTCTGAATCTATTGTATCGTTTTGGTACAGTTCTTTGATTACTTGGGTCAGCTGAGAACTACCTGTAAATAGGTATAATTTTACCCTCATTAATGGGGAATATCGCACAGGTACTTCTCGTACATTGTGGACAAAATATTTATTCACTGTCGACTGACATTCAACATTCAACGATCTACATAGGGAAATTACTAAGTTATTGATTGATAATATCATTGTTACATACCAGTATACAGGGTTGGTCAAAATATCCGGAGCACTTATAGTTGACCAACCGTAAACATTTTCAAAAAATCATACACAAGTTGTTTGAGTTTAAACAAGCTATCGTCTAAATATATTTTTAATATACAGAGTTTAATATACAGATTTATTCACTGTCGACTGACATTCAACATTCAACGATCTACATAGGGAAATTACTAAGTTATTGATTGATAATATCATTGTTACATACCAGTATACAGGGTTGGTCAAAATATCCGGAGCACTTATAGTTGACCAACCGTAAACATTTTCAAAAAATCATACACAAGTCGTTTGAGTTTAAACAAGCTATCGTCTAAATATATTTTTAATATACAGAGTGCTTATTTTATTATGGAAACTGGCAACCTTTCCGATTTCTAATAGAACACATATATTTTATAATTAAGATTAATTCCATAAAAGGCGGAGTGGCCTAGTGGTAAGGTGTTTGCCTTGCACTCCACATGTCCTGGGTTCGAACCCCAGAGTAGACATACGGATTTTTCACTCCGCCGCCGTGCTTCGGAAGGCACGTTAAGCCGGTGGTCCCGTAACCAGTGCCGATCTCTGGTTTCGATAACATTGTATTGGGTGGAGTCACGTGATAGCGTGCCTCACAGAGACAGGCCGAGGCTTGGGAGGGATGTGCTCCCACGGGAAGCCAAGTCTCTGTTCAAGGGGCGGGGGGCATTGGCGGCTATACTAGCCAGCCGTGTTCAGCCAGACTGTTCTGGTTAGAGGCGCGCTGCGCATGTGTGACATCCATCGGGGAAGCAAAAGGGGCCAACTGTGGCCTAGTTGCGCTGCTACTATAATAGCTATACCCCACATATTCCAATTCCATAATTTTTTTGTAAGAATAATTTTTTATACAATGCATCATTTTTTAGTTATAAGCAATTAATCGTTTTGATTAATTGCTTATAACTAAAACTTTTGTTTTAACTAAACGGATAAAAAATAGCAGAACAATAAAATAGAAAAATAAAATTAAATGTTTGTTCAAACAGCAAATTAAAATAAATGTGTGTAGTGTATGTATGTGGGAAAGAATACAAAGAAAGAAAGAATACAAAGAAAGAATTCAAAGTTCAGAAATTTTAATTAACTGCTGATAACTAAAAATGATGAATTTTTATAAAAAGTGGTTCCTACAAAAAATTCTTAGAAATAATCTTAGAATTAAAAAATTTAAAAACATACAGTATTGTTTTATTTGAAAAAGGAAATAAAACAAAAAAATGTTTTTTTCTCTTTTTTTTTACGGTTCGAGATTTATTTAGTTGTAATTTTAACTAACTCTGTATAGATATGCACTATTTATAACGCAATACATTATACAAAATAATAAAATAATAATTATGCAAATATTTAGTTTTATTTTATGGAAAATCGTATTACTATGTCCTATATGGTATGTAATATAAATGATCAGAATAAGAAATCAATAGCATTTAAGAAATTTTTCAAATAATTAATATATTTTATATTAAATTTTTATTTACGTTATTCAATTAATTATTAATTAATAATAACTACAATTTCAATGAAAGTATGCACACACACTATACGCTGAGGCAGCGGCTACTTCAGCGACGTCCATTCTAAGTCGCCCGCAGATGAACACAGAATGCACGAGCCGAACGCCGAGAAGGTGGATTAGACCACCAAAACATCATGATGCTGTCGGTATAACAAATACACAAATTTACTGTTCAAACTTACAAATGCAGGCGATAATTTTGATAAATTTTGTTTAGAATATGTTGACAAAATCATCACATCCATTATTAATTACAAATGCTATTAAACATGAAGTTTAGTTTAGAAGTTCTAGGTATCCATTTTTTTTTGGCCTAGGAGTGTAGAAATTAATTATCGGATTAAATTTATTCCGTTTTAATAAAAAGATCGTGTATTATACAATTTCCTACACACTGGAATTAATAGTATATTATTTGACGAGCAGATAACTAAGGATATAAATCGCGAGCATGAAGTTTAAACGCGAGCCGTACGAGAGCGTGTAAACATGCGAAGGTTTTATGTACGACTCACAAATTCCATTTTATAGCAAATATTTTAATTGTATTTTAATGTATTTGATGGCGAGGCGAACTGTCACATAACTGTCATCCACGTAGGTTTTAACAGACTTTGACACTGGCGTTGTATAATGATGACAGTTCGTTCAAATATAGAAGTCATTATTTGAACGAACTGTGATTATTATACAACGCTAGTGTCATTACTCATTATAATCATTGACGTGTATCATGATGGAGATTATATAGTCATAGATACGTATGCAACGAACTTATTATATGTGAGTCGTAGATAAACTTGTTTACACCGTATCTAAACACGTGCTGAATGTCGCAGTTACCGATGTACTCTGTTTTCAACTATGTCACTATAATAACTACCGTTTTATTATTTTCTATCGGGCGTTTTTTTTTTAGTTTCTTGACAGTAAGCAAATACTGTCTCGTGGAGCCGTTATATGATTTTCCCACTATAGCTTAAAAGTTCAAGCTTTCAGCACACCAATAACCTACAGAATACTATCACGTCGCATTCATTTTGGGCCTTGTGGGTATCAAAAAGTGACGATAGACTTTTCTGTAATAGTAAATTAATATCATTATTATTCAATCATTATACAGATAGTACCATTAGGAAAACTACTTTTGTGGCGAAAACTGATTATAAGATGTAACCGAACATTGTGAACATACTGTCTGAAAACTGTACGTTCTACAAGTGTCACATCGAACCAATTTGTAGTACCTGAGAAATATATGTTGTCTTAAAATGCTGTTGTTAGACAAAAGAAGCAATAACTCAAAAACATTGATTTCACATATCTTCGTACTTATTGCCTTTAAAAACTTTTGTAGTATCTTTTGAACAATTTTTATGCTTAGGTTAACTGAAGACTATTTCCTCAACAACAGCACTGGGGTTGTATATGTTTATTGAAATTTGAATTTTGAGCATACACGGCTGCAAGAATTGTGGTGAGTTTTGAATTAAACAGTATCCCTATCTTTTCTGAACATTTTGATCTTAAAAATTCACATCGATGTCTCTCCTAATAAAGAAGTTAAGTAAGAACAACAATGACGACACAAAAGGATTAACAACGTACCTAGCAGTAGTAAGTTTATAATCCGTGCGCGTTATGTAATTGTTCTTCTTATTGTAGCTTTTTTATTATAAGAGCAAATAATGCGAATCAAACCCCACCTTAATTCTTGCACCCTGTATATGTTCAAAATTTAAATTTCAATTAATAATGCTACCCCAGCGCTGTAGTTGAGAAAGTAACATTTAATTAAGCGAAACAATAATAAAAATTTACTAATTGGTTTAAAAGATACTTACTTACCTTTTAAGTTGACATACATTTTAGGTGGGCTGATATTTTTGCATGTAGGTGTAGTTAGCTACAATCTTGTGGAACTCCGTGTATATGCGAATATAATTTTAAAATATGCACCCTTGTGTTCTTCATATCAAGTCCACAAGAAAGCAAGCTTAATTCCAGGGAAAAACACAAATTTTATGATTGTTATATTTTGGTGGAGGCGACGGGCGATATTTTTATTGTGATTAGTATTGTGATTTATCCAATTTAAAGTTATAAAAAGTTACGTCTAACTTTAAATCTACCTAAAATCCAACTATAAACTAATAGTATAATAATACAAACCAAGGACAAACCGTTAAATTTAATTTGTTCCGTTTCATTATTCTGATGCTTATCACTAATATGATAATTAATTTATCCTACAAATAAAACTGCCTTTGCTCTAAATTAAATTACACAAACTAAAAATTATTTGTTTACGAGCGTTCACTTGTTACTGCCCAGAAAAAATCACCCCTAATGGTGCGTAATAAGCGCTAAACCCCTTACCTGATTTCAATAATCCCTCGCAGATTTTGACCTGAACTTCATCCAAAAGATCACACCCTCTGTTCTCCTCTTTTAAAAGTTTGAACTCTTTTCAAAGTTTGATTGTTCTTCAATAACTCACGCGATTTTTAATTCACGACGTAGTGGGTCGGGTGTTTTCTTTAGGTTGTCGGCGACAGTGATCGTAGTGTGCCGCGAACTGCGAACGTTGTATACGGGTCGACCGTGCACGGCACTCTCTTCTCTCAACTCATTTCAGCGGTCAGCTGATCAGAAAGAGACGACTGAGAGAGATGGATTGCTGTAAATCAATATTTGAGGACATGCTCGTTGGGAAATCGCGTCGCCTGTGGCGCGTATCGTGGCATTACTATACCATTTACATTTCATTAAGGGAAACCTTGAATGGAACGGCGGATTGCAACTCTGATCGCGGCAAAAGGTTTTTGGTGTGGACGCTGCTTGAGTTTCCTTTTTGTTTGAAGGGGTTCAAAATCAGGCCTTTTTCACTGCTTGATGCACTGATTTGTGATGGGTTTCTAGTTCTAAAATAACAGTTTTTCTAGTCCATCTATATACTTCTACATACTAAGTTTATTCAAGTATGTCTAAATAAAAAAAAATCTGATATGGCCAGGCACATGACTTTATCATACTATATATAAAATTAGTAGTTTAGCTGCATGAGATATTATTTGATCGAGATCGGCTATGCATTAAAATAAAACTAGTAGAACTAGACAGATATGCCGTTTAAAGCTGCGTTCGGATATTGTACTCCGTTGACACCGGGTACACCGTCCAAATGACACGTGTTATTGGGTGTAGAAAATGTGAAAGGTGCGTTCCGATTGGTGGCAATGGTTGGTAATGATGTGTGGTAGTGATGGTGACACATATTAGTTTGCATGTACATAAACTTGAGTCACTAGCAAATCAATTAGAAATACTATAATGGCGTCTACTACCACTGCCATTAGCACTAATGAAAACGCACCTTAACGGTGTGCAATATCCGAACGCAGCTTGTATTGACAGTAGTATTGTCAAAGCATTAGCGTTTGACACTATCTACACCGTCATTAAAATCACATCTGATATAAAATCTGGCATATCCTGGCTACTTGTTTTAATGCAGTACGACCGATCTCGATGAAATAGAATTTGCTCATGCAGCTAAACTATTGATTGTACCAGAAAATGTTATAGTCATAAATTATTCAGAATTTCCTCTAGTTTAATTTATTATTTAACTATTTCGACGAAATTCCAGAAATGCCGGCTTATATACAAAATCTTTCAAAAATGCTAAGACTAAACCTCCAGTTCCTTTGGACCCTTTTTAACAGAAAGCTTTTCAGCTCTAAGTTTGGCCATGAAACTTCTAAATATAAAGTTTCGTCCCGATACATTTAGTAGTTTCTCCGGAATCGTCGCCACAAAAAACGGGTACACACACACACACACACACACACACACACACACACACACACACACACACACACACACACACACACACACACACACACACACACACACACACACACACACACACACACACACACACACACACACACACACACACACACACACACACACACACACACACACACACACCCACATCCACACACACACACAGACATTTTTTTTTACCTTGGTCAAAAATGTTCAGGGGACCCAAAAAGACATATTTCCGCTAAAATCTCAAAAATTTTTTTTGGCACGATTACAATACTTAACATACTACGTATGATAAAGTAAAAAGGATATACAATGTTACAAAAATGATGATGAATCATTTGTTGCATTGTAAGTTGATTAGTCATCGACAAAGCTGTGGTAGAAATTTATTAACCTGTTTCAGTTTTGAGGATATAACTCACATTTCTTTGACCAAAATTTGCTACATTGTAGTATATTGGACCTGAACAGTAAAACTGTTTTCTGTAAAATTAATTTCAGTTTTTAGCATATACAGGGTGTTAGAATGATGATATGAGGTTTGCCAAAATGTTGCTACAACCAGTAGTTTTAGATTATATCAAATTGTAGCCTGGTCTTTTTTCAACATTTTTTTTTTCATTTACGTCATTATCTAAGTATATTACTAGAACACAACAACGCTACTAACAAGTTCAATGCAATAAAAATCTAACTGCAAATTTAAAGATACAGCCTTCCATATCAAGTAAAAATAGAACATATTGCGGATACGTCATGTTGACAAAAAAGTTGAAAGTTTATATTCACTTTCTTTGCCGAGCGCATTCTGAACTAGTTCGTAAGTTTGTTTTCGTAATTTCGTGTTTCTAAATTACATCGTTCATTTGAATGCAATTATTGTTCAAGTCAGCAATTTTTACTGAAACTTGTTTGAGCGCTTCAATTGTTCTCGGTGGTTACTCTTATTAAAGTCTACCTTGCAAATATCCAAAAGCAGAAATTCATAACCTGTGAGGTTTGGTAATTGTCTCGATTAACGTGTTTAGTTTATAAGAGGCAAGAGAAGATACCCTTTCTGCCTCGTCTGCACATTTTGATTACGCCTACTTAGCTGCGTAAAGGATTTGTGTTTGTGATGTGTAATAAATAAATATTGAAGGCATACAGACATGTACATCGGAAATACAGGCCCCCGGAAACGCCGAGGAAGACGTTCCAGATGCATAAAAAATGTTTGTTTAATTTTTAAAAAGAAAATAAATATATAAAAGATTAGAAGCCAGATTACTAAGCGTAGAGACGCAAATCACAATTTAAAAATACTGGCCCGCAGAGGGGAGTTTGGTAATTGTAACGGTAGTAACTTTGCCACTGGTTGATACACAAGCACAACTGTATATTTATCATTTATTTTCCAACTGGACACTCAAAATACACTCATATAACAATAATTATTTATGTCACAAGTGCCGAAAGTACGGAATAGCGCGACGAGCGGTAAAGCGGCGCGACGCCGAAGCCGGAGCGTCGCATGTGAGCGAGTCGCGCTATGTAGTTTTTGGCAGGAGTGGCATACAACGTTTTTTTGTGCTGCTTTTTGAGTATATATGAAAAATAAAATAAAAAATGGTTATATTTCTGTATAGGAAATGTTAGGTTAGGTACCACTTCGACGAAACGTCATGTTTTTTTTCTAACTTGTTTATTTTACGTCGGTCTATCTCCGCAACTTAGACCAATCACCGACTCAGACGCCAGGCTACAGACACTCAGGAAGTTTGTCGAACTGAAGGAATTCCAACCTCCAGTAAGAGTTCTTTAACGTGCACGTCGCTTCATGACAGTGTAATAAGTTGAAATTTGGCGGCAAACGGAAATGGCCATATTCTCAAACAGTGGTTTGAGGGGCGCTGCAGTCGACACGAGGGGTTCGACCAAGGGTTTAAGCGAACGATGCTTCCTTCTTATTTTAGCCATCATGGGGTAAAGACGTGTTTTCTTAAGAGCAGGGGTTCTATAAGATAACTGTGGTGTCTCGTGTTTCTTGTGCTCAACCGAAATAATAAGGTATTTATTCGTTGTCTGTACTTGCTGATTTGTCCATCTCTGCCAAAAGGATATTATCATTGTTTAGAATTAACATATTCAAATTTTCATGTAAGCAGTTCTGCATTGTTGTATATATTTTTATTAATAGATTTTATTGTGGTTTTCTTCGGCATATTCATTTTAGAATAATATAAACCTGTCCCTTTTATAGTAAAGTATTTAACTTTGCATATAGTGATTAATAATTAGTAAGTTCAAACGTCTCTGGCAAAGTCTCAGATAGAACTCACGATTTGAAGCCGCCGTAAGAGAGATAATTAATTCACGCTACCGTAAGATTAATTAAGATTGCGTTGTTAAGTCAGCTAGCGTCGCCAGGCGTCGCTTGGGGCGAGTTACCACCTTCAACATGTGGGGTTGAGGTTAGGTAGTTGAGCAAAGTCCTAACAGGGGCCCCCTTCAGTTTAGAGTTGATTAAAGTATAATAGTAAATATTGAGAGGGGTGTCCGCCCCATCACAACAGCACACGGGGCCACCGGCTTTACTTTCTCATCCGATGGACGGCGGCATGCAAAGGTATTTGTTCCCTGCCTAAAATACCAGGACATTCGATTTTAGCCCGAGCCGGGATTCGAACTCGAGCCTCCAGCGTAGATAGCAGCCGCTCTATCCTGTAACACATCAAATTAAAAAAAAAAGCTTATTCTAATTCTGACAGATTTATATTTGTTCATTACTCTGTAGATGTCACATGCGTAGCAACATACTAAAATAAAACTACACTCATTGCTATACTTTATTTACAATTTTCTCAATTTATCGTTTTTAGAGGGGGGGGGGGTCGATGGCGTATAGGATAGAGCGGCTGCTATCTACGCTTGTTCTTGAATGTACGTTTGTATGCAAAAGTATGAAAAGCCACCAGTTCCCAAAAATGGGTTTTACATATTATTTTATCTTACCTATTTACTCAAGTTTTGAGAATTATTTTAATTGAGATCATGTGAATTCCCCAAAACATAAAACACATAAAAGTCTGCTATTTGTCACATTAAAGCGTTTGGTATATTGCGGTGCGGTTTTGAGAATACTCGACATTATTCGAGCAATTTTGTGTCTCGGAAAGAAAAAACAGATTACTACGATAGTTTTTTTTTTTTAGATTTTAACCAAAAATCTCAAAAATTATTCATACCAATAATCTCGGTTTTTTGGCACTGCATTCTATGGGTAGGCTGAAATGTAATCTTGAATTGTGGTATTTCATTACTGTTAAACGAGTCATATTAAAAAATATGGCATGCACAAATCAACGGAATTCTATCAAGTCCAATTATTTTTAGGGAAGCTAAAGTTATGTTAAACTAAGTTTTTAAATATTTAGCTTATTTTTCTGAAAAATGAGATGTTATGGAGTCTTGTCTAAGTATCTATATGAGCAATAAGCAATTAAATTTGAGTTGTAATAAATGGTATTATAATTGGTATAAAGTACTTTTGTTATATATACAGGGTGAGTTATTAGTACCCCGGCGGTCGATAGTTAATAAATCGTTTGAGAAAGAAAAAAATATTTCGTACAAAACTGTTTGACTCGCCATTTTCTATAACGTAAAATTATTTTCATTTATAGAGGCTGGTCCATTTAGGTGTGACGGAAAGTATGAACATTTTTTTAAATGCAACGCCCTGTATATTTTATTATACTATAAACACTACTAAATTTGTCTATCCAACCGTGTATGTAGTCACAGTGTTAATAGTCCCAGAGATATTCAACTGTTTTTCCAAAATATGCCCGTTGCAGGATCTTTTTAAAAACTATGTAAAAACGACATTTTTGCCGATTTTGCCTTTAAACTTTGTGAGCCAAAACCAGTAGGTAGATGAAAGTATCCAAAGATATTAGATACACTATACAGGGTGTTCATTGAACTTGGTAAATTTTGATGTTTTTCAAATGGCTTTTTCTCAAGTTTTTTAAATGGAACACCCTGTACAATATGTGTTGGCTGTAATAACCCTTTATTTCCCTTTAATTTACATCTAGTATGTCATACACCAAATGTTATTTCTTCTTGTAATATTTGCAATTTTACGAAAATGTAATGCAATTGTAAATTTTAATATTGTTGTGAATAAGGTATTTGGTAATTTGATGTAAAGTCTTCGTGGCGATAGAAGAGATAATTTAGAAACAATTTAACCAGCTTGATCCTTATACAAAGAATTACCGTTATCAACATATTAACAATTTTATATGAAATTTTATAAGTATATTTTGCCGTCTACCGTATGGCAACCGAACGCGCGGTTTAAAAATTTAACAGTGTACTTTTAGGGTAACTATCGTGCAAGTTTGTCGACTTCTGAGTGTTGAAAGTCAGATTTTCTTTGATGTGATTTATGTACACACACAAAAACCAAATATACTACAAAAACAAACTGATAGACATCTTTAGATTCAGATATTTATTCATAGCAAAAAAATCTATTAAAAACACTTCCAAATAACCCACTTTCCATTCACATTATCAATATTACTCACACTATCATTCATATTATCCCAGCTTTGAATTGTCTCCAGAAAAAGAGGCCTTTTTAAATCAATTAACTATAGTAAGTAAATATTGTTGGTTGTGTTTTATACTGAATACAAATTTGCTCTCAAACTTAGCTCATCAAGACAGGTTTTAGCGTTTCTGTTTGTTTTTATGTCTGAGCGCACATACTATTGCAATGAAACGTCTCCGCATAATTTTCACAAAGGTGAACAATTCTTTACGATAATCCCCCTAAAACTACACTGTTTTTGCCTTACTTCGGAGCCCAACTGAAGTTGCTAGATCTTCAGGTTCGCTCGCTGTACGTTTGTAAAAATTGCCAAACAAACTTATAAAATTGTGTAATACCTTGATAACCGTAATACTTTTTATATGAATAAATCTAGTTAAATAGGTTCTAAATGGTTTCTTCTATAACGCTTTAAATATTTTACATCATGCTACCCAGCACACTGTATAGAAACCAATATTAAGATACTAAATAGCATACTACTCTTTAAATTCCCAATATTACAAAAACTAGTAAAATTAGATATACGATATAGTGAATATAAATTACAAAGAACTTAAGGAAGATTTCAATTAGCAAATAATATACAGGGTGTTCCATTTAAAAATCTCAAGAAAAAACTATTTAAAAATGTTTAAAAACTAGCGCATGCTACGATCACCCTGTATAGCGCATCTAATTTTTCATGTCACTAGCATCTAGCTATGGGTTTAGTTATTATGTGACAAAATTTTTAGGACAATATCTGCAAAAATGTAGTATTAACGTAGTTTTGAACGAAGGCCTGCAATTGCAATTTTTTGGACAAACAATTGAATATCTCAGAAACTATTTACTTTATACAGGTACAACATACACAATTGGAAAGATAACTTCGTTAGTATTCATAATATGGTATAATATACTGGGCGTTCCATTTAAAAAAATGTGCTGACTTTCCGTCACGCCTAAATGCAACACCCTGTATGATTGAAAATAATTTTACGTTATAGAAACTAATGAGTCAAACAACTCTTGTATAAAACATTTTTTTCTTACTCAAACGATTTGATGACTATCGACCGCCGGGATACTAATAACTCACCCTGTATATATATATATATATATTGCTCCTTGGCTATACCGTACTGATGAGGACTAATAGTCCGAAACACGTGTATACGGTTGCTTCTTCGATCTTTGTATGACGGAATTGCCCGACAAATACCTTTCTCCTTTATATCTTACCGTCGATTAACCAGCTTTCCTCTCTCTCTCTCTCTCTCTCTCTCTATATATATATATATATAGGAGATTGTTTAATAGGGTGAAAGTCGTGTTGCAAATAAAGGAGCTGTTATTTAGTAGGCCTTTATTTTAATTCTTATATTTCGCTAATAATTTTTAGCATCTTCATGAGAACTAAAACGATTATAAACATCAGTTAGTCTGAACTTATTCTAAAGGTGTTAAAATTACTTACAAAATGTGGCTGTTGCTTATAGATGTAATTAAAACAGTAATAGACATCAGGTGTTATTTACGGCACAATTTGGTTAAGCGAAAACGGAAAATGTTACTGCACCATGCTTCACTGGGGCATTTTTAACCAAACTAAAATTTATATGGTTTTTTTGACATGTGGTCAGTTCAACACGAATGAAGGACACTAGGGAAAAATTCGAACGGCAAGCGGGACCAGTTTGTCTTGAAATTATTTAAAACTTGATTTGGAAAGTGGTGGGTCAGGGTTAATTAAACTATGGGGCAGTTCCAAATGCTAATCAGGTATTTTTAGTTTCTGGATATTAACTACTCCGGACCATGTTTCAGAAGGTAAGTGTAAGTGTTGTTCAAATTTTCTATATCTTTGTTACTATTCATGCAATTACCCTCTATTTCATTAATTAGGCACATTTCCATGAAAAGACGCTTTTGGTCATTGCGTTCCGTCCTGAGTACCCTGACACCATCGTAGTCTGCCTCATGTCTCGACTCGTTGACATGAATCGACAAACCACAAGCCCGAGGTTTTCTCTTCACATCACTCTTATGCTGAGTTACACGTTGACCCAATCTTTGGCTTGTTTGGCCTCTATATGTCAATGGGCAGTTCATACAGGGAATTTCGTAAATGACACCACTCTTTTGTAAGATATTAATCTCATCAATGCTTTAAAAAATAGAATTGTAAAAATAGTTCACCCTTCTCTTAAAGAAAAAAACTTAAATATTTTGAACGAAATACTTTTAAAGAATGGCTATCCCACTTACCTGTTGAAGAAGTTCCTGTTCACTGACCAACTAACTCCTCCTAACAGTGACTCCCCTGTGGAAGAGGAAAATGTAGGTGATAATAATAACAACTCAAAAAAGTACAGAAAGTTGCACAATGTTGAGAACCTCACACCCCCCTTGAAGCGTGTTCTGGGTGGCTCTGGCACTGTCGTGGCCGTGTCTAATACCATCACGGTTGGTAATTTATTTACTAATCTGAAAGATAAGACACCTATCTTACAAAAGAGTGGTGTCATTTACGAAATTCCCTGTATGAACTGCCCATTGACATATAGAGGCCAAACAAGCCAAAGATTGGGTCAACGTGTAACTCAGCATAAGAGTGATGTGAAGAGAAAACCTCGGGCTTGTGGTTTGTCGATTCATGTCAACGAGTCGAGACATGAGGCAGACTACGATGGTGTCAGGGTACTCAGGACGGAACGCAATGACCAAAAGCGTCTTTTCATGGAAATGTGCCTAATTAATGAAATAGAGGGTAATTGCATGAATAGTAACAAAGATATAGAAAATTTGAACAACACTTACACTTACCTTCTGAAACATGGTCCGGAGTAGTTAATATCCAGAAACTAAAAATACCTGATTAGCATTTGGAACTGCCCCATAGTTTAATTAACCCTGACCCACCACTTTCCAAATCAAGTTTTAAATAATTTCAAGACAAACTGGTCCCGCTTGCCGTTCGAATTTTTCCCTAGTGTCCTTCATTCGTGTTGAACTGACCACATGTCAAAAAAACCATATAAATTTTAGTTTGGTTAAAAATGCCCCAGTGAAGCATGGTGCAGTAACATTTTCCGTTTTCGCTTAACCAAATTGTGCCGTAAATAACACCTGATGTCTATTACTGTTTTAATTACATCTATAAGCAACAGCCACATTTTGTAAGTAATTTTAACACCTTTAGAATAAGTTCAGACTAACTGTTGTTTATAATCGTTTTAGTTCTCATGAAGATGCTAAAAATTATTAGCGAAATATAAGAATTAAAATAAAGGCCTACTAAATAACAGCTCCTTTATTTGCAACACGACTTTCACCCTATTAAACAATCTCCTAGTTAAAGAGGTCGAATATATTCATACCAATTATATATATATATATATATATAATTTTCTAAAATTATATATAACTTCGAATTCCAATTCGAAGTCGATTTATTTATTACACAATTAGTGGGTATTTTATTTAGGTAGAAGGGGGCCGCTTACGGGCCCCCTTACGCCGGGCCCTAGGCACTTGCCTAGTTTGCCGACTGGTTAACGCGGCCCTGTTTCAGAGCTTGTTCGGCGCTGATCATCATTGTCTAGCAATATATTTTGCCCAGTGCCCGTTTTTCAAAAATCCAGGGGATCATGCTGCTTGCAATCCATCCCCTGACAAGACCTACCGATAAGTAACTGCGCCTATGTCTTAGATTTCTTAGTATATTCATCGCGGAGGCAATTAAGGCCTTTTCTGTCTACTGGCAATCATTTTCATCCAACTTCAAACACAGAAAATCGTAGGGCATTGAATCGGAGAACTTCGTAGACATTAATTGGACCTATGGGACCAATATGCATGGCGAATGAATATCCAGGGAAATGAACGTTTCAGTAACTAGCTACTACTTGAGGAAAATGAGAAGAAGCTTCTTTTGTGCTGAGTTTACACGTTCTTAACAGATATAAAATTGAACATCTTTAGTTTACCTTTGAATTTGCTATGAATTTTTAAAATATATAGGCTTAAAATAGCCGCTCATATTACATTGTTGTATAAGTACTCATTGGTGTATAGGAAATGAGTGAAATAATTTGTGGAGGAGTCTTGATAATTGAAGTAAAAATAATCTTACTACATAAAAATAATAATAATATCTTCTCTGTCACCAATTTTGAGTAATTAATGATTGAAAATGCAATGTGGTACGGTGTGATTGCGATTGCATGAATTTTGAGGCGGTCCATGTTGATTGATTTTGTGTTATTATTATTATTAGACGCCGCTGTAGTGCAGATTGTAGTCGGCGTATACATGCTTATTTGGAGGCCACCGGTGCTCACTTTGAACAATTTGTTTCATTTTTTTCGCAGAATGCATTCAGCGCATTTATTCATTTCTACCCTTACCTGCTTTTGACGAATTTTCAGATGTAAAACTTGTAAACGCCAACTCATACTAATGATGTATAAACATTTTATTTAAAGAATTAAAAGATCTACAAACTTTCTAAGAACGCTCATTGCAGTCCGAACAAAATAGAAAGCAAGATATTGTTAAAAATCCCGATTCGGATACCACTAGGTTTGAATTTTTCCAAAGTAAATAGCTCTATTTGTCTAATTTCTATGGGCTATCATATTGAGTTGCATTACTTCTAATTATTGCACTCGTATATTGCACTGCTATTAAATAATTGTCATAATCCGTTCTATTTATCAAAAGTTATGTAGAAGCAGACCACAGAATAGCTAAAGTAACAACAGGATCCAGAAGACAATATTGCACTTGTGTAAGGAACAACATATCAACATGTAAGTATCTTATCATAAACTGCGCATTGTTTGCAATAGAACACGATCACATTACAAACTGATCTTTGCATAGAACAAAATCGTTCAGTTATGTGTGAGACTTGAGTGTAATTTAACAGTTGTGCAATGCGTAGCCAAGTAGGTATTCTAGAGATTAAGGTGAGATTTGTTTGCTTATTTCTGTGGTGATTTCTGATTTCGTTATTTTGAAGCGAGTTACAAAAACTTACGGACAAACAGAGCGGACCTATAACACTGGCCAACAAAATTTGACGGACTTCAAATTGCCTGACAAATGACAACTGATTCGGATAGGATATTTTCCAAGCAATCTAATCTGAATCTGAAAACAAAAATGGTGAATTGGCTCTAGTTTTCTCGAAAAACAGTCTTAAAGGTTCTACATTTGACCACATACAAAACAGTAAGTAACGTTATGTAGTAGATGTGTATACCGGGTGGTCTTTTTAACTTGAAACTCTTAAATATCTCGAGAAATATGCATGGTACGACAAAAGTGTCTTAAATAAACTTGTAGGACTCAAAGGGGAAAGGAGATGACGATATCAGTTTCATTGCAGATGGCGCCGCAATCAGTGAAAATGAGGTAAAAATAAAGTACTCGCAGATGAGACTTTGTAAAATGTAAAAAAATTTGTGAAAAATATATGTCCTTCTTTCAAGCTTTTTGTATGTTATCATAAAAATTAAAAGAAATGTTATAAAAATGATATCAAATTCGAAATCAACAACACAAAATCACCCTACATTTAATCTAATACCAATACTAAACAAAGAGAACCTCTGCCGTTAGGAAGACTGTCCATGTAAGCGCTTAAACTGACACACGCTCCTATTAAAAAGTGGTGCCACGAATTTAAAGTTTACGCTACTTGATTTCTCATTATATTAACAAAAAGCAGTAGGTTCATAGTTTTATTTGATCCAACAAAATAACTTCTATAAAGTCGAGTTAATGTTTTGCACGCGTTCAGGTAGTTGGTAGAAAATAAAGTTTTTTCAATTTCAACACTGTTTTTCGCTAAAATTAGAGCCAATTCACTATTTCTTTTTTCAGATTCGGAGTCCATGGGAAAAATCCTACCGAAACCAGCTGTCATTCTACAACAACTTTTCATTGGGTCAGTGCAATTTATAAATAAAGGAAGAAGCAGTGTAGTCCCTCCGGTGCTGCAATGCTCCTATAAAAAAGTGGTGTAAAATGTTCAAAGTATATATTACATCAGATTTTTCGCTGTATGGTCTTAAAGGAGAAGGTTCAAAGTTTTATTTGATTCTACATAAAAACAAAAACTTCTACAAAAACGCGTTTTTTGCACCTTTAACACTGTTTTTCGTGAAAACTAGAGCCAATTCACCATTTCCATGTTCAGATTCGGATTCCTGGGAAAAAATCCTATCCGAATCAGTTGTAATTTGTGCGGCAATGTTTTTTGTTCACCAGTGTAATGGATCGTTTATTTTAGTAAAACAAAAAAAATAATATCTTTTTTTAATATTTAGTATTAAATTAAACTTTACTCGATTTTGAGCCTCTTGGTACACAGGCTAATATGTAACGATCGATCTCAAATTTTACTGGCATTAAATATGGATATCAAGAAGCAAATTGAAATTATCCTGCATATAAAAAACATCAAATGTTAAAAAAATAAGAGCCACATATAATAAAGGCCATGCATAAAGGCTAGAACCTTGATGACTTGATGAGAAATGATGACACAGAGCATGGGCGCCGTTGGAAAATGTTCCAGTGGGGGGCAGTAGTATTAAATGGTAACGTACTATTAAGGACTATGCCATTAACTGTTTTGCAGCATTTCCATCTTGTGTTATTTTGCATACACTCTGAAAAGTCCCTGTCGCTTTAAGGTAGTGAAACGTTTTTATTCACATTTTTGTGTGAATGTAATATGGTCATGAATCCATGGTAGTGATCCCTGTATGCTCGACAACACTTACTTATTATATATTGATATTCATTGAATTTCCAGTCATTTTGTCGTCTTTCTATCGTTTATTAATGTGGGATTAATATTTTTAATTATTAATTATTTACAAATATGTTTTGTTTTTGAATCATTGAACTCTCTTATTCTAGTATTTAAGATTTTGTGTGATTTTCAACCAATATTGTAGCTTTTTTATTACTTTTTAATACGCTAGGAGAAATTGTTCTTAATTTCCTATAATACTTTCTAGCTCGTGGTCATCGAGCATCTGATACAATATCTTAATAAAAAATTAATAAACAATAAAAAGGCAACAATATTATTTTCAAATTAACCCCATTCACGAGAAATAATGACTAAATGTAGACAAAAGTGGATTAATTTGAAAATTCTGTGTTAAAGATAATCGACGACGAAATAATATTTTTTCTATTTTACTATTATACTTGAACACTTGTAAGGCGACAATGTTAGGTCAACTACTAACTTTTGAACAAACGGATGTACGGAAAAATATTGTGTCAACGCTGGAGAGAGACAGAAAATGGTACCAATATTACAAACAGCATAGAGAAATTATTGTTATCTATCATAGGATGGCCCTTTTAATGCCAAATAACTTATTATTTAACGTTTTTGAAACTCGCTTTTCATTACTCGAAGTTTTCTAATTTTAGTCCCAATTTTGGCCAATAATGTGTTATCTTTAAATATTTTTAAATTATTTGAATTATAAAATAAAATATTAAAAAATAGTTATTCTATGATACTTTATACAACCTACTTTACTAAAGCAATTTCTAAAGTTGGTACAATATTCCGGCTGTCTGCAGTTCCTAAACGGCGTCTATCTGGACATGAGTTCGTTATCAAAAGTTGGTCTTCTATCAAAAGTTGACTATTTTACCTTATCTATACAGGGTGTTCCTAAATATCATGTAAATACGAAAAGGGGTAATTCTTTGGCTTATTTAATGACTAAAAATTCATATAAACATAGGTCCGCAAACGTTTCGTTGCCGATCTAGAGGGTGTTGAAATTTCAAGATTTTTTTAGTTTTTTCTTTATAGCTCTTGTAGTTTTTGAGATATTTAGCTCTACTTTGGAATATGGGTTACGCTGTAGGACTTACATCATTGGGCCCTGACAACGATATAAAAGTCTACAGAAGGTTCGAATTTTTAAAGCTGGTATTAACACATCAGGTATTCACAAAATCTTGTCAAAGCGTGAAATCGGATTTTTAAATTCGCTGTTTAAAAAACGCTCTGTCATATGTTAAGAACATATAACCTCGTCGTCAAAAGTTCATAATATTTAACCGATAGGCTCTCTCTTTATCTTTGCTTAATGCAGACAATACAAACCAATACAAAACAATGCATTCTTATTGTACCTACTGATTGATGGACAGGATAAATAATACACAAATAAAATCGGTTTATATGACAATGTTTATTGTAAAAAAATCTACAAAATCCTAACAGCTAAATGAGCAAATAGTTGATGTGTTGTTCATTCGACAGAGTTGCTACTAGTGCAACTATAAACAAGGTTATATAATAACACAACATGACGTTGGTACAAGGGCGTCGAAAATTCGACTGTATTCTTTAAGATATACCCGTTTACACAAAAGTACGCGGACGGCTTAAGGTTCTCCCAAACCAACGCTTCCAGCAGCAAACTTACTCCTACGGGACGGCATAATAAAGACACTATAAAGTGGAAGTTATGATATCGGGAGACTCTTTATACGAAAAATTATTGCACTTTCTCACAAAGGTAAGCATATTTATACAAATGCTTTGCCTAAATATTCATAATTGTGGTCGTTGTTGGTGTCAGATGTTCAATTCGTGACTAACATTACGAGAGAGAAACGTTTTTATCCCCTAACTTGTCACTGGGTGACTAGAAATTACCATTTTTTACACTACCCTAAACTAGAAGTCTAATGCTAAAGAGTAACTCGGATACACAATATATTTAAGTACAACATTTGCTAGGCACCTTTAAAATAAATTGTTACTAAACTTATCAAAATTGTTTTCAAATTTATACATGATCTTATCTGAATCAACAAGAAAAAATAATAAAGTGGCTAATAATGGTATAATTTCACTAAGTTTAAGTGTTTACGTACGACAGCTTTTCGGTTTTTAATCTTTGGTATTACATTTGAATCAGAATGCAGTATATGAAACGGGAGCTTCAAAATGCTGTGCATCACTACTACGGTTGCAAAAGTATTGACCCCAGTGTTTGGAGGCTTGTAACTTTGCAACCATTGAATAAAAAAAAATTTGAAATAAAGTGTGTTATACTCCTGAATTATTTCTATATAACATGAGTGAGTATAAAAATTTTCTGCCCCTAGGTTTGGACAGAAGCGCGAGAGAAGTGTGAAAATGTATCCTATTTTAGCTGTTCTTAATAAACGCTGGTCTTTCCAATTGTTTTCTCCTAAATTTGCTTGCCCAAAAAAATTCAAATTTACACAGATCATAACTAAGGATCTTGTCTACAGATTGGCATTAGTATTTTCCTAATTTTCCTTGAAATAAAGGCTATAAATAATATTTTCATGAAAGCGGATATCTCGGCAACGAGTATTAGCACGACAACGCGACAGGAACGAAAACAATCGTAAAATTTTGTTTAATGAGACTATTGAAATAGAAACACTTTTCAGATGTTCATTAATTTTATAACGCCGCAGGCCCGTACTTAGAATTAAAACAAACATCGTACATATTTATTGATGTAAGCAGAATAGAAGTTGCAGGTTAGAAATGGTGGACTCTTTGCTTAATGAAAGAATAGTTTGCAAGTGTACAGCGAAGAGCTGTATACATGTTTTTAACCCATTTTGAATCAACAGCAGCAATAAAGTTTAATATTATCAGGTAGCAGCAAACAAATAAAATAACAAAAGAAATTATTTTTGGTCAAACCCCAATAATATGCATAACAGGTTGAGTGTGGGTAAAATCAAGATTATATAAATACATAAATATTACATTGACAACTAATTTCTTGAATAAAGTTTCTTGAGTAACTGCGTTGCGTGCGCACGTGTTTTGCAAGTCTTCAGCAAAAATGCTGAAGTATTATTCCTTGGAAAAGGAAGTAAAACAATTAATTATCAATGTCAGAAATTTCTTTCTCAATTAACTATAACACAGCTGTTGTATCTGTCAAAAATCACCATCAAGAGAAGGTACTTCTATTAGATTTTATAGCAAAACAAATCAGATGCAATGAAGTAAAATTATTGTGGTTACCTGTAGCCTATTGCGAGTTAAATGCAATTGAATTAATCGGAGCATACGTAAAAAATAAAGTTGCAAAAAGGCACAATACCTTTAAAATTAAAGATATGTTAAATTTATGCAACGAAGCACTGTATCAAAAGAAATATGGCAAGATTGTGTTGCATAATATCATTAACAACTGATTTTCGGCGAAAATAATATTGCGAAGTAATAATAAATCACAAAACAGAATATGTATACAATTCCACAAATGAAGAAAAAAATCACGTATGCGTTTAAAAAATGAAACCGAAAAAATGACATAATATTGAATACGGTCCTGAGAGTTGATCGTTTGAAATCGTCGCGCGAAGCTTCGCATTGTTTCGCGCGCTTTATCCCCTTTCCCCGAGGGGAACCATCCTGCGCACAGGATCGATCACATTATTTTCCCTATTTAAAATTCCCAAATAACTTTTATGTTATTATTATTATGTTATATTATATTACATCAATGGATGAGTATCACAATAAATTATTGTTTACGTGCTAACTGCGTTGTCCTGCTATTGTTCGTTTCTGAGATATCCGCGCCCATAAAACGCTCGCTTACAGACTTTATTACTTACAAAATCAAGAAAATAAAAACGCCAATCTATAGAAGAGCCTCTAAGTGTAAGCTGACCAACTATTAAAATTTTTTTGTTAAGTGGTTTGCGAGAAAAAAAATCGGAATTAACGCACTTTATTTAATGTTTTTTGTTCAGCCATTTCAGAGTTACGGGCCTTCAAACACAGGTCCTCAATACGTTTGGAACCGATAATAGGTAGGGGAAGGTTCAAATTTTCTTCTAGAAGTTGCAACGGAACACAATTTTGTTGTGAGGTTGGTTATTAACGAAATGATCTGAAACTTTTACTGATGTCGCATAATTATTAAAATTTATACCTAGTTATAACCCTGGGAAACTAATCCTTGAGAACAAGTTATTATTTATAATGACTCAAAGAATTTGCTGATTTGACTTGTTAACACTAGCAATATTCTTGACTTAAGATCAAACAATGAAATAATAACTAACGATAAGGGCAAAAGATTAAATATTAAAATTGATATATAATATTCGAATTTGATATCTGAGCATTAAATTAAATAATTTAAAACAACATTTCTTTATAGGATTTAACATTCAATTGTGAACAACAGATACCTACTTTACTGTTAAGTAACTTTAGCAATTGCTTGTTTTGCAACCACCATGTACGTAAAATTAAGATCTGAAGAATTTCGGACTTCGAATTTTGTACAGTGTGATTGTAAATAGTAGTAAAATGGATTTGTATGATAATATTTTAATTGCCAGTGCCTGTTAAACCACGATTTTTTTAACATGGGTTAGCCTATCCATATGTGACCGTCTTCGAAGAAAGGAGTATTACGGCTAAATTATAGATTTTGGGGTTTTGACAGATTCGGAATGCTGGAATCTTATTCTTTAACATGCAATTTAAAATTTGGTGAAGTTAGATATAGGATTCCACAAAACGATATTTTCGCGGAGGAATCAATATTAAAGGGTACCGTTTGCGTACATCATTGTCAAATGGTGTGATGTGTATTTTAATTTTCCTTATTTAAAGTAAAATACGCATGAATAATTTATCAACTGCACAATATCAATAAGAAATCAACTTAATGAAATATTTTCAAACAGACATGTGCGTTCCAGATCTACAGTTGAAAACTTTATATTCGAAAAAACGCGTTCAAGTTTGCGAAACGCAGAAAAGACATTCGGTTCATAGCTGGAGAATTTCGGCATCGAATTTAATTTTAATTTTTTTCTGAGACACCCAAATAAATTGGTTCTCCAGTAGCTCAAGAATCATACAAACTCATTTTTGCAATGTTTATTTTTGAAATGGCTAAAACTAAAATCAACAAATTGTGAACATTCATAAACTTTTCAGAAATGGCCTGCTTTTTTCGGGTTTCTTTTTTTTTTCTTTCACTTTTCACTATTTAATACCACCGATATTATAGTATGCAACTGCAGTAAGGAAACAATGAAATATAAATTGCGAAATAACCACACAGTGACAACTCGTAATACTAAGATACCGTTCTCAAAAAAATAATAGACAATCAGTCCAATTCTGTATCTAAGTTGTTAACGCTAGCAACCGTGAAAGTTGCTAAATGCCAAGGTCAATACGTAAATAACAACTTTGCGGAAAGTTGCAATTCTGTATGACCCTTAGAGCAACTGAGTGGCAAAAATATTTATCAACTAAGTTGATAAGTAACCACTACGAATCTGACAGTTGTTATAGTATTGCAACTCTTGTGTCAATATGGATCCTGTGGGTGACATGTTCAATTAAAATTTCTTTAACGAAATGGATAATGTGGAAAACAGGTAAGTATTACGAATAGTTATAATAAATTCAAAATATGTGTTAATAAAAATAATTTTCGCAAGTAGGTATACCTAACCGATAAAAATTTTAGGAGAAGAAGAATAATTTTATACAGAACCTTACGGGATAATTCCGACCCATTCCAAGTACCGGATTTTAATTTCATAAAAAAATATAGATTATCAAAAGATCTTGCTATTAATTTAATTGAGGAGATAAGAGAGTTTGTTGATAAAGGTTCAAGAAATACAGCAGTTAGGTCATTCCAAGACTTTTCAAATTCTTCTATACGAAGAGGATGGCATTTTCCCGTTAATACAATTTTGTTGGCTTCTGTATAATTTAAAATATATTCGGTTTGCTCTGAATTAACCCTCTACCCTCGCCGCTTCTTTTCACCACAGTTTCCAGATTCTTCTTTAGACATTTTCAAATATTCACTCTATTTTCATGCGTTGACGTACAACCACCGCAAAACATAACATACATGTGACATACATGAAGTTAGCCCCAATTCAGCATATAGCAACTTTGCTTACAACTCGCGTAAAAATTGTAATTTAACAACGGTTGATAAATTCGTTCTTACAGAATTGACAAATTGGTATCAGTTGCTACGACAGTTGTTAAAACTTAAGCTTTAACAATTCACTTTCCTAGCAATCAATGTAGCAACTGTGATACAGAATTGGACTGGCCCCAAACCCCGAAACCCCAGTCATATGGTGACTCCCCATCATGTTATACTACTAAATTATAAATTTTGAAGTTTTGAAGGTTTCAGTTTGCAGAAATCTTATAATTTTGCGTGTGAATTGTGCCCTAAAACATACTCAAACATTACCTCAAAGATGTTCATAACTCTGGAATGACAACGGAAAAAAATCAAATAAACTGCGTAATAACTAATGAAACATTTCTAATAACATGTATAACTATCAAAACTGTCTGCTCTTAGGTTTAAACTTCAACGTATGCCTTGTGAAAAGTCGACTTCTACAAACTTGTTTAGAGCCAGTATTACATATGAACATAGAAAACATAAATGCTAATTAATAGACAAGATTCTAAATTTTACTCGATCATGATCTGACATTTTTGCAGTAAGAGGTTTAGAAGAAAAAAATCGAAAAGGCGAGTGTTAATTTAAAACAATTAAAACTGCAGAAATTGGGTACCTCTTTACACTTCTGTCGCGCTCATCTTTAAACCGAACCGTAGAAAATTTTGATAGTGATACACTACATATTGAAACGATTAACTAATATATCACACTTTATTTTATTTGCTTTTGATAAGTAGTTTCAGAGTTATGAGTCTTCAAACACATGTCTCCATACTATTATTTACCGCCGGGCAGCGCTGTACTCTAGACGCGTATTTCTCGATAATTTGATTTTAGCAGTAAGACCCATTTTCTCCGAGCGGGTCACATATGTAGCAATGATTCAGGAGTATGATACACTTTATTTCATTCTTTTTGTTCAGTAGTTTTAGAGGCATGAGCCTTCAAACACTGGTTAACACATCAAAGCGAGTGATATAAAAAAATCGTCCTAACATTTTTATATTTCTGGTCATATATTTAAAATCTTACCCAAAAATCACAATGTTATCAATGATGAAAAGTGTAAAAACTCTACAAAATCCGAAATCATCATACGTTTTTGAGTGATAACCTCCTGTTCAAATATGATATTCATGCGACATAAAAATTCGTTGGGACATTCTGCTCCTCAAAATCAAAGCTTTGCTATAAAGCAAACAATACTGCACTATAATAAGAAAAAAGTAACAATTTTTACAGACACCTAGCAAATTTAATTAAAATACTATACGATATCACATAGTGTGCTGAGTATAGCCCAAAGAAAAACGCTCACATAGTAAAATAATTTAACATAACTTATAGATGAGTTTTGACAGTTTATGTTAAATGCTAGATAAATTTTACATTATCAATTTATTTTATTACCTAAAGAAAATATTAAAAATATATATTTTTATAGTAGAATTTAACACATTTGTCAAAACCCTCTTCAATAAATATTCTACATTAAATAAATTTGCTATCTCAAGAGCCTCTATAACATCAGCCACTCCTTTAAACAACAAACACTGGCATATTTTGTCAGTCTTCATAGCTTTTGCTCCCCCATATTATAAAATCATTTAACCTCATCAATCATGCATATTTCGTTAATATACCATTACGAACTGAAATATTATACAACCTCTTGAAAACGTGATAGCTTTTCTTTGGATATCAGTACGTCAGAAAACGTTCAACGTGTGGGCGTGGAACTTTAAACATGATAAAACTAGACCATATTCTCACTATATCACGCCTACAAGATGGAAATGAAGCATGTTTCGACGGTTTTTCGACGTACAGGAAATTGAAAAAACAGCCACCCTAATTTTAGGTGCCACGCTAAAAATGTAATTTTGGGATGTCATATGACTATTTCTGGAGACTCTGGTAAATCAGGGAGTAATGAGTAACTGTCCCTGATGATCAGTAACCGATTGTTGTTCGATTGCATGATGTTGCTGCCTCGCCGCAGGGTCCTCATGCTGATCTCTATGGTTTCCCTGGTGAACATGATGGACTTGTAGGCGTTAATGAAAACGCCAATTAGAATGCAGGAACCTATGAGAATGCTGCCGTATGTCGCTACTGGGTTCATGATATCTGCGAAGGTTGTTGCGAGGTATATCCATCTTTTGAGGGTTGGTGTCAAATCTGTGACTCCCTGAAACAGAAACGAAAATTCAGTGAATAAACGTCCATGAATGTGATCTTCCCTAATTTTATTTATTCCTTCCATCCTTTTTAGTTGGAAACGTTGGTAGTAGTATAATATACTACCCACAAATTAGTTTGCAAAAGTATTGAGGCATGTGTTTAAACGGTCTTAGCTCACAAACGACATAACGAAAAAACATCAACTCAATCTGGAAGTTGAATAGAATGTTTGACTGACTAGAAATTCCTAATGCTTCAAGAGAAGTTTTGACATAAAAATAACAAAAAAAAACCTTGCTTTTTAAATTTAACATTTTATTTGTGGTGCGATCAAAATGAAGTTTTACACGTACTTCTTTATATACACTTATATTTGGTAAGTATATTTTATGCCAGTAAATTCGCTGTATACATTAGGGTGGTCCAAAAACCGGATTTTTACTAGAGGGCTACGACCCCCCCCAATCTGTTCCTTTTCCAGAAAAAAAATCCCCCCCAAATTTCAGAAAGTCGGTTAACGTTACCACGTACCACCGAGCACCTTTTTTTCCATTTAAAATACATTGCAAAAATGCATATTTTTTCTTTTTTTTCACGTTTCAGATTTAGAAAAAAGGTTGCGGGAGATTATAAGAAATTGTTCAGAACTCCCCAAGGAACAAATCCACAACCACTATTTTTTTCTTTACCACCCCCACCCTTCCCATAGTACCCTAAATATGAGACAAAAGTTTCCCCAAATTTACAATTTTACAATGTTACGTGTTTTGTTATTGTTTTTGACAGAAGTGATTATTATTGGATTATTGACATATTTTTTTGTCATTTATTATAACTAACTTTTAATTGTTTAAACAATTAGCATTTTTTTAAACAAAAATATACGATGTTACGAACATATTTTTCCATTTTTTTGCAGAAGTTATTAAATTACTGGCATTTTTGTCATTTATTACCTAATTAGCAATTGTGTAAACAAATATAATTTGTTTAAACAAATATATATCCAATGTTGCGGAATTATTTTCTATTTTTTAAAGGAAATTATTTTTATGATATTGGTATTTTTTGGTCATTTACTAACTAATTTGCAATTGTTTAAACAAATACCATTTGTTTAGAAAAATATTGATACAACGTTACGGACATATTTGACTTTTTTTGAGAAATTATAATTAATTAGATGGTTGCTATTGTTTGTCATTAATTAACTAGTTTGAAATTGCTTAAATAAATACCATTTGTTTAAAAAATATACTTTTTAGCAAAAATTATTGTATTTCTTGTCTTTTTTTTTCTTGCCAAGTTTGTTAACTAATTTTCAATTATAACCCAGAATAAAAATTAGTGTTGCAATCACATTACTTGTTTGACCGATATCGTAAAACCTCAAAAAAGAACAAGAAAGACCACAAATCCTATAATAATTTTTGTCAAGAAATACGGATGTACTAAGATTGAATATTATTGTTTAAACAAATTTATTTGTTCAAACAATTGCACATTAAGTAACAAATTACAAAACACATGCCAACAATGTAACTATAATAATTTCTACAAAAGGAAACACAAAAAACATTGTAAATTTTTGTTTAAAAAAATGGTAGGAACTTGTTTAAAGAATGGCAAATTCGTTGATGATGCCAATAATTTAATAATAGTTTCTGCAATAAATATAAAAAATACGTCCGTAACAATGTACAGTGACCGCCAAAAAGTCGTCATCAAATGGGAAATTTTTTTATTATCGATTTATCAGAAAATTTTATTCTTCATAAAAGTTTCTGGATCGTCCGAAACCAAAATTGCAATCATCAAATTTTAAATATTGTGTATCATATACGGGGTAGTTCATAAAATTTGAATTTGACATAAGAGTAAAGTACCTTTGTTTTAATTATTATCGAAAAATGTTACATTGACGGAATAATAGTCCGAAACACGTGTATACGGTTGCTTCTTCGATCTTCGATCTTGGTATGACGGAATTGCCCGACAAATACCTTTCTCCCCTATATAATAAATAATTTATGCAAAAAATATAGAAAATTATGTCCATTACAATGTATATATTTGTTTAAACAAATGGTATTTGTTTACACAATTGAAAATTAGTGACAGAAAACAATAATTTAATAATTTTTGCAACAAATGGAAAAATGCGTTCGTAACATCGTATATTTTTGTTTAAACAAATGGTAATTGTTCAAACAATTTTTTAACTTTTAACTTAGGTAATGAATGACAAAAAGCATGTCAATAATCCAATAATAGTAATTTCTGTCAAAAAAATAATAAATCACGTAACTTTGTAAAATTGTAAATTTGAGGAAAACGTTGCCTGCATTTTTAGGGTAGGTACTGCAGGTGAGGGTTGCCGCGGTGAAAAAAAAATAGTAGTTATGGATTCGATCTTTGGGAAGTTCTGAACAATTTATGATAATCTCCCGCAACTTTTTTTCTAAATCCGAAACGTGAAAAAATAAAGAAAAGAGTTGCATTTTTCCAATGTATTTTAAATGGGAAATTTGAGGTGCTCGTATATTTGAGTAGGCACGTGTTAACGTAAGCCGATTTTTGCTTAATTTTGGGAGAATTTTTTTTCCGGAAAAGGAACCGATTGGGGGGGGATCGTTGCCCTCCTGCAAAGAAAAAGATATTGCAAGGTATACATTTGGACCACCCTACGTGGGTTTATTTTTTTCTGAGTAATAAGATATAAGAAAACTATAATAATCAATAATCACATTTACTGAAAATTAGATTTTTCAGAACTTTATTATTTGTGGTTGTGTTAAGGAAGTTTTGTTAGCACTTTTTAATGTAGAACTGATCGAAGTATTTTTGATTCAGTTGACTAGAAAATCAAACCTACCTTTTTAATATGATAGATAATTATTTATAGGTACATATCCGAAAACAGCGTAATTTCAGAATAATTTGATATGCCATAATTGGTTTGAACAAATATTAGTACCTAGTCATTTTAATACATTTTAATAAAACTGACCTGATATTATTAAAAGTGCTGCATATGCACATAAAGTATTATAAAATTGGATTGAAACAATGTATAATTGCGAATATGTTTTCAGTCTTCACAATGGAGGCAATTCGTTCTTTAAAGAAATACTTAAATTTACTAAATATTATTGGAAATACGAGTACCTAATTGAAAATTTGCACCGTTTTTTTTTCTTGGTCCTCAGTGTATAGATGTTGTGTAAATCACTTTTTTTATTTACAATTTATCTCTGTAAATCCCTTTACTTCTTTGCTAGTGTTCAAGTTTTTGTTGGGTTTGTTGTTATTACACACTCATAATATAAATGTTTATTAATGCATATTAAACAATCGTTGCAAGTTTTATATAAACTATTTGATTATTGTGAGTTGTAATTTTCAACGTTTTATTTAGATGTCTGTTTCGATAAGTTAAAAGAATCACAATTTATTACTTCATTAATATCTACCTAATTGTTTTCACATCTCATCAACATGTGTAATAGAAAGATAGAACACGTAACACACTTGTCAGAGATATTAGTGAAATGATGATGCAACTTGCAACTGATGCAATAATTCTTACAAAATCATCAATCATGAAACAGAATATTTATCTACTTCAACTATTTTTAGCACTTAAAAAAACAGAGGCAAGCGATCATTAAAACTGCAAACATATATCATCTTTTTTTTTTTCAAGTAATTTCAGAGTTATGAGACTTCAAACACATGTCTCAACACTTTTTAAAAGGATTAGAAATATGTAGTAATTAAAAGGAAATTAAATTTTACTCGACTCTTTTTATGTACTATATTTAACTCAATTTTATAATGATCTTATTCTTTTCACTTACCTCTTCAATCCACATAACCGGCAACATGATGCTTGGAAAATTCTTTACAACAGCAACGTTAGGGGCTCTGTCAACTTTAAGGTTGACCTGCAGTCTAATCAAAGCCTCCAATGGGACACCGAGTTTCTGGAAATACAAACGGATGAGTAACGTCCAGAGAAACGGCTAAGGTTACAATAATACTACTAACCGGTTGGACTTTCATATATGATCCGTGCTGATTTTCATCTGGACTTAGACCATCCACATTTTCCAAAAGCGACGGATCTGCTTTATAAAAATGGGGAAAAGACGCATAGAGTGGTGCATCTGTAATAAATAAATGTCGTAGTTAGATTTTTGTTGTTGTAGAACCAAAGCTGGCTCTATTTTACTGCACATTGCGAATCAAAATGACGTTTTTTTTTGCCAATTTCGAGGCAACCTGTAGAATAACTAAATATAATGAAAAATATAATTCGTAGAATCTGTGTCTCAAAACAGAAATTGTGGATTGAGCTTAGAGAAAATCAGTGTCAAAAACACCACAAAAAGGTGTTCTTTTTTTTAACTACACGCAATAAACTGCCTTCAAATGGAGATTATATGGAAAAAGAATGATTGGTTCTAACTTGTTCCAACACTGATGCATTTTTTGTATTAAGATAATAATTGTGGCATGCAAATTTGTTTTTTAAATACTAAATTAATGACCGCTGCAGCGACGTCAAAATATTTTTTAAAATGATAAAAAGTATACTCTGGATGCTGGTCTGGTAAGTTTGAAGGAATTGCCCTTGAAAGAAGAATTTTTGAGAAAATTATTAATATTAATCATGCCCGGCATTATAGTGCCGGGCATTGAGGTCGTATCTGCGAATTTCTTCTGGTTTTACTTTTACCGATAAAATCATAAGATAGAATGGATTTTTTTGTTTATCTATTGAAGCTAAACGATGAAAGAACATGACAAAGAATTGAAAAAAAAATGTATTAGAATGCTTCTATCTGAGATATAACAGCAGATATATACTCAACAAATTTCAATTGCAGGCAATTGCAGGGCTTTCTTAAAAACAACGTTAATCGTACATTTTTGCAGATATTGTCCTAAAAATTTTGTCACATAATAACTAAACCCATAGCTAGATGCTGATCACATGAAAAATTAGATGCGCTATACAAAAATCGTAGCATGCACTAGTTTTTAAACATTTTTAAATACATGAGATTTTTAAATGGAGCAGCCTGTATATCATTTGCTAATTGAAATGTCCCTTAAGGTCTCTGCAATTTATATTACCTATATCGTATATTTATTTTTACTAGTTTTTGTGATATTTGCAACATAAAAAGTAGTATCCTATTTAGTATTTTAATATTGCTCTGTATACAGTGTGCTGGGTACCATGATGTAAAATATTTAAAGAGTTATAGAAGAACCTATTTAGAACCTATTTAACTAGATTTATTCATATAAAAAGTATTACGGCCATCAAGGTACATATTACATAATTTTGTGTTTTGCATTTTTTACAAACGTACAGCGAGCGAACCGGAAGACCTAGTAACTTCAGTTGGGCTCCGAAGTAAACCAGAAACAGTGTAATTTTAGAGGGATTATCGTGAAAAATTGTTCACTTGTGTGAAAATTGTCGAGACGTTTCATTGTAATAGTATGTGCGCTCATACACAAAAACAAACAGAAACGCTAAAACCTGTCTTGATGAGCTACGTTTGAGAACGGATTTGTATTCAGTACAAAAAAAACCAATCACTTAATATTGTTAATTTGTTTAAAATAGGTTATTTTTCTGGAGAGACAATTCAAAATTGGGATAGATGATATATGATGAATGATAATATAAGTAATATTGATAACGAGAAAGGAAAGTGGGCTTTTTGGAAATGTTTTTAATAGATTTTTTTGCTTTGAATGAAAATCTCAATCTCAAGATGCCCATCAGTTTGTTTATGTTGCATTTTTTGTTTTTTTTTTTGTGTGTGTGTGAGCACATAATTCATATCAAAGAAATCTGATTTTCAACATTCAGAAGTCTACTAAAAGTATAGGGTTTAGGGTTAACTTTAGCAGTAATTTGAAATTTTTAAATCGCGTGTTCGGTTGCCATACGATAGACGACAAAATATAGAAAATTTCAAATAAAATTGTTAATATGTTGATAACGGTAATACTTTGTATAAGGATCAAGCTGGTTAAATCGTTTCTAAATTCTCTTCTATCGCCACTTGAAGACTTTACATCAAACTACCATACGTTTATCACTGGAATATTAAAATTTACAATTGCATAACATTTTCGTTCAATTGCAAATAACACAAAAATAGTAACATTTGGTGTATGACATACTAGATATAAATTGGAGCGAAATAAAGGGTTATTACAGCCAACATATATTATACAGGTGTTCTATTTAAAAAACTCGAGAAAAAGCCATTTGAAAAACATCAAAATTTACTAAGTTCAATGATATTAGGTATAGTGTATCTAATATCTTTGGATACTATCATCTACCTACTGGCTTTGACTATTGTCTCACATAGTTCAAAGGCAAAATCGGCAAAAATGTCGTTTTTACATATTTTTTAAAATATCATGCAACAGGCATATTTTGAAAAAACAGTTGATTATCTCGCGAACTATTAACGCTGTGACTTAGCAACATACACGGTTGGATAAACAAATTTAGTAGTATTCATGATATAATAAAATATACAGGACTTTCCATTTAAAAAAATGTACATACTTTCCGTCACACCTAAATGCAACACCCTGTATAAATGAACATAATTTTGCGTTATAGAAAATGGCGACTCAAACAACTTTTGTATAAAATATTTTTTTCTTCCTCAAACGATTTATTAACTATCGACCGCCGGGATACTAATAACTCACCCTGTATACGGCGGGCCATTTTAATGCGATTATCTTGAAATTTATAAACGAAAAAAAATACACAACACAAATGGATTGTTTTATAATAACTGATGGTGATTAAGAATTCTCAACTTTTCAGCAAAGCACTGTATAAATAATGTTAGTACCAATATTTTGACGTAACGGATGGAGTAAAACAAGTCAAAATTGTTGGATAAGAATACCTAGGACAATGAATAATAAAGATTAAGTTAATGGGATTAAAAATATTAAAAAGTATCAACGTGTGTATATTGGTAATTGGTATTAACAACAAACGATGAAAAATAGAATTCGATAGTACAGTAACTTTTGCATTTTCCATTCTCTCAGAAATTCGTATGTTGGTCAAATCTTTAAAACAACTATTTAGAATAACTATTTATGATAATACACACAGTTTGACAACTCTAATTGTGCGTTTTTGATACATGAATTAATCTTTTCAGTAATACAGGCACAGCAAACTTTACTTGAAAATGTGAGCTACAAAAATTCCGACATTGGGATGAATAAAGAAACAAAATGTTGTGAATTGATATAGCTTTTCTATGCATAAATTACTCTAAATTCGACAATAGCCACTTCTGGCGGAGGCGCCGCGCAAGCTCATTTAAGTGGACTATTTTTGGAATCCCATGCGACTACCTAATTAATTCCAATACAAATACTTACCATGATGACAAGGCATAATGCTCTGCAAACCACTTGGCGGGCAATACTCGTTACCAGGGCAGAAGCACTTATTTTGTGGAGCTTTATCAATAGATTCGTACATATCATCACTTGGAGTATACAAATCTACAGGTATTCCTATAAGATAAACAATAAACATCAATATTTAATCATGAAAGTACAAATTAGTAACATTTTATAATAATAAAATATGAAAATTACCTGATTTAGTCTCCGATTTTCTGTATTGCATCGGCAACAACCTGCAGACATCCTTATCGTATAAGTAATAGGTGTCAATTTGCTTCTTACTAAAGTGTCTAGGGGGGAAAAACGATCCCTCGCTTGCTTTTATATTATTACAGGGTGGTTCGCTCCAATACGGGAGCGTTTGGCGACCGTTAACGTTGTCTATGTATCCGAATTCTTCCATACCGGTCTCCCCTGTATATATGGTCGATATTTCATTTAGTGTTCCATTTCTCTGTAAGAGAATAGTATAGAAATTAGGATGCAACTACAAATACTGCCCATCATGTCAAAAATCTTCGAAAAATTGCTACTCAATAGATTGAAGCCAATAATTGAGAGCAAAAATCTTGTTCCAGACCATCAGTTCGGATTTCGGAACATAATCGAAAATGCGGTAGAGGAAAAAAAGGTTTGTTCTGCAGTCTTCCTAGATGTGGCACAGGCTTTTGATAAAGTTTGGCATGAAGGACTGAACAATAAATTAGGAAGTATCCTCCCGAAACAGTTTGCACAACTATTAAAATTACCTGACTGAGAGATACTTTAGAGTCAAACAAGATGATGCACGCTCTGTCCTTAAGCAAATAAAAGCAGGAGTGCCGCAAGGTAGTGTATTAGGGCCGGTCCTTACCTATTCTACACCAGCGACCTCCCAGCACTAGAAAATAATACTGTCGCAACTTTTGCAGACGACACGGCTACCCTAGCTGTTGGGAACAGCAATGAAGAAACGACGAGAAAACTCCAATCAGCTCTTGGTCATTTTCAGGTCTGGACAAAGGAAAAAAGCATCAAACTGAACGAACTCAAGTCAATACACGTTGACTACACCAATAAGAAAATACAACATATCCCGGTTACTATTAATAACCAAATAGTACCGTACGCACACAGCCAAATATCTCGGCATGACATTGGACGCCAGTCTCCGTTGGAAAGCCCATGTCAAAATGAAAAGACAGGAACTAGGAATCCGTTACAGAGAGATGTACTGGCTGCTAGGAAGAAACTCCACGCTGTCTGCTCATAATATTCTCTTGTACCAGCAAATTCTAAAACCCGTGTGGACGTATGGTGCTCAACTCTGGGGTTGCAGCAAAAAAAGTAACATTAAAATTGTCCAGACCTTTCAAAATAAAGTATTGAGATGCATTGTCAATGCGCCTTGGTACATCAGGAATGATGGTCTCCACAAGGACCTCAAAATGGAGTTTGTGTGCAAAGAAATCCAAAAAGTAGCAAGAAGTCACGAGGAAGGGCTTCACCATCACGTAAACGTTGAGGCCATCCAGCTCCTCGACAACACCGAATTAATCCGAAGACTCAAGAGAAAGAAGCCTTTTGAGTTAGTGTGAATGTGAGTTAGTGGAAAAGCAGAGTAAGTGCTAGTTGTAGGTGTTAGTTCTAATAGCAGAGACAGTGCTACGTAGTGCGCAAGAAAAACGTGCCAAGTATACCAGGACCAACTGAGAGACATCGATGGGTGCCTGTTAGGCTAAGTCAAACTAGTAAAATAAGTTAGAATTACGTTATTCATTAGTCAATTATGACTAGATTGTAATGCTCTTATGAATAACAAAAAAAAATTTCTCTGTAAGAGAATAGTATAGAAATTAGTACGCAACTACAAATGATGGTTTTAGGGTACTTACTCCGAGTAGTAGGCCCATTTTTCCGTTTGGTTTCTTATGTTCCGGGTAGAACGTTCGAGCTAGGGAGACTAAGTCGTCATCGTAACCAAACACTAGCTCCTCCGCTGTTAAATTTATAAACGGTTTGTAACCACGCATAGATACTGCTGCTGAGATCACGTGTTGTATCCAAAATCCGAGAGAATTTGACATCGTTGATAAGGCCTGAAAACAATCATCAATAAATGAATTATTAATAAAAATGAAAATTTCTATATGTAGCCGGTTAATCAAGAGTTTGGGAATGTTTTGTAATTAGACAGTTAAAACACTTTCAATAAGGTACAACTTAATAAACAAAACACTATTTCTATTATTTGGTATTTTTTTTTAATAATAGCATAGCGTTTGATTTTCTATAATTAAGTGACTGGGAAACTTTACGTATTTGCGTATAAAATTTATAACTTTGCCAATTTTGCCCGAGAGGTCTCAGATAAATAGTATGTTAAAGTATAAGATTCCAGCATTTCGAATCTGCCAAAGTCGATAATTTAGTCGCAAGCCCCGTTTTTTCAGAGCTGGTCACGTAATACAGAACTTGATATTTTTAGCTCTATTTCAGAAACGATTGAAAAATTATTTTGTGAATAGCTACGGTTAAGATCAAATTTCAATTAATTATAGCTTGGATTGCACCCCCCCCCTCCACCTTCTGCAGGGGTGTAACTTCCAACATTAAATTTGCAGGACAGCGGATTAAAAAAGCAGGACGAATGCAGGAAATTCAGGACAATATTCTATTTGTTGTTGTTTTTATTAATCACAGCCCATGGGTGAAATGGAGAAAAGTCAGTTTTTTTGATTATTTGAAAAATAATTAGTTCTTGACATGATTATGATGAATATTCTGTATACATTTATTAAACTGGTACTTTAAATAACCTAAATTACATTAGAAATAATTACGAAATTTGTATTCAGTATTGTGCTAAGTGAAAGTCCCGTATACAGTTTTTAATTAATTTATATATATATTTATTATTTTATATCTACAATTTCTTGTCATATTTTAAAATGTTTGTGAGTGCGTCTAACTGTATATTTTATATCTTTGACACGAGGGTCTGATGATGCTATTAGCGAAACCGGTCACCCTCTAATTATTAAAAAATAAAAAAAGTGTACGAGAAGCAAATTTCGTAATTATTTCTAAAGAAAAACGTACACAGTATGGATAATCAGACATATATAAATTATATTAAATTACTTAAATTGGTACGACATGCCGACAAATTTTAATAATCAAATAAATATCTAACTTTTACTGTTTTCACTTACGACGATTTTTTTTAATTGTGATTGTCTTTATGGTATAGACTATAGAATATATTTGATTGCTTTACTTATAACAAAATGAGAAAACAGCAATAGAAAATTATGATATTTTAATTATGATGCGGAATTTGTGAATGGAATGCGAAAATAGGTGGTGGATTGATTTCTTAACACTGAAGACGAATCCAGACTCCAGAAGAGAAGTCAAAACTCTGATGTCGCCAGGCACATAACTTTATCATACTAATATCATACTTTATCATGCTAATAGTTTAGCTGCATGAGATTCTATTTGATCGAGATCGGTCGTGTCTGCATTAAAATAAAACTAGTTAGCCAGGATTGTCAAAAGATCAGCGTTTGACACTACCTACTGTCATTAGAATGAGAATATCTGTCAAATCCTGGCTAACTAGTTTTATGTTAATGCAGACACGACCGATCTCGATCAAATAGAATTTGCTCATGCAGCTAAACTATTAATTTTACCAAAAAATGTCATAGACATAAATTATACAAAATTTCATCTATTTTAATTTATTATTTAACTATTTTGACGAAATTACAGAAATGCCGGCTCATTTTCAAAATCCTTGAAAAATGCTTAGAGGAAACATCCAGTTCCTTTGGACTCTTTTGAACAAAAACCTTTTCAATCTTTTTTTATACACACACACAGACATTTTTTGTACAAAATGTTCAGGGGCCCCAAAAAGGCATATTTCCGCTAAAATCTCAATTTTTTTTTCGTCACGATTACAATACATTCTTTATCATACTATAATATGTATGATAAAGTAAAAAAATGACTTTGGCAAATTTTTACAAATTTGTTCTAGTTGAACCGAATGTCCTAGAAACCTCAAAAACTAGAAACTTTCTGAGACACACTGTATAATCATTACTATTCCATTGTTTGTTTACAGAATATGGTTGATATCAGCCATCTTGTCGGTGAAATACAGTGTTGCCAGGTCTGGCGAGTTTCCTCACTCTGGGGAATTTCAGTACCGTTTGGAGATTTGGGGAATTTGTTAGACAACCTGGGTTTGTTTTTTACTTTTCTATTTAATAGAAATTTGCTTTATTACAGAATTGTTCTATTTTGTTACATAGATTATGATATATTTTAACTTAAACTATTTGGCTCTAATTTGGAAATAGTTTTTAATACAAAGAATGCTGATTATTCTGCAACATATCCAAATTTGACAATATTTATAAAAAATTGTATTGTGTCTATCTCATAGTACTGCACCTGTGGAGCGTATTTTCAGCACAATTAATTGAAATAAAACAAAAATGCGCAACAGACTGAGCATGGAGACACTAAGTGGGATTATCTACTCAAAAGAACTTCTCAAAAATCAAATTTTCATATACCGCATGATATGTTGTGTAAACATAGTAATAGCATGTATAGGTAAGAACCAACATGCAACTTTAAGTTTTTTTTCGGAATTTATTTATATTTGTTGAACGGAATAAACTGTTTTTTTATTTGCTTTTTTCTAACTTTTGGTTTCTGGGGAAAAATATCAAATCTGGGGAATTTTTGCCGGTCAGCCTGGGGAGAAATAAATTTTTAGCCTGGCAACACTGCTGAAATATGATAATAGATTATAATAAAAAAGGATAGGATTTGTTTTTTATTGTTGTTCATGTTATTTAAGAATTCTTAAAATATTCTCTCATGGTGTACTTTGAACCCTTGAACCTTTGAACCCCCCATTTTTATAATCCAGAACTGTGTCTAAGTCTTCAGCGTATTAATTATATTAACGTTGCATAGGAAAAGCACATAATAACAGAACAAACTGATAAGGTACGGAAAATATAATACTCACCAATAGTGGAATATTCGGAACCGTCAGTTTTAAGTTCTTTGGTTGCGACATCTCTGGGACAAACTTTAAGATTTTCTTGTGTTGAAAACTGACAGTTCCGTTGTCGTGGAACTTAATATTAACCTTTTCCATATCCTCTCTGAAACAGGTAAATAAATTCCTATACTCACAATTCACAAAATATATATAAAATGAGGAAGAATCACTTCTAATGGTCAGAGACAAATCCAGTAACACATATATTTGACCTGATTTTTAACTGTTTTTATGTGTCAACACATAATTAACTTTTTATTGGTTAAAGAAAAATGTATTCATCGAATCCATGTCTAAACGTGGTTAACCGCAGGTAATATAAATGAGCGCCCATGATTTTTAAGCACTGACATAAATCAACGTTAATTAATGAGTGTGCAAAACGAATGAATTCTCTTGTAGAGGTGTAATATTTATTTTTAATGGAATTATCAATGAATACATGCACAGCGCTTGCTAATATCAATACTAAATAAAAGTTTTATTAATGAAGCGTATCGGCAGTCACGAGAAATATTGCAAGAGGCGATAAATATGATAAAGCATATTGACAAATACTATTTGCAAAAGAAAAAGGTTTTGATAATAAATTAGACCTCGAGTATATTGAGTAAGAAAAATATCCTGTTATACACCTGTAGCAATAAATAACCATTCATAGACTTAAAACATGGAAACTGTACATTCCAATTATATTTCATGAAGTTATTCCAGGGTGATCAGTGGCCTCGAGTGATGCCGAAACTACTCGAACTTTCTAAGTTCGATACTCGAAACAAAGCTTTCGGGAATGTTTTTAATTAAATTTTCCGGTATCTTCCACCTGCGTCCTTGCACTTTACCTTCAGTGCATTACAGTATAATATACAGTATTTTGAAGTAGGAGCATTACCCGAAAAACTCGAAGCTTGCAAGTGGTCGTAGATTTAAACGACGCGACGCATACCGTGTTGTAATCCGGAAACAGAATAATAAGAAAATTTTTAATCAATCACTGGACGAAATTTGAACCACACATTCCGTTGTTATTTTGGTTGCTAGGAAAGTGAGTTTTTCAAATTTAAGTTTTAACAACGTTTGTAGCAACTGATTCCAATTTGTCAATTCTATAAGAACGGATTTTTCAACCTTGCCAAATTTCAGCTTTTACGCGAGTTGGAAAGTTGCTACAGGGTGTGTTATTTTTGGTTTCTACATATCAAAATACATCATTTTAATAAGGTTTCCCTATACCTAAATATCACCATTTTTGAGTTTTTTTGATTTTACTTATTTTTTGGTGATTTTCGCGGTTACGCTTAAAATTGAATATCTCGGTTATTATTGAAACTAGAAGTTTCTTGATTGGTGGTCCAAAACTAGAAACATAACCAAATAAGATGATGTTTAGTTCATCATGATTCTTATACAGGCTGTCCAAAATTTACAACACAATAATTGAATTTTCAAACGTAAAAAACTAATTTTTTTTCAAATGGAACAACCTGTATAACGATATGCCATTCGATAGGAAATCTTATTCCCTATCAATCAATATTAGGGTTCCCTATATCTATCTTTAATAGTTTTTGAGATATTGTCACTTTTTCTAATCCATTTTGAATACTCCCATTTAATAATGGGGGACGAAATTAGATACGATATTTACAACAAAAATTTAAATAGTGATAGCTATTTAGAAATTTTGCGTGGATGTGTGAACAATAGGGTATTCCGGTGTTTTTGAAATTGTCATTCATTACAAAGTATGGGTGCTACTGTTTGCTACTTCACAAGTAAAATATCAAACATTGTTTTAAATTAAGAGAAATCGTTGTTTGAAGTTTGAATTAGGATTGGTCTTTGTGACGTCACAAAGACCGCTCAAAGTGAGCGACTTGACAATGTTGCTATATCGAGGGTGCACGTAGTAAATTTTTGTCTTCTGTTGTGTCAACGTTTAGAATCGCTCGTTTGTTGACACCTGCTTTGGTTATTGAGGTTATATCAAACACTTGTTCAAAATGTATAAACTCCAACGCCGACATTGTTCTGCGCCGGGCTGTAACAGCAGTAGAACTATACTCGTGATTTCTTTACATTGCCGACTAGCGAGATGAGAGATGTTTGGCTTCAAGTTTCAATGATCAAATCATCTCTCAAAAAAGTTACCTTTATTCGTTGTCAAACAACAGGGTCGCCAACCGTCAACTTGGCCGATCAGCTGTTCGAGAGCTGTCCGCTGTTGCCACCGCTACTAGGGATCGGTAATCATCGTGTATTTCCGAGGGTGGTCGGTGAATTCAAACGAAATGCACTTTTAATTGCAATTATCTCATAGAAAAACTAAATCAAAAAGCTCATAGCTTAACTTTATGAATCCTCATAAATAGTAGAATAGGTTAAACCGAATATCTGCTTAAATTTTGACATGACCGGAATACCCTATTTTTGCGAAACTCTTCCCCTCAATATTTTACGCGACTGCTTTTATCAAATGGACGATGCACCGGCGCATTCTTCGCATGTGGTATCCACTATCCATCCAACACTATCAGATGTTTGACGATAGGTGGTTCGGAAATAGGGGACCCTGGCGGTGGCTACAAAGCTCACGAGATTTAACATCATTAGACTTTTATTTCTGGGGTCATGTGAAAAGTCAGGTCTATTCCACACCAGTTAATACTCGAGAAGAATTGATTAACAGAACAGTAGCCGCCATTAATGGACCGCAGCGACTAGAAAACGGAAGAACGACGATGACAGAAGTACAGCGAAAAGTTTTAAAATGTTTGGAGCAGAACGGGTTATATAGATATCCCAAATATATTATTTTTGTTACAATTCTATAAATGAAATCGTTTTGTATTTAGTTTCCATTTTTTATACTGACAATATCTCAAAAACTATTAAAGAAGATATAGGGAACCCTAATATTGATTGATAGGGAATAAGATTTCCTATCGTAAGGCGTATCGGTATACAGGGTTTTCCATTTGAAAAAAATGAGTCTTTCTCGTTTGAAAAGTCAATTATTGTGTTGTACATTTTGAAACATTATCAAAAAAAAATACATCATTTTTGATACGTAGAAACCAAAAATAAAATAAAAATTGTATCACTCCATTTAAAATAACTAAGTTGATACCGACTTCGGGTGACCGGACGTGACAGTTAACTCTGTCCAGTGCGTTTTTCGAAATGTTATATGATCAAAAAGTTAAACTTTGGCACCCAAAAACCACCTTAAACGTCAAATAAGTAATTTTCGTATACCCAGCCACCGAGATATTTTCGACTCCGTTTGAAAATTTCAGGAAAGAAAAATATTACGTTAGAATTGTCTTATCCTACAAAGGAAACAAACTCGTGCTAGACTTGAAAACAAGAAACTTGTGAAATCGTTTCGGCAAGCTGATTCGCCGTATCAATGGAAAATATGTCACCTTCCATACGGAAAATCCTGCAGACCGCATTATAACAGAACAGCGTGTTGATACGTTTTGCATGTCTTTCTAATGGTTCACCGATACCGATTTGGAGGTTATTGGCTATAATAGTGGCAACTGAACTTACTGAAATTACTGAAATTAGAGATCATACTGGTATTCCAATCACAGTAGCAAAAATACATATCCTTATGATGAACGGAAATGAAGATAAAATAACGCTGTCAGAGTGCGCAACCCCCCAAAATAACAAGGATACAAAAAGCGTTTCATTGTATGTAAATAATGGTGTAGTAGTCAATATGCAACGATCTATAACATATAATTTAATAAAATATCGAGCATTTTCTCGAGAATTCCAATCGCAAGTCGGCTATGCGGCCGCAACCGTCTGCTACTGCTACACTGCGTATCGACGCCTGCATTCTAGCCTGCGAGCGAGCAAATTTCGCTGCGTCGATTGGTTCGTTTACTCTGAAATGGTTGCAAGTATCCAGTACACCAGACTACTGCACCACCAGTGGTGTCTAGAAGCCAAGCAACGTCATGCTTACGCGACTGGCGACGTGCATTATTGCATTGCAGGTTGTAGACAGTTGACACTCGTACACTGTGGAGTTTGGTTGCCCGTAAAGCGCTAATTACACGAAATTCAAAACAAACAATGAATTTAGTGCAGAGCTTATTAGCTCAACCATTTAGCAGTCTAAATTGCATCGATAAGAGCTAAATAAAAAGGCTTGGGAGGCCTACCCCTAATTTAGCGATAAAACAATGCGTGTCGACTAAATCTCGGTCATTTACAAGGACATTTAATGCTGATGTTTACAGTAAAAATGAGTGGATTTGTGGGTGAGACGTCAAGAACGCTTTTTTTTGTTTTCCTTGCATATTGTTTGAGCCGATGACCGGTGGACAAAAACAGGTATTACAGATTTTAAATCATTTAACCGACTGAATTAGGAAGCACTCATTATCACAAAACATTTATAAAACTGATTTTACTGATTTTTTACTTTATCATACGCAGTATGTAAAGTATTGTAATCGTGCAAAAAAAATTTTTTGAGATTTTAGCGGAAATATGTCTTTTTGGCCCCCCTGAACATTTTTGACCAAGGTACAAAAAAATGTCTGTGTGTGTGTGTGGATGTGGGTGTGTGTGTGTGTGTGTGTGTGTACCCGTTTTTTGTGGCGACGATTCCGGAGAAACTACTAAAGGTATCGGGACGAAACTTCATATTTAGAAGTTTCATGGCCAAACTTAGAGCTGAAAAGCTTTCTGTTAAAAAGGGTCCAAAGGAACTGGAGGTTTAGTGTTAGCATTTTTGAAAAATTTTTTAAATTAGCCGGCATTTCTGGAATTTTGTCGAAATAGTTAAATAATAAATTAAACTAGAGGAAATTCTGAATAATTTATGACTATGACATTTTTTGGTACAATCAATAGTTTAGCTGCATGAGCAAATTCTATTTCATCGAGATCGGTCGTACTGCACTAAAACTAGTAGCCAGGATATGTCAGATTAAATGTCAGATGCGATTTTAATGACGGTGTAGATAGTGTCAAACGCTAATGCTTTGACAATACTACTGTCAATACAAGCTACGTTCGGATATTGTACACCGTTAAGGTGCGTTTTCATTAGTGCTAATGGCAGTGGTAGTAGACGCCATTATAGTATTTCTAATAGAATTTGCTAGTGACTCAATTTATGTACATGCAAACTAATATGTGTCACCATCACGACATGTGAGAAACACTATAATTTCGTCTGCTACCACCGCCATTACCAACCATTGCCACCAATCGGAACGCACCTTCACACTTTCTACACCCAATAACACGTGTCATTTGGACGGTGTACCCGGTATCAACGGAGTACAATATGCGAACGCAGCTTTAATGGACATATCTGTCTAGGTCTACTAGTTTTATTTTAATGCAGACATAGCCGATCTCGATCAAATAATATCTCATGCAGCTAAACTATTAATTTTATATATAGTATGATAAAGTCACGTGCCTGGCCACATCAGATTTTTCTAGAAAGTAAATGTTATTCCGGGTAAGAAGTTCCATATGGACTTATTGGTTTTCTCAATTGCTTAAGAAGTTAGAGCCGTGTAAAATATCGATTTGTTAATATTTCAAAAGGCTGTAACTGTTTAATGAATTGAAAAACTTATAAGTCCATAATAACCTTTTTACTTAATATGAACATTTACTATATAAAAACATGTTCTGCGGGAAAAAAAGTGGGACACCGTGTATAGTACTAAACAATAACAGAGATTTAAGACCCATGGGACGTAGCAGCTAAAGATAATTAAAATTAGAGTATTAAAGAATAAGAATGTTATTTTTTAGTGCTTAAATAAAGATATTTTTCTATACAACATATGTCACATAAACTGGTAGGTACCTGAAAGTTGCAACCCCCATTTTTCTAGATCACGAGCCGCCACTGTATTCTACAAATATAGAAAATAGTTTCTTGCGAAGAAAGATACATTGTTATAATTTGGAAAGATGTATCAACAGATTAGACTTAAATAAAGCGCCCATTTTCTCCTAACTTTGTAATTAAAAAGTGTTAAACGTTATGGGCAACTAAAAACGATTTTAATCATTTTTTTTTTACTAACCCGAATAGAAGGGTGCATAAATTTATAATTATAAGAGGTTCCCAGAATATATCTGGGTAGCTTCTACAACTTGTATACACTTGAATAACACGTGTTTGATTTGCAAGATTTCTAATCTCCACACAATAGATGGCATTTAACGTCGCATATTTTGTTTTCCTGGTCTTCTTTATCTCATCTAGTTTATGTAACACTTTCTCTGGCCATCATGCATACATTCATTTTATGTTGCGTGAAACTCAAACATCAACGAATCACCAGAAAGTAAATAAAAACAAACACCTATAACCCACATACGAAAATTACACATCGTTAATTTCGAGATGCCTGTAATTTTCCGAAATCATTATGCCACTATTATGTAGCTATATCAATAAACATACTTTCTTTTTTGTTATTTCTTAGGTATATAGGGTTATCATGGACGATAGTTTACCAATATATGAAGTAACGCAGTATTGTAGATAGTAATCAACAGGATAAATTTCGCGTGGTCAAATTGAGAACAATCGCCGTTGCCTAATTGAAAATATGCATCGTAATTCATTTTCTGACATACAGAATGAATTATAAACCAAAAAGATTACCAGGATCAGAGTATATTGCATTATCATACCTGACATTTAATATTACAAAAGAGCTGATGTGTAAAGCATTAGATGTTGTTATATAACATTAGTAAGCCTCGTCGTCGTGGCGCATTACAGTTCGGCATTCGAATTGCAGTATTATCAATTTATTTTCAATTTATTGGTGCTTTTTTTCAAGAAATTGATAACATTTTAACAAACGTTTTTTACTTCTATTACATTGGATTTATGAAGAAAGCATGTTGCAATAGCAGCCGATACATCAATTTTTAAAAGATCAATACATACACTTCCTTTGCTCAGTTTTGATTTACGTCATCAACTTATAATTTTGGTAGCTCAAATGACCGTCAAATGACTACAGTGATACAGTCCCTGCGTCTTAGTGCACGGACAAACAGTTAGCGACGCTGATAGCAGTGCTTCGAGCGGTGCTGATAGCGGCGCTGGTAGCGGAGCGTTTGAATACGCAGCTGCTTACGGCCATGAACACACAGTCAGCGGCACCAGCAGCGCTAGCAGTACCGCTGACTGTGTGTTCATGACCGTAAGCACCTGTGTATTCAAAGCTACCAGCGCGACGGTGGAGAGCGACTATCAGCGCCGCTCGAAGCACTGCTATCAGCGTCGCTAACTGTTTGTCCGTGCACTTACCCTATTCGACAATGTTACTCGTTTACCCATATGAAAGGAGATGGCTGGAATGTTTTTGTACGCTATGTGCAGACGCGCTCACTCAATTTGACCGCGAGTTTTAAAGAACATTGTTGCGGCCTAATATACAGATGCGCGTAGAACACGTTGTAATTGGAGAAAGAAATGAAAAGAGTATCCTCCACCTCGTTTTCAATACTGAACAACCTCTCTGTCTAGTCACATTATAGCAGTATAATTTATTTGCAGTGACATCATAATGTCGCCATTTCACGATAAAATATTGAGGTTATGTCCACCTGTGCTTATATTCGCAAGCTCTGATGGTGTAGCAGTGGTTGTTATTTCCGTTATATAGAGATGTTTTATAGAAAAATTGTTTGGCACTTTACTTTCAATAACTCAAAATTATTTCCATTTCCACAGAATATTGCATTTAGAAGCGACAGACATATAGTTTATTACAAAGCCTTATATACCGGATGGGCCAGCATCCAGCCACAATTCTATTTCTATCAATTTCAAGACATAGGACAACTCATTTGTATACAGCATGTACATAAAAGTGGACTACATCTATCAAACCATTTCCATTTCAACAATATCGACTTTCTTATTGGAACGGCCTGGACTTGGTTCGAGTTTTGAAGTCTACTGTATGAACGCACTGTACGCACACAAATTCTATTTGATCGCGATCGGTCTTGCATTAAAACTAGGTAGCCAGGATTTGACAGATATTTTGATTCTAATGACAGTATTGTATAAACATAAGCGTTTGACACTGCTGTAAAACCATATAAATACAAAATGAATAATACGTATATGGCTAAAACGAACAAAAGAGTCGCCCCATCGTGGTACAAGAGTTAGTTACTCTATACGGGATACGGTATGGCCAGTACTTGGTAAACTAGTGCATTTGTAAACCTCATATGTTATATGTCAGATGTCTGTAAAGTTATATCGTACTCGTATGTACACAGGACACTAGGATTTTATCCTGTTTAGAGCGGCCATAACTATTTTTTGGTGCGCCATCTACATTTGCTCGTTTAGGCGAATAGTATGGTAAAGTCATGTGCATGGCCCCACCTCATGGAAGATTGCTAGGGTCACTCCAATACCGAAGAAAAGTAGACCACAATCATATTCATCATTGCGCCCTATCAGTATCCTGCCTGTTTTATCTAAGATATTGGAGAGAGCAGTTGCGGCTCAGATATCTGATCATTTGACACGCAATGTATTATTGTACAGCCATCAGTCGGGATTTAGACCAGGTTTTTCGTGTGCTATGGACGAAGTTCGTGTTACGGTGCTGATTTCCCTTGATACGTTGATTCCCTTTGATACCTTGAATCACACTCTACTTGGAGTCATGCACTACGTTGGGTTTTCAGATGATACGGTTGCTTTCTACAACTCATATATTAGCGGTAGGCGTCAGAGGGTTGTCGTTGATGGACACTCTTCCGGGCTACAACGGTTGGGCAGAGGTGTCCCACAAGGCTCAATTTTGGGACCTATATTATTTAATATATACTCCTCGATCCTGCCGGAGGTGGTCCGCGTCTGCTGATGCCACCAATACGCGGATGACACGTACCTGTACCATAGCTTTGACAAGCATAGCTATAACGAGGCCAACTTAGCAATTAATAGAGACGCTGAAAAGATTGTAGATCGTGCGAAGGAAATGTCTCTTGTGGTCAACAGCGGAAAGTCGGCAGTGTTAGTACTTGGTGGCAGGAATAAAAGGATTCCGGATGACTTTGGGGTTGTTCTCGGTGGTGAGATGTTGCCGGTTAAGTCGATGATGAAGCGGTTGGGTGTCTTGGTGGACGATAAACTTGGCTTTAGCCAGCATGTTTCGAATAAGATACAGTAAGCATACATAAGACTAAACGCTTTATATTCGGGCCGTGATTTTCTGAACTGCAGACTTAGAGTTCAATTGTGCAACTCTCTTGTATTATCGTGTTTTGATTACTGTGATACCGTGTATGGTCCATGTATTGCTCCTTATTTATGACGCTTCTCGCGTACAGCGACTGCGAAATGGTTGCTTACGCCGTTGATTATCAACTAATATAGATAGTCAGCCATGGGTTAGTTGGGGTCTTAACATCTAGAGGGCATGGTTTTGAGCAAGATTCATTAACAAATTATAGCCTTTTCGACTTATTATTTATTATATATTTATGCTCGACCTCAGCCAGTTCGCACCAAGTGCGTGGATAGAACTGTATAAGTCGAAAACGCTATAGTTTGTGAATGAATCTTGCAGAAAACCCTGCCCTCTGGATGTTAAGGCCCCAACTAACCCATGGCTGCCTATCTATATCCATTGACAATCAACGCTTGCGCTTTGCTTTTGGTATTCGTCGCTTCGATAGAATAAGTTATAGCCCTTTTACATCTATGCAATTTTTATCTGCAATCTCAACCATGCGATTTTTCAAAATCGCATGCAATTTTATCACCGTTTGTCGACCGTTTACATCTATGCAACTTTAATAAATTGCATGGCTTCAACATCAGTGATTTTATTTTTTAACAACTGTAACTTGTTTCATTGGCAACAGTGCTACACACATCAACACGCATAACCTCGTTGTTTTGTTATTTATACATAAACATAACCTTCTTAGCATCAAAACTATCGTTTATATGTATAGAAACCTTGCTAGTATCGATTGTTGATGCATGTGTTGATATACATATGTGTTAAAATGCCTAACGTCGTCGATTTATCAATATTTTCCTTTTTATCTTCTTGGTTCTCCTTCGACATCTTAACAAACTCGTCTCAAACTAAGCACGAACAAAAACAATTAGCGGATAGGTTATGTTTCGCTTGGGCCTACGCTACGCGTCTATCAGCAATGGTACCACTACTACATTTATGTTTGCTGGCTGAAGTTCCTAGAATCGCACGTAAACATCGCACGGATTTAGAACTGATTCTAAACCCATGCTATTATTTCATATAACCTACATACACAAAAATTGCATAGTGTAAAACGAAAAATCGCATGCGATTTGTCGCATGATTGAGATTGCAGGTTAAAATTGCACAGATGTAAAAGGGCTATTACACTCTCCCCTGGGCGGGGTGGTTAAATATGGCGGGGAGGAGGCGTCTGCACTACGGCTGTCTTATTTCTGTAGTGTTGAATTTTAAGTCGCCGACGTACCTTCACCGTGGATTGTCTTTCAGAACGGATGTGCATAGTATCAACATTCGCCGCAAAAATTTTCTATCCATTCCAAGGCATAGATCATCAAAATTTAAGTCTTCCTTTACTTACAATGCGGCGAATGATTTTAATTCCATTCCTGTGTGTATAGCCACTGTCACAAACGTAGCCCAATTTGGAAGACATTTTAATAGCCTATTGTTGCGCCGGCAGGACTCATCTGGTCAGTGAGAGTTGTTAGCATTTCAGCTGTTAATTTGACGCCACATATCATTTTAAGATTAGCCACAATTGTTTGCTTGCTTGATGCCTAGATTGTTTCTGTTTAATTTTTGTATTGTTTTTAGGTTGTAGTTTGTATACCGGTCCGTGTGGAAGACCGAGCTGCTGCCGATTAGGTGGCATGCAACACAAATCTATGTCTAAATGTGTATTAGTTATAATGTATCTTGCTGTTGGTTTTCTGCAATAAATTCTTTGTATTTGTATTTGTATATGACCACATCAGATTTTTATACCCCCACATTTACTGTGGTAGGGTATATTGAGTTTGTCACAACATTTGTAACAACCTTAAGGAAGCGTGGCAGGTATAGACTTGTGTCTATCTATCTGTGTACACGATAACTGCCGTGATTTTGAAGTAATTCATTTGACATTTTGTATACAAGCTGATCTCTTAATAAGTAATGAAAAGTTCGTGAATGGGCAAAATCGGTTGATTATTATTTTTTTTCTAATATTTTACGGTGGGGGCATTCAGCCCGGTTGAAGATGATTTTCTTACTAGTTTTTCTGCTCACGATAGTACATATATTTTTCTATGTATCTATACTCAATTTAGAAAAAGTTTATTCAGGTAATTTGTTAGGGTAGTTACGGCATTTCCGGCAAAATTCCATGAGCAAAATCAAGGTGTGTTTATATTCACGTAATACCCACACAAGTAGGTCCATCGGTTACGAAATACCACACACACAAAAAGCATCACGCATCAATTTCACTTTTTATCGGAGGAGGTTCAAGGTCACCGATCCGCATAATCGAAGAAAGCCAGAGAACCGGCGGTGCGGTGCCGGTATGAAGCAACTCGGAGAGGAACAACTCGTCTCCAAACCATCGCGCTGCGGTCTCGCCCGGACTCTCCGTTCATTTTGTAGGTCAGCCGGAGTCAGGTGTGGTGTAAGGTGTAAACTTGCACTTTTGACGGTGGAATGCGCCGCGCGGTCGTTCGGCAAGAAAATAGAAAGGACGTTGATATATTTCGAAGTCGGGCGAATTATATAACTTCCTACTTAACCGGCCACGATGTGGTCGTCCCACTTACCGAGATATAAGCACGCATGCATCAGTTTGTTGTTTCGGAGGACGCTCAAATCGGTGGCTTGTTTCGTAATGTTGGCAGGATAGTCGGCGAGACTGATATTACGCGTTCAGGGAGAGCTATCACCGACCATAAACGTCCTCCTGGTCACATTTAATCGTGAGTTATTGAAGTCGAAGTCGTTCTGTAATGTGCACCATAAGGATAACTGTGGAACTGCAGCACCGCCTATTATTTCTACTTAATATTATGGATAACATTTAATATAATGAGTCTTTTTTCCTTTAATTCTTTCTTTATACTTGTACAAAGTATAATCCTTAATCCTTAATGTCAGTAGCCATCCCCCAGTTTAAGAAGAAGATTCAAAAATCGTTGTATGGAATAGGGTATTTGACTATTTTTGGAAAACCATCTTAATGTGTTTATTACTTCACTCTACATTGTAAATGCATTATTTTTTGTAATTATTTCCTCAATATTTCATAAAAATCAGCGTTAAAAATTGAATCACAAAAAGTCCCGCCAAAACGATACTTTCTGTTGTGTGACGTCACCGGTTAGTGATGTCAAGATGTCAAGATGATGTGATGTCAAGATGTCAAATCGGCCCATATGGTCTGTCAGCATCGGCATCGTCGCCGTTTGGTAATTGTGTTGTATGATGTGTTGTTTTCACAATTTCTACATAAAAATGGGTTATAAATGGTGTATAAATCCACAATGCAGAGATACGTCAAGAAAAACTCCGGATAAACTATTTGTAGCTGTTCCGCAAGATTTGAAACTGCGAAGAAAGTGGTTGGCTCGTAGAAATCCAAATGAAATAAATAGCCGCCAATACAAGTGTTTTCTGTTGTGAAGATTACTTCGACATAAGTAAAACTGACTAGAAGAAGTTATCTATCGTATTTTCGAAAGGTATTATCTGATCTGACAGCTGAAGGTTAGGGCTATCCTAACCTACAAAGTTATGCTTACATGACGCTTTCGTGCTATTAAATTCAAACGGGAGAAGCATAAAAGCGCGTTCGGATAACCCGGTATTTTACGGTGAGAGTGACGCGCTGCATAATAGGCGGACTAACGTCATACGGCGTTTATCTGCATATAAGAGAGAGACAGCCGACCCAAGTTATCTGAGCATTGCTCTCCCCATACCATACCCTGACAAACCGAACGCGCTCTAAGGCGGACTAACGAATGACATCACTGGAGACTGACCCAATTACAGAGCGTTTTCAATCACGTGATAGGACGTGAATAAAATTCAATTTTAATTTTGGTTTTTCATAGAAATAAAGCATTTTTTTTTTGAAAAGTAATAACAAATAGTTTTCTTAAACTGTAATCTATTAGGATGACTATAATACATGCCATATTTTTAATACAGTCAAATACCCTATTGTGATCTGCACGGTTCCAGTAGGCGAGTTGTTTGGCTGTTCTGCGAATGCACACACAACAGCGGCAAGAGAGGCCGAGCAGCGGCCTGGCCTGTTGGATACAGATACATATACAGAGACTGACAGAGAGCACTGTTGTCCCCGCAGTGCCGACCTTCGGCTGGTGGAAGGTAGTTTTACAAACTACGGATGGCATATCAAAAGGCAATTTTACAACAATTGCAGTGCTTTCAATAGAGAAAAATTCCTCAGTTTTCATCCAGAGACCAAGGATAAAATTATTAATAATTTCGCTCAAATTAAAACAAGAAGAATTACGCTTATCTTAACTTCACTTGTTTGTTTGCTTCAATCTTGTAATCGATATTTTACCTACTTCCCAATATCCAAACGAGTTGAAATTTTGCACGTGGACAGATTGCCGGTGACGAATAAAAAATTGAAAAATCTTTGGAAATTTTGCCACAATTTTCAAAATTTAACTGTGAATTCGTATTTTTTCTTAAGCGTTGTTTTTAAAAAAAATTATATTTTACATAAATTTAAAAAGAATTTATTACTACGTACTTTTTAGAAAATGTATTTTTTACATAAATTTATTAATGAATGTAACTGTAACAATTTATATAAAGTAAATAAGAAATCCGTTTTATTCCCAAAATTATTTTACGATTTCATCAAGATTCTGAATAAATTTTCCTTTTATATTTTTCTTTCCTTTAACACAATATTTTTTAAAACAATCACAAAATAATTTCTGGAACAGCACCCCCACTAATATTAGCTACGAGCCTAGTCATTACGTCCGAAAAAACGGGTTAGAAATGCAAATGAACCGAGAAGGCTAAATTTTTGATATGACGTGGCGGGGGGGGGGGGCTAGAAAAGCTTAACTTCAAATTGTCGACCTAGATTTCCTATGTGCATTTTCCGCCATCTTGAAAAAAGGCTAACAAGGTCTGCAGATGCTGTAAAAGTTTCATAATAGAAATTTTTTCGATATATACAGGATGTTCCTAAATATCATGTAAATACGAAAAGGGGCAATTCTTTGGCTTATTTAATGACTAAAAATTTATATAAACATAGGTCCGCAAACGCTTCGTTGCCGATCTACAGGGTGTTGAAATTTCAAGATTGCTACAAAAACCGCGCCAACCTAGTTTTAATTTTTAACAATTGGTGGCGAATAAAATGTCAGAATAAATACAAACAAAAGGTTATCTAAATCATGCCAAGGCATACTACATCAATTATTTAAAAAAATTTAATTTCATCTAGCGAAACACACAAAAGCTTTTATTTTTCTTTCTCGATAACGGTGATAAATACGAAAAACTACAAGAGATTAAAATGCTGTAGAACAAAACAAAAAATGCATTTTGTATTTTAGAAACCACAAGCGGCGCACCGAAAAAATGTTCATGGGGAGAAAAGGGGGCATGACCCCTGAAAAAATATCTCCCTGTAGATTCTTAAAACCATTTGGCATGCCCAATGATGTAAGTCCTACAGCGTAACCTATAATTCCAAATTAGAGCTAAATATATCAAAAGCTACAAGAGCTATAAAGAAAATACTAAAAAAATCTTGAAATTTCAACACCTTGTAGATCGGCAACGAAGCGTTTGGGGACCTATGTTTATATCAATTTTTAGTCATTAAATAAGCCAAAGAATTGCCCCTTTTCGTATTTACATGATATTTAGGAACACCTGTATATCGAAAAGACAAAATAGGAAAAACAAATTACACTACCTTAAATTTTGACTATTTCGATCGATATCTCAATAACGATGAAAAATAGGTAAAAGAAGTAAGAGTTAATTGTAGAGCATAAAAAAGGCAACAAAAAAGTATTGATTCAAAATTATCGTATCTCAACGGAGAACCGAGTTATTGTAAAAAAACTGAATTTAAACCTTTTTCAAGATGGCGGAAAATGCACATAGGAAATCTTGGTCGACAATTTGAAGTTAAGCTTTTCTGCCCCCCCCCCCCCCGCGTCATTTGATAAAATGTAGCCTTCTCGGTTCATTTGCATTTCCAAATGTATAATATAATGACTGGACTAATATAATCGTTAGATTAGAACGATAATAGAATCTAACAAGACAGTGCATTATTTTGCTCTAAGCATATGATGATCCAGACTCAATTGCATTATTTGTCTATGATACGAATCACACAGCTGTGATGAATATGTCTGGTGTACATGCATAAAAGGGCGCGAAGGCTAGATTTTTCACTGCCAGTTTAAACCATAAACTGAGTTCAAATATACAAAATCGGCATTAAAAACCCCAGTCTACGAGATCTTAAAAATAAGTGATAAATGTATTTATATTAAGAATCAATGATGATGATTAAACAATAATTATTTTCTCAAATTCAGACTTGTACTGACTTTGCCTGTTTCAGTTGCTAAGCCTAGGCGCCCAGTAAGGACTTTTTTATCGCCGCGGATAATAATTTGCACCACGTATATGGGCGCAGTTCGTTACAAACCGTGTGTTTCATAACGCCGCGGCGGATAGAAATTCGCTGTGGGGGAAAAAGACAAGTGGCCCCTGGGCTAAGAGCAATAGAAACTTTTCCAAATTTAAAAATGAATTTAACTGGACCAGGAAAAATAGAATAGTTAGGGAAACTATTTCAGTTAAAAAGGCGTTTGCACAGTCAAATAAAAATGACAAACAACCAGAGAAATTTTAAAAATTAAAGCTGGATGTGTTCCTTACAAATACATATACAGTATATCTCCACGGATTGAGGTACACAGAGGAAACAATGAACATGTATGCAACCAAAAAGATAAACCAAAGTTTAATTTGTTTCCTAAAATATCACTGACAATATGTAAGGTCAACGTCCCAAATTCAGACACTGTTCTAAATTCCGACATCTTTCTGTTCAGGTGGATAAAATAAGATATGTACAACATTGAACTTTATTTTAAAACATCCGGCTTGTTGATTTGACATTACACTTATCACCCCATAATAGTTCCTTATTGTGCCAATGTTCTAACGGTCTGAATATAACCTAGAAGACTGATCTTGACAATTGAGTGTTATGCTAAAAGTTGAGTTTTTCCTTATACGGTAACTGCAATTCGACTTCTTTTTAAATCGCTACAGGATAATAGTAATTAAGAAAATTCTAATAATATCTATTTAGGCTGACCAAAAATGCTTTATATTTTCATAATAATACGCTGTACTACTCTTTTAACCACTATTATTTACAAATTTAGGGGTGTCGGAAATAGGTACATGTAAATATAGCACGTCCGTAAATCAGACATGTGTGTCGGAATTGTGTACATGGTTAGAAGTAATACATATGGGTTTATTGCTGTCTTTACACAAGAAAATAACATATTTTACATCGTTTGCTATATTACAATTAATAGTAGGCATTTTTTCCAAATCCCGACACGAGTGTCGGAGTTACGGACATCAATAATCCCTAATTATTACAGGATGTCCGAATTACAATCATCAATAGTCCCTAATTCCGTCATAAATATCGACAGGAATCAGATGATGAAATAAGACAGAATGATGCAATACTAGCAGCAGAGAGTAGTGATTTTGGCATTGATTCACCACCTTTGGAGATAACAGTTGAACTGATGCCATCGCCATTAAAAAAATCATTATTCTGGCTTGAAACACCCAAATAAAGTAAAAAGAAACTGTTCTTCTGTAACACTATCTCTAATGCATGGAGAGAATATTTGTTAATAAAAAAGAAGGAAGCACAATTGAAAATCATTCTAGAGAAATAAAAAAGGAAACGAAAAAGGAACAGAATAAAAGGCTGCGCCAAGAAAAAGAGAACACTAAAATTCCAGATGCAAGAAACATTAAAATACAGATGAAATAAAGAGGGCAGACTGAAGAACACTAAGGACTTATTTTATACTGTGTTTCATTAAAAATGGTAAAACATTTCTTGATAATAAATCTTATTTAACAATATTTAAAACACTTAATATTTACTTGAAAGTTTATATTTGTCGGAATAATGTACCACAAGTGTCTGATTTTTAGAGCTTAACAAGAAAATTTTGTTTATCGAAACTCATTTTGATAATCGTTTTTTATCCCATATAAGACCTTTCCTGTAAATGTGATATTGATTAGCACTTTTAACATTTTGTATTTTTGACAACTTCTGAGATAATCGCAATTGTAGATAACAACGCAAGAACCTCAGAACCTATGCTCCATTTTCATGAAATCTTTTCCATTGCATTTCTAGACTGATACCAAAAATGGCCTTTTATTGTTGTTTTTGGTAGAAGAAACACAAAGCAATAGGTTTCATAAATTCAACATATTCACCGGATTCAGATAATCAAAGGACGCCATTTTTAAGTCACGGGATTTTCATTTCCCGGCATTCCAAGTTTCACACCTACTAACTCCCCAGAAGTATACAATATTCATAAGAATATTATATATTCTAGCTGAAATCTCGTAGGTTCATTATTCTCCAACACGCTGCGCTTCATTCCGATTATTTTGTTTCCGTTCCATCTCTAGTAATCCGTGCAAACAGAACAAACAAATTTACTCATTAGTGAAATACACATTTCCCTGCAGATGGCATAATTTCAACTTCAAACGTAACTTGAGAGGTTTGAGTTTTCAAATTATCGCGCTCGGTTTGCTAAATATCTCTATTACATAATCATTAATCCGAACGTCAAACAGAAACACCAACTTCCTTGCAAATCTACACACATACACACATATATTCGCAAATCGTCACCATGGTACTCGGATATCAGTTGTATAACACCGTGTTTATTAATAATAATTGTTAATAGACCAAGACCGTTCTAGGCGTACGCTATTGTGTTTGTCTAGCAAGTCGCACTCTATTAACCGACGAAATACTATTATATAATTTCGCTATACGCATACCTACATACGAAAAGCGGCAAAGCTGCGATTTTGAACGTTTCGCGATCTCAGATTGCTGCGGCTCTGTGTGTACGAGCGCGTTGTTGCAAAATTGTAAACGGTAGAAATACTTTCTTCGGCGTCGATTACGCCAGCAAAAATTCTGCCGGTTTGGCCGAGTTGGCAAGTTATGTAAGTTTTTCTATAGGCGCGAGGCCTAGATGATGAATGTGAATTTAATGAGGCTTGGAAGCATTACTCATTGCTTATTGTGAAGTTCAGTACGGGTTTGATTAATTAAAACAAATGAGATGCAATGAAAAGAATATGATTTTGACATTATATACCCAAATTTTCATGAAATGATATTTTTTATAAAGATTTTTGGGAAATTATTACAAAATAGTTCAGGAAATTTCGGTGAAAAAAAAATGTAGATAGATCGTATATTGCAATAGTACATTTTGATGCAACACACAAAAATTGGCTAAGAAACCAGTTTAGCGATGAATTAACAGAGCCTATCGTTGTAGCCATATGTTTGTCTTTTCGCTGTAACTCCAAGTTTAAACCATTTAAAGGTACCCTGTTTAAAAAGTGTTAAATCAAAATTAAATTTACAAAAAAGAAATTGAACAAAAAAATTGTGGCAGAAAAATAAATTTAATTGTCGCGTAGTTCTCAATTTGACCACTGTATAATCACAGATGATGATTTTTCCTCCTCTTTGAGTACGGATTAATATGTATTGATTGATCACGAAATGATGAGAGGGGCTTGCATAAAAATAAATAAAAGTAAAAAAATAAAGGCCACTCCAATACAAGGTGTAACGCCACCGCGTGTCAGGTATTTCTTTTGGTTATATGACGTCATAGAGGGTCGGACAAAATAGCATACCATAATCCTTCCTAAAGAATTTTTTGATAGTAGTTTCAATTTACGGAATATGCCGGAAATGGCTTATATTTCTATATATTGTTTAATTCTTTCAAACTTATAGTGCTTGAAGTACAAACGTAGTACTGCCATTTTCCTTACAGTTTTTGAGTTAGTGCCTTATTTGTCCAAAACTAGCATCTTAAAAAACATTTTTTTCTGAACTACAAGAAATGTGTGAGAGAATTACTTCAAGACGTGTTCACAAAATTGGACATTTACCAAACAATTTCTAATTCAAAAATATCGAAGCATGTATAATGGTTTAATTTTTGGAATCTCCGTATTCTTTTACATAAAAGAGTACCTACCTACTGTTGTGTAATCTACTGTTTCGGAGAATATTGCATTTTTACGTCGACTGCATGAAATCTGTTCGATTTAGTTTGTTGCATGGAAAGATATATTTTCTATTGTTTATTATGATTCTATATAAAAAATAAAGATACTTTTGTTTGATACATTTTTCAGTATAGTATTAGTACCGACAGGTACAAAAATGTAAAAATGTATTTTTCCCCAAAACAGTCGATTCTTGCAAAATTTTAGATATACTAGTACTTTTATTATGTGAATAATATCTGCATTCCAAAAATAACCATATACAATGCAAAGTTGAAGAAACAGTAGAGCAATAGAAGCACTCAGACTTTTGTTTACTAACAGTGTTTTCATTTCAGAAGTATCCATCCTTAATAACTCTTGACCTGGTGCGATTATTGCTTTGAATGGAAACACGTCGATATAGATATCGAGGGGAAGTTCAAAAATGGTACCTAGAGAATTTTAGGTTTCATCCCTTCATCCCCCAGCCACCCCACTTTGAATTTTCAAATGGCACCCCCTACCTTGTGATACATCATTTGAAAGCGCACAAAATTCTCTACTGAACCATGATACAAATAAAATGAAATCCATCGATTGGTTCTTAAGATAGACTACACAGAAGACGGAAGGTATGAAATAAATTATTATTAGCGAAACATTGCGGATTGGATACACTGCTGAATTAAATTAGTCATAAGAAATAAAAAAAAATAAAATAAACAATAAAATAAGTAATAAGAAATTATTTTGACATGTTCGAAATGGCCACCATTATTTGCTAGACAAAAATACATTCTGTTTTCGAACTATTCGCAAACTTTGACGATGTAGCACGTCGCATCATGGAAAAAACACAGTCTCGACTCTCGAGCCATTGGATCCGGTTTTCAGTCATAAGAAATAAAAAAAAATAAAATAAACAATAAAATAAGTAATAAGAAATTATTTTGACATGTTCGAAATGGCCACCATTATTTGCTAGACAAAAATACATTCTGTTTTCGAACTATTCGCAAACTTTGACGATGTAGCACGTCGCATAATGGAAAAAACACAGTCTCGACTCTCGAGCCATTGGATCCGGTTTTTTCGTTTTCCAATGCAGCCATGGAACAACAAATGCAAGTGCTGTCAATCAGTACGCGGTTTGTCGTATTAGTATTTGTTGCGGAAAAAACTTTTGAATGAAGAAGAAGAACGTTTCTGAAAATACTGTACTCTTTAGAAGAAGGAATCGAAATAATTTTCGCTTACGGAACTCAAAACGGTTGTGCTCGAGGAACTGCAGTTTTCAACGCAAGACATCCAGATAAAAATGTGACGCATTGCTATGTTATGAAACTTGTCCGAAAATTTGAAGAAACAGGTTCCGTTTGCGACAAAAAGAATATTTTATTTATTACATGTCATAAAATAATTTCTTTTTCTTATTTATTTATCTTATTATTTTATTATTTATTTTAATTTTTTATTTCTTATGACTAATTTAATGCAACACCGTATGCAATGCCGCAATGTTTCGCTAATAATAATTCCATCTTCTGTGTAGTCTATCTTAAGAACCAATCGATCGATTTCATTTTTTTCTCATGGTCATTCATGGTTATTTTTATATTATACATACAACTATATGGCATATGTTCTTTTTGGCAGGAGGTGTACTTTTCGAGATCAACAAATGTTAAGATTAAAATGTCCATCTTGTATATTGTTAAAACATCTAAAAAAGCTACACCAAAATATCCAACTAGTTACTAATTTGGTGGAATATTTTTTAGACCTAATTTGAGCATAGACTAGTATGGATAAAAGTTGCCACAAATATTAATTAGTAGCTTTGTCAATAATATTTTTGAACGCGTATGGTCGATTCCTTATTTGCATACCTCAATTATTACTACCTTACCACTTTAATGCACTCTTATAATAATATTGTCAATAATAACGCTTTTATTCAATAAATAGATGATAATAGAAATAATGAATTAAAAAAAAATGGTTTAATTGAATATCAAATTAAAATTTAAATTCGATGACGATGATTAAATTCAATTGTGATCTTAAAAGTAATTTAACATTTGTACGTTAAAAGACACATTGTTGTGTCTTGCAAAAGAACGGCTTAATAATGTGAAACGGTCAATACAAAAGAATCTAAAATGAAAACAAGACAGCATTGTATATTATATTACACATAAATGTTATGAATATAACAAACAAACACACAATCTACGCCATAAAATCATTCAATTTATAGCAATTAACTTTATAACCAATAAAATATCATAATATTATATCTCCAATAATAGCTCTCTCTCCAATTAAAACAAGAATGTAGACCGTCTCAAAAGTACTGTAAGTAGCATAGGTATAAAGCAGGTTACTCAACATAATAATACAGTTATAATCAAAATAAGAGCAAAATCCAAATACGCGCTCATAATATTGTTTACATCTCGCAACATAAATTACCGTTCTTAACGACCTCAAATAATTTACACACATTAGTTCGAACGGGTAATGGCAAAAATGTGCCCATTTGGGCACACGGAAAGTGTGGCAGTGAGCGAACGAGTTACATACCTCGAGTGTCGTATACTTTTACTATTAAATAACAATCAAGTCGACACGATTTGAAACTGGGCTTTTCTCGGTAACGAATGATGCGATGCATGTGACATAATAACTTTCACAGCTCGGATGAAATTAGTCATCCGAGGTGATGATTTTTTAAGCAAGGATTTTTTAGGTTGAGAAATTGAGGTTACGTTTTTGTTTCTTGGATATGAATGATGATCGATGAATCAGTATTGCATATAGAATAGTGTAGAATAGTATAGAATTCGATATTCGAATTTTACGAACGTTTCACATCCCTACTTCCCTATTAATTTAATACTACTAATCACAGTGATAACTTGGCGATCCGTTTTTACCAAACTTCTATCTATAGTCTATACCCAATAGATGTCGGATTTGACGGGTTTGTTAATGTCGAATTTCGACTTTATTCCTTGAAGTGACAAATCCACCAATAAATTTTCACTGCATCGGTAGCTCAACGCAATTGGAATTTTATTTAGTGTCAATCTATCCTATCTATATACTAAAAGTCAAATCGGCGAATTGGCAAATCGGAGAAGCGAAAATCGGCGCCCCAGGCGCTGATTTCTTTCGATTATATATATATATTATATATATATATATATATATATATATATATGTTACGGTTAAAGTGATAAATGTGGTTTGTATTAATAATTACCGGCTATTATTAATAATAACCGCATCATTTGGTCAATGTGATTAGAAACACTTAAATAATCACATGGACCGGCTATTATTAATAATTTCCTAACGGGCACGGTAAAAGTGATAAAAACGTTACTTTTTACAAAAGATCTTTTGTATACAGTCTTCAACGAAGTTTTGTTTTCTTTTGTCTCCCTTGTACTTAGAAACTACTGGATATAATTGGTAATGATATTTGGTATACACCCAAGGACGGCTCAATGACGAAAATATAAGAACATTTTATACAGAGTGTTCAAAAAAGTTAACCATTTTATTATCAATAACACCCATTTTATATTTCATGGATGTGGGTAGTTTTTGTAAATCTACAATTATAATTTATTAAGTAAATTCTCAAATCCCAATTATCTTGAAATTTTGCGCATTTAATAATAATTTTTTTCAATATTGTATTTTCATGCAAATACATGCAAGAATATGCGAGACTAGTTTACATAGATGTTTTTACATAAATTGCACCGCACAAATGATGCAAACATTTTTGTATGGTTCTGTTCCTAACACGGTATTTTTACTTTTGGTGTTTGACAAAAAAGTACTATTTTATAAATAAAACATTGTAACAACTTGCCCAAATCTTCCCTACATTAGGTTGTCCATTATCTATGTATCTAGACGGTAGAATCGTTAGTATATTCGGTAGAGTAAACAAAAAACGGAATCAACGGAAATACAGTTACTATGATTTTTGCGGTACTTTTTTTTATTAAAAAAATACAAAAAACAAAAGAAGACGACGTCCTATTGTTACAAACTTTATCTTGCTTTATTTTTACAATATAAATGGTGCAATGTTGTACTACCACAAAAAAAATAAAGGTCTAGAAGGACTTTTGTATTCAAAATTAAATACAAAACATTTTTTTCAGTTTTGAATTTAAAAGATAATAAATAATAAGTTATAAATAAAAATAATTTTTCTTGCCACGAATTGCAAAATACAGAAGCACTATGTACGTATGCACTGGCAGAATAATACAAACCAAGCTTCTAATTTATTATTTACTTAGCTTTTAAGAATTGCGCAAATAAGCATGACCCAAAGAGTTACACACTCGTGCATGCAATTAGTATTGATTGGCATTTTTGTGGGCCGGGTAAATACCCGGCGGGTGGGAACTTATAAAATGGGTATTTACCCGGGTATTTACCCCTACTTAGGGTAAATACCTAAATTTTGAGTATTTATCCGTTTTATCCCTAAAACACCATTTAGACACATTTTAGAGATGTTTAAACAGGGTGTAACACTTTTTTCACGCAAGATTTATTTTTAGATAGTAAATGTCATTTTGAGTATAACTGTTCATATGGACCTATTTGTTTTCTCAACTTCAAGTTACAGGCGCTTGAAATATAACGTAAATAAAGACTAATAAACAATAAACTACCTACATATCAAACAATGCTAAAACTAAGAAAGAGCACAATCAATACCCATAACAAAATTAAAAGTAAATAAATTTAAGTAAAAACTCCAAAATATTAAAACTAAACTAAATAAACAAATGAACGAAAACAAAATACATATGACGCTTTTTAGACATTTGTTTCTCTACAAGTAATTGTCATTCTGAGTATAAACTTTCTTTCATGCCGATTTATTGGATTTATCAATTCCTAAAGAAGTTAAGTCATTTAATATACAGTTTTGCAATTATTTTACAATTATTTCAAACGGTTGTAATTTTTTTGAGCAATAAAGAAAACAAATGTAGATGCTTGATTAATGTAATATATTTGAGTTATATAAGAACATTCAGTAGATTTAGTTAGATTCATAGCAAAGTCTTTTTCGATAATATATTCTTTGTTTTAAAAATGTTTTCATTTTTATAAAAATAACCTTTATTTTGTGACAGGAGGATACGTTTTTAATTTTGTGATAACATAAAAACCTCTATTTAGTAATTAAATATTTTTTACTGCTATTTTTAATAACAATATTATATTTATAAAAACCCCTATAAATACCAGGGTATTTACCCGGGGTATTTACCCTTGATGATAAATACCAGGATATTTAACATCACTGGTAGTAACTAAATAAGTTAGTCAGGACTAACGTCACTAAAGGCCCAACACTGAAAACCCAGTGAATATATTCGTTGTGTGGCGATTATGTAGATACTAACCGAATTCCAAATCTGAGGCTCTATTATATTGTAGCATCACCTTAATGCAATATCGAATTGAAATATATCACGTTGACCACAGCAAGCTGGAAATTATTAATAATAGCCGGTTCATGTGATAAATTCTTCACTTTAACTTCGCCACTTGACTATTATTAATAATAACCTATTTATCACTATGACCGTAACATATATATTCTTTCGATTTCGTCGATTTTCGGTAGTACCCGGTTAGTACCCGCTTAGTACCCTTAAACGTCATTTTCACGCTACGATTATCAGCAAAATATCAAGAATTTGGTATCATTGTGTCGGAAAAATGTTTTTCCTCGAATAATCAGGGTAATTCCTTCGAGTAGTCCATTGAGTGACAGACTTGTACGCTGACTTAGATCATTAGGTCAATATTTTTTCGATTGCTTCTAACATCATTTGTACGCTACGAATTTCAGCAAAATATCAAGTATTTGGTATCATTGTAATCGGAAAGATGTTTTCTTACGAGTAATCACGGTGTAGCCATTGGGTACCCGTGAACAAAATGACTCACTGGCCAAAAACCAATTAAATCACGCTAGAGGGCGCCAGTAATGCAATGTCGGCCAAAATCGATTTAGTTAGTGCTTATTTACCAATTTTCGGCTATTTTCAGCAATTCATAGCCACCTAGATTAATACACAAAAAAGTTATTTTTGCGTTGCCTTGGTGATAAAAATTGACGATCGATATGTTTTTGTGTTCAGAATGTCATCCTGATTGAAAACATCACACAAAGAATATAGGGTGCCATTTAAAATTTCAATGATGACGTCATTTCCGGAAAGACCGGAAGTCATATTAACCTCAAGAGTGTCCCAAAGAATGGCATTTCTTGTCTATTAACACTTTTCCAAATTTCATTCGCCCAGCTTTATAAACAAAAAAACATAAACGGGAGTACCTATGTCGTGGGTCGCCCGGTATATACTAAATATCAAATCGGCGAATTGGGGAAAACAGGTGCTCCCCGACGCCCCAGGCGCCGGTTTTCGGTCCTAACGTCCGATCCTCAGCGCTTAGGCATATTTTCTTTCGATTTCGTCGATTTTCGGCCCCGCTGTTGATGGTTTTTTTTCGCGCCGAACGTAGGAGCATAGTCACACGTCTACCTAGATCGGCGGCCGCAGGTCTATTAGGCCTGCCTATTTTACTAGTATTTATACTACATGGTATTCAATACAAGAATATTACGAACGTTTGAAGAAGAAAGAATACATAATTAATATGGTAAAAGGTAAAGATAGCAAACGCTGAGATCCCCTGATTAAAAAAACAGCTTTTGCTTTCAAAAGGTCAGACTATCCTGTGACTTTTAAGCTCAACAGAGTTGCGGAATACTGGGTTTAATTTAATTATTTTTTCTTTCAAGGTTTTTAATATATTTTAAGACTACATGCGAAGATACAACTGTTCACTATACCGGGTGATTCAATTTCGAGGCTCACCATGGGGATCTCTCTTATTAGTGGAAATAGAGCCTATGTTTAAATTTGGCAAAGTTTCGTATTTTTGTGCTGATCAATTACCTGAAAAGAAATTTTAGCTATCATTTTAAAGATATCCGCAAAAAAAACGGAAATGTTAAGATATCGTTTTTAACTTTTTATTCAAAACCAAACGCAGCTACACATTTGAAACAAAAACATTCTACAGCTACTTTTTAACAAGGAATGCAGTGTCATTTTTTAATTTGAAACAGCATCAAAGATGGCGGCGTAACCATGGCCAACTTTTGTTTTTTTATGGGCACCATGTTGAATTTTGGCATTTTCCGATAGTAACGCCTTTTCTCATTTCCGCAATGTATAACATGTTAGCATTATTTTTTCTAAAATAATGGTGTAATAATCAAAAAACTTTCAGGTACCTAACTGGAGCTTGGTTACAGACCGCCGGACACTCGTTGCCAAGCAACGTCAACAAAATGCACTTGGATCAAGCGGCGCGCTCAGCGTTGTGTTTGCCATTTAACCAATTAAACCTTAATTGTGGTTGATTGTCGATGTAAAATGCCGTTTACCAATAACGAAAAGCGTGGTATGATAAGAGTTTATTATTGTTCTCATAGAAATACCCCATCGTACAATATTCCTGATGTCTAGCTACATTTGGTTTTGAATAAAAAATTAAACTCGATACCTTTTAACATTTTAGTTTTTTGCGGATATCTTCAAAAAGAAAATTGATAGCTTAAATTTCTTTTCAGATAATTGACCAACACAAAAATAAGAAACTTTGCCAAATTTAAACATAAGCTCTATATCCACTAATAGGCGAGATCCCCATGGTGAGCCTCGAAATTGAATCACCCGGTATAGGTGCCTACCTTTACTGTCAAAGTAATACACCAAAAACTAAATCATACCTACGTTGTCACACTTTTTCTACCGCACTTTTTAGAAAGAAAACATGAAAATATTTTGTTGATGGGGTGTAAGGCTGGTTATCGCGGGGAATGGGGAGTTGAGGGGAAAGGGACTCAAAGGGTGGGGAGCGGGTAGCTCCGCACACGATGAGGAGTCATTTTACGGAATAGGGGGCTGCAGCGCGGAGTGCTGGTCCGATACATTAATAAAAAATAAGAAACAAATCTGTTGACAAAAAATTGTTCGTGATTTTCGGTAGACCGGAAGTAGCAACTTAGAGGTATTTAGTTTATGTGCAATTTGGGTCGAGTTTATTTGCGTCGAGTATTTGTGACAAGAATGGAGATGGTAATATCCAGGCGGGATGCAAATTTTTAAATAAATCAAAAATTACTGCCACAACCTGGATTCGAACCAGGGACCTTTGTGTTTCTAGCACAATGCTCTCCCATCTGAGCTACTGAGGCCAAGCATTTTCTAGCATTGTGCTAGAAGCGCAAAGGTCCCTGATTCGAATCCAGGTTGTGGCTATAATTTTTGATTTATTTAAAAATTTGCATCCCGCCTGGATATCACCATCTTAGATACATTGATTATTTCATCATTACGGTAGTATGTCCGTATGATACGGTATGTCCGTATATTCATTTCTAGTTATAAGACTGATTAAATTTTTAAATTTTCTTAAAATTTATATCGAATCTAAATATTAGTTTACATTGAATGTAAAATTTGTTCTCTACGTAAAGATTGACTGATCGAAGACAATGAGATTCATGATAATATTGATTTATTATCTATGATTCATTTCGTGACCTATTTTGGCGGCATGGTGAAAAGGCAAATTAGCATCACAAAGCATTACATTTACTGTAAAAGAAGATCAAATCAAGCATTTATTGCAAGGATACAAAATATGTAAGTTATGAATCTATCTTTTATAATAAATATATAAAAAATATTAAATATTTATATAATTTTAAGTTAAAATCAAACAACGATTGCTAAAATTTTGTGTTTTTTTGTGAGTTATCTGAGTTTGCCTTTATTTATTGATTTTATAGTAAAAACTCACTGAATATGGCAACTCGAACTATTCGATCTGAAATGTCAAAGAAAAGATTCAACATGATGATGTAAGTGCAATTTCAACTTTTTAACACTACAAACAGCTTTGTAGCAGATTTTCCAAAATCAAACTGTTCTTCCTGGTGAAATGAGCATTTAAATGACAATGTTTACAGAAATACAGTAAATTCCAAGTGTAACTTCCACCTGTAAGATCCACATGTACATTTCAAGTGTTAGACGTATTATTTACACTGTAAAGCTACCGACACATCATATTCTCATGTGACGTGTTAACTCGCGTTATAACACGTCACGTGTGAATATGACGTGTATGATGCCTTTAACACTACATAGTTAACACGTGTGAATAATGTGATCATAGCTAAGGCGTGTTAAGAGGCTGGTTCAGCCTAACTTCAGGTCTGTTCTGCTCAGCTCTGGTGGTCCCCTATTGGTCCAATTATTCAAACAGTTCAATGCTCCTGTGGGTTAATTATTGAATAATGATAGCATCTTATAATATTACAACAATCTGAATTAACTATTCTAGTGCGCCACATCTCCATGTTATTATACCCATGCCCAATTTTAAACAATTGCTGCTCAAAGATAGACGTATAATTGGAGGACGAGTGATATCCTGATTTCAGGAATAACATTTCAATTATGTATTTTTGCGATGCGCCGCAGTAGTTCCACTTTATGTCAATGTACAATTTGAAAAAATCCAATAAATGAAAAGAAATAAAGCCACACCTTTGAAGAATCGGCGTCGTATTTTCCCAATTTTTCCATCCATGTTCAAGTCTGAACAGTGTGTCCATCTAGGATGTTCTCGAGAACTAGTCGTCATTAGACGAAGATAATAGTAATGGGTCTATCTCTATCTACCATATACCACAAAAAAGGCTGTTACTCGCTAAAATTCACATTTATATTTACTGGGACAGATTTCGAGAGTTCTAACCTACAAATCCGATATAATCTGAAAATGTAGAAAACTTGGGGACACTGCACAAAGAAGTATTCTAATCGAAATTAGGAGATTACATAAAAATTCTACTATTATATCAGACATCAATCCGGTTTGTGCCTAAAGAAGTATACTATTGTTTTTTAAAATTTCCTTTTCAATTGTTAGGTTAGTTAGCAGAATATACATATAAACAGTGCTGTTTTGTCCATTCTACTACCAGAGAATTCAAGCTCCAAGTATGGTATGATGCAGAAGATCATTACGGGTTTTGTAATTGGATTCAAATCACATTACGAGGAATCAAAATCCTTACGTACTATTTTGTTGATCGAAGAGGATTTCTAGACAAGAAATGTGATTACTAATTTTCATAATTTTCATGAACTGACAATAACATTATCTAGGTATACTGAAGATTACCGATTTTTTATCAAATTTTTTGGTAATATTACTGGAAGACGTGTATAACATTATTATATGAGAAATGTATAATGAGACATAGTCGACTTGTCAACCACAGACTCCAGATTTTCTTCTCAAGTGCAAAGTGTACGGAGGATTACGTTAAACACAACAAACCGCAGATAGTATTGCAATTAGCCCCGAAGAACCGAACAAGCATTACGACTCGTATGCGTGTGGTATCATGATAGCGAGGATCAACATTTTTGTGATTTTGATATTATAATATAATATTAATAAAGCTTATGTTGTCTATTGGTCTTTTATAAATAATATATGAATTACAAATTGGTAAATAAAGAATAACTTATTAACTGTTTTGTTTTTCTTATACGTCATCAGATCCCTGTGCTGTGGATGTACATACGTATGTAATATCGACCCATGCAACAAAGACTATAATAACTACATTTAGTATGTTAGTTACGATAGTCTTCGTTGCATGGGTCGATATGTATTTGTTTTTCAGTAGCTAGGCATAAGTGTATTATCGGCTGAGAAATGAGTGCATAATCTATCGTACCAAGAGTAAGTAATCTGTGACCAAAGTTATTGGTACGGGGTTTGTTTTTTAGGAGGTATAAATGTATATGGGCGCATAATCTCAATACACTTTCAAATATTCCACATATTCATAGTACGTGTTCGTGTATTCATAGTACGTGTGTTTTTGCATATATCACTTCATAAACCGTAGACAAATGTTGAAGTTATTTATCATATAAATATATGATAAATATCTCACATACTCCATATAGGTTATGTCACGGTTATGTCAACAATTTATCACAGTAATTTTTAGATCTACCATGTTATGTTGGTCAGCGTTGTAAAATCACTAGACAGCCTGCTTACGTGTGCAAAAATAAATTGAAACAGCGTTAAAGACGTTAGATCATATAATGTTGACCGCACGTCGGCAAAGTCTATCTTGTTCCAAAGTAGCTTTAGCGAAAACGTCGACATCCTCACGCAAAGACCAATTCTCGACTGATTTTTCTAAACATCAAAAATAGCCAAGCCTCCGTCGATCAGCTGTTGGACAACGCTCTTAAGTTCCACGTGTATGGCCAGCCGTAGATCAGTGACACATGCGGTTTGCAACATGCGGTTTTCTAGTCGACCCAGCGAGGTTGGTAGGACTCAATAGAAAAACAGGTCACTACTCGCTTAGTCGACTAGCAAACCGAATTCTGAACTGAATTCAATACAGCTTCTGGTTACTGGTTACTCCCATTTAAATGATTAGCGAACACATTACAGTTCTATTGCAAATTGATCCATAAAATCAATTTCTCAACGTCACCGCATTAATCAACTTATCGTAAATATCCGCCAAATTATTACATCATGCAGAATCACCTCCGCAAACAAAAAGATTAATCGGCTGGTCAAGCAATTCAAACTCAATGCGTCGGTACAAACACAAACACAACTATTTGAATTGCAAATGAACTTTTTATTATTCCCTCCCGAGTTGCATTCGTTTGTCAAAAGTTGCCGGCGTAATAATTAATTTATTGAATCGCCGGAACTTGCAGCAACAATGTTTCATCGGCCTAGAACTTCTAAAGGTCGTCGTCTACTGCTATAACTGTGCTAAGTTCAATACCGTTCATGCTACACGATCCGCCGGCTACACCGTACAGCAAGTGCCATTCTATTATGAAACCGTCGTATTACTAACAGTCAACTATTTACAACCATATTCTAAGCTTCCTTAGGCTACGTTCATTAATTGCAGCCATGTCAATGCCAAAATCTGCACTTCTAGGTTAGGTTTGTGACATTGACAGTTTGTGACTCATTTCTATCTTAAAATTGACCATGGCATTTGCTCATTGAGTGACGTCGTTATACTTTCGAACGATTTAAAAGTATTATTCGTTGATATTTGGTAAAAGAATCTTCTTAAGGATTTTGTGTGTGTTGGTGATGAGTACATACCTGTATACGAAAGGTCCAACTTCCTGGAGTCTAGGTTTTTCACCTAAGTTTAAGAAGGCATCCGGATTCGTCATGTTGAATATGTAGACTTTTGTCAGCCGGAGAACGCCTGGTTTCTGCCAGTAGTGGTAGCTTAGCGAACCATTCCATAGTTTTAAATGCTGTGGAATTCAATTTGGTAGAAATTCAAGGTACAAAGAATTTGAAAGGAAATTTTTGGTGGACAAAATAAAGAACAATTTTAGTTTAAATGATAAATGGTACACAAACTCTTTGGAGAATAGAAAAAGTATCTATTATAACTACACGCCCATATGGAATAGCATAATAATAATTTTTATCTACGACCCACATATAATAAGTTCATTCCATACGAATCTATGACTAAGTAATCCCTATCACTATTACACGGCAATGATTATAATGACACTAGCGTTGTATAATAATGACAGTTCGTTCAAATAATGACTTCATTTATTGAACGAACTGTCATCACTCATTCTATGACGCTAGTGTCAAAGTCTGTCAAAACCTACGTAGATGACAGTTTGCTTCGCCATCATTGACAAATAAAATCTTTAAAATATTTGATATAAAATGGAATTTATGAGTCGTAGATAAAACGTCGTATTCGACTCGCACACAACGGATATAAATCGCTCGCACGTTTACACGCTCGCCTACAGCTCGCGTATAAACTTCATGCTCGCGATTTATATCCTTAGTTATGTGCTCGTCAAATAATATACTATTAAATGAAGAATGTTCAACAATAACATTTTTATCAAAATAATTAATTTACTAGCAGATATACATATGATGAATTGAAGCAAATAAATTGTCAAAATCTCAAAACAATTATTTTTATATGCGTAGTTGTTTTTAAGATCAATTATAAATTTTTCCAGTGATGTCTCACTGGTTTGCATTTAATTCAATAACTGGTTTATAATTTTTAACTTAAGCGTGACAAACACATTGAGAAAAACACAAAAAAAACTAGTTTATCTGATAACTACGCATTTGCTGGGCAGAATAATACCGGTGAAAAATAATTAATTGAAGCAAATTTAGTGGATTAGTATCCTTGAACAATTGGCAACCTGAATAGTTACCAAGTTGACAGCTATCTTTTAATGCTTTGTTATGATTTTTATGGTTTAGTTATTTCGTGAATGACTCGATACTTGACAAAAGTCAAAATCAGGGATGTCAACATATATCATAACGTTGCTAACGTAGCTAAATATTACATTCATTCATACTCATAGTCACTTTTAAGTTATAGAGCTAGGCAAAAATTTTATTTGAAAAAGTATTTAAAAATATTAGCAGTTATCAAATATGCAATTACAATCACGTTCTCCATTGCATCTATCGGTGTTTTATTAACAAATAACATTTTTATTATCAATTTCTCAGAAAAAAGCATTCTTGACAAAAGGATTGCCTTAAAAATAACATGCAAATATGAGAATGCAAGTATTTGCTTGCATGTACCGGGTGTAAAACAAAGCTATGCCAAATGATATCTGAAAAAAGCATTTGGAAATATTAAATTCGAAATTATAATCACCTTCTCTGTTACATATAAAAACATGAAAATGACATAAGAGTAAAGTACCGTAATCTTTAAAGCTACAAAAAATAATATTTGAAAAAATAATAGAAGGCATTAGATAAGAAATTATAGTCACCTTCGACGTTCCAAATACATGCAACGGCGAAGGAGATTATAATTTCGTATTGAATGACATCTATATTTCTAAACACTTTTTTCAAATAACATTTTGGCATAGTTTTTAAAATAAAGGTTCATAGTTGTTCATAGTTTTGATAACACCCGGTACATGCAAGCAGATAATTCTAATATCTGCATATTAGGTTTAAGACAATCCAGAAGCTTTTATAAAGGATAAAACTTTCTGAAGATGATAATAAACATGTTTACCATTAGTCTCCAACTTTCTGCCGCACACTGTATATCAGCCATGGCAATTTTTGCACGACAGAATAATATAACTCAGCACGACAAATTAGGCATTCTTAATAACAACTGAAGTCGCCAACACGTGAGAGTTTGTCTTTTGACATGTTGTGATAATTTTGTTTTTTTATATACAGAATTCAATTAAATATATGGTATATATTGAATTGTAACTGGTAAATAATAATAATAATTTAGGTAAATTAAATATACATTCATGGTATACAAATACACATTGCAAAATAAACAAAAAAGGCGTAATAAAAATAAAATACGAATAATAACACTGCTACAAAACTAATCGAAACAATTAATTATGAATAACATGGGTCGTTCTGGCTTTTGAAATCCAAGAAGCCACACTTAAATGTAGACCAACTAAAGTAATATGTAGCAATAAATCAATATTTGTCGATTTGAAGCTGGCGGTTTAGTAGATAGTAGATATTGCTTATGAACTTGTCGATATTTCCAAAAACCATCGTTATTGTTTGATAAAAGAATCCCTGATTAAAAATCGAGGTTAGGTTTTTGTCAGTTTATTTTAAAAAATCTTGCGGCTACATGTTTCAAGTACAACTCATCTTCAGACCGTGCTACGACAAATACATATATGTTACAATTGAACAGAATTGTATGAAGTTGTTAATTCACATTGTACATACCGTTAGTGGTTTTTCAACTAATTTGATAATCATCAGCTCCTTTGTTGTTGTATTTAGGTGTTCTTGCATCATCAGGCCACTGTTACATTATTGGACTATATATTTTTCTTTTTTGGTTCGAAATTTTGCACGTACAGCTTGGCCAGCGACACGTTGCTTCGACGGCGGTGCGCAGAGCGTCAATATAAGGAGTACATGACACGTTCTGCGCAACCCTCTCGATGCAACTACTCGCTGGTCAAGCTATATTATGCTGTTATATTTGGTTGCCTATGTACGTGCTTAAATATGTGGTCTTCAGAAAAGAAGTCTATATCATTCAGTAGGCATTTGTCTGATTTTCTGTGTTCTCTTGTTATTTCTAGTTTCTCCAGTAGGTCAAGCTTCTTTGACTTCTTGCATTCATGTAGTAGAAACAATCGAGGAAACGATACTTTATAAAAACTTTGAACGGGACCGAAAAAGAACGGCAAAGTTATGACGCCTCATAACGGAAAAGGAACAGAGAGAACTCCAAGAAATTAACCAGAAAAGAGACGCCATACATAACCACACAAACGGACACCATTTTGCTCCAAGGGTAACAAACCTAAGCGACAGCAATTTCACAACAGAGGAAATGAAACTCCTAAACAAGGGACACAAATATGCATCAAGTCAGGACCGTCAAGAAAAACACTTGTTGGCAGTGGATCTTGAATCGCAGCTTTATCGATACCCAGCATATCCAGAAATGAAGCAGGAACTTCAGAAGGTATTCAAGCAGGACAACGGACAACGACGTTCAAGGATACACAAGGAAGACAAATCTGCATCGACTGACACAACAGGAAGGAACCTAATGAAACGGCTCAACAACACAAAACCGAAAACAGGCAAATTGGAGAGAAGCGGAGTCAATATATATAGGATTCAATGCAATAACTGCCCAAACAACTACATAAGACAAACGGGAAGAAAATTGAAGCAAAGACTAAAAGAACATATTAACATCACAAACACAGCCATGGGGAGACATTTAAGAGTGGAAAATCATGTGATAACAGAGGACAATATAGAACTACTATATGAATGCAAGAAGTCAACGAAGCTTGACTTACTGGAGAAATTAGAAATAGCAAGAGAACACAGAAAATCAGACAAATACCTACTGAATGACATAGACTTCTTTTCTGAAGACCACTTATTTAAGCATGTACATAGGCAACCAAATATAACAGCATAATACGTGCAAAATTTCGAACCAAAAAAGAAAAATATATAGTCCAACAGTGGCCTGATGCTGCAAGAACACCTACATACAACAACAAAGGAGCTGATGATTATCAAATTAGTTGACAAACCACTAACGGTATGTACAATGTGAATTAACAACTTCATACAATTGAAAAACTAACATAACGAAACGAAAGTGTGAACGTGTTTTTGTTTAAGTTAAAAATATGTTAATATGTAGTTTGTATATGTATTGTTCAATTTGAACATATATGTATTTGTCTCCGTAGCACGGTCTGAAGATGAGTTGTACTCGAAACATGTAACCGCAACATTTTTAAAATAAACTGACAAAAACCTAACCTCAATTTTTAATCAGGGATACTTTCATCAAACAATACATAGTAGATATTTACTACGATTTAATCCAAGTGCATATTTTCATTTGTATTGTTATTTTAAATCCCCTGGTATAACATATTAAGTAATAACATATTTTGTGACAAATAGCTTGATAAATATGAACATGATTCAAATATGTATTTAAAAAACCAAACCTAATTTGACGTATAGAGACCGTTAAAAGCAATAAAATGTAAGTAAATACAAGCATTAAGTTTGATTGTACTACCCCGCCAAAAAAAGTCGTACAGCTAATCATGTAATTCTGGCTTGTCAACTTGACAGTTGGTGCATGTTTCATGCCTATAATTAATGTCAGAATGACATCGTATAGGTTATAAAAGTACCATTTACAAAACTACACGGTGTACGACTTTTTTTGGCGCACATAGTACATTTTGGTAAAAGAAAGTCATAAACACACATACTCATACAAAACACATGTTCTGCGAATCATTAACTCTTTTGGTAGTTACAACACATTTTCTGCCGTTAAAACAGTCATTTTGCCGTTATAATGCATATTTTGCCGTTCAGGTTAATAAATTTGTCGTGAGAAAGCCTATTTGCTGTGCTGAAAAATGGCACATAAAAATATGTGATGGTGGATATTAATAATTAAGATTAGCTAGTAATTAGTTAATACAAATAATGCTAAAAGTAAAAATAAATACCTTTAAAATGAGATAATCCATCCATGGTATCGAAGACAGCACAATTCCTACAATCAGTGTAACCAACCCAATAACGATAACTGCAATTTTAGCTGAAAACAAAAAAAAACTAAATTAAAATCAAAGGAATCCATAAAACATTGCAAATAAATTAAAACATAATCGTTACTTGAAATAAACATAAAACAATAACACTTAAAACATTACACTATCACATTTTATCGATTAACCAAATTTAAATTTCCCGCCATGTCTAGTAGATTTATAGGTTACCTAAATGTAACGTGATGAATGCGTTTTGAAGTTCTTTGTAAAGACAATCCATTCATATCATTGAATTTATGCGTGTAGAATCGACTAAACAAAGTTTATATCCGATTTCGATTATTCAAAACGCGATAATTTGAATTTTCGCGGCGCTATCAAAACCCGCAAAAAACTAGCAAGCCTCGTCTACGAGATGTCGCTCCGCGCGCTGTAGAAAAAAGCTAGTTTGCCGCATAGTGTGACAGCGATGTCGCGAAACAGTTTTACGTCCAAATTTCCGTTACATTTAATATAGTTTGATATAGTTCTAGTGATTTGTTTCTTGTTTTTGTGGGTTTGTATTATCGGATTATCTAACCGAAGTGGTAAGCGACTCAATTACCGCGGAGTTGTCAAAATTTGAACCGCGTATCGATCCGCTAGAACTATGGACGGCGATGGCAGTACGAATTTTAAGGATATGCTCAACAGAACGGACGAAAACGGAGAAGGTATAATACCATCTTGCTTTTGTGTGGTTAGACTGGGTTAAGTTGTGATATATTTGTATTGCAGCGATGCTAGGGAAGGTGATTAAAGGTATATTCGTATCTTGCGATGTTGACAATAAAGGCACCGTCGAAGCATCGAAATTGATTGAATTTATAAGTCCATTTTTACACGGAAGTCCGTAAGTATGGTTAATTAGTGCGTAATAGTTGTGGGAACTTTTGTGGTGTTGTGTTGTTGCAACTTTGGTTAGAGGGTGTGGAGCGGGAAATTTAAATTGTCAATTTGCAGAAATGCGCTGATGGAGTTGCAGCAATCGTTGGACCCAAGAAATGTTGATCCACAAATTGATATGGACACGTTTTATATACACATGAATGAGTGGACCATTAAAGTGTCTGGTTCTGAAGCTGAAGATGAGCACAATGTCACCCCAAAGTAAGTATAGTAGTAGTAGTAGAATATTTAGGAAATGTTATTCTTTGATACATCGTTCAGGTTGGCAATTATGCCAACGGCATTTACGGCATTTATGCGCGACCAATGTCGTGAAGATTTTCTGTCATCACGTGAGTCGTGAACGGTAAATTTCATCTTTTTTTGAATTACATTTTTCTATTATGTGCGCTAAATTTCTTGTTTATGTGTAACACTAAAATGAGTTTAAAAACGTTCAAGCTCAAGAATTTATCTTAACATTGAGTCTTAAGACTCTTAAGTCAGTTGATTTAACACGAATTTATTATATATGGTATTTAATTTTTGTGTTCCAATTTAATTAACAAAGCTGACAAATGCATTCCCACAAAAAAAAACAGAAAAGGTATGCCCAAGAAAATCATCTGAGGCAATAAAATTATAACACAACATGGTTTACATGACAAATTTTTAATGCTGATCCACACCTCACAAATAGACAGATGTTTCAACAACATCGGTTTTTAATACAACGATGTATTAGTGTATTATTTGACGAGCGCATAATTAAGGATATAAATCACGAGCCGTAGGCGAGTGTATAAACATGCGAGCGATTTATATCCGTTATGTGCGAGTCAAATACAATGTTTTATCTACGACTCATAGATTCCATTTTATATCAAATATTTTAAATGTTTTTGTCAATTGTAGCTCTCTGAACTGTCAATCAACTATCAAAAGCGTAGGTGTTGACAGCAGCTTTGAATAATAATGACCTTGAATATTGAAGTCATTATTCAAACGAACTGTCATTATTATTCAAAAGCTACTGTCATTATAACCACCGGCGTATTATGATAGGGAAATCAAAACAATGATTTTTTCATGGTGACAGTACGGTAGCTCAGGCATTATTATAACGTACAGCTGGACACAAAATGTGCAGTGGAAATTTTAATGTACCTATGCAGTGGAATTCTCATATTTGTGCAGTAATAAATTGGTGTAATTTTCCGGATATTTATTTTCTCATTCGGGCAATTATGTTTTTAACTTCCCATCCCATCCGAGATTTTTTTAAATATTTTATGATAGTATTTATTTTGATAATGAAAAGTGGCTTGGCCGGTCGTTTTGATTTGCGCTATTTGCTATTTGCCACAGCTTTCTTAACAAAATTTAATAAGCTATTTTTTGAGAATTTATGACGATAAATTGGATTTTCTAACAGCTTTGAACAGGTGCCAAAGAAAAGCGCGAGTACAAATTTTCGTTCCAATATCATATTTTTTCAGTTTCAAAGTCACCTGCTAACAAAATTGCGCTCTATTAAAATGCTAACAAAATATCAAGTACATAGCAAAATGACCATATTGATAATGGATTTGTCTTGATTTTGAATATTTTTATTATGGGCTAGAAGCGCGCTGAAAAAACTTGACACTTGGACAAATTTTCGTAAAAAAGGCTTTGTTTTCGGACAATTTTGAAGTTTGTATGACAAAATTGATGAAAACCATGCTTTTTACCGCTTTTGTTCAAAAACCATTTGTGATAGGAAACTGTTGAGCCCGGATTCGCATTCAACCCCTTGTAACCATTGAAAAGAAACATGTTCCTCAAAACTATCATTCTGTTGACTTTTACTGGATGTAACACAAGAACAGTTTATAGAAGCACAAAAATATGATGTTCTTTATTATCATTCTCTGCTTCTGAAAATTCCCCCCTGGGGTAAAATATTAAAAGATTTTGTGATGGCGAGAAGGCAACCACCAGTTAATTTTTGAGGTAACTGCAAATTCCAAAGACTAGAAAGGATTTTATGTTCCATGTTTATTTTTACCACCAACAATAAGTGGCACTACATACCTTCAGATATATCATTTATAATGAGATGATAACTATCTATCTTAAGAAACCTATCGTAAAATCTACAATAATAATACCACGTTGTCGCATATTTGGAAATTAGTAAAGTGTTTAAAATAAATTTTGAAAAAACACTTGTTTTTGAAACAGTGATAAAAGATATACCTACTATTGGTTAGTACATTTATAGCTTCTACATAGCTTATACAAATAATGGTATGATTGTGCGGTGGGTAAAAACCTTATGGTGATTTATGGTGACAGTACGGTGATTTATGGTTTATGACATACGACGAACTGTCATCTATGTAGTTAAGTTATGAATATAATTTATTTATATAATTTTTATATAATTTATTTATTAAGACATGTAATATACTTCGAATGGCTCCCACGACGAGCTGCCATTAGAAGTATATGGAGAACCAAATGAAATGTAATTAAAAATTTGTGGACTTATGTTGTTGGACACGATCGTCTCAAATATTTTATATATATATATATATATATATATATCTAGTTACACCTAGTTAAATATTTTAAGTTTTCGGTTACTTCCGGTTACGCAGGAAATGATGTCAACTTTTATATTTCAGATATATCGCATTTTTGAAATCTTCATTAAATTTTAGACCAATTTTATGTTACACTTCCTATACCTTACATGTCATTTTTGAGATATTAATTTTTTTCATTAAAAAATGACAGCTGCACGGTTGCTTTCAATTATTTATAAATTATCCCCTCTGACCGCTGGAAAAAAGTTGTCCGGCGAAATTGTTGTGAAGGTAACATATTATCGACACAACGGTGGAATTCTTCTAAAAGTTATACAGGGTGTTCAAACTATAAGATCAAAGTTGAATTCGAGAAAAGTACTTAAGGTCGATTTTTTTAAATGGCAACCTTAACATATGAATACATTTCTCAATTCTATGGAAAATTTTAGATCATCTTTGTGTAGAATGTCCTGTACCTAAAATGTATTTGTACCTACTGAAATCAATTTTTAAAATTCACAGTAGAAATTGCAAACATTGCCAAATCTAGAGTGCGTTTAAAAACAACTGACCAATTTGGAATAAACAGTACTTTATTAAACAAGTTTTTTAGGTCATTTTTCTTTATAATTAATTTAGTATTTGAAACTTTAAGCCTACAAGAAAACACTTAATTCTATTTCAGTAACTGTTCGAAAACGTTGCCGTTTTCTGCTAAACATACTTCAATTCGTTTTAACATATTATTGTTGGTGGTGTCCCTGATAGAGTTAGCACATAACCCATTGAAAGCACCTCGAAGTCTATCTTTCATGTTCTTCTTATCAGTTAGTTATTGGGTCCTCAACAATTGGGTGGTTTCAAATGTACGGTGCTCCAGCACAGACAACTGTTGCAGTAAGAGGCTTGCCTAACGAGATGTTCGACGATCGGTGGATTTCGCTTAATGGGTCATACCAATATCCACCGCGTTCCCCCCGACTTCACGCCAATGGATTTTTTCATTTGGGGAGCTATTAAAGACGAGTTCGAGCTGCTTTCAATGGGTTATGTGCTAACTCAAACAGGGACGCCACCACCAATAATATGTTAAAAGGAATTGAAGCATTTTTAGCACAAAACGGTAACGTTTTTGAACAGTTACTGAAATAGAATTAAGCAGTTTTTTTTAAATGATTTTGTTTTCTTTAATATTGTGTTTTATTGTAGGCTTATGATTTTATAAATACCAAATTAATTATAATGAAAAATGACCTAAAAAACTTGTTTAATAAAGTTCTGTTTATTCCAAATTGTTCAGTTGTTTTCAAACGCAATCTAGATTTGGCAATGTTTGGAATTTCTACTGTGATGTTTAAAAATCGATTTCAGTAGGTACTAGAACATTTTAGGTATAAGTCATTGTACACAACGTTGATCTAGAATTTTCCATAAAATTGAGAAATGTATTCATATATGTTAGGGTTGCCATTTGAAAAAATCGACTTTTAGTACTTTTCTCAAATTCAACTTTGATCTTATAATTTGAACACCCTGTATAACTTTCAGAAGAATTCTACCGATGTGTCGATAATGTGTTACCTTCGCAACAATTTCACAACAACCCTGCAGCTGTCATTTTTTAATGAAAAGAGTGATATCTCAAAAAGGACACATATTAGGTATAGGGAATGTAACATAAAATTGATCTAAAGCAGTGTTTCCCAACGTTTTTTGTGCCATGCCCCACCTAAGCCTTTCTAAAATTGTTATGCCCCCCATGTATCACATACATAATTTTTAATATTAAAAAATAGCGCTGTTCACTGAAGAAACTTAAATGATTTGCTTTAGGAAGAAATATTTGAAGAAATTTTAGGAAATTGGTGAGGAAGTAAGTTTTCATAACATTTGTGCTTTGTGCATGTGACATCAGTGGAAATACTACTTTAGTCCCGGTTCGTCTGTTGTTTTTCTCTAGTTTTGCACGTGGTAGATGGAATAGAGAGAATTAGGTTAAGACAATTAGGTTAAGTTGAGCATGCAACACCTTTGTGTTGACCTGGACTTCGCCTACTCCATTGTATTTTGTAACTAACATTTATGTTTTTGTTTTTGGAGAAATAAAGACGTTTATTATTATTATTATTATTATTTAATAGACAATTGTTATACACTTTGGGCAAAAAAACGAAAAACAATTTAATTTATCATGATATTTAGTCAATTCAAATAGTACGTCAAAAACGAATTGCTATTATATATATATATATATATATATATATATATATATATATATATATATATATATATATATATATATATATATATATATATATATATATATATAGCAGAACGTTTCTGTCCAATGTTATGTTACTTTATGTTCGCGGACGTTTGTTACAAAAATATTGCATAGACACGAGAAATCTAATTGTGTACTTCAGATATTTTTAAAGATTGTGGAGAAACCATTGCCAAATTTGGTATTGTTATAGGCGGCATGTTTGATTTTAACATTTTATTTAAAATCTACAGCCCAACAAGTGTAGATGTACTATCTGTGAAACAAAAACAGAAAAGAAAAGAATTGCCATACTTTCTGTATCATCTTTAAAGATTTATCATCTCAAGAATGCAGTTGGATTTGTCCTGCCTGTTCAATGTTGTCGTTGCAAACGTCCAACTCCACTGCTTTTTTTAGTAAAATGCAGTAAAAGACGATGTTTAAAAATTTTAGCCTGTGTACTAAAAAAATATCTGTATATGATGCGACAAAATCTCTATTGTTGTTTTTGACGAAAGAAAAATAAATGTCATTACTTACTAATTTTACTACACCTTTCATTTGATATTAAATTGACCCGATTATTAGAAATTTCAATGAATTATTATCAGAAATGTTGCATTGCCATACATAAAGTAACATAATATTGGATTGATACGTCCAAATATTGCGAATATGGTATGTTTTCAATCTTCACTATGTAACCAATTTGCTTTTTAAGGATATGCTTTAATTTACATAATATCAGTAATGGAAAATTTGTATCGTTTTATTTTTGCCCACAGTGTTTAATAATGAATAATAATATACAGGTTACACTTTTTTCCTCGTAAGATGTTTGTGTTTGATGCTTGCTGTAAAAAGATTTTATGTTAGGTTCCAATTTAGTTAACTTCAGTCTCAAGTTTTCCCGTTGTGTTATATACAACCGATTTCTGTTTTTTTTTCAGCAATTCATTTATGGCAGTAAGTCTACATTCACCTAAATATGAAGAGCGAAATGGTCAATGGTTTGCTTGCACAATTGCTTGAATTTGGATATATTAATTCTGCTTCCTCAAAAAGCGATGCCATCGCTCCTTTTATATTAAATATCTGGACGAATCCGAGTGCCATTTTCGAATTGCCCCCCTGAACAATCCAATTGCCCCCCTGTGGGGCGTGGGCCCCACGTTCGGAAACACTGATCTAAAGGTTAATGAAGATTTCAAAAATATCGATAAAACACAGGGTGTTCCATTTGAAATATAAAAGTTGACATCATTTCCGGTGTAACCGGAAGTAACCGAAAACTCAAAACATTTTAGTTGAGACGATGGTGTCGAACAAAATAAGTCCACAAATTTTCAATTTCTCATTTCATTTGGTTCTCCATAGACTTCTAATGGCAGCTTGTCGTGGGAGACCCTGCATAAGGTGTAGATAAATAAGCGAATACGGTTCACTCGTATAGTCGTATGTCATCATATTATGTTTCCGGCAAGTCCAGACATTAATATTACTATATTATTATTTTTGCACCATCAGGGACATTAGTATAGACGATAAAGACCTGTCGTTCAGCCAATCCACGCCAAAATCGAGTTACGGCCATCACCTCCTCAAAGGGTACACGGAATCGCTGAATATGTCTAGTTGCTCCTCGTACAGCCTAACGGAAGTGCCGACCTTCACTGGACCGGACAGGACCATGCTCGAGGAGAGGATCCAGGAATTGGAACACCAGAAGCGCAAGGTGGACGACGAGTTGAACAACGTGAAAGGAGAGCTTGCGAACTCCGTCGACATGAACGAGAAGCTCCAGACGACGCTGGACAAAACGTTGAAGAAGCTGAGCAGGTATTGTTTTGGGTTTCGGGAGAAGTTGAGGTGGGTGATTGTGCGTTGGTGTTTTTAGCGAGCAGAAGTTGAGGGAGCAGCTGGAGACGGAGAAGAAGAAGGAAGAGGACCACGATGAGGAGTTGAGCGGGACCAAGAAGCAGGTCGTGAGATTGGAAAGGTTGCTGGCGACGATGGAGAAGCAGAATAATCAGCTGAAGAACGAGCTGACGTCTATGCAGAATGAGGTTAGGAAGTACCATATTAGAGAAAATAATATTTTTGCTAAAGTAAAGTAAAAAATTGCGTGCTATTTGCTTCGGTAATTGTTTCAGAATTTCAGATAAAAAATCAAAAAGATTCCCTAGAAATATTTTAAAATTTTAATATTAGTATTACAATAGCACTATTTTCTAACAGTTTAATTTTTGAGAAATCTCTTTTTCCGTTTTTAGTTTTTTGCGCCGGATTTCTCAAACTACTAGTCTTAATTTACAATTTTTGGCCGAAAGGCAGAATTTGTAAGTTAGCAGTCGAATAGTCTAGTTAATTTAGATTTGGGTAGATATTTGGGGTTAAAAACTAAATATTTTAAAACTTTAGGCCCCCGGCGGAAGACCTAAATATTTTTCAATTGAGCTAATTTTTTTATGGTATATGTGGGTCCATAGGGACAACTTTTTATCAACTTGAAATTTCGAATTTCGAAAAAAAGCGTTTTTTCGATACACCCTATTGGACAGTCCGAAGCTATCATCAAATATTTTTTTACAATTTTAAAAATAATAATGTGGTTGTTGTTTCTGATCATATAACATTTCAAAAAGAAAAGAAAATGTTGTCTATACCTGCCACGCTTCCTTAAGGGTGTTACAAATGTTGTGACAAATTCAATATACCCTACCACAGTAAATGTGGGGGTATAAAAATAATCGTATTAAAAGTAATGGTTACATAGTTACCTGTATATGAGTATAAGTACATTAAAATTAGCAAAAAGAAGGGAAATAAATCCAATACAGTTGCCTTTTTAACATCCGTACCGGAAAGTTCTGAGTTTCAATATTCTATGGCGTCCGCAAATTTTACTAGAGCGTGGCACCCTGGAAACCACTCCTAACGTGCACGTTCGCGGTTTTTAGCATTTACCTCAAAAACGGTAAATTCCACTTTATCTTAAGACCCAGTGCTACCTCTCCTAAAACGCGTTTTCACATAAAAACGTTATTTATTGTTCAAAGTTTATGAAATTTTCAGTGTAACTTCTTAGATAAATAACGAGTTGGGCTGGATGAAAAATAATTTCTTGGAAAGATAAAAATTAATTTTATTTCTACCTTTGGCCTTTTTAAAAAATAAAACATCTAGCCCAACTCATGATACAAAAATAGATTTTTTATTTAAGTACAATTTTAACCCAAACATTATAAGTGCGATAATAAAGCGTAATTGCCAGAAATGTATTTATTTGCCTATATTACTGCTGCCCGGTGTAGACAGCAGACGTCAGGAGCTTTAAACACGGCCTATAACTGGTGACTACGGATTGACGTTGGTAGGGGACAGGCTGAACACTCCCAGCAAAAAAAAACAAACGAAATATTTTGTTTCGGAGTTGCGATGTTTTTAGAACGGAGCCTTAAATACAGTGGTTCTTAATTTTCAAGCGACCAATATATGGGTTTGCACTTTAAGAACCACACTATACATAATAATACAGGGTCATTATAAATGATGGTAGTCAAAGTTGGCCATGCCCATGTTAATAACTTTTTGCCGCTATACGCAAACTGTCCCACTTGACAAAGGTTATGCAACCAATTTAACTTTTGCGTGGAAAACAGTTACATTCAATTCAAATGGAGCGGCAACCATAAATATTTACATTTGATATCATGGCGTACTTCGACTACAATCATTTATAATGATCCTTTATAATATTTTCATTAAGTATCAATATTACTAAACTCATAATAAGCCGACAGCCGCAATGTTGAGGCTCCATCATACAAGGGTATTTCAATATCAACATTTCTGTTTGTTAATGATTCTTTATTTATATTTAATTCCGTCAATAATTATAGTTTTGTATTAAATATTTAAAAAAATGTTCTGTGTAACTGTTTTTGAGTCAGTATACAAAAAAGTAAAAAATATATTTTTTGTGAAGAATTTTATAATAGTATATTATTATACAAGTTTTATAAGACATCAAATTGGCGCACTAGTTGTTTTGGGCACGACGAGCGTAGCGAGGAGTGCCCAAATGGAACGAGTGCGCCAATACGTCTTATAAAACGAGTGTAATATACTATTTTTTCTACTTTGCGTCATTAATTTTATATAAATTTAGGAATTGTGGTTACTATATCGCGCTAAATTAGAATCTAGGGTATTTTGCGGGTACCACGTGGCAGGACTGTAGTAACTGTCAATTTCGTTAAGGATGAGGTCGATGAGATAACATAATGACAAAATCTAATTGTGAATAATTTTACTCTACTTTAGCCTACAAGTTTGAATAAATATTCAGCGAGGTCGCAACGATGATCATAATGGAGCTTGGGGCAACACTTTTAACGCTACTGTGATAAATACATGAAACTTAACCTAAAAAGTTAACTTTAAAATATTGGTTTCATAAGTATAATAATCAGAATAGAAGTGTTTGGCGGTGACTGATTAGTTACTTCGAAGAACAAGAACTTACTAAAGAATTGTTATAACGCTTAACGTTTAATAGCGGTGTCTACCTAATTCCGCTACGTAGCCGTTGCGGCTTATATATTTACAAGCACTTATAATTGAAACCCAGTTTTAATTTCGGCAAAGTAGTTTATTAGAATAAATTATACTTAGTAAAATTACACGTGATGGAGGTAATACAAATACGTTGCACACAACCAGAACTAAGACGAAGTCGAAAGCGACGGACAAAAACGAATACGAATTGAACCGAGCATCCAAGCGTCCAAAATATTACCGAAAACTTATACGTTACATAAGCTAAGGAATCCTCTACACTTTAAATGTACTATAGCCTCGTACGTGTATGCTGATAAACCATTTATTGCGCATATACAATCTCGCAGCAGTAATTAAAATCGTTCATATCTACGATGTAGGTTTGATCTTCGCAGAATACCTTATTAAAGTAAATGTGGTCCTTGAATTATATCTGAAAAGGGGATTTGATGTTTAGTTGAAAAGAATGATAACGATCACTTACCAGAGTCATAAAACATCACCGAAAACGTCATGCTGGCGTATTTTGATGAACACAGCGAAACTAAGAAAGCCCCAATCCTTTGGCCATACTATAGCAGGCTACACCCATGTTTAAATATGTCTAGAATATTGATATTTCGCAGTTTATGTGATTGCAAGCGATTAAGAAGATGCAGTGTGTGGTTATGTTGGGTTATGTATTGTACATTTGACATATGGCATTTGATATCACTGTGTACCAATCAGACAAAAATGTTACTGTTTTCGGTATTACAATGTGTTAATTGTAACACCGAAAACAGTGTTACAATGTGTGCATTGTGAATGCAAAGTAGAAAAACATTATTTTTGTACAGGAACTAAATTTAAGAAATCGTGACCGTTTAGTGGTAAAATGTGAGACACCGCTAACGTGCACGTTAAGGGGTGGGGTTTAGGGGTTCCAGGCTCTAATCAAATTTGCGGACGCCATAAAATGTTGTTACCCAACACTTTAGTTTGGTTATATTTACTTTTTATGTAATGTGTGTTTTTAAAATTTGTTTATTTTCCTCTTCCTGGTGCATAACAGAACCAGCATTTGGAGGAGAAGATAACCCGCCTATCGAAGAAGAACCAGGAGACCTTAAACGAGATAGTCGTCATCCAGACCGAGCTGGAGATTAAGAAACAAGAGCTGACCGGCGCCCAGACAACCAACGAGAAACTGAGGAATGAGAACACCGTCCTGCAGGACGTCATCGAGCAATGCACCTGCGACATAGACGTAAGCATTACTCGTCAAACCAAAATCACCTCACCAATCGTCTTTCCACAGAAACTAAAGCTGGAGAAAACCACGTTGGAGAAGTTCCTACGCGAGAGCCTGAACAAGAACGAGTCCCTCATAAATAAGCCTACGAGATCGAACTCGTTCAGTGAGTATTCGCCAATGACCAAAAGAATCTTTATGAAAAACGTACACGGAACACAAACACCACACAAATCCTACATACCGACATTAGACTCGCCTTTCACCAAATTGAGTAAAGCCAATAAAGTCCTCTTGGAGAAAATTCGACACCCTATCAGTCCGTTTGCCGATAGTCCAGTGTTGTCTTCGTCCAAATCCAGAATAGGCTCTCTGGGCAGTGGCGATAGTCCTACTTTTACGGATGCCGACGCGAGCACACCAACATTAGACAAATCCACAACTGACACAAATGCTGATCCGAAGGATCAGAGTAAGAACGGATCCAAGGATGGAACGACTGCTAGCGTTTGCTCTAGTGGTCCTTATGGTTCACCGCCAACTTTGTATATTGTAGATCGGACGAGACACGGCGAGAATAAGGATGGCGATCGTAGGGACACTAGTCCTCAGGATAGCAGAGGCAGCGACAGTGGAGAGGAGTTGGCTTTAAAATGTTACTTTATGGCCGCCAACACAGACACAAATGAGAGTTTGCAGGAAGAACTCAGTAAGGTATGTATGATGCTTGCTACCCTGGATAACATTATTATTAGCCTTTATTGTCTTTTCTTTTGTTACCAATAATATTACAATACAATAAAACAAGTAGTAGATCCTTACTTATATGAATTAACAAAATAAATTAAAACGCGCGACAAAAAATAAGATTAAAAGTCCATTCGCACTATATGGACCGTCACGTCAGAGAACGACAACGTCACGTAAATTCTGGTATGAATTCTATGCTATAAAATTCTTTTTTTTTCATGGCTAGGTAACTTAATATAAAAATTAATGATTGCATTAATTTTGGATAAAGAATCTCTATAGGCAACTGCAATCGCTAAAAGGTAAATGAGCACTAAAGATGTTAATCCTACACATTATTAATCAATTTCTTACTACGTGCATTGCTCTTAGATAGGTGCACATAATACATTCACAATTAGACCAGGCAATAGAGCAGAAAATTCTTCCCCGAGTCGGCGGCCTACCCCACTACTCAACCGCTTTGGAGCGCGGGGCAGTTTTCGGTCATGTTTGCAAGCATTTTTCGCCTATTTCGCAACATTTTAGCGCAAAATCAGAATAGACGTTTTGTAGCACAATACTTCTACTTCCGAAATAGGTTAAAAAAATTAAAATCGGACCACCTCCGACGTATCCAGGCTCGCCGAACCATATTGCCGAAAAAAAATTCAAATCGCAATTGTGTAAAAACTAATTATCGTACAACGCCTGGGTTGTGCACACTCAAAGTACCCATCAATCGCTATTTTGTCGCGAAAAGCTTGCGCTACTACTTTGAAAATGGTGAAGTTATGAATTTTTGAAGAAACACAGATTTTTCCGGTTTTTCCGAATTTCCTCCGTTAATTTTAATGCGAACGAGTCCGTGTAGGGTTTATTTTTTTCGTCTTTTCATTGTCTATTCGTCTGTTGAAAGCATCAAGATTGCTCAATCGGTTCAGCTTTTACAAGCGAAAAATGAAAAAAAGCACGATTGTTTGAGGTTTTTTGTTTATAACAGATTAAGTAATAATGTTTGCGAGTCGAAAACACATCACAATACATCTACGGGACTGTTCCACGTAACCTGGGATACTTGCTGATACTATTTTTGTCACGCAAAAATCTCTTGCCTGGTCTTAAGTCGAAATCAATTTATATGGGTCAATATTACAATTTAGGAAAATAGGTAGTATAAGCCAAATGTGACAAAAGAATTAATTGTGGACAAACTGACAAACTAAAATCACTTGTATTTTTCATATTAATTATGATACCCTTTAAAGTATTCTTTAATGAAATAACCTTTCGCATTTAATTACTTGGCGCTTTCTTTTTCATGCTATAGCTTATATTTGCAAATATTAATGGTATATTTTCAGTTTGCCATACTGTACATATAATGCACTGTATAGGGACTCTGATACTGAGTGAAGTACTTGCTCATGAATCATCTCTTCATTAGTATTTATATCTATTTCTGTATATTATTGTATTAACACGTTGACGTTTAGTGTTTATTGTTATGGGTGTTTCCTCTGCTTTTGTTATGATCCTGTCTTTCTGTTGTGAACCTTCAGACTAACCTCTGCGTAGCTCCTTTGAAATTGCAGTCGTTTTAGATGTGTTATGTACATTGTATTAAGAAGATTAAATGCAGTCGATGAAACTGATACGAATCGATAGCTTATAGTTCCAGTAGTAACATGTTTAGAATCATAGTTAATAAGAAAATATGTAATTAGTTAAAAACCGTTAAAAATTGTGCCTGTCAGACTTCTCAATCCTTCATTCATCGAATCTCACCCACTTAAACCGCAAATCTAAAAATACCACATTGTAGCGGACAAATTGCTATAAAAATGATTCGGGAACCTATATACGAGAAAATGAACGGTTGATTTGGTATAATCAATTATAATTGATTCAACTAAATTCTGTCATTCCACGTCAACTGATCGTTTGACATAAGAACGGACATTTTTAACGTCAACTGTGACGTCAACCGACCATCATCAAACAATCGTTTGACATTAGAACGGGCATTTCTAATGTCTTCTGACCGGTTGGCGTAAAATCGCAAACAAAATACATCAATCAATTATACAAAATTAACCGTACATTTTCTTATATAGGTTCCCGATTCCCGAATCCTTTTGATGGTAAATTTGTCTGCTATAGTGTGGTATTTTTAGTTTTGCGATTAAGTGAGTTAGATTCGAGGAATGAATGATTAATGTATGACAACAATCTATGATTCTAAACATTTTAATATGTTACTGCGGGAACGTGACGGGAACCATAAGCTATCGTTTGGCATCAGTTTCATGGACTGCATTTAAATTTCCGAATCAAAACATAGACTGGACTAAACGTCCTTATTGATCTCTCCAGAACACAATTAAATAGGTCTCATGCAACACCTTTATGGTGAACTGGTGCGCGGGAGGGGAAGGGGAATCAAAAGGCATACAATGGCGTCACAATGGTCCTACCCTATTTGATGAGATCGCTGCTAATATCGCTTCCCAGAACACTTGTCGAATTTCAACTCCATTATTTTCTCCACTTCTTCTTTTAGTACATTTGGTATGTTATGACTTTGTTTGGTATAATTTTGCATAAAGTTTGTCTTATTAACTTGTACGTCATCATTTGAGTTTAGGTTCGAATAGTATTCTGTTGCGATTTCTAATAGTTTGATTCGTCCACGTGTTATTATGCCATTTTGTTCTAATTTTTGAATCCATGCATTTCCAGTCAAGAGAACATTCCCTGACTTTCTTATGGACATATTGTCTTGTAATATTTCAACCACTAAATGTCTGAATCAGGAAACTTGTCTATATTAAGTAAACGCAATTGAACGATTTTAAATTGGTGTTTCACCTGCCAAAAAATCCATTCTTGATTGCTTATGGAAAAAATGGGGAGGGCATTTCAGTCGCGCGGAGCGCGACTGTCCCCCTAAATGGACCATTCTACGTTGCGTGAGTTTTCGAAATCGACGAAAAACGACCTCTCGGGCGTTTTTGCTTCAAAATTTTCCGAAACGCGAGCGATTTTGGTGAAAGGACCTCAATATTTCAGTAGCTGTTTATTCCGCGTCGTCATGGCTGCGAGCTAGAAACGTCAAAAACGCAACCGCCATAACCTCATCATAACATAACCTATTCACATTGCAGTGGGTATCTATACAAAGCTAAGCAATTTGTATACGTACTTAATACCTTCAATACATACAAGCATAATTGGAATGATCTGGTAAAATTTGACAAATAGCGAATGTCACCGCGCAGTTAATCTGCTACGAAAACACAGTAAGTAAATTAATAGAGATGATTAGCTTTTCGTTTAAATTTGGCCGCCTACTTTACCTCTAATTCATTACAGTTTGAGACATAGCTTAGATGGCACCCATGTACACCAGTCGGGTCTGCGGACAGCGCCAATGTCAAGAACCACCACCTATTACCTAACGTCCTAACCTAATATTTTGATGGTGAAATTTCACAAACAACCGCACGCATAGCATAAGGTGAGTTTATTACAGATTATTTGTAGAACACATTTACTTATTTATTAATAATTTCAGGATGGGGTGTCCTCAGGATGTAAACAAACTGTCGTACAGTAATAAATCGTACGTATTTAGCCCCACATACAAAACATCTTCCAGGTCAAAGTATATCGAAAGACACAGATGGCATATAACTCAGTTCTACCATACCATAGCCCCTACAAACTACAAGAACGCAGAAATTAAAATAGTGTGCGAATTGACAGAGCGCAAGAAAGAAGCCTAGAACGTGAACATCAGCTCATTATGCCAGAAATGAGGATGACTCCAAAGAAAATAAACAAGAACTTTTCCTCTAATCAAACATTTAGTACAAGAATTTGAAGGAATTAAACTATTTTATATTATTTTGAGGTTAGATTAATTTTTGTATATTTAGTTGAATTTATTTTAATTTGATTTTTGCGGATAACATCTACGATGTGAAAAATAGCATGGAGGAACAAAGAATCTAATTTTGGTTTAAAGAAAGTTATATCTACATTTATGATTCGGCCAATCGTAAGTCTCGGTCACCCGTAATGTGATTTTCAATTTCATATACATACGCACCAATCATATTACAAAGAATACAATTTCCAATCAAGGTCTGTATTGCTATAACCATAAATGTGGACAAACTTTGGATTTAGTTGGAATGTATTTACTTCAAACCCCTTTGCACACGGCCAGCTAAATGTGGCATTTTCTACGACTAAAAGGTGGGATGCTACGTAGGTACGTGTAAATTGACAAAACGTTTTCTCAGGGGCGATTATGGAATAAGAGTCTTTTCAAATTAACAGGTATATGTTACGAAGAGATATTTAAATTTGTAAATACTCCATTTTTTTGCTTATTTTATTGTTTTCTGTAATATATACATATGTGTACACATGTATAGAATGATGTGCAATCGTTCTACAAATATATGTTAATATGCACAGTCTCTGTAAAGGAACTAATTTAATTTTTAACCTCAATCATATGTTTTACATACTTATTTATCATTGCTTATTTGTTATTTAAAAATACTAATGTTATTAATCTACAATACCAATCTGTATGAGTAGTGACCAACCAAGCAGTACAGTGTATAAAAAGAACTTTTTGGAAAATCAAAGTTTTAAGTTGATTTAAGTTGTCTATGAACCCACATATAACATCAACAAGATGACACAATTAAGAAAAAAATAGGTCTCCCACAAGAAGCCTAAAGTTTATATTTTGTTTCAAATGTTTTTTTTTGTAGTAAGGGTAAGGGGTAAGGGTAAGGGTTTTTGTAGTAAAATTTTTAACTATAGATTGTGAAATAATAGTATAAAAATATTACTCTACTGCAAGATTAAGGTCTCCTGCACTTGGCATAAAATTGAGTAATTTTAACAATTAAAGCTTTTTTTTTTTATTCCATGTAAATTAACTGGGAACAAAATCTAACAATTATATTTTTTTTTCAAGTAACAAACATCTTTAACTCAAAAAAAAAATCTAAAATATTTTTTTTTAATAAAGCTTATAAGTGTAGATTGTAGTTGCTGAACTAACAACATGCCAGTATATAAAAAATAACTTAATGTTAAATTTGACAAATATACAATTGACATTATATAAGTTGATAAAAAGTTGTTTCTATGGACCCATGTATACTATCAACAAATTTTGCCCAATTGAAAGCAGTCTAGGTCTTCAGCAAGGACCCTAATTTTTTTTTTACATTTTTATTAAGATCATGTTTGTCACTTGAAAAAAAAAACAATACCAACATGTTACGAAGAAATATTTAAATTTGTAAATATTCCATTTATTACTTATTTTATTGTTTTCTGTAATATATACATATTTATACAATGATGTAATTGTTGTACAAATATATATTATATGAACATTCTCTGTAAAGTAACTAATTTAATTTTTAGCCTCAATCATATGTTTTACATACTTATTTCATTATCACTTTACTGGTAATTTTTGCTTTTGTTTGTACAATAATGAAGTTACAATAAAGTATGTCTATAATTTAATAGAGGTTTGTTTATTTATTTGTTTTACCAGTTATCATATCAATATAACTAAGAAAAAGGTATTTAAAAATACTTATACATGTATTACAGATTCTCCAATATATCTACAATGTTATTAAACTACAATACCAATCTGTATAAGTAGTGACCAACCAAGCTGTAGGGTGTATAAAAAGAACTTTTTGGAAAATCAGTGTTAAGTTGATTTACGTTGTCTCTATGAACCCACATATCACATCATCACATACAACTTCAAGATTGACCTAATTAAGACAAAAATAGGTCTCCCACCAGAGGCCTAATGTTTTTAATTTTTTTCAGTTGTGTTTTTTTGTAGTTAGCTTAAAGTATTTATCAAGTTGAAAATTTTTAACTATTGGTTGTGAAATAATAGTATAAAAATATTACTTTACTGCAAGATTTAGGTTTCCTGCGCTTGGCATAAAATTAAGTAATTGTAACAATTACAGCGTTTTTTGTATTCTATGTAAATTAATTGGGAACAAAATCTAACAATTGTTTTTTTTTTCAAGTGACAAACATCTTTAATAAAATCTAAAATAAAAAAGCAAACCAAAAATTTTTTTTTGCAATAAAGCTCTCTATATAAGAGTAGATTGTAGTTTCTGGGCCAAAAACATGCCATTATATTAAAAATAACTTAGTGTTTAATTTGACAAATTGACAATTTACATTATATAAGTTGATAAAAGTTGTCTCTATGGACCCACGTATACCACCAACAAATTTTGCCCAATTGAAAGCAATCTGGGTCTTCCGCAAGGGGTCTAATTTTTTTTACATTTTTGTTAAAATCATTTTAGCCACTTGAAAAAAAAAAACAATTGTTATATTTGTCGTTGTAGTTTGTATTGATTATGAAAGTAATGGTGGTGCGTTTAGTCAGCTTTTCGTAGCCGCAACGCAATTGAACGTCTTAACTTCTTAACAAGTTAAAATATACGGAAACCGTATATTGGTTTAGACAGCACTGGGATTAAATAAATGTTTCCTAGAAAAGGACGTAATGTTTTAACTTTCAGGTCGTTCCCTAATTTGGAGCCATCTGTCGGAGTATCATTAAACTACTAACAAAATTACTACAATGAATTATTTACAATAAAGATTAAGATGCATTTCACAGGGACAAAATGGTGTCGCGAAAAACTAATAACATTACATTAATAACGTGCAGAAAGAAAGACGCACCATGTGCCACCAAACTTTACGTGCAAATCACAAGATGGCGCCTCCTATTCAAATAGAATTTATTTCATATAAAATATTTATTTGACAAAACAAACATAAAAATACGCCGTGATACAATTTTATTTGTAGGATCACCGATGAAGATGGTTTTTGTTGCCATTCAGTAGCATTTGCAGTTTCAAAACAAACATTTTGCGGGTTAAATCTGACAGTTTCTACTGCGCACCCACCGTTACGTTAAGGAATTCTTAATTTATCTGTATAAGCGGCGAGATATTTTCCTACGGTTAAATTTCGGCTAATTTGCGACTACGGAATGCTGACTAAACCCACCATAAGCTAAATTTGTTAAAATTACTACATTTTATGCAATTTAAGTACGTTGCATTAGAATACTTAATTTTTTATACTTTTGTTTCACACCATACCATATTGTTAAAATGATTGAACTTGAAAAGAAGAAGCAACCTTCAAAAAGAAAATCAAATTTACTTCGACAAATTATATTTGTTTTTCACTGGCGGGAGAGACTATTTTTTTAATTGAGCCATTTTTGTTGTATATATTATGAGTCCATAGAAACAACTTTATATCAACTTAAAAGTTTGATTTTGCGAAGAAAGTCTTTTTTTAAGACAGCCAGTATTTATTTATGCTGTCTATTATGAGGAATCGTCCTGCGATGTACCGACTTCACTGATCTACCTATTTAGACGGTCACAGGTCCACTAGTTAGGAAGTATATACGCACAGATTAGAAAATGGGAATCCTGGATAATATACCTAATCGTAATCTTAACGTAATCTTTTTCATGTGGAGGCTACTTCGGAGGAAGATTGCAACAGCGATCGCGATTGCAGCCACCGCGTCAAATGGCTGGAGAACGAGAAGAAGCTGATCAACCTCCAGTGCGAACTGATACAGCACCAGAGCTGCACCGTCATCATCGACAAGAAGAACGACGAAGTCGAAGACCTGAGCAGGGAAAACAAGCAGTACCAGCACAACATCAACATGCTCGTCGCCGAGATCAAAGACCTGAAGACCCAGTTAGCGTTAAGTCTCGATAAGGAGAAACTCCTCAAGGAGAGATATATGTCCCTAGAGGATTCCTTCGACACATCGAAAAATTACATCACCGAGGTCAGGGTGAAGTTGGGCGAATACACTGATCTGGAGACGAAGTGCAAGGATTTAGAGTCGAAGATTGAAGCCCTCGAGACCGAGAACAGCTTGAAGTACGTGAAGATCGTCGAGCTGACCATGGAGATCGATCATTTGAAGAAGGGCGGCGGCGGTGATGCCTCCAAGACAATCGAAGAGAGCAACGATAAGATCGCGCTACTCCTAAAGCAGAAAGACGAGATCGAGCGAGAGAAAAGGAAGTTAGAAGATCGGTTGAGCACCATGGAAGAAGAGCGCATTGGTCTGAAGCTGGACATGGACAAACGCCTGATGCAGGTCATGAATCTAGAGGAGGCCAACAAAGACTTGGAACACGAGAAATCCGGTCTCCAATTGGAAAAGGAAAACTTGAAGATGGAGCGTGAAAATTTGAAGATCGAGGTGGAGAATTTGCGAACTAAGAACTCCACGATAGCATTGAGCGTCCACACGTTCGAGGATGACGTGCACAGGTTAGAATTGGAGAAGGAGAGCATCGAAAACGAATTGGCCAACTTCAAAACGGAAAACGAAGAAATGAAGAGAGAGCTCGACCGTTTCAAGTCAGATACTGTGAGCTCGAAATCGTCAAACTCCACGTTGGAAAACGAACAGAGGGATTTAATTATCGTCAATTTAAGAATTAAGTTGGATATCTTGCAAAGGGAGAAGGAGTATGTCGAAGAAGAAAAACAGAGGGTCGGCGACGAGATTGTATTCGTGATGGAGGAGAGAGATAACCTGGTCGAAGAGATTGCACGGTTGAGGAAGCTATTGATGGACGGGCAGCACAAAGAGGAGGAACTCAACGCAACTCTGGACAAAACCCAGGAGAACCTAGGCGAAGCAGAGCTCGCGCGAACAAAACTGAGGAAAGAAATCGATAGCATGCGCAAGGACCTCGACGAATTGTCAAATTATAAGTTCAAACACGAAGAATTGAACTGCACTCTGAAGAAGACCACAGAAGAAATAGATACCCTGAAGAACGAAATAAACAAATGGAAAGAAGAAAAGCAAAAAGAAGCTAACTTGCATAAACACGAAAAAGAAGAACTGAATAGGATAATTGCAAGTTTGAAGAGTCAACTTGAGGAATATACCGCCATGGAGAAGAGGCAAGAGGAAAAGATGCAAAAGTCCGTCTCCGACTTGGAAATATCTCACAAGTCCATAGAAGATTTCCAAAAACAGATTGGACAATTAAACACAGATTTAGAACATCTGCAGAAGAAAAACGAGGATGTGCACCATAAGTTGGAGAAGGTGAACTCACAAGTTTCGACATATAAAGACGATAACGTCAATCTAGAAAAGGAAAACGAAGAACTGAAGAAGCGTGTGCAGGAATTTGAAGATATGAGCGAAAAGTGCGACAAAATGTGGGCAGTCCTTGAGAAAACGCAAAAGGAGTACGATATCTTGAAGGTTACCCATGAGATTTGCGAACAAAACAGGAAAGAACTTATTCAAAAGTCGGCCAAAGATTTGGACGCTTGCGAGATCGAGATGGCCGCCATACAAGAGGAGAGGGAAATCTTGTCTAAAGAGAAGATTCAATTGAAGAACGAGGTGGAGAAGCTTGAACACGAGATGCGCCAATTGAACCAGAAACTCGATTTCTTCCATACGGAGAAGAACGAATCCGACGAAGTTAAATACAAACTACTCAAGGAGAACCAAGAACTTGCTGCGAAACTCCAAAAGAATGACCAAAACTCGGCTAAACAAGGAAACGACTATAAGCAACTCTGCGAGGAGAATATCGATCTGCGCTTGAAGATGGAACAATCTGACAACACCATCGCGATGTACGCTGGAATGAACGAAAAGCTTCGCACGTCGAACGAAGAGTTAAACAAGTATGTGAAGAAGAAGGATAAAACGATTGAAGGATTGAAAGGTGAAGTGGATGAGTTAAAAGATGATCGGCAAAATCTCTCAAACCAAATCGTAATGTACAAGGACATTGCCAACTCTTTAGAGTTATCGAAGAAAAACCTCGCGGACCAGGAATATTTCATCGCTGAGCTGAAGAAAGAAAATCTAATACTGAAGAGCGCCAAGGAATCTCTAAACGATGAGATCTTCCTCCTTAAGGAGACATGCGAAAATTACAAGCATAGAATTGAAGAAGTTGAATATGATGTTTCCAATAAGGTTCAGAAGATAAACTTGAAAGAAGAAGACCTCAAAGAAAAGCAGAATTCTATCACTAACATCAAGAAAGAGTTATCAGTTAAATCGAAAGATTTCGATGAGCTGAAAGCTAAGTTTGATACTAAGAATGAAGAATTGGTGAAGAAACGAGACTTGGTCAGTTCTCTTCAGAAGAAGATCGAAGCAGGCCAGAAGGAGCTCCAAGAAACCACCAAAAAACTCAAAGAGGAGACCAGCAAACACCAATACATGTCGGAGAAATTCAGTGACCTCGAAAATTCGTTATTGGACGAGAAGAACAGGAATAACCAAGCTAAAGAATTATTAGCCGTGTTAGAGAGCGAAGTCGAAAAACTAAGATGCGAAGAGATCGTTAAATCATCAACGATTAAGCTGCTAGAAGAGCAAAATTCGTCATTGGACAACGAGAATAAAACCCTGAAATCCGCGTTCACAGATTCAAACCAAGTGGTGTTGAATTGGGTTGAGGAGAAGGCGAGACTAACGAGTCAAATCAACAGATTGACCGAAGAAAGGGAAGATTTGAAAGCGACGTGCAGGAAGTATTCTAAAGCCACCGAGAAGAAGACCAAGATCATGGAGGAAAGCCAGAAGAATCTATCGGACGCGTTCCAGAAGATGTTATCCGCCGAGAAGAAGCTCACGGAGTCAGATGACGATCTGAGTCAATACTTCAAGACGGAGATCGACAAGTACAAATGCGAAAATGAACTATTCAAGGGCGAAATTGCCGCTTTACTGATCGAAAAGCAGAATATCGCGGTGCGTTTGAAATCCATTGAAACGGAGAATCAAACCACCAAGAGCGAACTGGAAGGTTTGCTCTCGGAAAAAGAGACATGGCTAACCGAAAGAGTCGAAACCAGGAAAAAAGACAGTCTAGCCGATTTTTGCGACAGGTGTAAATCTTCGTCAGACACTAGACTAACGCCGAGGTTATCAAATTTCGACAAGTTGAACATCCGGAAGGAGAAGTTAGAAGAGAAGGTGTCCGATTTGGAGGAAAAGCTCATCCAGGAGAAGGAGTCTCTAGCTGAAGTTTTATCCCAAAAGATTGAACTCGAGGAAGAGATAAAGAACCTAAATCAGGACAACGAGCGCCTCCAGGCCGAGATAAGTAATTTGGAAAGAATCCTGGACAGCTATAAGAAACAGGAGAACTTATCACCTAAATCTTCTAACCCGAAGATCGCCATCGCGGAAGCTGTAGATGCTTGTTCTGTGGACATGATAAAGGAACAAGAGATTCAAGAGCTTATGATTAAGTTGGATGCGTCACGAATTGATCTGATTACCGTGCAGGAGAAGTTGAAGAGCGAAGAGAAGTTGAGGAAGACTCTCAGCGAGCAGATGAAGTTGTTGAAGGATAGCATTGCTAATAAGAGGTTCCGCTTGGAGAGGTAAGTTAATCTTTTGATATGATGCAAAAATCTGGGGAGATGAGATTACGGTATAGTTTTAAATGTGGTGTATTTTCGGTAGATTCTCGTTGACCGTGATGACGGCTTGGAAAATTCCCGAGAGCCTGAGCAGGAAGCTGTTTCCAACTGAGAAAATTTGCAATCATTCGATTGATGTCCTGGAGCCGATCGAGAAGGAAATCTCCAGGATGCACGACCAAGTGGACATGACATCAAATATCTTGGACTATATGGTGAGTTAACTTATTAGTACTAACACGAAGCTCGAAAAGCAAATTCACGAAATGTAATTGTTGTAGAATTTAAATGATTTTAGAATCCTATGTTCCTATAACTTGAGATATTAAGATCGTCTTAAAATAAAAAAACTACAAAGTTATCGACCATTGCTTAACCCAAAGTGGCGTCCACTGCTTGCGATGCTATGCTAAGCTGTGCTATGCAATGCTATGCCAGCAAGCATTTTTAGTTCACCTATGCTATGCTATGTTTAAAACAAAATGATTCGCACAGGGTATCATAGCATCGCAAGCATTAGACGCCGGGCTTTATAGTCGAGAAAGTGAGAAGTTGTATCGGAAGGGTGTCATAATATACTATTTTTTATAAGGAAGTATTGAACTCAAGTCATCGAGATAGTATAGAAAGGAGAGGCGTCAGTAGGTGTGGCTTATGGGACTATACGACGGTCGGTCTGCACACGCTCCGACTAATTATAATTCTTTTTCTGTAATATTGCAGACAGTGCAACATAGTACATATTAACGGTATTTGTTTAACTAAAGAATGTAAAAATATATAATAAACACAAAAATACTCTGGATTAAGATTATAACAAATAATGTAAAATAAATCTTATATTTGTTTAACTTAATGTAAAATAAATCTTATAAGTAACAAATATGAACGAATGTGAACAAAATAACTATTACCTATACATTTTGTAACCTACTGACCATTAAACAAAACCATTTTATTATTTTGATGTCGAATGCTGGCGAATTTATTTATTTTTGTTTTTCTGATAACAAAACTGGTAACACATTCGAATATGTGTGTACCTGTTTATAATACTTTTAATTAATAATATTGTGACTATCCAACACATCTTGATCGGAACTATGTTTTACTAAACTAGAATAGTTATTTATGTACCAAAAGCATTAAACGGGTGTTTATGCCCCAAGGGTGACAGTGTAAAAAGCGCGAGGGCCTATCGGCCCTCGTGCTTTTTAAGTCGCCCGGGGGTATAAACATCAAGTAATGTCCGTTGTACATACAAAATTTTATGTCCTCCAATGGTTTTGTTCCTCCATTTGAATGATATTAATAAATATTTTAAAGTATCAAGTGACATGCGTATCTACGGAGTTGAATTACAATACAAACAATTCGGAGTTGAGTGACAATGCAGACAATTAATTGTCAAACAGAATAACCTTAACCGCCAATAATTTACATTGACGATTTAAAATGTACAATTTGAATGTCAAATATTTGATGTATCTGACATATTATATACCATGGCAACGCTTCATACCCGCCCGAGCGTTTAAATCCTTAATGCCCTCGCACTCGCGGGCATAAAGTAGCTGTTTTTACCCTGGTATCTATGATGTAAAATGTCACTTTATGATCATGTAGGACCTAATAGTATATTATAATACAAGTTTTATAAGACAAAAATTGGCGCACGAGTTGTTTTGAGCACGACGAGCGTAGCGAGGTGTGCCCAAATGGAACGAGTGCGCCAATACGTCTTATAAAACGAGTGTTATATACTATTTTTCTACTTTGCGACATTAATTTACATAAATTTAAAAAATTGCGGTTGTCATCTTACAATCTACAGTAAATTTATTTTCAACAGTTGGCAGTTGTGGTAAAATTCACAAATACGATTGAGGCGAGCCAATAGCGATTGGGATGTCAGGCTTATTTGACAGTTGACGTCAATTTCATCAATCTTGAAAAACTAAAAGTTACTAAAAGCTTGTGATCTAGTGTTTTCATAACGACACCGAAAGCGGTTTCGTTATGAGATTATAACGAATGCAAAGTAGAAAAAATATATTTGATGCGATTTGGTGATGTTCTGTCTATACATATATCCGCAAAATGCTTCGGACAAACAACACTGGACCTTGTAGGCTCAAATTTTATTGAATACGGGCCTGTTCATTTGCATTTGACTGACATCTAACGTCACTTACCGATGACACGTAATTCCCGCTGATTTATTGCATCCAGGGACCCTATTCTCGTCATCTTTTTGAAGCGAAAGTGAGTATTTTCGAAAGGTTAGGTGGAAGGAGTGGGGATATCACCGGTTTCCCTCTGGAACGTATCTATGAGCTGTTGCTTGTCGCTAACAACAATAAAGGTGCCTTCCCACGAGGCGTGAAAACGAATGAATATCACACTTTCGTACTTGCTGTCGTGCATCTGCTAAAGTGATTCCACCAGTCATGGGTCGTGGACAGTTCACACGGACTGCGTGTCAACGAAAACGTGACAGTTGATCGCGGAAAGTCGACCATGAACGAGCTGCTCATCGAGACTTCTGCAGTGGTCAGTTCGGTTTTTGGTGCTATTTTAGCACAAAGGATGAATCGGTTGCCCGAACCGAAAAAAAAACGGAAGAAAAGACGATGGTGATGACTATACGCGAGCGAACTCACGACAAAAAATCAAACAAGTTTGATCTGAGGCGTGAGCAGAACGCTTGCGTCTGACAGCACGTAGTGACAGTAGTTAACCCACGACACTTCGTTCACACCGGTCGTATTCCTCGAACGCGTGTCTCAAGCTATCGTATCACGCTCCGTGGGAACGCAGCTTAACTTACGCGCCACGCCCATACGAACGTATCTATGGCAAGTTTGCTTGTTGCTAAGAACAATAACGCACGCGCCACGCCCATACGTTCCAAACACATGGCAACCGCCGAAATCCCCACTCTCACCTAACCATTCGCAAAGACTCACTTTCGCTTCAAAAGGATGATGAGAATAGGGTCCCAGGACCCTTTCGTTATACCCCCTTTAGTTATAAAACAATACTTATAGCGCACTAGAAACCACTTAAACAAATATAATGTATCAGCTTGTCAATTTGACGTAAAGGGACTAACCGACGGTATCATTTGACATAAAGTGATCCCAGTTTTAAGCTCATAGGACCTCCTCTTTTATACTATCTCGATGACTCAAGTGCATGTATGAAAGCTGAATACTAAAACTATAAAACATTGTAATTTACTCATTCTCTTCAAATATGTGCGCATCTTCCAGACGGTCCGCTCTGAGTTCAAAAAGTTGAGGTTACCATAACCCGTCTGTATACCCTTCAAATATCTGTCGTTGTTTTTGAACACCCTTGTATTAGGAGTATGACTTTATGCACATCGTCATCTGACATCTGACAAATTGCTATTCAAGAATTTATTTTTTCTGTCAACTAATCCCAATAGTAACGTTTTTTTCTTGTTTTTATCTGCAAGGAAACCAACGCTGTCACTGCAATATGTCTGCTAAACTTTTCCAAAAACAGCAAAAGTAGGTTTAATCAAAACTGACAATATCTCCGATATATCAGATAAATCTGGTGAAATAGATTATTTATTGACATACAATCACTGTCTTAAAAGGAAAGTAGCAAATTACAAATAACCCTAATACAAAAAGTAATACGGTAAGTAGACGATAATATATAATTAACTATGTATTTTGGCCCGATACGGATTCTAATCTGTGTTTGTATAATTAGAGAAAGTATAATTTGAAAAGCATTCATTTGAAATGAAGTTAAATATATCCATGTATTACCAATGCTTAATAGGTAACTTATTTGGGGAAAACAAGGGTGAAATGTGTATTTTCCATGCAGCTGCAATAATACCCACTCAAATTAACATTGCAGACGAAGCAGAAGAACAAAGTCTCGTACCAAGAAACCGGGTCTCAAACCGACTTGGCGATCCAACCAGACCAAGAAGAGGAGCAACAACAGCAGAGACGGCAAAGGTGACGACCCAAATGCCATACCTAACCCTCCCAGAGTCAATCCCGTCGCCTCAGTGCGAAGTGTAGATGCAGTTTTTCTCTTCTGTTTCAAGGTGCCACGTATGCTTACTTCCAATCTGTGTGTGCAGGTCGCCAAAGTTCACCCTCAGACCACCAACACTGATAGTCGCCAACAAGGACACCAAGGATGAGTTCAGCAAGATCAACACCATCCGGTTCACCAGCAGTGGCGATGCAGGACGATTTCCCGGTTTCGGTCAGCTCCAGTTGGGCAATACGCAGATTCGTGAGATTGATTTGGACGAGGTTAGTAATGGATTTCAGAAGGATCTTTGTGCTTGTGTAATGCTGATGCTTTGCTTTAGGTTTATAGGCTTTATCAGTGCGTACATTGCTGTCGAGTGTTTTTTTTTTGATGATATAGTGATGCTTTTAGATGCTATTTGTAGGCTTGGAGCCAGAAACATCAAACACATGCATTAGTTTTGAATGTTGTACCTAAACCGTTCTTGTTTGTAATCGTGGTGGAAATGCGTTTGCTTGGTGTTTCAGGCCGGCAACAGTTCAATGGAGGACAACTCCTCTTTCGACCAGGAGGCTTCACCTACGCTGAGCGAGAATGTCCTGGAGGATATGGGTTTGCTTGGCGAAGACATAAGGTACGCTGATGCAAACCTGCTATTTAGTTACATTTACTGTATTTACATAGTTAGTTTAGTTTTACCTAGTGCGCCAAGGTACGATAGAAAGTAGATATTGATAAGATCTTTTTGCTTCCAAGGATTGCTTAACTTAGAAAAAGGGAGGCTGAGGAGATTTGACTCTAGTGGCTGTCCATTACAACGTCATGACATGAACTCACAGAGGAACATTTTTATTACGGGATGGCATCAGCTAATGCTTCCTGATTTCATACATTGTGTGAAGCACTGGTTTCGTGGGTGATGAACCATTCCTGGCGCAGACACGTTTTCTAGAACGCGTACACGTTTTAAGGAAGCTAACGTTTTCAAAAACACGTCTGCCCTCTAAAAGTAAACGGCATTTCACAAAAATATGAAAAATTGAGCTACAGGTGCTTTTCTACTTTTAAAAGTATATTTTCTTACATTTATTATCGGAAAGTGCCAAAAAAGGCTCTTAGATTCTATTCTAAAAATGTTTTGCCTTACAATACTACGCTCAGGTCTCGGCTAGGATACGAGCGGCGAGCGGCGAGCGGCGGGCGGCGGGTGGCGAGCGGCGAGCGGCAGAGCGGCGACCTGGCTACGATGTAAGCGGCACCATGAGCGGCACCATGAGCGGCACGACAATTCGTCGTGGCAATTATTAGTAGTTCGTAGGTCGTCGTCCGGTAATGTTGTCAAACTGCTACTCACGGAAAATTATAACCTTCAGTTGAATAAGATCCGTAGGTTAAAACGTAACTACAAAGTGCATCCTATTAATGCAGTGCGTCAGCGGTACGGCGATTATCACCATTTATTTCACTACTTAAGATAATATAGAAAACGGGTTTTTAACTATATGAGAATGTCAATTGCAACGTTTGACTATATTCATGTCAAACTCAAGAAATATTTAGAAAAATAGAGGTCTGGACTGCGACATTTGTATTATTGTAATATTAATAGTATATTTACGACGTAGTCATCCACATAGATTTAGGCAGACTTTAACAGTACGTTCGTATAACGATGACTGTTCGTTTAAATAATAAAGTAATTATTCGAACGAACTGTCATTATTATACAAAGCTACTGTCATCATAATCATTCATGTGTATCATGGTAGGGATATATAGTCATAGATACTAAATAATTGTCCAACCGTAAGAAATTTTAAAAAAATGGTTCAACCAAAAGTTTTTTGGCTTTAAACTACCTATCTTCTAAATATATTTTCAATATACAAGGTGCTCATTTTATTCTAGAAATTTGATGACCTCTCATTTTTTTAAATAAAACAGGCTGTATATTATTAAATTTTTTGATTCTAAGATTAATTCTAAGAATTTTTTATGAGTCATTTTTTATAAAATGCATTAATTTTTAATTATAAGCTATTAACCAAAAATAGTCAAAATTACCGGAACATCTAAATAAATCTCAAACTGCATAAAATGTCAAAAGCTCTGTGTTCTTTGGGTTAAACAACCTCTAGTTCAAATATTTTCTTAATATACAGGGTGTCTATTTTATTATAGAAATTTGCAAACCTTTTCTTTTTCTAACAGACCCTGTATATTTTTATATTTTTAATGATAGGATTAATTCTAAAAATTTTTTGTAGGTATTATTTTTTTATAAAATGCATTATTTTTTAGTTATAAGCAATTAACCAAAATAAACTTTTACTTGAACCAAACGGGTTAAAAATAAAAAATCCAAGAAAAAATAACTCAATTAAATACAATTAAATCAAATGTTCAACCTGCCACATTAAAATAAATGTGTATGTATGTGGCAAAATATTCTTAATTTGAAGTTCAGGAGTTTTGATTAATTACTCATAACTCAGAAATGATGCATTTTCAAAGAAAGTTATTTCTACAAAAAGTTCTTAGAATCAACCTAAGAATAAAAAAATAAAATAGCTATGCAGGATCTTCTATTAGAAGATGGAAAGGTTTGCAGATTTCCATAATAAAAAGACCACACTGTAAATTAAAACTATATTTAAACCAGCGGTTGTTTAAACCCAAAAAACTTTTATTTGAAAAATTTTTTGAATTTTTTGCAGTTGGTGAATTTTTTTGATGTTCCGGTAATTTGACTATTTTAGGTTAATAGCTTATAATTAAAAAATAATGCATTTAATAAAAATATGATTCCTATAAAACAAATACTTAGAATTAATCTTAGAATCAAAAAATGTAATAATATATAGCCTGTTCTATTTAAAAAAGGAGAGGTTACCAAATTTCTATAATAAAATGAGCAGCCTGTATATTGAAGATATATTTAAACGATAGCCTGTTTAAAGCAAAAAAACTTCTATTTGAACAATTTTTTGAATTTTTGTACGGTTGGAGAATTATTTAGGTGTTCCGGTAATTTTTGCTAAGCCTGTATAATTCTGCGGTGAGCGGCACTAGTAAGCGGCAAGGTGGTGCCGCTCACGATGCCGCTCTGCCGCTTACTGTATCGTAGCCGCTTTGCCAAGTTAAGGCTTTGAAACAATGTAAACATATATCATTAGCGGCACCGGTCTGCCGCTCGCCGCCCGCCGCTCGCCGCTCGCCGCTCGCCGCTCGTATCCTAGCCGGGACCTTAAACGCTGCAAGTGCATGTAGCTTTACCATTATATTTGTACATGCCGCGTTTTTGCCTAGTATCATAGACAAACTACATACAGGATGTCCCACGATGTGACTGCCATAGCTTGGGAATGTGTTGCTGGGGTGATTTCAAGTCAAGTATGTCTAATGAACATACACCCAAAACGCTATCGTAACTGAGCTACAAGCATTTGAAGTTTTAGATAAGCCAACTAATGCAGGTATTAGGCTCGGCTGTTAATTTTGTTATTATTAAAAAGTCCAGGTGGCTGTGATTGATCATTTGTTATCTATATTCTGCCGTAGCGAGAACAACTAGTTTACTAGTAGCTAGAATTATGGATGCCGCAGAAACTATTCGTGCTGATCCTGAGACTGTTAGTAGAGCTACCACTTCAATTCTAAGAAGAGCTAGACTATGTATACAACATCTGGGTGGACATTTTGAGCAACTACTTAAGGGTCGGTGCGAAACGAAAAAAACGCGTTTTTAAGAAGTTGGTAATATACTACCAACTAAACTATCCACGGCGACCTTGAAACGATTATCTTCCCTTTTTACCGTTCATTGTAATTGTTTATTCCCAAATCTTTTGCATTCACGTAATGAAACAAAAACGAACAAGATCACAACAGACAGAACCAATCTAAACTGTAAATACAGAACCAATTTGTAGTGACAATTTGCACGACGAGATGGCGCGAAGTGTCAACAAGCACGATTACAGTACATTATTTTTGTGATTAAAGTACAAGACGCGTTAATTACAATTTATTTTAGTATGGTTGTATATACCATTCGGTTTAGGAGAGCATGGGTGTTAAAATCTCTATTTTATCTCCATTGTATCTATTTTATGCGGTTATTTGATACTTAAAAATCATCAATAAATAGAGATAATTGAAATGAGATATTCATTAACAATCTTGCCAATTCAGATATTAATTTAATTGTCTCTTACGACCGCCTTGTACTTTTTTATTTTACATGATTTCTGTGTGGTCAGCTTAATCGGTTGCCGACCGTTAAATCAAGCTGTTTCTTTTTAAATGGTCTTTAAATTAGTAGGGAATTCCTACTACTTATTTAAAATTTCAAATGCTTGTAGCTCGATTACGATAGCGTTTTGGGTGTATGTTCATTAGACATTTTTGACTTGAAATCACCCCAGCAACACACTCCTAAGCTATGACAGTCACGGCGTGGGACAGCCTGTATATGGTAGATATACGACTCGTTCACAAGTAGCGGGGATACAGTTTTGAGCGCCATTGGTGGCACGAATCAGAACTAAAGCGGTTTACGCGGGTCGTTTGAAAAGGAATACAGAAGTATTTACGTAGTTTTATTTAGTATTGTATGTACCAACAATCATGTTTGCTACATTTTAGTACAATAAAATTTGTTAAGCATTTAATAAAGTGTTTTATAATTATACCACGTTTATAGTTTAAAAAACATTTTCTTAAAAATACTTAGCAAATTGTTCAACTAATATGTAACAAAAATAATGTTTAACTATAATGATAATTAAACAATTTCAAGTAATTCCTTAAAGAAAATCAAAGCACATTGACTATAACATAGATTTATATTTCTGAACTATTGTTGTACACATATAACTTACAAAAGAGAGCAGCAAAACAATCGGTAAGCGTTTATAAACGCTAATACAACCACAAAATGTAGAATAAACGTAAAAACAACTGGAGAACCGTACCAAAACAGCGAAGGCGAGTGAACTTTGCGCAACAAATATGACGCATACCGGATAGACAGACGTGGACAGACGGTGGAGAGACGCCTGTCATCGTGTCATCGACAATTTACCGGCGATCTGACAGTTTGCGATAATACCGACTACGTCAGAACAGCGCCATCCAACGGCACGACTCAACTTGGTACACCACGTGACCTCTGCAAATAAAGAAAGTGAAACCCCCCTTCCTACAATGAATTTTGAAATAAGATAGCGGCATGTTAGCTTTGACAATTCTGATTTTGTGTTATGCATTCTTTATTATTGAGTAAACAATAAATGGGCGTTGCGGTAGAATAATTAGGCAAACGCTGTAATCAGCTTTTTTCTAAATTTTAAGAAGTAGAGGCAAGTCGATGGAGAAAGCTTTAACTCAATGCCCCCTTCATTTTTAGAGTTGATTTGACAGGTTTGACATTTTCGTGGCATATTTCCTCGCAAATCGGGCACCTATTGGGCACATCACCCTAATTATTATGGTCTTCAATACATTTTACATCCCTCGTGCGTACTAAACCACAACTTGTCTCCGCATCCGATAAAATTCCTATTACTTCAATGCTCGAACGCGCAATACTGACCGGCCACAACCACGTCATAATCCAAATTGTCAATCCTCGTTCTAGCTTGCAGGCGATGTCCGACAGCGAGCTGGCGCAGAAGTTCAACCAGCTGGTCTTGGCGTTCACCATAGACAGCGTCTCGGCGAAGACGCGCTACTCCAACCAGACTCTCCAGCTGGGCGCGAAGGAGACGCAACTGGCGACGCAGGTGATGTCGTGCAGGAAGGCTCTGGAGAAGCTGCTGGCCGGAGAGTCTTTCGTGACGGCGTCGGCCCATCTGGAGACGGTGCTCAGACAGTGCGTCCGTGTGTCCATGTCGGCCGTGCAATTCGGGTGCTTAAAGCACGAAGTGCAGATGGTCAACTGCGTCGGTCTGATGATAAACTACGCCGCGATACTGCAGAGAAGGTTAGACGACATAAAGGACCGGCGCCAGTCCACGGAACCACCCGAGGAAAGGTGAGTGTTTCCTTCTTACTTCTTGACGGATGACGATTCAGAATGGGTTTATTTTGCTGGAGGAGTTATGGTATTCAAGCTTTTATACGTCATGTCACGCGTCATGTCATAAAATTGCCATTGCGGAGCGAAATGTCAATATATATTTCATACCGCTTTCGACTTATCCTCTCGATGCACGCACTCAATGCGACCCGGCACCATGCCACTGGGATGTGCACGTTTTGCGTGCAGTTGGTAAGCCGAATGCTTCAAGTATTTTAATAACCTCAGATTCATCAAACTCATCAATTCAAATGTCAAAAATTTTTATTCGCGGAAGTTTCTTTAGTTTTTTTTTTGCATGGTAATTAATATCCCTTCATCGTCCGAAGATGATAAAGAAGATTCCGTAACCCAGAACAGTTTCATTTTGTCGCAACCTGTCATCGTTTGTTGACAGTCCGCCATACTCCCGAAGACAGTGCAAGAAAATTGCCCTGAGTGCGCACTGAGGGCAACTTTGGTCGTAAGTCGAACATGCCGCACTCGGCGAGTGCCACCTGAAAATTATAAGTGGCAAAAACAGCCCCGGGTCAGGCCAGTGCAGTAAGTCGAAAACGCTATTAGTCTAGCCAGTTTAGATTAGGGTAGATATACAGGGTGTATATTAATTCAGTGCAATAAAGTGGAGGGGTGATGTAACTCAACATGAGGAACAAAAAATCTTAATAAAATTTTTCAAAATTTTGCAGTTGAAAACTCAATTGCCGCTACCCACATGTTTTCATAATGTGTAGTACTCCGTCGAAAACCAGCCCGCACCTATCTGTAGCACGCGGAGCTCATGGAATGCGTATAAACAACGATGTATTCAATGATTTAACAGTAAACTTACCAAAAATTCTAAAGAAAGCGCTCAAATTGCGCACCGTTTGCATCCAAACACGCTTCTGCCCGGCGCCTCCAATTCTCACATAAAGAGCGGCGTTCAATATCATCGCGCACAATTTCAGCACAATTGAAAATTCCCTCACGGAGTTCATTTTCATTGTTTACTTCAGTCTTATACACTAATCCTTTTAAATAACCCCAGAAATAAAAATCCAGAGGATTCAAGTCTGGAGAACGACTTGGCCACCGTCTTGGTCCATTAATCCCAATCCACTTTTCACCAAATGTTTCACTTAAATGTTGCACTACAATGCGGCTCTTATGTGCAGGAGCACCGTCGTCCATAACCCTCATTTCACGGCGAACATCAAGCGGCACATTTTCTAACAAACCTGGTAGTGTTTTCTTAAAAATTCAAGTATTCTTCACCATTAAGGCCAGTTCCACTGGCCCTACTAAACAATTGCCAATAATTCCGGCCCAGATATTAATGGCAAATCGGTGCTGAAAATTGGTACGTCGTATAATTCGCGGATTTTGTGTTCCGGCTGTTAAAACTTCCGTTTTGGGTAAATGTCGCTTCATCAGTGGAAAGTACCAAATTAGGAAAGTTTTCATTGGTTTGACATTGACCACTAAACCACTCACAAAAGATGACTCTCTGTGGGAGCAAATCTTCTAGACGCGTTTCCCGATATACCCGAAGTAAATTTTCACGTAGTGTTCTATGCACTATCCCGTGGAAAACACCGACTTGTCGAGCAATTGTTCTAGTGCTTCATCGATCATCTTCGTGGACCATGTGCAAGATTTGTTCTTCGGTATTACTATATTACGATCGCGTGGACGGCCTTTTCCTTCATGATTAGGCAAAAATACCCGAGCAGGACTATCCCTTAACCGTTGAACCACGGAAACAAAAGTTCTATTATTAGGGACGCGCCGGTTTCTAAATCGTTCCGAATGAAGTCTTTGAGCGGCCGCTGCATTTTTCCTGGATCACCATAAACAAGTAACATGTCCACGTACTCACCACTACTAAAATTGTCCATTTTGATACACAAAACCACAAAATAACTACCAAGAAACCCGATCAACAGAAACAACTGCAGAGCGTAAACTAAAGCACGCACGGGACTTCCCCTCGCTCAGCTGTCAGCTGTTTCGCCACAGGCTCTAGGTCAAGTCGCTACTACCCTTTCTCAAAACGTCAAATTCTGCATTTTCAATAATTAATTACTCAATATTGGTGTCACTTAGAGAAAAACGTATTTGAATTTTTTTTTTATGAAGATCTATAACCCCTAGAAATTATTGCACTCATTTAATATACACCCTGTATATCGCCCCTTTAAAAGTATACTTCATACATTCATTAAGTTCAAGTCAACTCAACCAATTAGAAACATACCACTTTGTAGAACTATCAAAATCAGTCTGTCGCTTTGGGATATCAAAGTTAAGAACGTTTTAAATGAAGAAAAATATGCATGGGCGCAAAAGCCACTCCTGGAAGGTTGCCAGACTTGCGAGTAGCTTACACCGTTACTAGGTCTTGGATTACTAGTAAAGTTGACAGAGCTGCGCCATTTAATTAGATTCTAAACGCCGTGTTTTTTTAGCATCAGAGGCCTAACTGCAACTAGGGTCTTCTTGATCATTTGATATTGAATTGTCTCTGGCTGGAGAGTACGTTGATGAATTGTTTCCCTCATTGTTGAGCGTCTCCAGGTGCTGACCAACAATAGATTCGAAATGATCGAGTAGGACAGTCCACATCGGCAAAATCATTTGATCATTCTGATGATGTATAACTGTAAATATCGATTTAGGACCTCAGAGACATTTGAGGTTAAAAAAAACTTCAATATTTTTTACCAACCCACGTTTTTTTTTCTGGACCATCGCTTCCCATGTTAAGTTTGTAGATGTTTTTCTCTTCTAACAAATAGTGTTTTTTAGCTGGTTGAGTTGAGTTGAACTTATAAATGTTATTGGCGTTGGCTAGTAATCACTAATAGTTTTTAATTAATTTCAATAATAATATAATCAAACATTCAGGAAACATTTCGATATGATGTTCAGAATATTTTCTGTCTCTATTGGTATTTGTTTTCATGTGTTTTCGCCAATAAGGTTGTTGGCATGTAGGTTACTGAGATACGTGTGCAAAATTTGAAGTGGTATAAAATCTGTAGCATAAGTTTAAAATCACCTGTTTTTTTTTCAGTTCCCGTCAACTCCAGATTTTCGAAGTGACGACTCCTAAGCCAGTTACTAAGACAGTCAGCACTCAAAGCATTGGTTTGCAGATGGGCGCAAACTTAGATCAGGACATAACACCAAGGTAGAAACCTACATTAAATTTGTAAATAATACTTCATTCAAAACACTTCATACATTTTTGGAGTCATTTATTTTGCTAGTCCTTCTGGTAACTTTCTAACTTTTATCCTTTAAGTCCAGAAATTTCTAATACTTATTTAAATTTTTCAGGGTAGCAAACAGGGTTGAGAAGTGGACATACACGACTCTATTATTCTGGTTCTGTTTCATGATGATATGCGTGCTGGCTTTCTTCATAATCTTCGACACTGACGGCGAATTTGTGTTCATAACATTACCGTGGACTTGGACGAGTTTTGATGACTCGCTGGCTCCCTTTGTTAAGAAGAAGTACATTGGTGGTCCACCACCTACGTAATTATTTTGATGTGGAGAGAGAAGCACTTGTGTGGAATATGCTCCGACATTTATTTTTTATTTCGTGTTTTTTTTGTGTTATTTAATACTATGTGCTTATTTATATAATATATATTTATTGGAAAAAATGTAAAGAGAAACTTAGATAGTAGATGTGTAATATAGATTATAAATGTAATATATATTTTTGTAATAAATCTATGCTATGACAGACTGGTGTTTTGGTTTGTCACACCAATTTAGCTAATTAAGTAAATGAATCAAAATTAAATTGTTTTGTTATTTAATATTAGTGCTTATTTATATTTATTGGAAAAATGTAAAGAGTAACTTAGATAGTAGATATTTAATATAGATTATAAATGTGATATATATTTTTGTAATAAATCTATGATATGACAGAATGGTGTTTTGGTTTGTCACGCCGATTTAGCTAATTAATACTATTTTTATAAACAAGTTATTTATTGTTAATTGTATGTTTTGAAGTAAAAATTGTCTATTATTGATTTTACTGATTTGTTATTGATCCACGGTAAACACGTGGAGTCTAATAAGACCGGTTAATAGACACAGGAATGTTTTAAATAATATATCAAGTTTCACTGCTGTAAATATTTTTATCTGTAGTGAAAGAGGAAAATAGCGTTTTTTTACAATTATTTTCGGAAACTTATTTTCTCATAAAAACAAAAGTTAGTCATCATCAAAATTTATCAAAACTTAAGTTTGTTAAATGTTCTATAAACATTGTTTTACACCTTTCATACGCACAATCAAAATAACTGGCAAATAGTGGACGTAGAAAAATCAGCGTGAGCCTTAAGTTCTGGAGTTTCCTAAATTTCTTCATGAGCATTCTCGTCTTTTGTAGCCATTTGTACTGAACTTTACGATTAATTGGAAAAACTCTGTCTTTACTACCCAATAAAAATATATTCTGCGGTGCTATCGATGGGGATTACACCTTCAAAAAAGAAGGGGGTTCCCAATTCAATCTGTATACAGGGCGTCAAAAAGTATGACCAGAAATTTAAGGTTAGTTCATTTTTGGGTAAAAAATGTCTTATGCTTAGATTTAAAAATTATTTTAAATAAACGTATAACAAGTACAACTATTATATTTGTATGTGTATATCACCTTTATACATTGATTGTTTGTTTATTATATTTGTATTTTTTAGAGCAATCGATTGTGTTATCAAATACTTTCAGAAAATTAAGAAATACACTACGTATGATACTTGTTGTACTATTATCATAAGTTTTGCTCTATTGTAAACAGTTACTGACTATTTGAAAATTTATTTACTCATAAAATTACAAAATTAATTTTAAATTAACACTTGGCTTGTTGATCGTGGAGTATGTAGGTCAACTACTAGCCTTCTTAAAAACGAGATGCCTTAAATTCTCAATTTTCAATAATTAATGGCGTATTCCGGTGTTTTTGAAATTGTCATTTTTTATAAAGTATGGGTGCTACTGTTTGCTACTTCACAAGTAAAATATCAAACATTGTTTTAAATTAAGAGAAATCGTTGTTTGAAGTTTGAATTAGGATTGGTCTTTGTGACGTCACAAAGACCGCTCAAAGTGAGCGACTTGACAACGTTGCTATATCTAGGGTGCACGTAGCAAATTTTTTTCTTCTGTTGTGTCAACGTTTAGAATCGCTCGTTTGTTGACACCTGCTTTGGTTATTGAGGTTATATCAAACACTTGTTCAAAATGTATAAACTCCAACGCCGACATTGTTCTGTGCCGGGCTATAACAGCAGTAGAACAGTAACTTCTGATAAGATTTTCTTTACATTGCCGACTAGCGAGATGCGAGATGTTTGGCTTCAAGTTTCAATGATCAAATCATCTCTCAAAAAAGGTACCTTTATTCCAAGGACTGTAAACTAAAGAGGACGGCCAGATCCCTATGCTACAACGTTCGCCGGCTGCTCACTACGCTGTGACGTCACCGCGCGGCCACGGGTGTCCAGTAGACTCAGTAGAGCATTATATCTCCGGCTTAAGCACTGTTATTTTCCAGCGTTTTTAACGTTTTTGATTTTTAATATTGTTATTGTTACTGTTATTGCGTTGATACTGTCTGTGTGATAATTTAGTGTAGAACATAGGAGGTAAAGTAAGCATACATTACTTATTTATTAAACTCTACTCAATGTTATTATTTCAGAAGAATTAAAATGCCAGGTTCAATCTGTGCTGTATATGGTTGTAAGAACACCTCTTCTACAACAAAAGCTAGAAATCCAAAGATAATTTTTCATTCCTTTCCAAAATCTATTGTATCCGAAACCGTTAGAAAGCAATGGATAAATAGATGCAAACGACAAGATAAATTCAATCCCGATACTAGTAGGATTTGGAATTAGAATTTACTCGATCTGAGCTCTTCAGCTAAAATATTCTCAAGTTAACTGTCACGTCCGGTCACCGGAAGTCGTTATCAACTTTGTTATCTTAAATGGGATGATATAATTTTAATTTTATTTTTGGTTTCTACGTATCAAAATACATCTTTTCAATAAGGTTTCCCTATACCTAAATATCACCATTTTTGAGTATTTTGGATTTTACTAATATTTTGGTGATTTTCGGGGTTGCGTTTAAAATTGAATATCTCGGTTATTATTGAAACTAGAAGTTTCATGATTGGTCGTCCAAAACTAGAAACATAACCAAATAAGACGATGTTTAGTTCATCATGATATCTTATACAGAGTGTTCAAAATTTACAACATAATAATTAAATTTTCAAATGTAAAAAACTCATTTTTTTCAAATGAATCAATATTAGGGTTCCCTATATCTTATCTTTAATAGTTTTTGCGATATTGTCACTTTTTCTTTAAATCCATTTTAAATACTCCCATTTAATAACGGGGGACGAAATCAGATACGAAATTTACAACGAAAATTTAAATAGTGATAGATATTTAGAAATTCAAAATTTCTAAAATTCTTCAGAATTTAGCATCAAAAATCAAAATTAGCATGTTTTTAAGTATATATTTTCATATTATACCAATTATAAAACAATAAAATAAAATAAAATTTAGATTTATGTTTCAGTGTATTTTTCGTTATTTCTACATATTTTAGTTTCAAAATTGTATTCCCCAATTATTTGAATGAAGTTTTTATTTATTTTTTTTAATTATATAATTTTTTCAATTATAATTCTAGTTTTCTTAAGAGTATCAATTAAAACATTAACATTTGCTTGTTCTTCAATATTTTTGTTGAAAATTATTGTTTAAATAACTATTTGAACGAACTACGTAAGGTCAAACTAAAGTTTACGTAAAGCATCTAACAGAGTATAACTGCTAGGGAATCAGTTTACAAAGAAAAAAAACACCAAAATCGGATAAGCGGTTTAAGAGAAAATCAACAAAATGTAGTAAGTTACGCTTATTTTAAACGGCAGCGTGGTGCAAGAGTACGCGTGGTGACGTCACAGCGACAGCGCGCCGAGCGAACAAAAATACTCGATCTGGCCGTCCTCTTTAGTCTACAGTCCTTGCCTTTATTCGTTGTCAAACAACAGGGTCGCCAACCGTCAACTTGGCCGATCAGCTGTTCGAGAGCTGTCCGCTGTTGCCACCGCTACTAGGGATCGGTAATCATCGTGTATTTCCGAGGGTGGTCGGTGAATTCAAACGAAATGCACTTTTAATTGCAATTATCTTATAGAAAAACTAAATCAAAAAGCTCATAGCTTAACTATATGAATCCTCATAAATTGTACAATAGGTTAAACCGAATATCTGCTTAAATTTTGACATGACCGGAATACCCTATTACTCAAAGTGGTACCAGGATGCCATGAGTGGTAGGGCAATTTACCAAAAATAAAAAAAAATGTGAAATCAGTGTTACATCAACGAATGATTTAAAGGAAAAATAAGGGTGGATGACCACGTAAAATCGGCGCTTTTGTCGCCTCATAGGTATTCTTATAAGTTATTATAACGTTAGATTGATAGATTGAAGATGGCCGCCGATGATGATGGCAACAAAGATAAAGTGTGCATTTATTGTTCAAATAAAGTGGCAAAGTTTGCAACATGTAAATGTGGAGCCTTCCTACACCCTTCTTGTTTGGAAAGGCATGTGAAAAACTGCGAAAAAGGCCTAGTAACCGAAGAAGGCAAAATAAGTGAGGTTATGAACACCAATGCCAATAACATCCCAAATATTGATATGGAAAAGGAGTACCTTAAGAGAATAATACTTGAATTGGAGGAGAAAAACAGTACCCTAAAGGAAAAGAATAAAATTCTTGAGGAATTTAACATGTTTCTCAAGAAAACATTCAGCAACGGAGCAAACCAAAATCAAACGGGAGACCCAACAGTTGTAACCCAAGACAATGAAATTATTCTCCCACTTCAAACATCCACTACAAATGAGATGGGACAAGAAACCAATAAACCAATAACCAACAGTTTTGCAAAAATATTAGAATCCACACAGAGAAAGAAAATGGACGCAATTATCCACCTCAATCCCGATGTGAGCAAGCCTAAAACAAAGCTACCCAGATCTACCATGGAAGAAAAAACTAGCAAAACTCAAACAGTACGCATAAATGAAAATAAAGAGATTGTCCAAACAGTTGAACAAGATTTCACAACTGTGGTCCATAAAAGAAACACCAGAAAATTAAGCAAGAGAATCGGCACCTCAAAAGATGAATACGGCTTCGAAGGAACAAAAAAACGGGTCTGGCTGTACCTTTATAGGGTAAAAAATACAACAAATGAAGATAACATAAAAAAGTTCATACAGTCTAAACCTGGATTTGAGGGATGTCCCACAGTAGTAAAAGAACTCTCATCAAACACAAACCACGTCAAACGATTTGTGGTAACGGCCCCCATCGAGAAGAAGGATAAGTTATACGACCCAGACTTCTGGCCGTCGGGTGTTGGAATCAAACGTTTTGACTTCAACAAGCATAAAGAGTTCCTTCAACAAAGAGCAGGTGATTTTTTATAGAAAGCACAAACAAGAAGAATACCAGTCATTTACCAATCAATGTAATGGAGAAAAGCAATTCCAAACCACCTCCTTTAAGGGTTATGCATATAAACGTCCAATGCATCACAAATAAATCGGCAGCTCTAGAACAACTTGTAGAGGTTGAACGAATTGATGTACTATGTGTCTCCGAACACTGGTTAAACAACCATAACCTGCACCTGTATCCCTTAAAAAATTTCCATCTGGTCAGCAAATATTGCAGACAGCATCATATCCATGGAGGGACGTGTATCTATGTGGGGAGCCAACACGAGGCAGTTTCTATAGAACTGATTGAACAACTTTCAAGAGACTGTCAAGGAGAAATCGCAGCATGCTATATTGAAAAGGAAAAAACCGTATTTATATCGGCATATAGAGCACCAGTAGGCGACTTGAAGCTGTTCCTAACCATTGTTGAGGATGCCCTAATGCACGTTCTTACCCACTACGACCCTAAAACATCAATAATTTTGGCAGGAGACTTCAACGTGAATTTTGCAGATGCGGCCTGCCCACGAGCAGCAGACGTTGTCCATCTTCTTGCGGGTTTTGGTCTGCAACGGGCAATTGACTTCCCAACCAGAACAAACGACAGAACACAGACATGCATCGACAACATTTTTACGACCACCACCAATAATCAGGCCTCAGTCGGTAAAGTGTCCATATCAGACCACGAACCAATCATCCTTAGTGTCCCAGTAAGCGGAAAAACTGAACCTAAACCGATCACACGAAGATTCCAGACGCCGGCCAGAATGCAACGGTTTCGGGAGCAGCTACACTTGGAAGATTGGAGGGAAGTTTTCAGGGAGCAGGAGCCTGATAGTAAATTTAACAGTTTCTTCTCGGTTTTCATCTCGCACTTCCACAACTGCTTTCCCAAAAGAACAAGCATTCCCCCAACGCACAGAAGGATCTGGGATCCCGCAATAATGCAAATGAGTGAGACACTAAGTATGATGCATGATGCCTTCACTATGAACAGAGACCCTGCACTCTGGAATACATATGTTAGCTACAAAAAGTTCTATGTCAAGAAATGTGAAGAAATTAGAAAAGCAAAAATCAATGAGAACATACGATCAACTGACAACAAACCAAAAACAGTATGGAATGTTATAAAGCATTAACTAGTACAGCACCATAAAACTCAGCACCTGCTGCCAGAGTTGGACAAACTCAGCTCTTACTTCCGGAGTGCGGTGGACGCGATCAAGACTGAAGTACCCCAACACAACCTCAACTGTGTGCTGGCAAATGAGGAACTCACAATGTACCTCTTCCCAACTTGTGCAACAGAAGTTCAACATCATATAATGCACTTTAAGCCAAAGAACAGTACTGACGTGTATGACCTAACAGTAAACATGGTCAAGGCTGTTTCTGACATAATAAGCGAGCCGATGGCAGACATTATCAATGTGTGTTTCAGTAAAGGTATATTTCCAACACGTTTAAAAATTGGAAAGGTGGTACCAGTGTACAAGAAAGGGGACCGCAGTGTGCCTTCCAACTACAGACCAATAACCATCTTACCCGTATTTGGGAAAATAATTGAGTCTGTACTAACGGAGCGAATTACTAAGTTCATAAGTAAAAGAAACCTAATCAATCCACACCAGCACGGATTCCAAAAACGGAAAGGCACACTGAATGCTCTGGTTGAGCTTGTCCACCTGATTCAGTCAGCGCTTGAGGATGGACATCACGGTCTGGCAGCCTTTTACGACCTATCCAAGGCCTTCGACTGTGTCCCACATGACATTCTCCTTCGAAAACTGCAGAGCTATGGCATAAGAGGTACAACATAAAACCTAATCCAGTCCTACCTTGCTGATCGACAGCAGATAGTGGAGTGTGAGGGCAAAAGAGGCAGTGTGTGCAGAGTGCTGCGAGGTGTGGCTCAGGGATCGCTGATAGGGCCCCTGATGTTTATTCTGTACGTCAACGATTTACCGTCCAGTGTCCACACAGGCAGTATCATTCAGTATGCTGATGATACAACATACTTCACCAGATGCAAACACAAACAAGAAGGTGAAGACGACGTTGATCGTGCCACAGAAGATCTCAAGACATGGTTTGCAGTACACAAGCTGTCCCTGAATGCCGAAAAAACCGCGACCGTCCACTTCTTCTCAACCAGGAGAGAGAACCTACTAACCAACAATGCAAGGTTCCTGGGAGTCACCGTCGACTCAAGGCTAACATGGCTGCCACATATTGAGGGCCTATCAACAATCCTATCTTCAGCCACCTTTGCAGTGAGGAAAATAACTCAGTGTGTGAACCGAGAAGCAGGACTCATGGCGTACCACTCACTCTTCCACTCCCGTATGGCCTATGGTATCGTGGTGTGGGGCATGTCCAGTCATGCCAAGAAGGTGTTTATTCAGCAGAAGAGGGCAGTTAGAGCCATTGAGGGTGCAGCCTCAACACACCCATGCAGGCCAATCTTCCGGAAGCTGAGAATACTCACTTTGCCATCAGTGGTGATACTACACTCCATCATGGCCCTACGTGAACAGGATCTCACTCTACGTGGGGAGATACATGGCCATAATACGCGAACGAAAGGCCAAATAATCACTCCGTTTAGTCGCCTAAAAACAACGGAAAATAAGTCCATTGCAGCTAGGCTTTATAACAGACTACCACCAGATATCACAAACCAGCCAAGGTCAAAGATGATTATATCCTTAAAGAAATATTTAATAGAAGGGGCATACTACACCCTGGAGGAACTGTTACATGGATGAATTATACATTATACATTATTTATTTATTTGTGAAGTTGTACTGATAATGACGTAATCTGTAAATTTTTTGAGATTCTAATATACACTATCTATCTATAACTAAAGAGGAGAAATGTATTTTGCCGGGCAGTTCCGTCATACGAAGAAGCAACCGTAGACACGTGTTTCGGACTATTAGTCCTCATCAGTACGGGTTTTCCGTTATAACTAAAGACGGTTTTGTCGATATTTGTATGCATAAATATATGTATAGTGTTTGTTATCATCTGATTAGTATGAACCAAAAGTAGACAAAGCCACTACTTTTTTTGGCAGGCGTCAACTTTTATTTGGCAGGCGTCAACGGTATTCTTTGTGCTCCAATACAATTGAATTGAAAAATACAGTTGAATTGCTATAGGTTTTTTTTACGCGGAATAGGCACTAATCCCCACTCAAAAGTTTTCGAAAAAGTTGAAGTCAAAATTATATTGTGTTTTTCGAAATTCGGAGGATTTTTAGCGGCTGAAATCAATGCCTTAACCAGACTTTCTTTGTATCAGATAAAAGTAAAATGTTTAAAAATATTTACTTGGAGACTCTTTTGAAGTTTCTAGGGCTATTGGTCCAGCAACTATACGTTGCTAAAAATCAAAATAACAATTTTTGCTAACATTTTGAACACAACTTTATTGAAAACCGTATCTTCATAGGAAGCTTTCGGGAGCGGATTTGTATTCAGTACAAATGAATCTATTGAAAACGTCTGTGCACTTTAAGGGGGCACAGTTTAACGTTAATTCGTACAAAAAAGGCACATTTTTAAGTTTTTTTGGACAACACAGGTAAAATCAATTTATTGAATAAAATGTTAAATAAAATGTAAAATGTTTTCTGACGCGCTGTCATGAATGAGGGGCAGTTACTTAAACGGCTGTAACTTCGTGAGTGAGCAAAACTCAAATTTTCACAGAATATTCTTAAAATGTTCTCCATTCAGAAAATCATATAAACAAAAGTTCAAAAAAAGTTTAAAAACGTTACCACCCCCTTAAGTCTCAAAATCAAATCCACAGATTTGATCAATATTTAACAATTATCAATGTTTTTCTTTAAATTCAATCAAATAAAAATCATTTAATTTAGCCCTTCTGTGTACGTATAATAAATAAAATAAATAAATACAAATAATAAATAATAAAATGATAATAATTCAAAATAATAATAAATACATAAAAATATAATAATAAATAAAAGAACATGTTTGTGACGTCATTAGTGTTATTAATTTACCCCAAGTTTATCCAGTTACCCCAAGTACCTATTTAAAAAAAAAAACATTTGCAAAAAAAAAATTTCTTCAAGGAAATTCAAAAATTGAGCTTCCAAAACGAATATAATATAGGTATATTGAATATCAACAACTTATTAAAACAACAACAAATCGCTTGAGTGCATTATGCTGTGGATTATGTATCTACCAAATAATAGTAGGTACTAATAATAATAAAATAAGTAATAAATATGTAAGAATTTGATTTGATATGTCACATTATAACCAATATCTCCCGCTTACTTCCCGCTGTATTAAAAATGTAATCGTTGCCAAATTATACTAAAAGGTAACTCTAGTATGTACAGGCATGTTCAAGCAACCAACAATTTTAATCTGTGGGACAAAATCCAAATAATAATTCAAATTTAGAACACTTTTTGTGATATTAAGGGGAGGTTTCAGGTAATCGGTTGAAAAAAATCTAAATGTTTATCTTTCATATTTTGAAACCTTGAAGTGTATAAAATAATCCCCTAAAACTGTTTTTTGATTCTCGCAAGTTTTACGGTTTTATAGCGTATGGTATTCTTCTGTAGAAATTTTCTGCATTAACGCGGCACAAAGCGATGCTTTTGTTCAAATGATAATTATCGATGACGGTTTAAAATAGGAATATGAAATTTGGATACAATATAGAGAACACATACAGGGTTAGCCAAAATTACCGGAACACCCAAATAATACTACAACGGTAAAAAATTTCAAAAAAAAATTCAAACGAAAGCTTTTAGACTTTACACAATCCATCGTGCAAGTATATTTTGAATATATTTTGTGTTCATTTTATTATAGAAATCGCGTAAACTTTTTTTTTTCAAATGGACCACCCTGTTTCTTTTAACATTTTATAATTTTAGCACTAATTCTGGACATTGTTTATTAAAATAATTTTTTTATAAAATGCATCATTTTTGAGTTTTAAGCAATTAATTAAAATTAGTCAAAATTACCGCAACACCCAAATAATTCTTCATCGGTAAAAAAATTTCAAAAAACATTCAAACAACAGTTTTTTACTTTAAACAAGCTATCGTTCAAATATATTTTTAATATACAGGGTGTTTATTTTATTATGGAAGTATGGAAAACTTTTCCTTTTTCTCATTAAACGTCCTGTACATTTTTAATTTTTAATTCTAAGAATTTCTTTCAAGTAGGTTTTTATAAATTGATTCATTTTTTAATTATCAGCAATTAATCAAAAATAAAAAAAACAACAATGTGAAGAAAAAATAACAAAACAATTAAATTAAATTTTCAAACTGCCATCCCTGAGCGGCTTGACAATGCCCCAACCTATCAACAAATTCCCGTAAACAGTTGTCTAAATGATCGACAGTAATACTCTGAACTTCGTCCACTATCCTCTGCTTCAACGCATCAATATTTTGCGGCCTATTGGTGTAAACCTTGGACTTTAGGTGGCCCGAAATAGAAAAATCCAGTATTTGTAAATCCGGCGACCTAGGTGGCCATTCAATGGATCCTCTCCTTCCAATCCACCTCTGCGGGAAAATTGAATTTAAATAATTCCGAACTTGGACACCGTAATGCGGCGGTGCACCATCTTGTTGAAAACAAATATTATTCAGATCTTCGTTGAATATAACTAGGAGATGGGGTATTACTTCATTTTGAAGTAGAGCTAAATAGCGTTCAGAGGTCAAAGTGCCTTCAATAAAAAATGGTCTTAGAATTATAAAACGTAAAAATATACAGGTTATTCCATTTGAAAAAAAAAGTTAACCAAATTTGCATAAAAAATGAACAGCCTGTATATTAAAAATATATTTTAATGATAGCTTATTTAATGTCAAAAACTTTTGTTTGAATGTTTTTTGAAATTTTTTTACCGATGGAGAATTATTTGGGTGTTCCGGTAATTGTGACTAATTTTAATTAATTGCTTAAAACTAAAAAATGATGCATTTTATAAAAAAATTATTTTAATAAACAATGTCCAGAATTAGTCCTAAAATTATAAAACGTAAAAAGATACAGGGTGTTCCATTTGAAAAAAGAAAATTTACGCGATTTCTATAATAAAATGAACACCCTGTATATTCAAAATATATTTGAACGATGGATTGTTTAAAGTCTAAAAACTTTTGTTTGGTTTTTTTTTGAATTTTTTTACCGTTGTAGAATTATTTGGGTGTTCCGGTAATTTTGGCTAACCCTGTATATCTAGGTGCTTATGTTGAGTAAATTATTATATTTCAATGAATACATATAGAAAAGGACTTTTAAAAAGTATAATATTTCTACCTTCTAGTGTAGAGTTAACAACACCGATGCACCCATCGCGTTTTTCTAGAAACTCGATCTTTCAAACTGGCATGCGCGATTACTTTTATATCGTTAAAGGATCGAGTTATTCTATTTTTCCCTTAAAAAAATACTTTTTATTGGAGGTTGAACTTCATAATAAGTAAAACTTTTAAATAATTATATTATTTATACCGATTTGAAAACGAAAAGAAGCTGTAGAAAATCGAACTTAAAATTCAAACAGCAACCATTTTGTCAATTTTCAACTTTTTTAACTAAATGTTGGTTTAGTCTCCAACTAATTTCATCTAGATGCACAGCGTTTTTGAAATTTCTATTTCTGGTTATTTTGGTAGGAGCTTAAGGACGCTTTAAGGACGCGACGTGCACGATGCGTCCTTAAGAAAAGCACGCCGCGCAGGGCATGATACTTCCTACAACAGTATCCACTTCTTGCATATAGTTTTTCTGGCACAATTTTTTTCGGACTCTAAAGTATAATAAAATATATAGCAAAAGAAAAATATTGATATCTCTTACAATATATTTAAAAATATGTGAGCTACATTTTAGGTCTCTACATGAAAACCTCCCCTTAAGCGTTCTATTGACAATTTCTCGAGAGCTTTAAAACAGAAGGGCTTTAGGTCATTAAATATTAAAATTTAAAATCTATAATAAATTTTAACTATAATAATTCGTGAATTGAAATATTTGTGCTACCACTTTTGAGAACTTGAAATAATATGGCTTAAAAACTACGAAAATTCAACAAAATCCCTTACTGTTGTATACGGATCTAAAACGATCCCAGATTGGCCTTCCACGATACATAAACTTCTTATTCCTCTTTTCCCTTGATGGGTCGTCATCAATCAGTGGGTCATCAGCCTCAGGAATGAAGGAACTCACATAATTTCGGACCTCGCCAGCAACAAAGTCTTTGGTTCGAACCATTTTTAACACGGGACCGAAAAAATGTCAAACAACACGTATGCACTAAACGCACCGAACAACCTTAATGAACGAGGTTTGTTGATTGAAAAATGCAATTTGATTTCAATTGACGAATGCCCTCTCCAACCACTTATGAGGAAAATTACGTTTTTCCGATGGTAATGACGCAGGTACGCACTCGGAGAAATTGTACGGAGATAAAAAAAAATATGTATTTCAAATTGGTAACCGATAATTACTGTGTGCTGAGAAAATGATAAATGATATGTACGCAGGTTGTATAATGTTTCAGGTGACAATTATTCTCTCGCGAAAATAGTTCATAATTACAGGTTAGCTTAAATGGGTCGTTAATGGTAATTATTCGGGATGAAGTTATTCCTTTGTGTGGTATCGTCATGCGAATACCAGTGTGCTAAGTGGTCATTTGGTTTATCTGGTACCCATAAATACAAAGTTGCCAATAGCTGGTATTAATGGTATTTATCGACTGGAGACGGACTTTGACATGTTTAGGTAGGATTATGACTTTATGACTACTGGATCTATTTTTTTACTACAGGTAATGATGATACTTCTGCTAGCATCAGTTTCATAACCTAAAGGTGATACTCCATTTTGTTTTCAGTTTGTGTACTTTGTACAAGTATAATTTTGTTAATTTATAATGAAGCATCCTCGCATTTATCGCCACAATCACTCAAATAAATCAAACGTTTAAATAGATTTGTTAATTTAAGTAAATTACCAAATTGTAAGTACAGTTATTCACTGTCAAAGATGAGTGAAATGGTGTTTTTAACAAATACAGTGTGTCCCTAGATGGACGTAACTATACCTATAATGGACGTAATTTTTAATTTCTCGAGAAAAAGTCATTCTTAATAAAGAGTTTTGGATGTCCTAAAAAGTCGAAACCCATTGTTAATATTTTGATTTAACATACATGGTTAGAAAACACGAAAATGTTAAATTGGCCGAAGAGTTAATAAATGACAAAAAAATATGTCAATAATCCAATATAAATCACTTCTGCCAAAAACAATAATAAAACAGGTAACATTGTAAAATTGTAAATTTGGGGAAACCTTTGTCTCATATTTAGGGTACTATGGGGAGGGTAGAGGGTGGTGAACAAAAAAATAGTGGTTGTGGATTTGCTCTTTGGGCAGTTCTGAACAATTTCTGATAATCTCCCGTATTTTTTTTCTAAATCCAAAACGTGAAAAAAAATCTGATGTGGCCAGGCACATGACTTTATCATACTATATATAAAATTAATAGTTTAGCTGCATGAGATTCCATTTGATCGAGATCGGCCATGTCTGCATTAAAATAAAACTAGTAGAACTAGACAGATATGTCGATTAAAGCTGCGTTCGGATATTGCACTCCGTTGACCCGGGTACACCGTCCAAATGACACTTACGTGTTAGTGGGTGTAAAAAGTGTAACGGTGTTCAATATCCGAACGCAGCCTATATTGACAGTAGTATTTTCAAAACATTAGCGTTTGACACTAGCTACTGTCATTAGAATAAAAAAATCTGACATATCCTGGCTACTAGTTTTAAAGCAGTACGACCGATCTCGATGAAATAGAATTTGCTCATGCAGCTAAACTATAAATTCTACCAAATAATGTCATATACATAAATTATAGAAAATTTCGTCTCCTCTAATTTATTATTTAACTATTTTGACGACATTACACAAATAGCGGCTCATTTACAAAATCTTCGAAAAATGCCAAGAGTAAACCACCAGTTCCTTTGGACCCTTTTCAACAGAAAGCTTTTCAGCTCCTAGTGCGTATGATAAAGTAAAAATCTGATGTGGCCAGGCACATGACTTTATCATACTATATATAAAATTAATAGTTTAGCTGCATGAGATTCTATTTGATCGAGATCGGCTATGTCTGCATTAAAATTAAACTAGTAGAACTAGACAGATATGTCGAATAAAGCTGCGGTCGGATATTGTACTCCGCTGACACAGGGTACACTGTCCAAATGACACTTACGTGTTATTGGGTGTAAAAAGTGTACGGTATACTATATCCGAACGCAGCTTATATTGACAGTAGGTTGTCAAAACATTTGCGTTTGACACTACGTACTGTCATTAGAATCATATCTGACATATAATCTGACATATCCTGGCTACTAGTTTTAAAGGAGTACGACCGATCTCGATGAAATAGAATTTGCTCATGCAGCTAAACTAGCTAAACTATTGATTGTACCAAAAAATGTCATAGTCATAAATTATTCAGAATTTCCTCACCTTTAATTTATTATTTAACTATTTCGTCGAAATTCCAGAAATGGCGGCTTATTTGCAAAATCTTTCAAAAATGCTAAGACTAAACCTCCAGTTCCTTTGGAGCCTTTTCAACAGAAAGCTTTTCAGCTCTAAGTTTGGTTATGAAACTTCTAAATGTGAAGTTTCGTCCCGATACCTTTAGTAGTTTCTCCGGAATCGTCGTCACAAAAAAACGGGTACACACACACACACACACACACACACACACACACACACACACACACACACACACACACACACACACACACACACACACACACACACACACACACACACACACACACACACACACACACACACACACACACACACACACACACACACACACACAGACATTTTTTTGTACCTTGGTAAAGAATGTCCAGGGGACCCAAAAAGACATATTTCCGCTAAAATCTCAAAATTTTTTTTTGGCATGATTACAATACTTTACATACTGCGTATGATAAAGTAAAAAGGAAAAAAATATGTATTTTTGCAAGGTATTTTAAATGTAAAATTTGAGGTGTTCGGTGGCACGTGTTAACGTTAACCGATTTTTCTCAAATTTGGGAGGAATACTTTTATTCTGGGAAAGGAGCAGATTCGGGGGGGGATCGTTGCCCTCTAGCGAAAAGTCCGTTTTTGGACCACCCTAGTGTATATATCTTTATGACCGTTGGTTGGAGTAATAATAGTAGGTATTGGGGCGATATGGCTGTACATTGTTTGACCTTGAGCTAATAACCGTTTAGGTAGAGTATATGATACTCTTCCAGTACCTAGAATACCTATAGGTATTCATTTACCCGCTATATACAGCGTGTAAATGATGAATGAAAATTGTTTTGGTTGTATTTCTTATACGAAGAACATTTCCTACAAAAATACAAACAAACGCTGTTAGTGCTGTAAAATTCCATGTGAACTGTCAGAATTTCAGGTAATGGTACAAAATGAAAGGTTTGCAAGAATACCCTTTTGAAGTTTCTGGTACAACCAGTTTGAAATTAGAACAGCTAAATAAATGATAGCAGCTGTAACAAAAAAAAAAAACGTAAGCATAACCTTATCTCTTGGCCTTGAATTCAGTAAGTTTACCATAAAAACGATAGTATCGTTGTTTTATAATACATATCAATTTGATAACCTTCATACATAAGTTAGAAATAATAAATTGTGACTTCCTGTAAGTAGATCCAGTAGGGAACTGCACGAACCCCACGGAAATCTCACCGAGAGCCTAGTAAATGGTCTCTATAGCAAAGTATAAATATTTATTTAAGATTCACTTATATGTGATATTTTGATTTTATCCTTGCAGTTTTTTTGTATCTGGTAGTGTTTACGAGGAAAAATAAAATAATAATCATGAAATTTGTACGTGTTCAAAAATTTAAAAAGAGTCATTCAAAAACACGATCAATTTTCATGGTTAACAATTCTTATTATTTTTTTCTACGTAAACCGTACCAATAGAAACAAGTTTGCGGGCACAAAAAAGTCAAATTTAAATTGATCGTATAGAAAAAAAATTGAAAAATCCTATCATAAAATTGTTTGTCTATTATCGCAAAAGATGTGATAAAATCAAAAGACGGGGTTGGCCAATAAGAGAAGGTAAGAGGTTGTAATGGTCGACCTCGAAAAGAGAAGAGAATTAAACTGGAGGGTAACAATTAAAGACAAATAAAAAAATAGAAGGAAATTCAGGCCGGTGGGCTTGCAAAACAAACATCCACTCTGGGTGAAATGACCTATGCAGAAACAAAGAAACCACAAAGAGTTTTACCGTTTAGCCAGTTTGGTCTGAGCGACAGCCTGGCAGGTACAAGGATGGAACGTATAATTTTTACACTATTTATTTTATCTAATATAGCTGACGCAAACGAACGTTCATAACAATAAGTATGGTAATTAAGCGTCATTTTTTTTTATTTTTATAGGTCTATAATGACTACTTGAACGGGAACAATTGAATATCAATATATATGCCAGGCTCAATAAATAACAAAAATATATGTTAAAGGTAATAAATACCCCAGGAAAATTACGATTTCACTTCGGAAAAATTCAAACCCAGTTAGATTTCTGTATTTATTTTTGGATCAGCATTACAAATATCGTAGAAAGAGTTCGAAGTGATATCGTACTTGCACCATCGCATCATAAAATGTGATGCTCCGTTAAGTTTCCCTGTATGTTTTCAGGACTCAGAAGAAATTTCAGCAGGATTCAGTAAGAACGGTTACTTATACGAAAAAAAGTGCATTTGTATGCACTTTTTCAAATGTTTTAAATGTCATCATTTATTGTAGATAATTAAATGATCTAGTCATTTTATCCCAACTTTCACTCCCGCCAGATCATAGGAAGGAAAAACAATTTTAAAAGTTGTCAAAATTGTGTAGGTGACATTACCTTGCTGCTTATTGGTCTGACGACAATGAAGGTCAGATAGAGATTGATAGATCTTTTAACTTTCTACAATAAAGGCTCTATTCAACTTCTTTGTACGAGTAACTGTTTTTACATTAAATGTCTAAAAAGCATCAGCAAGTATAGTAACGAACATACAGTGCTTCCCAAAAGTAACGGATAAATTCAATAAAGCCTTAAATAAAAATATTTCAGAAAAATGCCCTGACACGTCGATTTTTATTTTTAAATTACTATCCTGACATACACCTTTCAGCCCCCCACCCCTTCGCCCCTAAGGAGTGGCAACCCCAACTTTCAAAATTCAAATAGCAAAGTACCCCTTGCGATACCTCAATTGATAGACTTTTTTAATCTGAATACAAAGAAAAAAAATTTATCGAAATCGGTTGATAAATAACGGCAATATTTATCAAAATTTATTTATACACGAAATTGAGGAATAACAAAATTTAATTAACTAATCCTTAATTAATTGTTCAAAGTGCTGCGCGTTAACGACGAGACAATGCCCTAATCTATCCCCAAACGCTTGTTGAACATTTTCTACCCCTTGCGATACCTCAATTGATAGATCTTTTTATTCTGAATACAACGAAAAAAAGATTATCAAAATCAGTTGATAAATAACCGCGATATTTACCAAAATGTATTCAAAGAAGAACGTCAATATTCGAGTAAGCGCTGTTGACGCGGGCATAGCAATATCGTTCAAACAATTGCAACTTGTTTTTACTTATGTCAAACACAAACACAATTCAGATTTTTCGTCATTGAAGAAATAGTAGCAAAATGAGATTTACAGAAACCGAAAGAATCGAAGTTTTAATGATTGGGTTTGGAGATAGAAGCCGGACGCATGAAGAAGTTCGTGTTTTGTTCAATGAAACGCACCCGGCCCGTCCGCCAATATCGGAATCTACAGTAAGTCGAATCGAAAACAAATTTCGCGATCTCGGTCATGTACGGGATAAGCCTAAGGCAGGACGTCCATTGGCCTCAATTGAAAACCGACAATTGGATGCTATTTTAATGGTGCAAGAAAATCATTCAACCCTTGCGGAGGTCGCTTCACAAGTTAGTGCGTCAAAAAGTACAGTGTCCAGATTATTTCGAAAACACAAATTTCACCCGTATGAAGTGAGTATGAGTGTGTATGAGTATGATTTTGTGAGACAATGATGGAACTCTCTAATGAAAATCCTTGCTTAATTAGAAACATCGTTTTTTTCTGATGAGGCAACATTTTGTCTGAATGGCACCGCCAATAAATAAAATTGCCGTTACTGGGCTCGTCAAAATCCGCATTGGATGGTGGAAGCGAACACACAATATCCTCAAAACCTTAATGTGTGGGCTGGTGTGGTGGGTTCTAGAATTATTGGACCATATTCTTCGACGGAACACTGAATGGTGAACGTTATCTGAACTTACTACGAAATGAACTACTACCTACTTTAGCGGTATTGTTTCCCAACGCAGAAGATCCTGATAGACACAAGGACAGAATTTGGTTACAGCAAGACGGTGCGCCTCCACATTATGCGCGACAAGTTCGAGAATACCTCGATCAAGTATTTCCTAATCCAAACATTTTCAAATTTCCTAATGGATTGGTAGATGAAGGCATATTGAATAGCCAGCAAGATCGCCAGATTTAACCCTACTAGGTTATTTTCTTTGGGGCTACTTAAAAAGTAAAGTTTATTTTAATAGACCTGTAAATATTGAGGCGTTAAAGGAAAGAATTCCTGCAGTAATTCACTTAATGACTCCAGGAATGTTCGAAAACTCAAAATAAAATGTTAGAAAATGTTCAACAAGCGTTTGGGGATAGATTAGGGCATTGTCTCGTCGTTAACGCGCAGCACTTTGAACAATTAATTAAGGATTAGTTAATTAAATTTTGTTATTCCTCAATTTCGTGTATAAATAAATTTTGATAAATATTGCCGTTATTTATCAACCGATTTCGATAATTTTTTTTTCTTTGTATTCAGATTAAAAAAGTCTATCAATTGAGGTATCGCAAGGGGTACTTTGCTATTTGAATTTTTAAACTTGTGGTTACCACCCCTTAGGGGTGAAGGGGTGGGGGGGCTGAAAAGTATGTTAGGATAGTAATTTAAAAGTAAAAATCGACGTGTCGGAGCATTTTTCTCAAATATTTTTATTTAAGGTTTTATAGAATTTATCCGTTATCTTTGGGAAGCACTGTATACATATTATACAGGGAATCACAATCCGCATCTCTAAAACATAAAGGGTCTGTGGGTCGGTCTGTGCACATTAAAATAACAAGTTGAAGCAGGATAAAGTTTTATTAACAAAGGTTAAATGAAATATAAATATTAGGAACCAAGATGTTTAACGTTAGAGGAGCAGAAATGGAATGAACTATAATAGAAATAAATAACGTTGTCCCTTGGACACGGCAAGGCAACTTGATTTCTTGATGTCAAGTAGTGTCAAGGATGGTGTCGTAGGATGCCGCAAACAAGCGGTATATTTAGCCACAGGGTCATTGTAAGTGGCATGATTTTTTATGATAAAAAACGATAAACAAGTAGTCAAAATAATCAATTGTATTGAAGATGGTGAAAGCCTCAGTAGCTCAGATGGGAGAGCATTGTGCTAGAAACGCAAAGGTCCCTGGTTCGAATCCAGGTTGTGGCTGTAATTTTTGATTTATTTAAAATTTGCATCCCGCCTGGATATCACCATCTTCTATGCAATTGATTACTTCATTATTCCGGTAAGTCCGTATGATACGGTATGTCCGTATATTCATTTCTAGTAATAAGTACTTAGTCAAAAGTTTGCGGTTTTTGAGATATGTTCTTTAGAAGAAAAAAAAACGTTTTAAATAAATATGTACCTCCTTTGTGGGATTTTTCCAAAACTAGTATCTTTTTTACCGTAAATAGTAACGCAGACACTTTATCGATGAGAAGTTTTGCACGTTACCTGTAATGCCCAACCAAAGATGTATCGAATAATCCAGTTTGCCGGTTTGTTTTGTCTAATTTGGCTGGATATCCGTAACAATCGTGTATTTTTATCATGATTTTAGATTTCAATCAAATTTCGAAAACAAAATATCTAATACTATTTTTTTTTTAATTTTTGTCCTCGAATTTTAAATCAGCGCCCAAAAATCTATTGAACTAAATAGAATAGTTATTAATGTACCAAGGGCGTTCATTAAACGGATGTTTGAGCCCCGAGGGCGACGCTTTAAAAAGCTGGAGGGCCTATTGGCCCTCGAGCTTTTTAAGTCTCCCGAGGGTATAAACATCAAGTAATGCCCGTGGTACACACACAATTTTATGTCCTACAATGGTTTGTTCCTCCGTTTGAATAATATTAATACATATGTTGACGTAATCATGTGACATGCGTATCTACGGAGTTGAATAACGATACAAACAATTCGGAGTTGAGTGACAATGCCAACAGAATAACCTTAATCGCTAATAACTGACGTTGACGATTTAAAATTTACAATTTGAATGTCAAATATTTGATGTATCTGACATATAAACTATGGCAACGTTTAATGTCCGCGCGGGCGTTAAGAATCCTTAACGACGTAGTCTACCGGAAGTGTACCGTAGGTTCGGAATCCTAGCGTTAATACGCGAAATATGAAATTTTTACAGTGGTTTTCTGATGTAATATTGCATATTGGAAAGTATATAAAAGTAATAAAATATTAAATAGGGACATTATTTTTTTTTTGGTATACATTATTATTTTATGAAAATGACTTTCCAAAATAGAAAGGTTTTGAGAAAAAAAATGGTTTTTCTAAGACACCCTTGACTTTACCGTTTGTTTCATGTGTTTTTTACGTCCTATGTCACCTGTGGTTAGTTTCCGTTGCAAATAGTTTTTCTCTAAACACTAACAAACATTTTCATTAGTGGGGTATACTTGCTCCTTAAGGACCAAGTATAGTGCCGCAAAAACGCAATCCGTAACGTGCCGTACCGCATGCCGTTCCGGACGACGAAATTAGTATTTATAGTGCCGCAATGATCTCAAACAAATTGAGCGCCATCTAGCGGAGAAGTATATACACAAAGGCACATAACCTCACATGTCAGTGTTATTGTTGATTGTATTAAGCAGTGGTAGATCGTGGTAGATATAATAAATTATGGACGAAGGGCTTGTTGCAGCAACAATTCATTCTGAAGTCGTTCTCGTTCTGTGTTCTCGCTGCCACAAACTATCAAAATGCTATCAGTTAATCTACAACTTACTGGAAACTGCTATTCACTCGCCGGTACACGTACAGATGGCGCCATTCGCGCGCATACGCCGGAAAACGTAAGACATAACACGCATGAGATGAAATTCGTTGCGGTCGAGAACGAACTTTACGGTTTACGGAGACTCAAGAACATAAATAACGTAAACATTATTAGCCTAGGTCTTTCTCTAAAAGTACATTATGGTGCACTAGGAGTAAACCTTTTTTTAAATTAAGCATTCAATTTATGTTCGTTATATTATTGCAGTGAATATACCGAAAAAAGAACCTTAAATTGTAATTTAAATACAAAAGTTACCACACTATTAATAAGTTGACATATCAAATCAAATATCAACACACAGTTGCTAACAATCCAAGTTACACATGGAAATGGCAAAATCGTCAATTCGAAAAAACGGCAAAATCAAGGGCTGATATATTCACCAATACATGTGCCTTTAATAAAATAATAAAGAAATAAAAGTTTGTAAGAGGGATTCCCAGTTTTTCAGAGGGATTCCCAGTTTTTAAGCTCATGATGTGTCTACAGAGTTTAAATCGAGAAACGTCTCAATTTCCGAAGAAATACATGTACTTAATATATTATGTACTTACATTTACTATTCTTCCCAGGCTGTGATATTAACATTTGTAACTTTTTTCGGACACTAACAGTACTCGAATACGGACTGACACCAAACAAGCGATTGCTGGCACTCTGACCAACGTTGATGTACTGGTTGTGTACCATAATTAGGTGAAAACAATCTGAAAACAGAAAAACGTCAATTTTAGATTAGGTACTACACTCTGAGATAGAAAAATATTTTTTATCAAGTATATACAATAAATATAGATATACTACTTCTAAATATTTTGGTCAGAATATTGAGATGATGTTAAATTCCGGTATATCGGTATCATAAGACGTCAATAGCCATGGCTGCGACCTTCCTTATATATAAAAATTGTAATTTCATGAGGCCATTATAATGAAAACAATCGCGCTCTTCAAAAGCATTGCCCTCTGCGATATCAGCAGAAATTAGAAAATGTAAACAAATCATGTTGTTTTTTTATCATGCGAAAATGAACATATACAAATTTTGTGTATTTTTTAATTCTTTGCAACATTTTAGTGCAACAGTAAACTCAAGTATTCCCATGAAAATATCTGACGTATTTTGTGTTTACATGTTTCGTTACCTATTATAATAGGGGACGAAATCAACTAAAAATTAAAAATTTAGAAATGTAAATTGCTCAAAAATTATGTTTTAAAACGTCATAGATAATAAATTACATAAATAATACCTTGCAAAATATCAAAACCTATTAATATAAAAACAGATTTAGATTAGGAGAGATTAGATTTAGGAGTTTTTGAAATTAATATATAACATAAGTTGCAAACTTTTAACACCTATAAGATATAATGATGTACTACACATTATTTGGTTGTTCATATTTATGGTATGTTGTAAACATGAAACATGAATCTACAATAATAACCAAGATATTCAATTTGAAACTATATACCTCAAAAATCAACAAAAAAGTAGGAAAATCAACATAACGCCAAAGTTGTGGCATTTAGTGTAGGGAAACCATCAGGTTTGTTATCTTAAAGGTCAGTAAAGTAAGTATGAAAGCTAAAATGACATTATTATTTCACAAACGTAACAACTTATTACGATCAAGATTGTTTTCATATTTCTCATTGCATAAACGTTCTTCTGTAAAAATCTCCATTGCTTGCTTTCCTTACTTTTCATTAATGGATAAAAAACATGTAATTGTAACACACGTGTGGAAAATTTGAGTATTATTTATAAACAATTTTTCTATTATACAGAGTGTAAAGTAGGTAACAAATAATTGCTGTAACCGTGTTATTATTTTCCTAGTAGTTCAAAAAATAATTAAAACTTTTTTATGATGTCCCAATGTTGAGAAATTTTGAATAAGCTTTATTATCAAATACAATGTCAAAATATGGAATAAATTCATTAAAGTTGAAACTAAAAACATATTATTACTATTATTATTATTATTCAATTTTCGACCTCCATTTGTTTTTACTTATGACGTCATCGACATTTATTTTATATAACTTCTTTTATTTTACAAAGGCTCTTTAATTGTCTAAAGGGCAGCATGCAAACGGTATGGCCTTATGTAAGAAGAACATTTTTCAGTAAAAGCCATTGAAAATAAGGAAAGTAAATAAGCATCGAAAATAGATTTCTATGCGTTGAATATAAATACGGGCTCGTAATTTCACAAGGTTTTATTGAGATAAAAATGAGGTTAATGTATAAAAACGTGGTGTGTTATAGCGGCTGAAGCAAATATCCTAGAAACTTCCAAATAGCGTCAAAATAACCCTTAAAATTACAATATGCCTCGCATATATACAGGGTTATTATAAATGATTGTAGTCAAAGGAGGCGCTGAAATCATGTAAAAGTGTTTCCCACTTCATATAAACAAATACCATTATTCTATACGCAAGTGTTGGTTGCATAACCTAATGTAAGTTAGATACTTGTTTATGTAAAGCGTCAGAAATGTTGTAACACGGGTATAACCTACTTCGACTACCATCATTTATAATTGACCTATAGAATAAACCACAATTTTCGATTTTATTACATAAGAAAATAAAAAAGGAAATTGATAACATGGTAAACACTGCTACAACGAAGAGGTAAATAGAGACTACATGGGTATTATTCAATTAATATTATTTATTTATTTTTTATTGTAATGGTACAATAAAAAACAAACAAATAATATTTATTGAATGAAAGATGAAGAAACAAATAAATCCCCATGAAACGAGTACTGTCTTTTTTAGGAAAGTAATCATTGTTTTGACTAAATGTTTGTTTTGTCTTATCGTTTTTTAATTCCTTAAGAAATTAAAGCCGTTCAAAATACGATACAGTTATAATTTCTAACGACTCTAACTTTTTAAGGAGTTGGGAAACTTTTGGGTCGATGAAACTTTTTACTCAGAATGAGATCGGCTTTCTGAAAAAAGGCGGAAAAAGTGAGCATTGCCTGTGTGTTGTGCTGGTTGTGGGGTTGATGTGGCAGAGTTGTCAAACTCAGTTGGAATTTGTACCACTTTATTCAGAAATGTCATAATTTTATTTTTATTTATGATGTTGGACGAATGACATTTTGAGAAACGCTAATGGACAAAAATGCAATTTTTGTTGGGATAGTCTTGCGGTTAGAATGACTTCCGGTTTTTCCAGAAATTACGTCATCATTGAAATTAAATAAATAGCACCCAATATTATGTGTGAGGTATTTTCAATCAGGATGACATTCTAAACACAAAAACATATCGATCGTCAATTATTATCACCAAGGCAACGAAAAAATGATTTCGTGAAAATAATCGTAAGGTGTCAAATAAACAGTGACTAAATCGATTTTGGTCGATATTGTATTATTTACGCCCTCTAGCGTGATTTCATTGATTTTTTGGACAATAAGTCCTTTTGTACTTTGTCGGTGCACCCTGATAATGCCAACGATCCCAGGTTACGTGGAACAGGCCGTAGCTGTATTGTGATGTGTTTCCTACTCGCAAATATCATTTGTTAATTTGTTATAAACAGAAAACTTCAAAAAAATCGTGTTTTTTTTCGTTTTTCGCTTGTAAAAACTGAACCGATCGAGCAATTTTATGCTTTCAACAGACGTATTGTAGAGAATGAAAAGACGAAACAAGGGAACCCTGCACGGACTCGATTGAATTAATATTAACGGAAGAAATTTGGAGAAACTGAAAGAATCTGTGTTTTTTTCAAAAATTCGTAACTCCGCCATTTTCAAAATTATAGCAGAGGCTTTTCGCGTGAAAGTAGCGATTGATGGGTACTTTGAGTGCGGACAACCCAGACGTTGTCCGATGATTAGTTTTTGCACAATTGCAATTTGAATATTTGTATGCAATATGATTCGGCGAGCCTGGATGCGTCGGAGGTGGTCCGATTTTAATTTTTTTTAACGTATTTCGAAAGTAGAAGTATTGTGCTACAAAACGTCTAATCTAATTTTGCGTTAAAATTTTTTGAAATAGGTGAGGAATGCTTGCAAATATGACCGAAAACTGCCGCGCGCTCCAAACCGGTCGAGTAGTCTCTAATCGCTCTAATCGCACTCTAATCGCACACTTCCCCTATCTAGCGGGCGCGGGCGTTTCCGCTCATGTTCTCAGTAGTTTATTACCCACTTAAACGGGTCTTCAAAAATCAGAATAGACGTTTTGTTGCTGTTAACGTCCAAATCCGTTTATTTAATTTCAATCGGACGACCTCAAACGCATCCAGCTCTCCGCAAAAATATTGCCAAAAAATTCAAATGAGGATTGTGCGAAAACTATTAATCCGACCGAATCCAGGTTTTGCATGTGAATAGCTACCACTGTGCAAAATTTCAGCTGATAATATTCTAAAATGAAGTTATGAATTTTAAAAAAAAAGCAAAATTTTCCGATTTCTCCAGCTTTTCTCCAGTTCTAATTATCCGATCGGATCGTTTGACCTGTCATTCTCTTCGTATTTTAATTCTCTACAGTTTATCCCGCTGCACCATTAAGATTGTTTCAATAGTTTGCCTTTTACAATAAAAGAAGTAAAAAAACGATGTTTTGTTGATAATTGTTTATATACAAAATTAAAAATTGCATTTTCGAGTAGGAAATATCCTGGGGGAATATCCTGCACAGGATGGCACAGGCGGCTTCCTGCTAGTTTTTATGTCAAAAAAGCAATCATTCTCTATTGCTTGGCCTAATTCGATAGATAACATTTTTCCGATTACAGTGACACGAAATACTTGATGTTTTGCTGTAAATGCGAGTGGAAATGTCGTTTAAAGCACGGAAATAGCAAAAAAGGATTGGGTTAATGATGAAAGTCAGTGTAGTGAGCTGTGAATGAACGCTAACATCAACAATTTTTTGTTGCCTACTAATAATATGTGTATAATAAGTCCCACAATAATTGATAAAAATACATATAAAAATTAGTTAATGAACGTTAATGAAGGTAATTAATGAACGTGTACATAATTTGGTAATGAACAGTTTGTTTTAATACAATAGGCCTCATAGCTACACCAAGACATACGTTTCGACATCGACTTTTAGTGATTAAATGTTAAATTACCATAATAAAGGTAATTTACTCAATAAGCAGCACTATTAAGTACGCTTTCTCCAAAATAATAATAATAAACAATCAAATATAAACATCTTCGAGTATAAAACAATTACCTTTTCGAAATAAGTCCCCACTTCACAAAATCCAAGTTCACCTCTCAAGAAAGTTCACCAAACTAATTTGTAGAAAGCACTCAACACTTGCTACAATGACCGGCCGATCTATTTTGTACAGACAGACTACCTGCGTATAAAAAAAACTTTGACCGATTAAAACCCAAAAATGGAGGAGTACGACCTAACCCCACGATCTCGCGTTGATATCACAATGCTGTGAAATTTCTACTCAAGTACACGACGGCAATCGTCGACACCTAGCTATAACCACGGCTTAGTATTTACCTCACACATGCAATCTGAATAACATGTTTTTTTTTTCGACACACATCCATTAGATGTTGTCGACAAGTTGTTGTTAAACATATGTAGTAATTGATAGGCGGGGTTCGCAGAAAAATTGCACTTAATTTCTTGTTTGGAGGACAATAATGTGGACAGTTTAAAATAGTAAATAGACGGCTATATGGTCTCGTCATCCTCTAATGTTATTCTTACGTAAAATACGTTTTGTCCATTTCGTATATTTATCTTTCTCAATATTAATATTTTGCAATTGGAGAACAGCGGTGTTAAGCTCCTGCCTTGGGGTATCCCAGATTCATAGATAGCGGTGTGAATGAGAATGACACCGGTTTACTCATTTGAAATCGTAGATCTATCTGCGCGTTTTGCTCTGTCATTGTTTATATAAGAGACTGTAAACATGAAGTAAAGGAATCTTGTGATGTGATTAATTAGTAATTCTGTATAAAAAATGTGCTAATTAGATTTATATATGCAGAGTGTTCCACTGGAACACTCTAGGTTCTATCCGATTTCAATGCTTTCTTCTTTCAAATATAGAGCACATATATGTTATTGCCAAGACAAATATTCAACCTTTTCAAAACCAAATCGGGGGCGATGTATAAAAACAAATAATTTTTAAATCAATAAATCATGGTAAGGCATTTTTTTTTTACAAAAAAGTGGTATTAATCAATATTAAGTAGAGTAAAAGTAGAACATTTCAACGACTACAATCAGTTCACCGCCACACATAGGCAGTCTTAATATGGTATTTGACTATTATTGGAAAACCATCTTAGTATTACATTATTTTTCGCAATTATTTCCTCAATATTTCATAAAAATCAGCGTTAAAAATTGAATCACAAAAAGTCCCGCCAAAACGATACTTTCTGTTGTGTGTCGTCACACGATAGTAGATGTCAAATCGGCCCATATAGTCTGTCAGCATCGGCATCGTCGCCGTTTGGTAATTGTGTTGTATAATGTGTTGTTTTCACAATTTCTACATAAAAATGGGTTTTACAAATGGTGTATAAATCCACCATTGCAGAAATACGTCAATAAAAACTCCGGATAAACTATTTGTTGCTGTTCCGCAAGATTTGAAACTGCGAATAATGTGGTTGGCTCGTCGAAATCCAAATGAAATAAATAGCGGCCAATACAAGTGTTTTTTGTTGTGACTAGAATAAGTTATCTGTCGTACTTTCGAACCAGGTATTATCTGATCTGACAGATTAAGGTTAGGGCTAACCTAACCTACAAAGTTATGCTTACATGGCATTTTAGTGCTATTAAATTACAACGTGAGAAGCATAAGAGCGCGTTCGGATAATCGGGTAGGGTACGGTGAGAGTGACGCGCTGCATAATAGGCGGACTAACGTCATACGGCGTTTATCTTCATATAAGAGAGAAACAGCCGACCCAGGTTATCTGAGCATTGCTCTCTCCATACCATACCCTGACAAACCGAACGCGCTCTAAACGTCCTAACGAATGACGTCACTGGAGACTGAGCCAATTACAGAACGTTTTCAATCACGTGATAGGACGTGAATAAAATTCAATTTTAATTTTGGTTTTTAATAGAAATAAAGCATATTTTTTTTTGAAAAGTAATAAGAAAATTTGTCCTAAACTGTAATATTTAGCCATATTTTGAATACAGTCAAATACCCTACTGCTTATCAACAAATTGGATAGACAATATTGTAGGGACGCAAAACGCGATAAAGGATCCTATTAAAGGATACTAGTATAACGTCAGGTCGCGTTGATTTTGATAGGTGCCAATTTATTTCCCATCTAAGCGTTTTTTTACAGGAATTTTAAGTGCCAAGCATCTGTTAATGATATTGCTGTGAAAAAGTTTTTTTTTTATTAATTAACAGCACCTCATAGGTACTTGTGTATAACATCTAGTCTGATGACTATCTAGCTATATTCGATATTAAGTATTTCCCATTGGTGGAACTTAAATTTAATTTGGATGCTGACGCTTTAAACTTCACACACTGCACGTTGCTGTGCTTTGTTCACCTGTCACTCACTTAACACTATGCTTTTTTAACATCACTTCACCAACTCAAAAGGTTTAGTTCTTTTGAATCTTCGCACACTGGTCCAATTGTCAAGAAGCTCGATTGCCTCGACATTAGTGTGTTGGAGAAGTCTGTTCTGATGATTCTCTGCAAACTTTCCAATTTCGTTGGTTACTAATTCCATCTCAAGATCCCTGTGGAGATTTCTGTTTCTTATATACCAAGGTGCACCCACGATGTTTCCTAGCACCTTATTTTGGAATCGTTGAATGACGGCGATATTGCTTGGTTTAGTGCAACCCCACAGTTGGATACCATAGGTCCACACAGGTTTAAGTATCTGCTTGTAAAGTAGGAGTTTATTATATGTCGACAAAGCCCACTTCCTACCAATAAGCCAGTAGATTTTCTTGTATCTTATGCCCAATTCTTCTCGTTTCTTTTTAACGTGTGCTTTCCAGCGAAGCTTGGTACCTAGCGTCATATCGAGGTATTTTGCGGTGTTCGAGTAGGGTACGGTGGTGTTATTTATTTTCACTGGAACGTGTTGTATTCGCTTATTGGTAAAAATTATGTGAACGGATTTGGTTTCGTTCCATGCAATTAGCCATCGTTGCATCCAATTGCTAATATTGTTGACAGCATTCTGCAGTTTTAGCGTTGCTCCTTCAACATTTGTATCTACTGCCATGATAGCAGTGTCATCAGCAAAAGTGGCAACGGTAACACCATCTGGTTGCGGAAGATCATGTGCGTAAAGAAGGTAAAGAATTGGGCCAAGTACACTACCTTGTGGTACTCCAGCTATAATACTTTTGAGAGTTGAGGACTCATTATCTTGCTTTATACGGAAGTATCTGTTAGAAAGATATGATTTTAATAGTTGGCTATACTCGAAGGGTAGCACCCGTTCCAGCTTATAGAGTAAGCCTTCGTGCCAAACTTTGTCGAAGGCTTTTGCCACATTCAGGAATATAGAGGAGCATACCTTTTTTTCGTCTAAAGTTCGTTCTATTATCATTGTTATTCTGTGCACCTGATCAATTGTCGAATGTTTGTTTCTGAATCCAAACTGATGAGCGGGTATAATGTTTCTTTCATCTAAGATTGGTTTCAGTCATTTTGCAAGTAGTTTTTCAAACAGTTTTGACAATGTGGGCAGTAAAGAAATTGGCCTGTAGGAGGATGCTTCATTTGGTGGTTTTGTGAAGAAGTGTAACAATATTGTTTACTGAAAATTTCTGAAAATTTTCTGCAAAAATGCCAAAAACATGCTATACAATTACTGTAAGTATTAATTATTAATCAATTAAAAAAGCGATAGATCATTAATCCAGGTGAGGATAATTTTTGTAAAATATACCTCCCCCTGGATTTGAATTATGAACCGTCCAATTTCCGGTTGAAAGTAGATTGAGCTACAGAGGCAGTGCAAATTTATAGGCTGTATTGCCACTTTAGTATCTGCAACCTGAGTTTCGAAATAAGAAACCCGTCGTGACATCGTCGTGAAATATTTGAAGCTTCCTCTTAAATATAACGTTAATAGTACAAATTAGCATGTTTTACGTAAAAATTGTTACGTACCATCCTAGGCTAAGGTAAATTAAGTAAGTACGTAGGCTTTCACGGCCAGCATCATTTAGAAGATAAATTGGTTCCGAGTTATGCCGTATGTCAAGATTCGTAAATGCTGACGTTTCGCGAACCATGATGCTCGCTTCTTCAGAGCTAAGATATCTCTTAAGATCAACCACCGCGCCTCTAGTGACTCTAGTGACTGTAATGAGTCTAGTGTGGGTCCACAGAAACAACTTTTAATCAAGTTTACCTTAGTGAATAGTACCCACTATAATTTTACAGTATTACCGTTGCTTTTACAGGAGTTTTGCTGTAGTTTATCACGTATATTTTCTAGAAATTTACACCAAACAACAATTATTACCACTTTGTTGCTAACTACAACTGATTGTTTTCGACATTTCTGTTTTAAATACTTCCCTATACATTTTGAAAAGTCTTTTATTATGTAACATAAATATAATCTTTAGAAAAGAATTATGAAGAAAATAACAATCAAAAATTAGCGAAATATAAAAAATTAAAATAAAATAATAATAACTCGGGGAAAATGGATTTTATGATTGGAAAATAAATTGTTAGCGAAAAAAATCAATACAAAACATTTTTTCAAAATGCTCTTACAATTAAAGAATAAACTCTCGATGACGTCATCAGTCAGAAATGATTTACGATATTAACTGCATTGACATAAAAATATGTCTTTTGGTTGAATACGTTTCAATTTTAATGAATGTATTCCATACTTTTGTCTAAACTTTTCGTCAGTAATTTCATCGTTCAACAGACTACTGATAAAATGTAAAAATAAACCCGCTATTACAATATTGACAAAATTGCTGCATATCGTGCGTGTATTATTATTCGTTAAAATTACAAAATACTGGTATGTATATCATTAAAGTTTGCACAATGTACTAAACCCCTTATTTTCTTCATTACTCGAGTTCCATTCAAGTAAATTATTAACAATCAGCAATTGTAATGTGTTTATTTGAAACATAAGCTCGTTGATATGTGATAACTTAATTTTTAGATCCAGTTTTCAACAGATTAGTGTTTACACAATTCAATAGTAAGATTTTACGACTTTTAATTGCCTTGGTCACGCATTTGCGTACATTAAGTAATATCAAAATTTCTATTTCTTGGCAATCAATTGGGACATGTGTTAACTTGTATTATCTTATATGATATTTGCTGGACAAGAAATAATACACAATTAATTTGTATTGCGTTAAAGGAAATCTATTAATAAATGATATTTTTGATCAATAGAATATGTTGTGTCTCATTTTTCTATCAATCAAATCAAATCTATTAAGTATTTTATTTATCACGCTATTGTCCATGTTCTTGTTATGTCTAGATCAATGGAATTCCACTCTTCTATTATTGCGGGCTATTCTTAGAATAATGAATGCAAATAATTGCAAGTGCACCTGAATTGAGAAATATGAAACAATTACCACGGAATAAAAGCCTCCACACTCATGTAGTGGAAAACTGTACATGAGTAGGCAACATTTAATTTGTTTGTTTTCCCATTGAAGAAAGCAAATTTACACAAAATTAGAACGATATGTTCGCCTAAATTTACGCTCTTTATCTTAAATTAGCATTTGAACTTTAAGGGACCAAGAATCTATTCTTTCAAAAAAATAATACATTAAGAATAAATACTATTTTAATATTTATAATAATGTAGAACAACCTTTTAAGTGTCTAAGACATTCAGAAACATTGTCAAAATGACAATGTTTGGCATTAAGACCTCAACATTTCCGAAAAACATTACGTAAAAGATAACTTTGTAGTTCGCAAATGAATAAGTTCTTATTTACCTCACACAATTTGACCATAAGTGAACTTAGAAATAAATGCTCTACTAATTTTTAGAAAAAAACGATGTCACACATTTTTTCCGCAATATTCTTAATACATATCATACTGAGTAAAACTTTTCTCTAGCTCTTTAAAAAGTTACAGCCGTTTTTAATATTAATAAAATATAGACACATTTAAAGAATACATATCAAACTAAAACAGACCTATTATAACTGAAAAGTAAAAAATAAAGATAAAATAAATAAATTGAATAAGCAAATTAAGAAATAAATAATGAAACTGATGTAAAACTGTAGTGATTTTTTATCGAAAGGAAATGCAATTTTGCGAAAAAAGTCTCAGTTGGACCTGTTTCAATTTCTTAAGAAGCAAAATGTCGTAATTTTTGTTCAATAAAAGTAGACGTTGATTTTTGTTCAACACTTTGAAAAAGCAAAAACAGAAAAGTTTACAAAACAACAGCCAAGCAAGTGTGGTATAAAAAAGCTTAACTTCGTATGTTTTCGTTACAAGCGTTCAAATCTACTGCTTTTTGGGTAAAAACTAAAACATTAAAAAAATGATACTTCGAAATTTCGTATAACTTTGTATACGATGCTTAAAATTATCTATTGTTCTTTTTTTATCAAGGAGAAAGGTATTTGTCGGGCAATTCCGTCAATTCATTGTCTCCTTATACAGATTGTGTCCGCAAAAATTAGGCATAGGTCTATAGAAACTAGCGTATCACGCGACAACACTGCCGGCGTCGGTTGAGTGGGGCAGCCAATTATAGTTTGACTGCCGACTGGTGTGAGGGCAGGTCTGGTCAATCGCGATGTACCCTCCGCTAGAACAGCTTCAGATCATCAAGTGGCATTACGGTGGCAATTCGGCGCAACAGTTAGTGGATTTGTTTGCAATAACTTTTGAAGGCAGGCCGATCCCGTGCAGACAAACCATTTTCAATATTGTGCATCAATTTGAAAAAGATCTTTGTCTAAAGAGCTACAGTACTTGTCATCCAAGGGAAATAAGTCCAGTAGAAATTGAGGCAAAAGAACGACGGGATGTACTGCGGTTCTAATCTGCGGTTCTGTAGTACTGGACGGTAAGAAATCCACTCGAGGGATTGGCGAGGAATTGGGTATTGGTAACAAAACCGTTGCTAAGGCTCTGAACAAGGGTGATTTCCGGAGTTATAAGTACTCAAAGACTCAGGAAACCTTCGCAGAGGACAGTATTCGTAGAATGGAGTTCTGTGAAACTGTAATGGAAAAGACGAACGCAGACGAAAATTTTATACAAAATATTATTTTTACTGATGAATCGAATTTCCGTTACATGGTAAACATAATCCTTCCATTCTTCGATATTGGGCCCAACAAAATCAGCACCGAAGTTATGCTTACCGTACTCCATATCCCAAAAAACTAAATGCTTGGGCTGGTATTCTAGGCGATCATTTAGTTGGTCGATTCTTTATCGATGGATCTCTTAACGCCCACAAGTACCTTACTTTTGCTGCAAGAGCAACTACTTCCCGCCATTTATAACCTTCCAGGAGTAGATCAGGATGATGTTTGGTTTCAGCAAGACGGCTGTCCTGCTCATAATGCGGCCAGGGTGCGAGAGTTTTTAACAACCGTATTTCCTCACCGTCTTATTAGTGGGACAGGCGACATTCGTTGTCCCCCAAGATCACCTAATCTGTCTCCGAACGATTTTTTCTTGTGGGGTTATCTTAAAAATAGGGTAATAAACAATGGTATCTTAAAAATACCATTTATGTTGATGAAGTCAATAGGGCACATAATTTACAGGAGTTGAGAGCAAAAATTACAGAAGCAGCCAACACTGTAACAGCCGAAACGCTGTCTGGCGTGAGGGACAACTTCTACAAACGGCTCGGATACTGTCTTATAATTTATATATTTTTTTGAGAATAGCGTTTTTATTTTTGCATATTATTTTCTGACAATAAAAGAGAATTTAGAAATTATGTATGCACGATGTACGTGCATTTTTAAAAGAAGCACAAAGGCGATCGCACACAGTCATGCGAACAACAAACTACTAGCTACTAGCACACGAAGCGCGCACCGGGGCCACCGGGGAGCATATGCCACCGGGGCCACCGGGGAGCATATGCCACCGGGGGACCGCTTAGCCGCGGACAAATACGCCGGGTGAGGAGAGCGATGTTGCCGTTCTTCCGTAAATGCTATGCCTAGCGTTCGGGGAAACGTACGGTATATCTCCCCGTCGATTAACCAGTTTTCCTTTTTTTTTTACCAAAACCAAATAAATGACATTCCCTACTAATTTTAATATATTCATTCGAAAAATGAAAATTCGAAAAGTAAACAGATTCTTTAACTGAATAAAGCTATGGCAGATTAGAAAGACAACATTTCGCCATCTCATACAGGAACAATCAAGACGTCAATGAAGAAATGAAAAACAGATAAAATTGTGTGTAGAAACAGACGGCTTTCAAGTTGAAGATTTAATTTGAATGCTGATTTGTTATGGAAAAAGTAAATTAAAAAGTTAATGCTTAGTGCAAAATGGTAAATAGGTGGTTTTACGTCAAGAATACTAGATTCTTACAAGGATTGCTCAATCCCTATCTTTCAATGTTAACAGCGCTATGACGTCACATGCGTTCATTGTCAAATTGTCGGGACATACGAAACATTGATCGGACGATTTCGCCGAGTCGGCGTACCGGGTTGCTTACCCAGATTTGTTTAAACTGTCACACTTGCCACGTAAAAACCCGGGGATTTCAAACAGACCAACAGTGGCGCAATAATCAATGTTGTGGTTATGTTTGTTTGAAACGTCAAAAACAGACACACTTGACACGTAAAACTGCGGGAATTTCAAACAGACCAATCAAAGCGCGATAATACACGTTGTTATGTTTGTATTGCGGTAACCTAGGGATGATGACGTGCAATGCGTTAATTGTCAAAAACCTAAAAACATTGATTGAGCAATCCTTGTAAGAATCTAATATACTTGGTTTTACGTTACGTCTTAAGGTGCGTTTTCATTAGTGCTAATGGCAGTGGTAGTAGACGCCATTATAGTATTTCTAATAGAAAATTGCTAGTGACTCATGTTTATGTACATGCAAACTGATATGTGTCACTATCACGATATGTAAGAAATACTATACTTTCGTCTGCTACCACTGCCATTACCTACCATTACCACCAATCGGAACGCACCTTTATATAAAATCTTTTACCTACGACCGTATGTGTAAATGTCCCTTACGCCACGGACTGCTTAGCTCGTATATCGCTTATAACATACGTGTGCCTTTGGCTGTGCGTTTGTGTTTTTAACGCACGACATAATGTCATAATGACAGATGTCGCGCGAATATTTTGATTATTTATTTGTCATTTTTGATACAATTTATATTTATTGAAATTTTCGGTCGTAAGTAAGTGCAATACTCGAGCTGTAACATATTATTACTAGCACGTGATAATTTATGTTGAATTTGTACTGGAATTTTCGATGGACACTTCAGACAAAGTTCTCCGTAGTTGCAATAGATGTCGCGCGATGACATTGATTGGTTAACCGTCAAATATTCTTACCTGTATTTGTTTGTCATTTATGATACAATTTATTGAAATTGTCGGTCGTAGGTAAAATTATGTACAATACTCGAGCTGTAATGCATATTACATACTCGTGGAAAATAACAAAACTCGCCGCTTCGCGGCTCGTATGTTAAATTTCCACTGGTACGTAATATGCTAGTTACAGCTCTTGTAATGTAATATACTATTACCTACGACCGTATGTGTAAATGTTCCTTACGTCACGGACTGCTTAGCTCGTATATCTCTTATAACATACGTGTGCCTTTGGCTGTGCGTTTGTGTTTTTAACGTACGACATAATGACAGATGACGCGCGAATATTTTGATTATTTATTTGTCATTTTTGATACAATTTATATTTATTGAAATTTTCGGTCGTAGGTAAGTGCAATACTCGAGCTGTAACATATATTACATGCACGCGATAATTTATGTTGAATTTGTATTGGATTGAATTTTCGGTCGACTCTCCAGACAAAGTTCTCCGTAGTTGCAATAGATGTCGCGCGAATACATTGATTGGTTAACCGTCAAATATCCTAAATTTTGATACAATTTATTGAAATTGTCGGTCGTAGGTAAAATTATGTACAATACTCGAGCTGTAACGCATATTACGTACCTACTCGCGGAAAATAACAAAACTCGCCAGTTCGCAGCTGTTGTAATGAAATATACTATAATATGTACACCAAAACAATAAGTGAATGTTTTGGAATACAGTAACACGAATACCTGTTGGATTGAGAGCTGCCAAATGTATGTTCCCTTCAAATGGTTGCTGAGGACACAAGAATGACGCGGCAACATTTACATGTAAAGATTGTCGACTCAGAATTTAGCGAAGAACATCGCTACGAATAGGTTTTCCTCCAGTTTATACACAGCCTGTATAGTGAAAAGTTTGCCTTCTGCTTCGACCTAAGATCCAATTGAGGTCTTAATTTAGCAATGGGCCAGGCATTTGTGGGAAAATTAATTTGGGTTTAGTACCTATAACTTTCCTAGGCGCAGAGTAACAATTTTTAATAACTATTAACTAATTAAGTAATTACAGCAACATTTAATTAACAGAATCCACATCACTTTCTCCAAATCGTAAATTACATCCAGATATCTAAAGATTCGCTCAAAGGAAAAACGAATTATTCTTATACCCGTGGTCATTTTGTCATTAAATTTCACCAACTGGGCTTTTTAATTCCCAACATGCCATTCCGAATTACAATGATGTAACCGCATCCATCGTATGATCTTCGCTATCAAGTTCAACCTACTTTTACCGAATCACCGGTTTCGATTTCCAAACAAATCGTGGCATTATCATTATGACCGTTAATAACATGCTTTACAAACTATACATAAGCAATTTATCGGCGAAAATGGTGCGATTTTTTCTTCTGTATGAAGCATGCATGGTGGACAGGTTCATTGCGTATTGAGTTTGTCTTTCGCGTGTTGAGCAACTCGTGTTTTGTTTGGTAAGATAGCTGGCTGCAAATACAAATCGGTGGACCTGCAGATGTAATCTTTGTCATTGAGTTATCTACACTTTCTCTGTGGTAAACCGCATAAATAGATAGTTCTTGTTTTCTAGTTGTTAACGTTTAACAGCATAGTGAAATTGGACAAATATATAAATAAAGTTATTCATTTCCGAAGAATTCAAACCCAGACTTTTGCATACACCTCCTGTTGGATATTACAAGTGACGTGTACGTCCTCATCGATATCGTGTGTGCGTCGCTAGTTATTCACGGTCAAATCTGATCTTGGTTTGTTATGATCGAACAATGAGCGTTATAAAGAGAATTCAATAAAGGTTCTATTCGTATTCTGCATACGAGTAACCGTTTTAAAGCAACGAACAAATTATTGGCTTGCTTACCATACGTAAGTGGGGTATCAGAAAATATTGGTAGATTACTGAAGAAATCGGGTATCACGGTAAGGTACAGAGCACCAGCTAAGGTAAAGGATCTTTTGCCTAACCCAAAAGATATCACACCACTCCTGAAGAACGAAGGGGCATAGAAGATAACATGTGAGTGTGGTACATGCTATGTAGGACAGACAGGATGAACCATCGAATGTCGAGTCAAGGAGCACAGTAGATACACCCGGCTAGGCAAGATTAAACAGTCAGCTGTCTGTCAACACTGCCACGAGTCGGGACACACAATGGATTTCGATGACGTGAAGATGTTGGCAAGGGTGGGTAAATATCATCGAAGGCTTATTAGAGAAGCCATCGAAATATTCAAACATCCTGGCAACATCAATTGCGAGGACGGCACTGTCATTAGTAGGCTCTGGAAATCGATCCTAATGCGGTCAGGTGGAAAAGCACATGGGAGCGGTAGCTCCAGATGTGCGCAGTGAGGTGTAAATTTAGGTATATAAGGGAGATTTCTTTGGTAGGTCTTCAGTATTCAGATAACTCTGAAGAAGCAAGCAACATGGTTCACGAAACGTCAGCATTTACAAATCTTGACACTAGGCATAACCCGGAAGCAGTTTATTTTCTAAACATTATACATATTATACAAGGAATAAACATCCGCGTCTCTGAACTGTACAGAATCATTTTAAGTGGCATTTTATGATACAAAAACATGTGAGTGTGGAACATGCTATGTAGGACAGACAGGACGAAGCATCCAATGTCGACTCAAGGAGCACAGTAGAGACCCGGCTAGGCAAGATTCAACAGTCAGTAGTCTGTCAACACTACCACGAGTCGGGACACATAATGGATTTCGACGACGTGATGTTGGCAAGGGTGGGTAATTATCATCGAAGGCTTAAGAGAAGCCATCGAAATTTTCAAACATCCTGACAACATCAATGGCAAGGACGGCACTGACATTAGTAGGGTCTGGAAATCGATCCTAATGCGGTCAGGTGGAAAAGCAGATGGGAGCGGTAGCGTGTGCGCAGTGAGGTGTAAATTTTGGTATATAAGGGAGATTTCTTTGGTAGGTTTTCAGTATTCAGTTAACTCTGAAGAAGCGAGCAACATGGTTCGCGAAACGTCAGCATTTACAAATCTTGGCACTCGGCATAACCCGGAAGCAGTTTATTTTCTAAACATTATACATATTGTACAAGGAATAAACATCCGCGTCTCTGAACTGTACATAATCATTTTAAGTGGCGTTCTATGATAAAAAACTAATAAAAATATAGTTAAAAGTTAATAATGATATTAATAATGAGTTCGTCCATTTTACATCAGTTGAATGTATTATATGTTATATTATAATGTATTGAAAAATAAAAGAGTTGGTCTTTTTCTGTTGCAATTTTATTGGCGCTTATGGCACCATTATTGCCAATAAAACAACATTAGAAAAAGGCCAGCTCTTTTATTTTTCCCAATATACTAAAAGTTCACGATTTTCGATATATCTTCTTCAGAAGAAAGAAGTGTTTTGTATAAATACCAACCTTGTTTTGTATGATTTTGTATGATTTTTCCAAAATGAGTGTCCTAGCGTAGATTTGATATTATTACATTAGTTTTATCTACAAAATAATTCTTATTCCTATGTTAAGGCCGGTGTCATTTTGGCTAGTGTATTTTTTGTCATTTTCTTTCTGTTGCGATACATAATAGAAAAATCGGTATATTATTCTATGAGCACAGAAATAATTAGTATATTATTTGACGAGCACATAATTAAGGATGTAAATCGAGAGCATGAAGTTTATACGCGAGCCATAGGCGACCGTGTAATCATGCGAGCGATTTACATCCGCTATGTGTGAGTCAAATATAACGTTTTATGTACGACGCATACATTCCATTTTATGTAAAATATTTTAAATGTATTTGTAAATGGTGGCGAGGCGAACTGTCACATAACTATCATCTACGGTTTTGACAGACTTTGACACTAGCGTTGTATAATGATGACAGTTCGTTCAAATAATGAAGTCATTATTTGAACGAACTGTCATTATTATACAACGTCAGTGCCATTATAATGCTGTGGGGGATTTATGCCCACAATAAATAATAAAATTTTATTTTTATCACGTCGTATACTTTTAAATAAACCTTTTATTTTTATAATTATCGAATTGTTTTACATTAAAATATTTCTGAGATTATAAAGTCAATTCGTACGTGTTGTTCGTACGAGATAAAATTATATATTGAAATGTCTTCAAAAATAAATAATATTCAAGTTTTTGTGGTAACTCAAAGGCCTTGATAGTACCTCGATAAATTATTAAATTATAAAATAATTCAAAATCAGGCGAGTCTGTGACGGTAACGCTACAGATACGTATGCAATGAACTTATTATATGTGAGTCGTAGATAAAAATGTTTATAATTATAGTTAATAGGGAAATTATTAATTAACGAAAAACTGTCGAAAAATTCTGCCTGTCAGACTTTATTGTTTTATTCCTCCAATCTCGCGCACTTTTTTTTATTTATTTTATTTTTACGCACAAACGTAAAAACAAGAATACCACACTACAGCGGACAAGATTTACCATCAAAATAATTCGGAAACCTAGGTATATGAGAAAATGAACGGTTAATTTAGTATAATTACTTGAAGTATTTTTTGCGATTCCATGGCAACCGGTCATTTGCCATTAGAAGTATGCGTTCTAATGTCAACCGATTGGTTGGATTAATGGTTTTCCATTAAGGCTCCGTTTTAAAAACAACTTCCAAACGAAATATTTCGTTGCGATGTTTTTTTTGCCGGGAGTGGTCTACCTGGCCCCCACCAACGTCAACCAGGCCACAGTTTTACGATAAGGGGAAGTTGGGGGGTTTAGAGGAAGCAGGCAAAGGCGGAGCATAGTCGACGCGAGTACATTCGAAGGGGAAGTACTCAGCCAGTTTGTCGCCGCGCGTCGGCGCTTTCGCTTTCGCTCAAGTTACAATGTATTAGTGTTCTCACTCATCACGGTCGCCTATGCATCCCGGACTGCATACAGCTGGCTGGCGGCCGCCAGGCGGTAAAAGAAAATATATTGATTTCATTTAGAGAGAGCGCGCTTGCTATTAAAATATTTACTCTTTTTAACAGGGTGACACATACAGTATAGTAAATTGACAAAAATGTATTAACTCATGATAACTCATCGGTGAATTATGGGCTGCAATTTAGAAAGCAATTAATTAAAATCGAGCAATGAGGACCCAATACATCTATAAACATGCTAGATATCGAACGAACGCACGGCAGTGACACACGAAGACGAAAATAAAAAAAATTAATCTGATGCGGCCAGGCACATTACTTTATCATACCATATATAAAATTAATAGTTTAGCTGCATGAGATTCTATTTGATCGCGATCGGCCATGTCTGCATTAAAATAAAACTACTGGAACTAGACGGATATTTTGATTATATTGACAGTAGGTATTGTCAAAACATCAGCGTTTGACACTACCTACTGTCATTAGAATCACAATATCTGACAAATCCTGGCTACTAGTTTTAATGCAGTACGACCGATCTCGATGAAATAGAATTTGCTAATGCAGCTAAACTATTGATCGTACCAAAAACTAGTTTTAATGCAGCGATCTCGATAAAATAGAATTTGCTCATGCAGCTAAACTATTCATTTTACCAAAAAATGTCATAGTCATAAATTGTTCAGAATTTCCTCTACTTTAATTTATTATTTAACTATTTTGACAAATTTCCAGAAATGGCGGCTTATTTGCAAAATCTTTCAAAAATGCTATGACTAAACCTCCAGTTCCTTTGGATCCTTTTCAACAGAAAGCTTTTCAGCTCTAAGGTTGGTTATGAAACTTCTAAATATGACGTTTCGTCCCGATACCTTTAGTAGTTTCTCCGGAATCGTCGCCACAAAATAAAACACACACATACACAGAATTTCTTTTTTACCTGGGTCAAAAATGTTCAAGGGATCCAAAAAGACATTTCCGCTAAAACCTCAAAAATTTTGTTTGGCACGATTACAAACAATACTTTACATACTACGTATGATAAAGTAAAATCATAGTACCTACATAGTCCAAAGTTCCCCAAACCATTTATATAAATCCCAAATATTTTGTCACCTACAAGTTCGCTATATTTTATAAAGGTTTTGGGCGCCATGAATGCAAGATTCACGAATGAAAACAAATTCTGGCATTGGCTATATCCAATTCCCGCTGTAATACTGCCCAATACAGTCGCTGAACTAATATCCATTAGAGCCGACCCAAGTTCGTCACTGCTAATTGTCTCTTCCTGTCCACAAAACCGACATTTTAAATAAAATGTTCATTTGAGTCCTGTTCTGGTCTCTTTGTCTCATTTGTAATTAAATAATTACAATATTGTTCTTTTAGATTATCTATACATATATTTTAACTTAGGTGGTACGTAGTCGTCTTTTACTAATTCGTCTAGAGGACAGATGCGGATGTTTAGGTATTTTGCCACGACTTCTACCCATTATTAAACAAATGTACCTAACACCTAGGTATAACTACACTAAGTATAATATAGTACAGTATATGACTTTTATCGTGTGTTAAATTTGTAAACCGTGCGTATAAATGTGAAATGCGAGAACTCGGTTCTCCCGATTCAATATACGCTACGGTCATAACTTGTGAACAGTCTAATCTAAAAATAGCAGTAGGCGTGGCGTAGTTATAGGCGGTGTTTAAAACTCCTAACGTCCGCTGTCTACACCGGGCACCCGTAATATAGGCAAATTACATACATTTCTGGCAATTACGCTTTGTTATCGCAATTATAATGTTTAGATTAAAATTGTACTTAAATAAAAAATCTATTTTTGTATCATGAGTTGGGCTAAATGTTTTATATTTGAAAAAAACCAAAGATGTAGAAGTAAAATTGATTTTTATCTTTAAAAAAATTTTTTTTTTCATCCAGCCCAATTCGTTATTTATCTAAGAAGTTACATAAAAAATTTCATAAACTTTGAACAATAAATAACGCTTTTATTTGCAAACGCGTTTTAGGAGAGGTAGAACTGGGTCTTAATTAGAAATTTTCGTATTAACTATGATTCTAAACATCTTAATATGTTACTATGGGAACCATAAACTATCGATCGTACATCAAAAATCTAGATTCATTGGACTATATGCCCTTATATTATTTATTACAATGTTGCATTTGTTACTATTTCTTCCCGTATTATTACAGTTGACCACGCAACACTTGTCCCATTATGATTATTTATACCAACGATCTGTTATGACTCATAAGTCATAACTTATGAGTTCTGTTCATTACAGAAAGAGACTGTATTTAATAGAATCGAAAAGTTATTTTCTATAATTTACAAGTTTTTCGAATCTGTTTTTATGTATGAATAATATTGTGTAAGCAGTAAGTAAGTAAGTACTCGCGTTGTACTAAAAAATCTTTCCTAGTATATAAGTGAAGATAAACAAATTACACCTCTAGAAATAACTATAAATGCCGTACATCACACATCCTAATGACGCTCGATATCAATCTAATATTAATCGTTCTACATTAATTATTCAGTTATATGTATAAACTTGATATCTGCCCATAACATCTGTACCTATTACAGAAAATAATAGTATATTACATTACAAGAGCTGTAACTAGCATATTACGTACGAGTGGAAATTTAACATACGAGCCGCGAAGCGGCGAGTTTTGTTATTTTCCACGAGTATGTAATATGCGTTACAGCTCGAGTATTGTACATAATTTTACCTACGACCGACAATTTCAATAAATTGTATCAAAAATGACAAAGAAATACAGGTAAGAATATTTGACAATGTATTCGCGCGGCATCTATTGCAACTACGGAGAACTTTGACTGAAGTGTCGATCGAAAATTCCAGTACAAATTCAACATAAATTATCACGTGCTAGTAATAATATGTTACAGCTCGAGTATTGCACTTACTTACGACCGAAAATTTTAATAAATATAAATTGTATCAAAAATGACAAATAAATAATCAAAATATTCGCGTGACATCTGTCATTATGACACTAGGTCGTGCGTTAAAAAACACAAACGCACAGCCAAAGGCACACGTATGTTATAAGCGATATACGAGCTAAGTAGTCCGTGACGTAAGGGACATTTACACATACGGTCGTAGGTAATAGTATATTACATTACAAGAGCAGTAACTAGCATATTACGTACGAGTGGAAATTTAACATACGAGCCGCGAAGCGGCGAGTTTTGTTATTTTCCACGAGTATGTAATATGCGTTACAGCTCGAGTATTGTACATAATTTTACCTACGACCGACAATTTCAATAAATTGTATCAAAAATGACAAACACATACAGGTAAGAATATTTGACGGTTAACCAATCAATGTATTCGCGCGACATCTATTGCAACTACGGAGAACTTTGTCTGAAGTGTCGATCGAAAATTTCAGTACAAATTCAACATAAATTATCACGTGCAAGTAATAATATGTTACAGCTCGAGTATTGCACTTACTTACGACCGAAAATTTCAATAAATATAAATTGTATCAAAAATTACAAATAAATAATCAAAATATTCGCGCGACATCTGTCATTATGACATTAGGTCGTGCGTTAAAAACACAAACGCACAGCCAAAGGCACACGTATGTTATAAGCGATATACGAGCTAAGTAGTCCGTGACGTAAGGGACATTTACACATACGGTCGTAGGTAAAACTACTTACCTACAATGTGTGGTAGTTTACCGAACTAACTTCTCACAACAAATGATACATGTATGGACAGCACACTTTAAGAATGATCAGTTTTTACCAATTATTAATAACTTAAATAAGACAAGTTTTAAGCTCAAGGGCGACAGCAAACAAATGTTCGATTTTTTTTCTTATTTCTCACCAACGGTTAGTAGTTTTAAGAACGACAATCTGTTTGTCAGGCAAGTTTTACAAACAACAATTTTGATAACCGACGTCTTATCAAAAAAAAACCTGATAGTTTTTGAGATGATCACAAAATACTGAATATTGCCCCTTTTCACGCCGTATAACATTTATTGCAGCAGTCGTATCGGTGGGATATATTGTTTAAAACATCCAAATAAAAAAAAGCGGTCTGAAATCGAAACCAAATTTGACTGGGCTAACTATAGTAAAGAAAAAGTGGTTTTGTCAAACTTTGCACAACATTTTTAGTAATAGTTTTTTTTCAGCTACAGTGTCAATAACAAAAAGATAGCAACAGATTTCAATAAGAATTTAAATCACAGATTTATTTGACCGTGTGTTATTTTTGTTTAACAATTTTACTCGACATATTCATATTTTATTGCATGCACAATTAATATTCATGATAATTGTGTACAGGACATACGTAAAAAATATGCAGTAAGTACCTACGCATGGCCATTTTCTATGACGTTTTCAACCGTTCTACCAAGTTTTTTACAGACCAATTAATCGTCAATAATAATATTATTAAAAATTAGAAATATTCTAGGAATACAGTGACGTACGATTATAGACAAACAGAATCAAGTACACGATAGGTAAATGTCGCACGGAGTTTATTTCGTTATTTCACGGGGATATTTGCATTAAAGTTAACTTAGTTAACTTAGTATTTATATACCTGTGAGGATTATCTACAGACTAGTTGACATTTTGACCGAATAGATCGGTAGACCGCATAATTTGGTAGCCCATTAAAAAAAATTTTGATGCGCCGTAAGTCAAAAATATTTGAAGGTCGGAAATTGAATTTCATAATATATGTGTATATTTTATATTTTTTATATTTTTTTATATTTTTTTTTTTATATTTTGAACATAAAAACTAATAACGTCCGAGGATTTTTAAAATAACAAACCGCTACAGAAATTTTGTTTTGTTTCAAATTGTGCGAACACCGCGTCCGTCTGCTTGCATGTACCAAGTGTTACCAAAACTATGAAAAACTCTTAAGAGTAAAGTAACTTGAGGTTTAAAGCTATGGAAAAATGTTATTTAAAAAGTATTTAGAAATATTAGATGTCATCAAATACGAAATTATAATCAATTCCATTGTACATACCGGGTGATTTATTAACAATTAACATTTTCATTATCAATTTCTCAGAAAAGTTTATCGTCATAATAGTGACTGGATTGTCTTAAACCAAAAACACAAATATTAGAATGCTTGCATGGGCCGGTGTTGCCAAAACAATGAAAAACACTGAAAAGTAATGTACCTTTATGTTTAAGCAACGAAAGAAATTTATTTGAAGAAAGTATTTCAAAATATAGGTCTTTAAATACGATAATTGTAATCACATTCTCCGTTGCATATACTACGTGATGTCATAAAGATGTAACGACATAAGAGTAAAGTACCTTCATCTGTAAATCTATGCAAAAGTATTTCAAACATTCAAAAATATTCAAGTATTTCAAATTATTAGGAGGCATTAAATATGAAAGTATAATAAGTATAATAAATAACCTTCGACAAAAGAGATTATAATTTTCGTATTTAATGCCCTCTAATATTTCTAAACGCTTTTTTCAAATAATATTTTTGCATAGCGTTAAAAATAAAGTTATTGATAGTTTTGGTGACACCCGGTACATGTAAGCAGATAATTACATATATCCTAAACATTTGCATTTTAGGATTAAGACAGTCCAGAACCTTTTATGAAGAATAAAATTTTCTGAAAAGTTTGTAATAAAAATGTTGTCCATTTGTGTTTAACTTTATGCAGGGGATGGTACAAATTGAATGCAATCGAACAATATCAATTCAACAGTTATATAATGCATAGTTTTGAAGAAAAATATCCATATCATTGTAATAGTAATGTAGATCCAAAAAATTAGCCAACGTTCTTACAATACCCACCCTTTTCAACAACACATATTTGACAGCAGTTACCAAAATTATTTTAATGTAAAATATGTCTAATTTTTTTGCAAGAAAAAAATTTTGAAGTTCTTTCCAAAATGTGTGGAAAAAATTGCGAAAATATTGCTAAACCTATATCAACAATATTCTGGATCGACTACTCAGCGCATAAACGCGTTGTTACTCCTACGTGCTTTTGACGTATTTTCGGACGTTTTTGTATAGAATTAAAAGAAATTTCGTGTTATTGCTGATTGTCTTCCGATCAGTAGAAAGCAAGATATTGTTACGAAGTATAGTTTAATTGCATTGTACAATTGAGGTCAGGTCATCCAACCCAATCTGCAGACAGTTGCTTGTCCAGAAATGCAGACGTCAGGCTTTTCATATCGGAACAAAGACATTCCTTTGTGGCAAGCGTGCAAATTAACTATGATTTATATCAAAGGCCGTGTGCAACCAAAAATCCTAACTCAGGATTTTTGGGGGCTCTAAACAGGTCATGATGTCTTGCCAAATTCAATATAAAAGCCACGGCAAAGGATGGGAACGGGATCAGTAGTTTGCAGCACCTACTTGCAGTGTAGCGCGACTATTGTATTTTAGATATCAGCTGTAGTATTGGAATTTTGTATGGTCAGCAATACACGAACGATGTAAACAACACTGCGACTTTTATTTATACATCTCCATCCTGACCTAGAGCCGTCCCCCAATAAGAGCTACGTAACAATATTGTTAAAAACCCAATTGGAATGCCCGTTATCAATCGGGCCGTTTTTCGTGTTATTTGAAATGTGCAACCGAAGTGAATAATAGCTTCATTTGATTAATTTCTAATCATACCTGAATTCCCTTTTGATAACTTAATACAAAAAATATAATTTGACTAGAGAAGTAATAAATAATTTATCAAAAAAATAAGAAATAGTTATAAAAAGTGTTATAAAGTTGACGTATGTGGTATTAATTACTAGTAAATAATATCTGTTTACCATACAAGTCCTATTAAGTTAGTAAGTAATATTGTATCGATCAGCATTTCTCCGTAACATTTTAATAATTTTTCACTTAAAAACAGTTATTATATCAGACTAGCCTGTTCAATTAAAAAAACATTGACATCAAGACCGACAAGAAATAAACATTATGAAAGATATAGCAGCAACAAACATCTCATCTGACTGATGGAGCATTTGCAAATATTATAGCGGTAGAGTTCCATGGAATATTCTCCCATAAAGTAAATGAAGAGCGTACCATTCCTTAAAATCAATAAAGTACCCATGACGTCAAAGGTATTAAGAATTATTCCGCTTATTAATACTCATACGTGACAGGTTGTTGTTGAATAATACGTGACAACAACTATATCTGATCGACGTTAATGATTCTTTTAGGAAATTGTTAATAAATTCATCAAAATTGTCACCCGCATTTGCAATAAAGAAGAAAATAAGTTCTTACAGTTGTTACACCGGAAGAAGGAACGTGATGTTTTGGTGGTCCAAGTTCAAGAATCCCTGTGGAGAAATCAAGCGCTTGGTCAGGTTCCCACGACGTAATCTGTTCAAAGAGTGTAAATACCCATATTTTTACTTTATCATACGTAATATGTAAAGTAATGTAATCGTGCCAAAAAAATTTTTAGCGGAAATATGTCTTTTTGGGTCCCCTTAACATTTTTGACCAAGGTACAAAAAAAATGTCTGTGTGTGTGTGTATGGATGTGTGTACCCGTTTTTTGTGGCGACGATTCCGGAGAAACTACTAAAGGTATCGGGACGAAACTTCATATTTAGAAATTTCATGACCAAACTTAGAGCGAAAAGCCTTTTGTTGAAAAGGGTCCAAAGGAACTGGAGGTTTAGTCTTAGCATTTTTGAAAGATTTTGCAAATAAGCCGCTATTTCTGGAATTTCGTCGAAATAGTTAAATAATAAATTAAAGTGGAGGAAATTCTAAATAATTTATGATTATGAAATTTTTTGGTACAGTCATTAGTTTAGCTGCATGAGCAAATTCTATTTTATCGAGATCGGTCGTACTGCATTGAAACTAGTAGCCAGGATATGTCAGATATTTGATTCTAATGACAGTAGGTAGTGTCAAATGCTAATGTTTTGACAATACCTACTGTCAATATACGCTGCGTTCGGATATTGTACACCGTTACACTTTTTACACCCAATAACACGTAAGTGTCATTTGGACGATGTACCCGGTGTATAACGTAGTATAATATCCGAACGCAGCTTTAATCGACATATCTGTCTAGTTCTATTAGTTTTATTTTAATGCAGACATAGCCGATCTCGATCAAATAGAATCTCATGCAGCTAAACTATTAATTTTATATATAGTATGATAAAGTCATGTACCTGGCCACATCAGACTTTTTTTGTGAAAACAATAAGATCACCTGTATACGATCCTATAAAATCTCTACGCTCCTATTTGATCAAAATAAGACAAATGTCGTTACCTATTGATTTTAACGTTTCATTGGTGTTTATAATGGAGTTGCCATAGCAACAGTCAGTAATATAGCATAGAAAGGATATTTGATCAAAGAATGGAACAACAGGATTATCTTCAATTATGTATTTTATACAAACATTCAGCAATGAGGCCGAATCAGCAAACATTAGATTTGTTTCAACATGAAGGAGACACAGTTAATGTGTTGTGTTTTGTTATGGACCAGTTATGTTCCGATCGACAACTCAATGATCTGGTCCAATACATTATATCGTACCTGAAAGGTAATTTAAATTATTTCCCAGCTCGTTTCGAACTTTACCACCAAATTATCATGTTGGTTCTTCCAGTATATCGAAAAACCATTCTGGTAATGTAAAAGGATTAATTAACTAAAATCTATATTTAATAACGTCAACAAAACCTGTACCAATTAAATATTGTTATTATAAAAGTCACAATCGCACAACAACAGTCACTGACGTAAATAAATCTTATTATAAAACGACCAATTTCGGCTTTGCTTTTATCGCAAAAACAATATAAATTATATCAACTTATAAAATTGACGCATGGAAACCAGATCCGGTAATTATAACGTGTTTTTAATAGTTCGGTTTGCGCAAAAAATTACTAAAAATGAAAAATAAACGTAGGCGGAAGTTAAGTTAAACTGATACGAGAAAATGACAGATATCGGCCTTGAGCATTCATTTATCCACTTACGTTATTTACGGCTTACAGAAGTCTCATTTAAAAGAAAAATTAGAAATTTGGGTGTTATATGTTCTAAATTTGGACATCTTCAAAATAATGAACCCATGAGAAACAACTATAAAGAAATTAAATCAGATGAATGTTAACTATGTTGTTAACCTTGGGTCACCTAAAATCCTTTTAAAGATGGTTATTATTAGCATGGGAAACGGGGAAATACACAGTTTTGGCAGTTGCACACTAACAGATGAATTTACGTGCATAATAAAATATCACCATCACGTGTAGATATTTCTATTAGTTTTTTTTTTATTAATTTTATCTCTATATTATGAGTTATAGAACCCATTTTGATTATTCATATATGTATATTTTAAAGTATATAGGGTCATTCACGCAAATAGCGCAAATATGCCTATATATAGAGTCGCTATACGATTTTTTGTAATCTTCAATAGTCGACTCAAAGAAGCTGACTAATCTCATACAAAACTGGAAGAAGATCGAACAGATTGGAAAAGTTTAACATTATTAATGAATTTCAGCTCAAAAATAAATCGAAAAATGTTGCATGGTTTGATGCTGGGCATTAACCAATCAGTATAACAATACTGATTAACTATGTAAAATATCTAATAGTTTTGAAGATTTCAACAACAAACAGATCTGTGAAATTTTTTATTTTGATTTTTAACAAGGAATCTAATAAAACCAAACATTTCAAACCCAAATATTACAATTGGATTAATTTTAAAGTTTATGTATAACCGCGCTTCTAGGGCGGTTCTCAAACTACTGCCACCCCAATTAATAAGTTTATGAATTCCCCAAAAGAGTTGGACAGATATTGTTGTTTAATATTTGATACAGAACTATAATTATTAACGGAATTAAATGTAAATATAGAATTATTATCAAAAGGAAATGCTGATATTGGAATACCCCTTTATGGTGGAGCCTGGAAATGGAGGCTGCTGGCATATTATGAGTTTAATAATACTGAACACTCAGAGAAAATGAAAAACTAGAAGAATTATTGGAGGAACTTAAGAACATAGAATGGAATATAATAGGATTGAACGAGGTAAGACGAAAAGGGGAGGAATGTATACATATTGATGGAACAAACTTTTACTACAACGGAATAGAAAAAATAGGGGGAACCGGCTTCCTGGTAAACAAAAACTGCATCAATGATATCATTTCCTACAAGGTATACAACCACAGAATATCGAAAGTAATATTAAAAATTGGACATAAAAAAACTGTAAGAACGCAACTAATACAAATATATGCACCAACCTCCGCCGCCAAAGATGAAGAGAGAGAAGAATTTTATGAAAATCTGCAATTAGCAATGAACGACGACAAATGTAAATACACCATTATTATGGGAGATTTTAATGCTAAGATTGGTAAAAATAAAGGCGAATCATGCATTGGATGTTTTGGCTCTGGAGATAGGAATGAGAGTGGAGAAAGATTAACTGAATTCGCTGAAGGAAACAACCTCTACATTATGAATACATTTTATAATAAACCAGAAGACAAAAAATGGACATGGATCAGCCCAGATGGAAAAACAATGAACAAAATCGACTATTTCATAGTGAACCAGAAAGCGATTGTCCAAAACGTAGAAGTAGAACAGAAAATTGACATAGGTAGCGATCATAGAGCCATAAAACTTTCAATACAAATTAATCTGAAACGCAAAATATGGTACACAAACAACCATATAAGCTATAAAAATACAGAAGCATTAAAATCCGAAAACTTTGAAGAAAAGATAAAATCTACACTGACTTTGGAGGAAGTATGCAACACCATAGATATTACGAGCCAAACACATAAAATAAATATGACAATAAAGGAAGTACTAAAACGGATCGAAGAAAACCCAAAAGAAGAAAAGAAAAATAAACGAACACCACCAGATATTTAAAGACTACTGAATAGGAGGAGAACGCTGAAAAGATCAGGGAAGCAAAAGATCGAATACACAGAAATTTCAAAATTAATAAGAAGGAAATGGACCATCTGCCGAGGACCAAACGGGATTCAAGAAAAACTTTTCCACTTTGGACAATATTTTGGTGCTGCAACAGTTATTGAAAAAATCAAATGACTATGACTTTCCTATAGTACTGCATGGACTTTGTGAAGGCGTTCGATAGTATAAAAACGGAGGCAATTTTTCGGGTTTTGGATACTCTGGCATGGACAGGACGTACATTGAAATATTTAAATATATATACAGAAACTCAAAGTTAAACATAGAACTAAATAACATAAGCAAATCTATAGAATTAGGAAATGGGTTGAAGCAGGGAGATGTGGCATCTGCAAAGTTGTTCAATGCTATACTGGATACTATGTTCATCGAAGAAGAGTGGGAAGGAATGGGAATCAGGGTGAACGGACAATGGCTCAACAGACTCAAGTTTGCAGATGATATAGTACTAATCGGAAAAGACACAACGGAAATAAAAACAATGTTGAAAACACTAATAGAAAGAGGAAAGGAAAATGGATTGGAAGTGAATAAAGAAAAAACAAAGACAATGTACATCAATTGCAGACAGGAAGAGATAATAACCACAAATGGGAAAGAAATCGAAAGGGTGGAACAGTTCATATACCTCGGACAAAAAATTACAACCAACACCCAAGGAGAAGAGATAACAAGGAGGATGGCAATAGGGTGGCAGATGTTTAACAAATATAGAGATTTATGGAAATCAAAGATCGAAATGGAGAAAAAAAAAACTATGGACAATGTGCATACTTCCTGCCATGATATATGGGTGCGAGACCTGGACACTAACATGCAAAATAATTAAAAAAATTAGAGTAATCGCGAGGGCAATGCATAGAGCTATGGTTGGAATAACAAGGAAGGACAAAAAAACAAAAGAATGGATAAGAGAGGAATCACAGATAGAGGACATCGGCAAGATAATAATCGAACGAAAGTGGAATTGGGCCGGACATATTATGAGAGTGAAAGACAACAGATGGACGAAAAGGATTATTGAATGGTACCCAAGGGATAGAAAGAGGAAGAAAGGAAGACCAACTGCCAGCTGGGAGGACGAGTTCAAAAGATGTTGCGGAGGAGTCACCTGGCATAGAGTAACTTGGGACCGAACTTAATGGGCAAGAATGAAGGACATCTACAAAGACGTATGGCTCTATAAAGATTAGTAACCCACACACCGAAACCATTTAAAGAAGACGCCACTGATAAGTCGGATACTGCAACAAAAATTATTAAAATTATTAAAATGTTGGCTCCCACAATATTGTGTTAAATTATAAGAATTATTGAATTATTGATGTATGGGATGTTGCATTATGTTTATGTTGGCTGTTATTATGTTGCAGATTTTCATTCACGCGAACTCAAACCCTTTAAGGGAGCGCCACGGCAACCGCCGAAATTGTTGCTTCTACACGACCGAATGAGGATTTATTAGAATTTATTTGGAATAATATGAACATTATTCAGTGATATTAAGTTATTCAGTGTACCTTTTAATTTGTAACGGTGTAGAAAGTAACAATAAATGGCTATTATTATTATTATTATTAATACTGAAATAATAAAAATGTTATGGTATTACTAACATATTTTAATATAGGGTGGCATTTTTCGGCCCGACAAATTAGGGGTACCTTAGCGACAAAATATGCATTTGAACGACAAAATATGTGTTTTAACGACAAAAAATGTAAATGAACGACAATATTTGTATTTAAACGATAAAATCAGCAAACTATGTGATTTAACCACAAAGACCATAAATAACAGCAGTATGACAAGCAGCGCAGCTAGGCCAGCCGTACAAAACTTCTTCCATACTCATACAGTGTGCTACCGTTAAAAGTGTGGTTATGTGTAATTTGTTTTTAAGTTCGCAGAAGGACGTTGGGAATAATTGAAAATTATTCTGTGTATAATATTGTTGTTGTAATATAAGTTATAATTATAAATTATATGAGTTTGAGCATATCAATGGCTACCATTAAACAAAAAAGTTCTTGAAGTGGGTACTAAATATTACACATGTTCTACTAAATCAAAACATAAAAATATTCAACAATATATTTATTGTACTTGAATTATTGTTTATTTGCTTCTTTATTTAAATATAATATTAATATTATATCTTTATGTAAATAAATATCTTTGTTTTTATTAAATTTTTGCATACCCCACACTACGGCTGTTAATTAAGTTTTATAAAACCAAAATTAAATCATTAGAACTCAAAAATCAAATCAATATAACCAATACTTTTCGCAAAACAGCTTGAAAAAATTAAATTACATAATCTATCGTGCTAGTCAATTAAACTGTTGTTAATAATTCCTAATTTGTCATGCAGAATACATATTCTGTCGTGTTAACAATTGTCGTGGGAATACCAAATTTGTCGAGCTGAGTACATAATTTGTCGTGCACAATTTGTACCTAATTTACCTAATTTACCTAAAAATACCTAATTTGTCGGGCCGATATATATTCCCTTTTAATATATCCCTATATTGGGGTGCTTGCAGTTTGAGAACCACTGTATTTAAGAAAAAATGGAATATACCTTTTTTTGTGTTTTTACGATGCTAGACTCTAGTAAAATTTGCGGACGCCATAGAATATCGAACCCCAACACTTTCCTCCTCGGATGCCAAAAAGGAAACTAGATTTATTTCCCTTCTATTTGCCAATTTTACTGTATTAATGACTGGCCGCCTTTATAATGAGCTGGCACTGCATCCATTCTAGTATTTATGTCGGTTTTTGGGACATCTATAAGTAATTGTGCAAAAACTAATCATACGAAAACGCATGTGTTGTCCACACTCAAAGTACCCATCAATCGCTATTTTCACGCGAAAAGCCTCCGGTGCAACTTTGAAAATGGCGGAGTTATGAATTTTTGAAAAGACGCTGATTTTTCCAGGTTTTCCGAAATTGCTCCGTTAATATTAATTCAGTCGAGTCAGTGCAGGGTTCATTTTTTTCGTCTTTTCATTCGTCTGTTGAAAGCATCAAGATTGCTCCATCGGTTCAGTTTTTACAAGCGAAAAACGAAGAAAACACGATTTTTTGAGGTTTTTTGTTTATAACAAATTAAGAACTGATATTTGCGAGTAGAGAGCACATCACAATACATCTACGGACGGTTCCACGTGACCTGGGACAGTCGACTTCCTGCTAGTATTTTTGTCACGAACTCAGTCATTTTCTGCTCTATTGCCTGGCCTATAAGTGTCATTTAAAAGTCAAAATAAATAATAGAGATTGTCCGTAAATATTAATTTTGGAGATTGAGCTTTTATCGAAACAGTACGTTGCAAGGCATCCATGGAAGCAAGGCAACCTAGATTCGAGTATACCATATTTCGCAACACCTAATACTTGGTCATTACCACAAATATTGCAAGACCCAAATTTCGCCGACTTTATTAATAATGACATTAACCTAGACATTGGGATAAATACATAGACCTAGACGTGCACAATGTTAAGATTTTTGCGTACAAGCCAAAATCAAGGCAAAAGTAAGGATTAATTTTGTGCAGATGCTAAAATAGCGAAATCGTGACAGTTTTGCGGTAAAATGTGTTGTTTACTTGTTTGTTTTTGGGGAGCCGGGCTCTAATAAAATTTCTGGACGCCATGGAATATTAAAACCCTACGTTTTCCGCGGTGGATCCCAAAGAGGCAATGTTGGTATTGTTGGTATTTATTTTCCCTTTTTTGCTAATTTTACTCCACCATGTGTCTCGTGGATTTTCTGGCGTATGAGTACTTGAATACACCTATTTTTTTTATACTGCCCTCCTAAACCAAAACGTCCTCTCTCTACATTTGAGATACAAGTTCGTGTTTGAATTAATTTTTGTCATAGTTAAACATATAAGTTTAAACGAACGACCGTTAAATACAGTTTAGGGCTGGTTTTGTTTTCGGAAGAGAATATAGGTTTCATTAAAAATATTAAATAACGTTATAGCACGCTTTTATGGTGATGTTTATTTAAGAATTGAAGCTTGTACAATAGGTACTTTTTGAGAATGTATTCCTCCGTATTCATTGGGATATAATGGGTTTGAATAAAATCGTAGAGATTTTCAATGCAAATTATTTTATTGCAACGATTTAGAAACCGGCGCGTCCCTAATAATAGAACTTGTGTTTCCGTGGTTCAACGGTTAAGGGATAGTCCTGCTCGGATATTTTTGCCTAACCATGGAGGAACAGGCCGTCCACGCGATCGTAATATGGTAAATACCGAAGAACAAATCCTGCACATGGTCCACGAAGATGATCGACGAAGCACTAGAACAATTGCTCGACAAGTCGGAGTTTCCCACGGGATAGTGCACAGAACACTACGTGAAAACTTACTTCGGGTATATCGGGAAACGCGTGTACAAGATTTTCTCCCACAGGATTATTTACAGAGGGCCATCTTTTGTGAGTGGTTTCGTGGTCAATGTCAAACCAATAAAAACTTTCCTAATTTGGTACTTTCCACTGATGAAGCGACATTTACCCGAAACGGAATTTATAACAGCCGGAACATGTGCCACTGGACCTAAGAAAATCCGCGAATTAACGACGTAGCAATTTTCAGCACCGATTTGCCATTAATATCTGGGGCGGAATTATTGGCAATTGTTTAGTAGGGCCAGTGGAACTGCCGCCCCGTCTTAATGGTGAAGAATACTTGAATCTTTTACAAAACACACCACCAGGTTTGTTAGAAAATGTGCCGCTTGATGTTCGCCGTGAAATGTGGTTTATGCACGACGGTGCTCCTGTACATAACAGCCGCATTGTAGTGCAACATTTAAGTGAAACATTTGGTGAAAAGTGGATAGGGATTAATGGACCAAGACGGTGACCAAGTCGTTCTCCAGACTTGAATCCTCTGGATTTCTATATCTGAGGTTATTTAAAAGGATTAGTGTATATGACGGTACTAAACAATGAAAATGAACTCGTGAGCGAATTTTCAATTGTGCTGAAATTGTGCGCGATGACATTGAACGCCGCTATTTATGGCGAAAATTGTTGGTAAGTTTACTGTTAAATCATTGAATACATCGTTATTTATACGCATTTCGTGAGCTCCGCGTGCTCACGCGGGAAAGTTTTCGACGGAGTGCTACACATTATGAAAACATGTGGGTAGCTGCAATTAAATTTTCAACTGCTAAATTTTGAAATTTTTATTAAGATTTTTTGTTCCTCATATTGAGTTACATCACCCCTCCAAATTATTGCACTGAATTAATATTCGCAAATATAAATTTTGGAAATTGAGCCTGATCTCCATATCTCAGATATCGAAACAATAAATTGCAAAATTCAAGGCTTACCATTCAAAAATATATGCAAGGCAGGCAGGAAGCAAGGCTTCCTACATTCGAGGATACACATATTACGCAATACATCTAATAGTTGGTCATTAACACAAATGCAACAACCGAATTTCGCCGATTTCATTACAAAGAAGCCGCTGTTTTTGGCAATAACATTAACCTAGATATTTCGATAAATACATAGACCTAGGCGTGCACAAGGTTAAGATTTCTGCGTACGAGCCGAAAGCAACTATCCATGGTTGTCTGGATTTTGAAATTTCTCGACAAATGGCTTTTATAAGTTGGGCAATGTTGTCTACGCGTGGTAGGCGTGTTAAATATTTCATTAGAAAATAACTGGTTTTTCGCTCTGAGTGCAAACGTCTTGGGACCGCGGTAGGAATTCATTCCTCGCAGCTATGCAAATAAAATTGTTATTATGAATCGATAAAATCGATAAACTAAAGCTAATGTATTGTTTTGTCTCGTAGAATTTCTCTGTAATTACATCGCGCCTGCATAATGAGATCTGAATCATTCAATAAACAAACGAAGGAAAACAATATTAAGTTGTAGTTGTCTTATTAGTCCTTAAAATAAAAATTAATCTGTTACTAAATTTCTAATAAATGTTTTTTTCTACTTTGCATTCACAATGCACACATTGTAACACTGTTTTCGGTGTTACAATTAACAAATTCTAACATCGTTTTTAGTAACTCTTTTTTATAAGATTGGTACACATCGATATCGATTGTTGCCATATGTCAAACGTACAACACATAACCACACACTGCCTCTTTTTAATCGCTTGCAATCGCATAAACTGCGAAATATCAAGATTCTATACATATTTGAACATGCGTGTAGCCTGCTATAGTATGGCCAAAGGATTGAGGATTTCTTAGTTTTGCTGTGTTCATCAAAATACGCCAGCATGACGTTTTCGGTGATGTTTTGCGACTCTGGTAAGTGATCGTCATCATTCTTTTCAACTAACTATCAAATCTCCTTTTCAGATATAATTCAAGGACCACATTTACTTTAATAAAGGATTATGCGGAGATCAAACCTACATCGCAGATATAAATGATTTTAATTACTGCTGCGAGATTGTATATGCGCAATTAATGGTTTATTGAATATCATCATACACGTAGGAAGCTATAGTACATTTAAAGTGTTGAGGATTTCTTAGTTTGCGCTTTCGACTTCGTCTTAGTTCTGGTTGTGTGCACTGTATTTGTATTACCTCCATCACATGTAATTTTACTAAGTATAATTTATTCTAATAAATTGTTACACCGAAATTAGAATTTGGTTTCAATTATATGTGCGTGTAAACTTGTATAAGCCAGCGGTACTAGGTAGAAACTGCTATTAAACGTTAACCGTTATAACAATTCTTTAGTAAGTTCTTATTCTTTAAAGTAACTAATCAGTTACCGCGAAACACGTCTATTCTGATTATTATACTTATGAAACCACTATTTTAAAGTCAACTTCTTTAGGTTATGTTTCATCTATCACAGTAGGGTTAAAAGTGTTGCCGCAAACTCCATTATGATCATAGTTGCGACCTCGCTGATTATTTAATAAAACTTGTAGGCTAAACTAGAGTAAAATTATTCACAATTAGATTTTATCATGCATTTTTCCCATCCTTACGAAGTTGACAGTTACTACAGTACCTGCTGCCACGTGGTACCCGCAAAATGCCCTAGATTCTAATTTAGCGCAATATAGTAACCACAATTTCTAAATTTATATAGAATGAATGATGCAAAGTAGAAAAATAGTATATTACACTCGTTTTATAAGACGTATTGGCGCACTCGTTCCATTACCAAAACAACTCGTGCGCCAAGTTGACGTCTTATAAAACTTGTATAATAATATACTATTAAGGAGAAGATGGGTAGGAATCCGATTTCCATGACAATTTTGACAAATAATAATTTTTATTTTTTTAATTTTTAATTGTTTACAATTGGTTAGAAATGTTAATAAATCTCAACCGCGGAAACTACTAAGGATTTAGGAATATAAATTTAAGATCGTGCCTTAAACTATATTCTATACTCACTAACGCTTGAACTTCTTTCAGTGTTGCCAATTGGTGTCCTTACCTGAAAAGAGACAATATTATTAATAGAATTGTACACATCTACCTCTATGGCCCATCCTCCGTTTTAATCTTAACATTGGAAAAGAATAGAACGCGTTGTGCAAACAAAAATATACCTACAAAACTTTTCTTGCAGGAAGTGTCTTAAAAGGACATGCATACTTCTTTTTTTCTTAACATAATGGCGTATATTTCGGCATTTGTTTCTTATTCTCTTGATTGTGAGGAGTATTTAGAAAAAGAAAGAGCTTGATTTGATACAAATTGAGGAAGATATGTAGGTATAAAATGTATGTTTACAAAATCACAGTTCTGGGCAAAACTATACAGAGTTCGTTTTTGTGTGAGGAGTACCTTAATCTGATTTCGCAATCAAATTCTTTGTAGAAAAGTGTGTTTTGTGACCATTTGGTTTACAAATGTCTAATTCAATTACGTATTGAGTAAAGAATTAGAAAGAAAAATAATAACAATTATCAAGACAAAAAGCAAAGGCACCATTATACTGGGTGACCCACGCCATATCTACGCCCGCTTATTTTTTTGTTTTTGACGCTGCACAAATGCTATTTTGAGAAGTGCTAATAGATAAAAAAATGAAATTTTATATATCTCTTTTATAATCTCGAGGTTAGTATGACTTCCGGTTTTTCCGGAAATGACGTCACCATAGAAATTTTAAATGGCATCCTGTATTGTTTGCATGACATTGCCAATCAGGATGATATTCTGAACAGAAAAACATATCGATCGTCAACTTTTATCACCAACGCAACGAACAAATATTTTTTGTTTATTAATCTAGGTCGCTATGAATTAGTAAAAATAGCCGAACATTTTCCGATAAACACTAGTAAACTGATTTTGGCAGATATTGTATTAATTGGTTTTTGACCAAAAAGTATTTTTTTTCCCGTGTACTTCATGTGTATCTCCCGAGTAAGCGCGGAAATATCGTTTAGTTTTATTGAGTAAACTGGGTGAAAGCTCCCAAATTATAAGGACAATCAGGGCCGGCTGGAGGCGAGCGAAGTGTGCGGGGCGCCGTAATAAAAGGGCGCTAAAGGCTAAATTTTTCAATGCCAGTTTAAACCATAAACTGAGTTCAAATATACAAAATCGGCATTAAAGACTCAAGTCCAAGAGATCTTACAAATAAGTGATAAATGTTTTTTTATTAAAAATCAATGATGATGATTAAACAAGAGGTATTGATTTTCCCAAAGTCAGACTTGTACTGAGTTTGCCTGTTTTAGTTGCTAAGCCTAGGCGCCCAGTAAGGATTTTTTTATCGCCGCGGATAAAAATTTGCACCACGTATATGGGCGCTGTTCATTACTAGCCGTGTGTTTCATAACGGCGGATAAAAGTTTGCTGTAGGGAAAAAGACGCCTGGGCTAAGTGGCGCCTGGGCTAAGAGCAATAGAAACTTTTCCTAATTTAAATAGGCGGAAATGAACCAGGAAAAACTAGAATAGTTAAGGCAATTATTTCAGTTGAAAAGGCGATTGCACAGTCAAATAAAAATGAGAAACTACCAAAGAAATTTTTAAAATTAAAGCTGTATGTGTTCCTGACAAATAAATATACAGTATATCTCCACGGATTAAAGTACACAGAGGAAACAAATTTTTATTGTGATTTTTCAAAATTGCCAAACTCCTAGTTGTCGGTTGTTCCGCAGTAAAGTGTCACACCCATCACGCCCGTTTAACGACTATACATAAGCAATGGGGGCCTTTATTATTATTTTGATGCAACAGTATAACAAAAAGACCACTCATCTTTTAGAATTGTTAGAGATAGATGTTCAAACTGATAAGTTTGATGAAAAACCTTTTTAAATAGCCGTGACGGTCGTTACCAGCACAGCGACCTCTTGGTTTTGGTAACCTAAAATTAAAAATTCGCGAAATGACCCTAGTGTAAAGTTTCTATTCTAATAAACTTAATAAATAATTCTAGTTTTTATGTGAAATTTAGGTTAGCTACTATTATATTGATTGCATCATGTGTAGTAGCTAGAATAAGCATATAAATAAGCCACTAATCTTGTCAAAGACATTAATAACAATAATGGGAGTTAAAGTCAAAGTACTACCTGACAATGACACAACAAATTTTTTAATTATATGTATATAGCTATTGTGACATCACAAGTAGGCAACTTGGTATTTTTAATTTTAGAAAATTATGAATATCTATGAAAAAGAAGATCTAAATAACTTTTTTTGGGAAAATTGTGATGCTAGTTTCTAGCACAGGCTTTTTTTAAACAGCAAAACTACCAAGTTAAAAGTTAAAACTACCCATGGAATAAAAACCCATCAAAATTGACTGAAGTTTTTAAGGGAGTTTTACGTTATTTTGTGGCATCTCATGTTCATTAAAAAAAACTATTTTTATGATATTGCCTTGTAGTATTTCAATAGGGTATTTGACTATTTTTTGAAAACCATCTTAATGTGTTTATTCCTTCACTCTACATTCTAAATGCATTATTTTTTGTAATTATTTCCTCAATATTTCATAAAAATCAGCGTTAAAAATTGAATCACAAAAAGTCCCGCCAAAACGATACTTTCTGTTGTGTGACGTCACCGGTTAGTGATGTTAAGATGTCAAGATGATGTGATGTCAAGATGTCAAATCGGCCCATATGGTCTGTCAGCATCGGCATCGTCGCCGTTTGGTAATTGTGTTGTATGATGTGTTGTTTTCACAATTTCTACATAAAAATGGGTTATAAATGGTGTATAAATCCACAATGCAGAGATACGTCAAGAAAAACTCCGGATAAACTATTTGTAGCTGTTCCGTAAGATTTGAAACTGCGAAGAAAGTGGTTGGCTCGTAGAAATCCAAATGAAATAAATAGCCGCCAATACAAGTGTTTTCTGTTGTGAAGATTACTTCGACATAAGTAAAACTGACTAGAATAAGTTATCTATCGTATTTTCGAAAGGTATTATCTGATCTGACAGCTGAAGGTTAGGGCTATCCTAACCTACAAAGTTATGCTTACATGACGCTTTCGTGCTATCAAACGGGAGAAGCATAAAAGCGCGTTCGGATAACCCGGTATTTTACGGTGAGAGTGACGCGCTGCATAATAGGCGGACTAACGTCATACGGCGTTTATCTGCATATAAGAGAGAGACAGCCGACCCAAGTTATCTGAGCATTGCTCTCCCCATACCATACCCTGACAAACCGAACGCGCTCTAAGGCGGACTAACGAATGACATCACTGGAGACTGACCCAATTACAGAGCGTTTTCAATCACGTGATAGGACGTGAATAAAATTCAATTTTAATTTTGGTTTTTCATAGAAATAAAGCATTTTTTTTTTGAAAAGTAATAACAAATAGTTTTCTTAAACTGTAATCTATTAGGATGACTATAATACATGCCATATTTTTAATACAGTCAAATACCCTATTCTATATGCAAATTATAAAATTTCAGATTATATTTTAGAGCCAATTGATACCAAGGTAAGTATTCCAATGTTAAGATTAAAATGGCCAACTGTATAGCAAAAACTGTATGGAAGCAAATCTTGAAGAAAATAATTATTATTTGAAATGTTTTCTACTTTTCATATAAAATGGCCAAATGGCTCTATTTATGACAATTTGAAAAACAAGATAACGAAAGACAACTCTCACAATAATTTTGAGGAATGATATAAATAATTATAACAATGCAGTCAACAAAAACAATGCAAAAATAGTTAAAAAATCAAAAAATTGCATCCAAAAAATGTAGCTCATAAGATTGTGGCCTGTTTTACAATGTATTCCTATGCTTTTCCCATACCATGGAAATTTCATACGCGCATATTTTACAATACAAATTATTGTATCGAATACATAAGTAAAGTCGTTATGTAATTCAAACAGCGTATTAGGAAGACTAATAAATTGGCAATTTGTCGAGCGACAGCTGTGTTCTGTAGGAGAATAAGAACAAAAAAAATGTTTTGCAATTATAACAGCGCATATGAATTAGGTTATTTCTTGTTACGTTTTCTTATAACGGTCAATTAGCGGCAAATTAGTTGTCAGCGATGTGCTTACCTATACCGTTTGAATAGGTTAGGTAACATCCTTTCTTTACCTTAATGAAAGTAGGTACATTTGCGTTTGTGCCGGATTGTTTCCGGTAGTGTCGCTTCACAATCAAAAGTACAGACATTGATATAATAATGTTTCAGATAATGTGTCTTTGTATTGATTAATACATAATCTTTAATCGTCGTTCATGTTCATGAATCATTAGCGGTTGGAAGAGATAGCATTTAGCTACAGGCAAAGTGTAAATGTACACTTGCTCTGCGTTTTATTAAAAAAAAAAAACTATTTAATTCAGTCAAATACTATTCTTTTTGCACTTTGCACTCAATACCATACAGGATGGTTCAGAGATAACGTCTAATTTGGAAGAAGCATATGCTCAAGAACGTAATAATCATGTTTTGCCAAATAACATATGTCCAACTTAATGCATTTTTTAAGAAAATTAATAAAGAAAAACGTAGGCCGACACTGTTCAGCGCAAGAAAATCGACAACACATTACCACATTTGTGCTGTTTCCAACAGTGTGACATACCTACATATTGTTCATATCATCGTAGTCAGCTGTTGGTTGGTTTATCTACAATAAGTATCTATTGGATTGTGCAATTTTAATGCGGATGTGTTGGTGTAGTGATTTGTGTGGTACCAGAGACGGGCAGATGGCCATTGTATGCGACGGATTACTCGCATGCGAAATAACTTTGATTCGCCGCGGCGCGCAGTCGCTTTGTTTTGTCCAACGGGAAACATGGGCAGTTACAATTTTTGTAAATCAGCATCACATTTCTGGATTAGGTATGTACGTACCAATCTTCCTAAATTTTTCAATTGTTAAATTTTCGTAAGGGCGCAATCGTCTTTCGGTCACGCGCGATTGGCTATTCACCAGGGCAGGCTTTAGACGATTATACAATTTAATACAATTTTGGATATGCTCGTTGGCGTTAAGGTTAGTCGTTATTTCTGAAACACCCTGTATACAAACAAAGTAAATGAAAACGCTTTGAAGTGGCACTTTATAGCTCAACCATTTCTGATATATATATATTCTTAAAATGTAAAAGCAGTGCGTGATTTTTGAATTGGAACAGAAAAATTGTGCTGAATTTTTGTATGTGATGGCGTTTTACTTTTGGACGGCAGGCGACATGAATTGTAAAGTCACTTAAAACGAACAATTAATAGTAATGAACACTACACTCAATAAGTTTTCAAATTACATGACATTTAAGATGACATTTTAAATTCTAACAAACAACAAAGTAAACAAAGAGAAGATGAAACGAAAAAATCCATGTCAAAATCAAAACTCCCTGTATATTTGCCCCTATTCACCTTTGATGTTAAAATGGACTCTTGGGATTTCCCGAATATAAACGAATATACATTTTAAAGGTTTAGGTATAAAAGGTCATTTATAATAAATATTTCCTGAAATCAAAATTAATAGCACCGATTTAGGTGCTATGGCAGACATCAGCATATCGATTCTTTTATACAAGTGTTCCTTCAAATGGAGTGCCTGGAGCAGCATGATGTAACTGTTTCATGGTGGCTACGCCACTGGCTAGTTTAAAAATATAATGTTCCAGCGATTCTTAAAATTTTTTATTTCATATCTACAGCGGGATAACATATCAACGGTAAATTTGGTATTTTTACTTTACTACACTATACCATGTTTGGTGGTCAAACACTGTGTTTATTTGACATGGAATTATCCCTATAGCACTCCACATATTCACATGGGTTTGCTTCATAGCTTTAACTTCAACTTTCAAGATTCTACTTGAGCATACCTGAAGAATTAAGAGATATGCGTACCGCCTAGGGCAGCGAGCTAGAAATATACCCGCGGGCCGAACATTTTAGGGCTTTATTAGACATTTATTAGTTTTTTTTCTTGTTCGTCATCGTCACCTTAGTAAATCATTTATTAGTATCTATTGAATTATTTGCACTTTTTCGTCCATTGAAGTTTCGCTGATCTTGATAATTGAGAGCCATATTAAAAGTTGATTTTTCCTTAACGGAAATTCGACTTCTTTTTACATCGCTGCAGGATAACAGTAATTATAAATAAAAATAAATTCTGGCCTGAAACACCCAAAAAAATTTAAAAGTATCAGTTCTTCTGTAACTATTTTTGATGCTTGGAGAGAATATTTGTTAATAAAAAAGAAGGTAGAACAAAATAAAATCATTCTAGAAAAATAAGTAAGGAGGCGAAAAAAAGATCAGAATAAAAAGCTACACCAAGAAAAGTAAACACTAACATTCCAAGATGCAAGAAAAATTAAAGTACAGATGAGGTAGAGAGGGCAGACTGAAGAAGACAAAGGACTTATTTTATACTTTGTTTCTTTAAAAATGGGTAAAACATAAATGTTTAACATATCTTGATAATATCTTAATCTTATTAACAATATTTAAAACACTTAATATTTAATTGAATGTTTTTATTTGTCGGAATAATGTACCACAAGTGTCTGAATTAAGATCGTTGCGGTCATACGTTGCATACATTCACTGAGGTGTCTGACTGATCAAAATATAAGCTTAGCATCGGTAGTGGGTGCAATTGCTAAAATTATGAAAAATAATATAAATAAAATAATTTTTATCAATTTTCTTATCAATAGCCAATAATCAATAGCCAGATATCTTGAGAAGAATATATTCATTTTAAAAAAGTGGACATAGACATTAGCACCACATGAATATAAATTCTACAGTTATAAATGTAACAAATATTCCTTAATCTGTCTGAATTTGGGGCGTTTACCTTCACTTTTAAACTAAATGGAGAGCTGAACAAAATGATAACCGGAATACCAATTTAATAAAAAAAATCTGATGTGGCCAGGCACATTACTTTATCATACAATATGTAAAATTAATAGATTAGCTGCATGAGGATTCTATTTGATCGAGATCGATCGTGTCTGCATTAAAATAAAACTAGTTGACCAGGATTTGACAGATATATCGATTCTATTGACAGTAGCTATTGTCAAAACATCAGCGTTTGACACGCCCTATTGTCATTAGAATCACTACGTATGATAAAGTAATTAAATATTTGAATATAAAAAGCAGCCATTATAATATTATTAGTTAACAGTTATTACTACAGTAAGTTGTAAATTAAGGAGTATTTGTTTATAAATTATAATCCTGTATTTAGGATATTTGCTTTTTATGACAAATGGAGCGAGTCGCAGAAAAGTACTGATAAGTTAGTGTAATTAATATTTTTGATTTGAGTATCCAGAAAAGTCTGCGGCCCGTATAAAACCATGTGGCGGGTCGGACCCTGCTAAGGTTGCACATGCCTATCCTAGAGTGTACCACACTTTCTTTCAGTTATGTTGTTCTCTGAGATGACACTATTGAATCAGCCAATTACGGTGAAAAGTGAAATGATTACAAAGGCTAACACAGCACACGGATTCCTCTGTTGTCTTGTCGATCTTCTGCCGTAGTAGATTCGATATATTGCGTAATTTGGTGTCGGTCAGGTATTTTCCGAGCATGCACATACACACGTTGGTGTATTTGGGTCGGCTGGGATGTTAGTTTAATTGTATCTCGCTTTCTCTGCGCTTACGAGATCGCGACTTTGTCAACAGCATTCAACTTTCAAGAGGTTCGATGGTCGTTCGAAGTCTATTTTGCTCGGTCCGTTGTCTGTCGGTTGGTACACTGGAATCTTAAACCGTCTGACTTCGACATATTTCGGCTTGTGTGTCAACCAAATCTTATACAATATTGCGTAAGGTGATCTTTTTGTTAAGTGTGACTAAGTTTGTTGACATTACGGATATTGGAGCCTGTGGTTATTAGTGGTCAGTTTCAGTATACCAGCCACGTGTAAATGGTGATAAAGTTGGTCATAAAATTCAGGGTTAACGCTACAAATATTATATGATCGGTTTTTATGGATATTTTTGACACACTTGTCAGATAAATGTGGGTCCATTTACGGTAATATTCATGATGACAAATGACATTCTTACTTTCTCTAACTGCATGAAGTTTAAATAAATCTCTTGAAAGCTCTAGAAATATAATTTTTATCGATAAAATTAGAGAAAATATACCAGGAATAGTGTGCTTTATTTGCATTAAAAATCCAATTGTGTACACGTAAATTTCAGTTATTTCGAACAATACTGGGTGTAAATGAGTACGTATTTTAAACTTCAAAGGTCATAGCAAACTAAGTTCCAGTTAGAACAACATTGGATCATGTGAGCCATCTTACGATAGTTACGTAAAAACAAGCAAATTTTGTCTGAAGTCATTTTGAACTAAATTTGAACTAATATCGATATGACCTTCTTTCCCCTATGTTGTTTCACCATTGTCTATAACAATTTTAATACATTGTGGTCGTTATGTGTTCATAATATTTTGCAAAACGAAAATTAAACATAAATTCTGCCATGACAGCTACATCAGACTTCAAACATATAAAGCATATGTTCCGGTGATTGAGGCAACTTTATTTTATTCATAGAAAATATGAGTATCTACTCACAAAGCATGTGTGTAAGAGTACTTGCTCACAGTGGGCATCTTCTCCATACTTTTATTCTTACGACTTGGCGTATTTACTTCAAAATATTGAGCATAAAGAATATACTCATTTTTGTTCTATCACCCAATATATTGAGCATAAAGTATATATGTTACGGTTAAAGTGATAAATGTGGTTTGTATTAATAATTACCGGCTATTATTAATAATAACCGCATCATTTGGTCAATGTGATTAGAAACACTCAAATAATCACATGGACCGGCTATTATTAATAATTTCCTAACGGGCACGGTAAAAGTGATAAAAACGTTACTTTTTACAAAAGATCTTTTGAATACAGTCTTCAAAGAAGTTAGCTAAGTTATTTTGATTACTATGTACGCTATTATATTTATCTACTCGACGTAAATCATCAGTACGGCTAGCCCAATGACCAAAGTTACGAATAATATAAAACATTGATAATACAGAATGTTTTCTTTTGTCTCCTTTGTACTTTAGCAACTACTGGTTATAATTGGTAATGATATTTGGTATACACCCAAGGACGGCTCAATGACGAAAACATAAACAAAACATTTTATACAGAGTGTTCAAAAAAGTTAACCATTTTATTATCAATAACACCCATTTTTATATTTAATGTATGTGGGTAGTTTTTTTGTAAATGTACAATTACAATTTATTGAGTAAATTCTCAAATCTCAATTATCTTGAAATTTTGCGCATTTAATAATAATTTTTTCAATATTGTATTTTCATGCAAATACATGAAAGAATAGGCGAGACTAGTTTACATAGATATTTTTACATAAATTGCACCGCACAAATGATGCAAACATTTTTGTATGGTTCTGTTCCTAACACGGTATTTTTACTTTTGGTGTTTGACAATAAAGTACTATTTTATAAATAAAAGATTAAATATTGTAACAACTTGCCCCAATCTTCCCTACATTAGGTTGTCCATTACCTATACCTACCGTAAGCAGAGCTAATATCTGACGGATAAAATCTGTTTTATAAGGCGGTTATTATAAAAGTATTTATCACTAACAAAAAAAGACTTTTAATTACATTATTTATTTAGATATATGAAAAAATATAACAATAACAAAAACACAAAATAATTCTCAAGTCCAGGAATCAGTTTAAAAATAAAATATATTTTTAATAAATAAAATTAACAGTAGGTAACTCAAATAAAATCTGTATCACATTTGTGCACTTACAAATCAAAAATAAGCAATATTCATAGTAAATAATAAAATAAAAATAAAATACAGGTAGTGTTCACATTTGTGAACAAAACAAAAGAAGATGACGTCCTATTGTTACAAACTTTATATTGCTCTATTTTTACAATATAAATGGTGTAATTGTTGTACTACCACAAAAAAATAAAGCTCTAGAAGGACTTTTGTATTCAAAATTAAATATAAAACATTTTTTAAAGTTTTGTATTAAAAAGATAATAAATAATAAGTTATAAATAAAAATAATTTTTCTTGCCGCGAATTGCAAAATACAGAAGCACTATGTACGTATGCACTGGCAGAATAATACAAACCGAGTTTCTAGTTTCTTACTTACTTAGCTTTTAAGAATTGCGCAAATAAGCATGACCCAAAGAGTTACACACTCGTGCATGCAATTAGTATGGATTGGCATTTCTCGTTTGTATAATCTTCCTTATTTTAGTCATGAGTAGTAACTAAATAAGTTAGTCAGGACTAACGTCACTAAAGGCCCAACACTGAAACCCCAGTGAATAGATTCGTTGTGTGGCGATTATGTAGATACTAACAGAATTCCAAATCTGAGGCTCTATTATATTGTAGCATCACCTTAATGCAATATTGAATTATTAATAATAACCTATTTATCACTATGATCGTAACATATACACATGAGTATATGTACACTATATTAAAAGTGATATTGCTGCAAGTGAGCATCTGATCTATTTATATATAAACTTGGAGCCTTTATATTAATATATTGACCATAAAGTATATACTCATGCGCATAAGGTCCGCAATATCTCCCATTATCCACATTTGCTTAAATGGGTTATAAATAACAAAGTAGGGACAATACAATAATTATTTGTTCTGTTCACCTGTACTTTTAGTACGCCGGGTGCTTTTCCAGTAACTTAATGTAAGGTTTAATGCGAGTAACGGAGAAAACTAAAAAATACATAACCATATATACTAATAATAAGTAACTAAAATAATACTGTGCTTACTAATAGTACCGGTAAACAAATAGTCGAAATTTCTGTACAAAACTACTACAAAATCCTAGCTATTCAGCATTATTTCAATGCGCTGTACCTTGCCACACTTCTGTTTTTGTCTGATTTATATATTGTTTTAAATTGGAATGTCTGTGGTGAATTTTTTTTGTTACAATCGGATGATAAAAAGGAGTTATGCTCACTGTTCTACTGGAACGGTGTATGCTTCCATACTCCCATCGTGGATAAAAATAGTCAAAGCTCATGAATTTTTTTAGACCACTAATTAGCGGAAACTTGGACTGCAATAACTTGCATAAGTGCAGACAAGCTTCCTCTTTCGTTTGGTGTGTAGTTTGTTACAATCGGACGATAAAAAGGGGTTATGCTCACTGTTCTACTGGAACGGTGTATGCTTCCATACTCGCATCCCTGGACAAAAATAGTCAATGTTCAGGAATTTTTTTAGATCACTAATTAGCGGAAACTTAGACTGCAATAACTATCATAAGTAGAGACAAGCTTCCTCTTTCGTTTGGTGTATTGTTTGTTACAATCTGAAACGATGTATTTTTCTATACTCGAAAATAAAAATATTCAAAGTTCATGAATTTTTTTAGACCACTAATTAGCGGAAATTTGTACTGCAATAACTTGCATAAGTGCAGACAAGCTTCCTCTTTCGTTTGGTGTATAGTTTGTTACAATCGAATGATAAAAAGGGGTTATGCTCACTGTTCTACTGGAACGGTGTATGCTTCCATACTCGCATCCCTGGATAAAAATAGTCTAAGTTGAGGAATTTTTTTAGACCACTAATTAGCGGAAAGTTGGGCTGCAATAACTATGGAAGTATGGTCTACATTTGTACTTTTGATTGCTGTAAGAGATGTCGTAATTGGTAAAGCATTAACGGAGATATGCGATTGTAAAAATGTGCCAATTTAAGCAAAAAATGACTTTCTTTTTAATTTTGTACGTAGTAGTTATGAATTGCGCCCTCTGCAATAACTACTGTAGACTCAGTACGTTAAGGGCTTTCCAAAAATGTGTCATTCATTAAAATCGGATGATAAAAAGTTTTATGGATAACTTTTATGGCTAACTTCCCCCCGGTGGTGAATTGAGGAGTGGAAAGAAGGTTTGATAACAAAGAAACAGTAAACAAATATTTATTGATTATTGTTTGTCAAACCAGGCACAAAATACAAATAAATAATAAAGAAACAAAAATAAAGTACATTGTTTAATGGTTAATTATTGTTTAGGCTTGCTTTATTATTATAAATATCGAGTTTTGTAATATGTTTAAATTTTTAAAATGTTTAAACTTTGGTATCATCTTTGACCTCCAGGAGTTGAGTTCTTCATAAAGTATACAAGTTATTTCGGTTTGAAATTTATTTGGTTACATTTGCAGTTTTCAAGATTAGCAAAGAAACAGTTTATCAAAAAGCGGAAAATGTAAATAATAGGTTTTATACAATCTGACCTTATTCCCAGGGTCCCAAAAGATAATACGTAAACAATTCGATTTTTTTTGTTATGTGCAAAACTTCTAGGATGGTTAAGTGCTAAACAATTTGACATTTGAGTGGTCCATTAGCTTCTAATACAACCTTAAATTCGTTGGCAATGCCACCTAATGACCGACGCAAGCTTACGGAGCTTTCATGTAACTTTAAAGCTCCTTTAAAATAATGATATACCCGCTAAGCCATTTAATTTTTACATTTGTTATTCATCAATCATTCTTTAGGTGGGCCTTAATACCCTAATCTTTGGTATTAATAATTTATTATTCACTGTGTTACATCTCCTTATATGTTATAAATTGAATTAATCTTCTTTACCACGATGGGATAAATACCATTGACGTATGTGACTATTTCCGATGGGAACACATCAATTTATTGTTGCACAACACCAATTTTTCATTATTTACTTTTTCGTCTTGTCAGAACAAGAAACGGTAGCTCTCCTTCGTGTGTGTCCCTATGTTTGCGTTTATTTTTTACGACCCAGCACGATGCATTCATACATAATGAGAACAAGTCTAGAAAAAATCTCAAAGTAGCAAAAAATCGGACAGGTGAGGCGTTCAATCCGCTATCAAGGACATCCTTGATCGAAATTCGTTGCTCACGGAACAAAATTCCAATCATCTAGCTTGACGTAGACATTTTTTACGCGTTTCCCAAATTAACGGACCTGAGCTCACGTGTAAAAGACGTGTAATTTTTGTCTCTCGTGTTCAGCTGCTCATCTAAGTAGAAGTCATTGCTCGTCAATGGTCAGCACGCTGGGCAATTAAAGGTGAATCTAAAATTGTCGTTTCAAGCAATCAATTTGCATATGATTATACGGTATGTGAATCCTTAAGTGGCTGTTGAATAGGCCAGCAGTGGTTTGTTTTATTTATAGTTTTTTTTCTGTGACGATAATTTGGTGGCATTCAGGTGATAATAATAATACAAATAATACAATTGTACGTTAATTTCTGTGCGAAATTGTTTTATTTTTTTGCTTGAGCAGATGTTATAAAGTCTAGAGAATTAATTTAATATTTGAACGTCGATAAATGACGTCCAAACATGATAAGTTGAATAATCATACAATTTATGTTCATTGTACAGACTAATCTAGAAAACTTGTTTTCTAAATCGTTTAATTGAGGCACTTATTTTATAAAATTGCGATTCCAAGAATACGGGTTTTTATCGTTTTTTTGCAAAACTTGTTGATTTATGTATTGGCACTAGTTGTTTATAGCCCAGGCATATTAGGTTTTAACCCTGAAAAAAAAATCTACAAATTGGTAAATACCTTCTATTTACTGCCCTGAACAACATACTAAAAGTCCTAAAAAGTCCTATGACCAAGTCATGCTTTTTTGGGGTAGGGTAGCATACCCTCACTTGTCTCATAACTCCTTCAAACTTGGCATTTAGGTGTTTTGAATGACGCTGAATGTTCATATGGCATTAAATTTCAAAATTAAAATGGTGGAATTTAGTTCAAAATAAAAGAAATCTAGTTTAGCATTTTTATTGATTTTTAAGAGCCAAAATATGCCATGAACATGGCAAAATAAAAATGGCAGATACAAAATGGCGGGCCAGAAAATTAGAATTAAGGGTGAATTCCGATCTTTTATGAAAAAAATACGGCATTCTTTTGATTTTTTTGATCGCCGACACCAGTGACACCCAAACCGTGCGCCGCGGCGCCCGGGGAGCCGCGGCGTCTTCACAAGGGCGCCACGAAATATTGTAAAAGTTTCATAATTCCAAGTGCCTATGTCTAATAAGTTAGATATTTAGTCAACACGTTTAGTCAAAGAATACATCAAATGGCGGAAGATAAATATCAAAGATCAATTAATTGAACAAAATAAAGGAGTTGAATTTGGATTGCGGTTAGATGAGGCTACGGATAATAATAAAGATGCTAATTTGATATGTTATCTACGGTTTATAGATGTATTTGATAAGATACATTAAAGATCTTCTGTTTTGTAAAAATATCACTGTAGGAGCGAAGGCTCAGGACCTGTTAGAGATTCATATCTGAAAACAATTTGAATTGTCCTAAAATACGTTGGTGTCTGTACTAATGGAGCTTACAGGTGTTTATTCGAAGCAAATCACCAAATGCACTGCGGACCCATTGCATTATTCAGGAGTGTGTATCAAAAAGACGTTTTTTTCGAAATCCAAAATTTCAAGTTGATAAAGACTTCTCTCCCTATGGACCTACATATACCACAAAGAAAAATGGCCGAGTTGAAAAATATTTAGGTGTCCCGCAAGAGACCTAAGAATTATAATTTTCTTTAAAAATTCGGTTTTTTTATTGAAAGATTAAGTGATTTTGCTTTTTCAAGTAGAAAAAGTTTAACAATAAGATTTATATCGCCTGCAGTTTATTTAGATTCATCGAACTTTTAGAAAAATGACCAATTTCTTATAATTTAAAAAATATGTTTAAATGTTGATAAAAGTTTATTTATCATTAAATATTTTATTATGTGCATTATTATGTGTATCTATGTGGGCTTTGAGGAAGAATAATCTCGTAATCTTTCATGAACAAATTTGAATTTTTATTAAGAAAATACAAACTTTAGGCCTCCTACGGGAGACCTAAATATTTTTCAAATGGGCCAATTTCTTTGTGGTATATGTGGGTCCATAGAGATAACCTTTTATCAACTTCAAATTTTGAATTTCCAAAATAACGTTTTTTCGATACACACTATTCACTGACAAGTGCTTCCGTCAAAGCATCTGAGTCCTCCACTGAATCAGGTGTTTCAATGTGTGGTGAATGTGGTAAATTTATTAAAATATCGTCCATTGAAAGAAAGGTTTAAAAAGAACTGTGGGAGGATATGGGAGTCGAACACTCATCTTTACGGTATATAAATTAATTCATAGATATAACAAAGGCTTTAAGATGGACCTTTTGGAACAATACGAAATCGAAAAATATAAAAACACGTCCAACGTTACGTTAATGAACGATCAGACTAGTTATCCACTCAGACCATTCTTTTCGTATTTAACTTTCTGACCGACCTGTACCTATACACTTGCTAAATAGTTTATATCCGGTTGTGACCTTTCAAGTTTTTGTTCGCCCATCTCTGTACTCGCCCGCTCAGTTGCCTTTCATAGCTCGTACATGTGACGTTTATGTTTATTTTGATATAACACGGAAAATTTTTAATTATCATGTATTGTGAATCCGCTTTGTTTTGTGACTGTTTAGTTTGTACGAATTGACTTATTGACCGTAAGTTTTTCCCCCCTTTATTCAATTTGTAAGTGCTTGATGTTTTGTGTATTTTGTAGATTTTGGCTGATGATGGCAAGTTAATTACTGCAGAAACCGGTTCCCATTAATATATTTTACTACAATGGATATTGAGGCTTTTATTTTCTCCGTTTTACACAGATAAAGATTGTTTCTTAATATTACAGCAATTTTTGACGTCAAATGAATGTGATCTTTCTCAAGATATAAAAACCATGTTTAAGGAGCACTTATCACAGCTAATTATCTGCGTAGAAAAATATGTTCCAAATGAAATATATGTTTGCTAATATCGATAAGTTTGCGTCTATTCAAAATCCATTTAACACTAGTTCTGTCTGAATTTACTTCAGCAGAAGAACAGAATCTTATCTTGTGATAGCAGTTTGAAAACAAAATTTGGCAGCGTGGGATTAAATTGCTCAATGTGAGCACCGTTGGCTTCCAAACAAGCTTTTGTACGGCGCCCAATTTGCACCGCGGCGTCTAAAGTCATCATAAAGTCTTCGATCCCACATTCTCCGTAAATGAGCATCATATGTTAAATACTTATTCCTTGTGAAATTATCGATTTTGATCACAAAAACACAAAATAACAAAGAAACTCGGAACGCAAGCACGGCTCAGCTGATCTCGGAGTAGGTCAACTACTAGTCTTAGCCAAGAACGTGTCAAATATAATCAAATATAATAAGTGTCAAATAATAGAAGCACTCCTTTTTAAATCATATTTAAGAATATGAACCAAAAATATGTCAAATTTTATAATTGTGGATATTATAATGCCTATGTTATATATGGCAATTATTATTGAATTTGAATTTGACTTGAATTTAATTTGGCGCCTAGAACATTAGTGACATATTATTATTAGCAATAATATTTTACTATAAACCTTAAAGTTCTGTTAGATCATAACCATCATCATCGATTACTTTGTATAGAGCTATTAACATCAACAACCTATAAAACCACTACTGCATTCAATCTACCACATGAATTACCACTTACTTAATTTAATAACAAGACATCCAACCGCAAATGACTACGTGACTACCCATACATTACAGTCTTATCGTATTAACAACCGTTTTAAACTGAGATTTTCCTTTTGTGCAGTTCCAATTAGTGTAACGAGAACTATACCAGCTAGTATAAGATCAAATCGACAAATTTGATTGCCACTATATCTGACCACAAATGTTTTGCCAATAGCTGTGTGCGGGATTATTATGCAATTATATAAATTTGTAATGCAGAAAGGCCAAGATCAAAGCATTTACGTGGAATCGGGAAGCCCTTAGGCAGTAAATTGTAAACATTTACTAATACACGCTAAATCGTAATATTTGTATGATTCTCATATTTTGGTGTTGTTTAGGATTACTACGAATGAGGCAAAATTAAACAACATAGTTTCTAAATGGCAACCTCATAATTTTGTTGCTCACTTTGATGGATCATTTAATGTAATTATACGGAGTATGAGAAAGGCTTGTAATCGTGACTAAAACATTTTTTGAGATTTTAGCGGAAATATGTCTTCTGAACATTTTTGACCACAGTACAAAAACTACGGTTCCGGAGAAACTACTAAGGGCATCGGGACGAAACTTCGTATTTAGAAGTTTCATGACAACAATTAGAGCTGAAAAGTTTTTTGTTCAAAATGGGCCTAAGGAATTGGTGGTTTACTCTTAGCATTTTTCAACGATTTTGCAAATGAGCCGCAATTTCTGCAAATTCGTCAAAATAGTTAAATAATAAATTAAAGCAGAGGAAATTTTGTATAATTTTTGTCTAGGACATTTTTTGGTAAAATTAATAGTTTAGCTGCATGAGCAAATTATATTTTATCGAGATCGGTCGTGTTGAATTAATATAACATTAGCCAGGATTTCGCAGATATTTTTATTCTAATGACAGTTGGTAGTGTCAAACGCTGATCTTTTGACAATACGTCATTGCAATCACAGACAATAAGTTCATTGCATACGTATCTATGACTATATAGTCCCCATCATGATACACGCCAATGATTATAATGACACTAGCGTTGTATAATAATGACAGGTCGTTCAAATAACGACTTCATTATTTGAGCGAACTGTCATCATTATACAACGCTAGTGTCAAAGTCTGTCAAAACCTATGTGGATGACAGTTATTCGACAGTTCGCCTAGCCACCATTGACAGATACATTTAAATAACGGATATACACATAACGGATATAAATCGCTCGCATGACCACACGCTCGTCAATAATGTGCTCGTCAAATAATATACTATTGTATACAGTATGTTAAAGTCCTGTCCCTGGCCACATCAGATTTCTTATACATCGGTGAAAACAAAATAAAAAACAAACAATTTAAAAAAATAACAGTGTTCAAAACCTATCGAAAATACGAAAGATAAATAAAAATATTTCAGTTTCACAGTTTCAAAAAGCAAAAATTTCAAAATTGTATTAAAGTTGCTCGCAACTAAACCGTTTCAGGTTCATTGTATTTAGTTTTGTTTAAAATTAAAAACGAATTTAAAATTGTAGATAAGACAGCTTGAAAACTAAAAAAGAATTGTTGTATCCGGTCCGCGGGCCTTAGTTTTAAACTAAGGTCCGCGGACCGAATCAAACTAATTGTTTGCACATGCCTGGTCAAAAACCTACAGAATACTAAACTTTTATCCGAGGGCGGCATATTGGCCGGAATCATTGTATTTTTGTCAGTGCCTGGTTTACAAATGTGGGGGCCCTGGGGCAGTGGAGGATGAGGAGACCCCTTAAATTAAACAATATCTCTCGACGTAGATATTAAAATTAATATCCCTTGGTAGAATTTTATTTACACAACTGAAAAACGAATTTTTATTAAGCGCAAACAAAGTTAATTTAAGCCTAGGCGTGAAACACGCAGCGAAATCAGAAATGATTTCCTTGAAATCAATTTCTGTCAAAAGTAAATCACTGTCAATGCCGAGGATTGAAAGATATGCCAGGCGTTTCTGAGCCATCGTCATGCGCAATCTATTTTTAGTAACCGTTCAAAGGAATTTCGAAATATTTATGTTTATTAGCGAAATATTAATTTAACAACGCCTTAAGCCATAAACGTTCGAGACAATATGTTTTTCCAACAGGATGGCGCACCCATTCACACAACAGCACTAGTAACAGCACTAGGGTGTTGGATGAAGGTTTCCCTAACCGTTGGATGGGATGACCTCTACTAACGAGTGCCCTGTGAGGTCGCCAGATCTAACTCTAAGCTAGCTCTAGACTCAGCCCGAATAAATCGGCGAAACGTTCGGCGAGGCGGGGCGAGACATAGCGGGAAAAGAATGCCTTCTACATTCTCGGGGTTCGGCTCGTGCATTCAGTGTGCATCTGCGGGTGAGTAGAATGGACGTCGCTGAAGTAGCCGCATACTTTGATTGAAACTGTGGTTATTATTAATTATAAATTAAGTGAATAACATAAATAAAAATTTAATTAAATATTTGAAAAATTTCTTAATTGCTATTGATTTATAATTCTTATCATATTAGATACCATATACTAATATATGAGAGTTTAATACGATTTTCCATAAACAAAAATTAAACATTTCCATAACTTTTATTTTATTATTTTGTATAATGTATTGCTGTATAAATCAAATACTATAGTGCATATCCATACAGAGTTAGTCAAAATTACAACTAAATAGTTCTCCAACCATAAACAAGGAAACAAATTTTTGTTTTAAACAAGCTATCTAAATTTGGTAACATTTCCTTTTTCAAATACAACATACTGCATATTTTTAAACTTTTTAATTCTAAATTTTTTTACGAATTTACTGTACGAAACCATTTTTATAAAAGGCATCATTTTTAGTTATTAGCAATTAATTAAAACTCCTGAACTTTGAAAATGATTATTTTCCCACATACATACACATTTATTTTAATTTGCTGTTTGAACATTTAGTTTAATTCTATTTAATTGTTCTGTTATTTTTTATCAGTTTAGTTAAAATAATAGTTTATGAAATTTGATTAATTGCTTATAACTCAAGACTAACATTGTATTAAAACTTATTCCTACCAAAAATTCTTGGAATTAATCTTAGAATTAAAAAATGTAAAAATATTTGTTCTAGTAGAAAAAGGAAAGGTTGCCAGTTTCCATAATAAAATATCTATAATAATAAAAGCACTGTGTATATTAAAAATATATTTAGACGATAGGTTGTTTAAAATCAAACAACTTATGTTTGATTTTTTTTTTTACTTTATCATACGCAGTATGTAAAGTATTGTAATCATGCCAAAAAAATTTTTTGAGATTTTAGCGGAAATATGTCTTTTTGGGTCCCCTGAACATTTTTGACCAAGGTACAAAAAAATGTCTGTGTGTGTGTGTGTATGTGTGTGTGTGTGTACCCGTTTTTGTGGAGACGATTCCGGAGAAACTACTAATGGTATCGGGACGAAACTTCATATTTAGAAGTTTTATAACCAAACTTAGAGCTGAAAAGCTTTCTGTTGAAAAGGGTCCAAAGGAACTGGTGGTTTACTCATAGCATTTTTCGAAGATTTTGCAAATGAGCCGCCATTTGTGTAATGTCGTCAAAATAGTTAAATAATAAATCAAAGGAGAGGAAATTTTCCATAATTTATGTATATGACATTTTTTGGTAGAATTTATAGTTTAGCCGCATGAGCAAATTCTATTTCATCGAGATCGGGCGTACTGCTTTAAAACTAGTAGCCAGGATAACTCAGATTATTTTGATTCTAATGATAGTAGCTAGTGTCAAACGCTAATGTCTTGAAAATGCTACTGTCAATATAGGCTGCGTTCGGATATTGAACACCGTTACACTTTTTACACCCAATAACACGTAAGTGTCGTTTGGACGGTGTACCCGCTGTCAACGGAGTACAATATCCGAACGCAGCTTTAATCGAGATATTTGTCTAGTTCTACTAGTTTTATTTTAATGCAGACATAGCCGATCTCGATCAAATAGAATCTCATGCAGCTAAACTATTAATTTTATATATAGTATGATAAAGTCATGTGCCTGGCCACATCAGATTTTTTAATGTTTACGTTGGACATTTATTTAGGTGCTCCGGCTATGTTGTTGTTACTGTGATGTAACAACGATATTATCAATCAAGAACTTAGTAATTGCCCTATGTAGAGACCAAGAATGACTGTTGAATGTCTGTCGACAGTGAATAAATATTTCTTTTCGCCAATGTACGAGAAGCACCTGTGCGACATTGCCCATTAATGAGAGTAAAATAATACCTACTTTACAGGTAGTTCTCAACCGGCCCAAGTAATCAAAGAACAGTACCAAACCGATACAATAGATTCAGACATCATAGAAAAATACGACTGGAGTAACTTGGAACTGATAAATTTATTTGAAAGAGATAAATAATATATTCTTTAGTTTTAATTAATTAATTATTGATTTAAGATTGCTATTAATTTCAATTTTCTTAAATACGTTAATCTTATAATACGGATGGTCAATTTATTGATATGCATTTGCATTTCGTCAATAATACAGAAATAAATATCATTATCTGGTATATTTTCCATTTTAACTTTGCGTATGTGTTTTTTTCCTGACAAATAATAGTAATAGGGACGTCACCAAGAGAGAAAAAAATACTATCGCATATTAAATTTAATATCAATTTTATATCAATGTAAACTATTTGTATTTTGCATATAAATTTATTGTCTTCAATATTTTTTAATCTTTTTATTTCAATACTAAATAATTATTCTATTCGTTACCTACTTTTCGGGTTGCATTCATGCTCGAACGTGTTCACCGCGCGTGTTTGATGTCATAAATCAGACCCCTGTCGTAAATAATACCTTTGAGTACAGACAAGAACTGCTATCAGCCGCGTCAAAAATCCAGTTTGAATGGATCGAAGCGAGAGCGTACAAAAGAAGCGAGCCACTTGCCGAACGCGTGATTTTTATCCGACTATCTGCATCCGTAGAGACTTCTGGCAATTCTAATGTTAGCGGATTTGGGTGAATGTGGCATCCACACTCTCCGGATTCGCGGCCTCCCGCTATGTCTCGCGAGAGTCTGGAATACGTATAATGGATTTGGGGCACTTTTGGGAACAAAATGTGTACGCGCTACAACTATTTAAAGAGGACTATCCTTTGAAAAACGCTATCATTTGAAACATGTCATCAAAAATTGCACGCAGGAATTAATCCCGTAACTATGTATCATGTTTGCTTTAATAAAAACATACTTCAGTTATTGTTACTATTGCTTTTATTTTTTAATGATAAAAGCAAAAAATAAACAAACATATTTCAGAACATCTACCTCAGCGACTCCCAATATAAACAGCGACGAAAATATTTATTATTTCATATTTAATACATTCTCTCAAAATGACAGCATCTACTCTTAAGTCATTTTCTTTTTCTTTGGCAGCACCCGATACAGGCAACGACGAAAAAGTAAAATTCGTATTAAATGCCATCTAACTAAATACTTCTTCAAATACAATTGTTGTTCAAAATCTGTCTGTTCATAATTTATAGTATCAAACATTTTTAATATGTATTATTATATCTATTATTGTTTATCCTTCACATTTTGATGTCCTTACGTTCTTTATAGCTTAAATAACTATTACTGTGTGGGTATTATGATAAATGCGACAGCATTAGACAGAATAGTAACCTCAGCAAATCACAAATAGATTCAACAACACACCTTTGTATGTTTCTGACAGATAAAAAATAACCTCACAAATAATAACAAACGCAATAACACATCTTGCTAGATTGTGTTCCTCATTAAATAATTAAATAATACGGCTGCCAAATTTCCTGGTAATTTTTTTGCAGCTCGATCTGTAACAAAAGCTATTAAAGTTCGTATGTATTATAATCATTACATACGTCATTGCATGGTGATTTTTTGCGGACCGCTCAATAGTTGGGACTTTTTTCTCGCGGTGAAGGTCGATGAAATTGTCTAGCAATTATCTAACAGTTTCTATAACGACCATTAGCAGGAGGTTACAGTTGGAGTAGATTATTAAATAAATAGCAAGTCATTTTCTTTCTGCTCAAGGTCATCACCCTTATGTCCGCTGATGAACTGAAGGCAGATGATTTTTGAACGCAATCTTGTCTTGTAAAAAAATAAATAAAAATCAACTTATTCATAATTTGAGCTAAATAAAGAAATGGTACATTCAGCATTAACTTTTATAATGCGAAAAATATGGTACTAAAATTGGTACAAAAATTTTAAAAAGTTCGGATGTATTACTTATGAATAAGGCAGTAATTTCATGGAAATATCCCAATATTAAAGAAATCATACAAAGTGTTTAACATATGCAGCACTTTTCCTGCAATTTATTACAGATAATTTACTTTAATTATACACTATGATTGTTGCTTTCGTAGAATTCATTTTCAGTAACTTTACAGAATTTTTTTTGGAACTTTTTGTTTTTCAATTGCTTCTAAAGTTACATCAGTTTAAAATATTAACAAAAGGAAGAAGCAACAAATATTTATGAACAATGCAAAAACGAAGGAAGGAAGAAACGAAAAATAACCTTTACTATAGCAATTATTAATAATAAAAATAAAATGAATACAAAAAATGAGGAAACAACATGAGGAAAAAATTTCCAATTGATTTATTGAAGTTTCAATTCTTTAAGAAATTAGAGCAGTTTAAGATACGGTTTTGACAATATTTCAAAAGGCTGTATCTTTTTTTTAAACATTGGAAGAATAAATGGATCATTATGAAACATTTTGCGCAGAATGGACGTTGGCGCTCTGAAAACACATGGGGGAAAGAACATCCCCGAACGTGATTATAAATAGTTTTCTTTATTTTTACACCCTGCTTTTCTTCTGCAACATAGGGATTATTTCTGTATATTCTCTTTAAGTTTATTAAATACGAAAAAGCTCATATACACAAAAAGTTGATAATCTGCACTAATAAGGTAGTTAACAACACGAGGAAAAAATTGAACGCACCGCCAAATTCTAAGTAAATATGCGAAATAAAATTAATAAAAATTACTTATTTTGCATTGTCAACCTTTTATTAGAGCTTCACGGGGAATATGTCCAATACTTACTGCTATAATTTAAACAAACAAATAATTAACTAAATATTGTATAAAACCGTCAGCAATAATTCTACCAGGTTGTTTTTTTTTCTAAAGATTTTTTGTTTGTACGTAATAATGAGACAATCTCACGGGCTGTATTAGAGGTAATAGAAAATATAGGGATAATATATTAATGTGTAATATTAATTGTACATATACAGGGTGGCCGGTAAAGGTGTTCCGAAAATTAGGGTGTTAGAGGACGTCACTGCCATTCAAAAAGTGTATATGCACTTTTGGCTTTCGACGCTTCATTAAAAAGTTATAGCTAAAAGTCGGCGTCGTTTATAAGTTGTGTCTGCAAATTGTCACTTAACGATTTTTACGCAAATTCGTAATTCATCCACAATAATGGATTACTCGACCCATTAGAAGAATATGCAGACATGCATTTAGCATTGGGAAACGTTGATGGAAATGCTACAAGGGCTAGAAGAATTTATCAACGAAAATACCAGAACCGACGCGTCGTGTGCCATGCGCAAAAACATTTCTTGCTGTATATCGCAGAATACGTGAACATGGTGCTGTAAGACCACCCTAAGTATTAATTACCCTAAATTGGGGTGCCCTGGTACGAAGAAACCTACAACGGGAAGAGGACATTTTAAACACCATAGAAAACTGTTCTGGAAATAGTATTCGCAAGCTTTCCTGAGTGTTTAAAGTTACAAAATCTTTTGTATCCAGCACTCATGCATCAGCAGCTACTTTGTTCTTTTCATTACCAATGAAAACAAGGATTAGCCCACAGATTATAACGCCAGAGTTTAGTTTTGTCGGTGGTTTTGTTAGCGACAACACCAGGTACAATTATCTGTGAACATCTGGTGTGGGATAATTGGTAACGAATTGCTTGGTCCATTTGAATTCGTGAAACACCTGAAATTATTCAAAGAGTCCGGCAGGATTTGGGAAGACGTGCTGAAATGTGCATTCACATGGAAGGGCAACATTTTGAGCAGTATTTGCAAAACTAATTTTATTTATTTTTGTTGTTTGTAAATAAGTTTTTGTTTGTGTTAAATAAACAACGCCGACTTTGTAATCAGTTATATCTTTAAAGGAATATAAAACTGAAAAATAAAAAAGCCATAACTTTTTAAGGGGAATCCATACCCCCTACGTTTTACTTGCAAAACACGCAAAAGTTCTAAGGCTTTTTCTCAGCAATTAGTTCACACAATCGTAAAAGAAATACACCAAATTAAAGATAAAAGATATATAATTTTGCGTCTAGTGGTAGATTTTTGATAGTTCTGTTCGTTTTTGACAAATCTATTTCTGAATATGACATAAAATTGGCTGATTTTGCAATTTTTTTACGAAGAACTCAGGTTAAAATTGAAAAAAGTACCACATAATAGGTCTAAGTTACACCTTCTTCTATAAGTGTACAAAATTTCACTTAAAAATATCAATATCTTACATGCTTTTTTCACTCAAAACTTTACTTCTTCATGTACTCGAATAAGTTATATTTTATCACGTAGCGTGGATACAACAACAACAAATAATACATATACATTACCACAGCAAGTAATACATCTTTATCTATAATTTGATGTATAACATGAGAGAATTGATACAACATTAAGCTGACTATGGATGCTTATTTTATACGACGTACCAGCAGTAGTGATTCCTCTTAATGAAGCGTCGAAAGCCAAAAGTGCATATACACTTTTTGGATGGCAGTGACGTCCTCTATCAGCTCCCTAATTTTCGGAACACCTTTACCGGACAGCCTGTATATACCGTAAAATAAATTTCATTTTGATGAAGAACAGAGATAGAATCTGTTCTTATTCTACTAATAATAAACAATTAATGATTTTTTGCAGATACTTTACGCGGAATTAACGCGACATGGGTCGGGTCTGGCGGAGGTGATAGCTGAAAATGATTTCTTGCAGATTAGCGTCGTCTTTATTTAAATTTTAAATCGTTTGTTAACTCGTTGCGTAATATTAATTTGAAATATTATTACTTATTTCAAACGAGTGTCAGCTTATTGTAGGTAGTGCAAATTTTATAAAAAAACATAGATACCTTCTTGCCAGTAAATTTTTGTAAATTTGTAAATTTTTAAATAAATAAAAAATTACAGCCACAACCTGGATTTGAACCAGGGACCTTTGCGTCGCTAGCACAATGCTCTTACATCTCAGCTATTGTGCAATAATTTGATCACATATTACAACGACAACATTATACAATGTTACGGAATACTTTACATTCAATGTTCACAATAATTCGCAGTTTAGTTTCCGTCGTACATAGATTTAGAATTCCCAAATATTACTTTCTCCTCTAGAAGATTTACTTGGCTACTAAACTATTCGGAGATCTGGTTTTGTGATTTTGCTAAGTTACTCTAATTGCACTGCACTAAGTAATTGTGTATTTTGTCAAGTGATCATATCTTCTCCGAACTGTTGTCTGTTAACTATCTAAGGTTAGTTATGTATTGTTTGCAATCTGTATTCTATTTTTAGTGTACAATATTTCTAGTATCGGTATATTATTTTCAAGTTGTCTGTGGAAACGAGTAACCACTCATTATCATTATTTACAACTTTTATGTCAGACGAGGACATTTCAATTACCTTACCACGAATCCAAACTAAACAAAAAATATGCTACACGCAAAAACTAGTTTAAACGCATAAATTAAAAAATTATTAATTCTCCAACATTTCTGAGCTTTCAAACCGGAAACACACCAACGGACTGCTCTCATTTAAAGACGAAATGACATCCGCAATGGTGGGTGTACCGCAAGGTCTGACCTTGGGGACATAGTCTTGCCATACAGATTTTTCACTTCACCAAAGTTCGATTACTTCGAAAGTTTATTGCTTAATTACTATCATTTTTGGTTGATTTTCATATGCAACACGCGATATGATCACCTGCAGTGTCAAATTGTTATACCAGTTGAAGAAACGTGATCGAAACATTTAAAATAATAGGAGCAATTGACCTTTAACATCGGTATTGCAACCGTGACATTGATCAGACATTGCACGTAGAGGTCAAGGTACTGTCGATAATAGTGCCAACATAGTGACAAGAGTCTGTGCATTTTTATATGGTAAATTAGCGTTAATTTATTTTACAACCAATATATTTAACTTATTTTTGTATCTTTTTAATTGCATTCTAAACGATTACTAATAGCAGATCTATTTATATTGATATCTGTTTTTTTTTTAGTTTCCGTTGTTTTTTATTATTATAATTATTATTGGATAGTTTTAACCAAAAAATCCTTTAAAACTTTTAAACTAGTTGAAACTGGTTATCTCACGAACAAATTTTATGACAGACGGCTTTTATCGATAATTTATTCTTATTTAATAGTTATCTTGTTACCACAAATCTACACTATTAATCTTTATTTAAAAGATTTAATGTTGCATAATTTTATATGTTCGCGGCATATTTGTTACAGTTTTTGATAAATTGCTACATGTTTAAAATGCATAGCATACAATCGCGCAAACTACATGTGCCACATTAGAAGCGAAGATACATATCTAACATATCAATAACCGCACAAATATATGTATGAGTTTAGTGAGGCACTCTTGAGAAATACACAATGGTTCAATTATGGACACATTTGAATAAATTTGAATTGACAATGGTGAAACCTGATTCAGTGATACCGAGATTTTGTTTGCTACATTTAAATTGACATGTTTATTAACTTTTAACTACTGACACAGTGGTGAAATATTATTATGTAAATATACAGTATGTCCCCGGAGTTACAATTAGGAAAACAAAAGTATTACTGGGTTTTCAGACATATCTCAGCATAAATAATGCTTCCTTAAAACCCTTAAATCGAGAGAAATTTATAATCTGACGCGTATACCCCAATGTGACATATTCTTGCATCTCAGTATTTTTTCTGGAATTTTTCTATAACGACTAAAGCACGATTTGCCAGTTTACGGTTAACATGAGAAGATTTCTCAAACTAATAGGTAATATAATGGATTTATCATAATAAACCTCACGGGCATAAGGTGGGACTTATATGATTACTTATGGTTACAACTACAAATTACATTAATAACATTTTAAATAAAAGTTTAATTTTTACATACAAATCTGAATTATTAATAGAGTTTAAATTTCATATTATAGAAAAATCAGTATTCAACCTCTTTGTCACTCGATGTATATGTACAGTTTGAAAGTTAGTAACGGATTATTTCGGCATTCAACGTTAGTTCAAATGTTCAAATTTTGTGGCCGTACATCAGATAATGTTCTAGAAAAAAAATGAAAATTATATAATATCGATAACTCTTATTTCCTTGCGCAGATACGAATCTGTACGTACGTTTGTCAAAACCCGCGATATCGAAAATTTTGGGCACAAGTGTCTTTACAGTACTGACAACTTTTCTTTAAGTGGTGTAGACGTGCGTCCAAACAGATCAAAAACAAATCAAAATCGCAGAAAGTTGATGTGATTTGATATCCTCCTTCATTATCAAAGCCTACTCAATGAGAAAGAAATCGTAATTCTCATTCAAGAATTACGAATATGCTATCAGAATTGCAAATTTAAAAATGGCGGTACTGGTTAAAAACAAACTCACAATGGTACCTACATAATGAGTAGTTACAAAAACTATGGTAATTAAGTGTTATTATTTTAATTTTTTAGGTCTATGATAATACCTTGGATAAAATAGTTATTTATGTACCAAGGGCATTAGACGGATGTTTATGCCCCGAGGGTGACATTAATAAGCGGGATGGCCGATAGGGCCGAGAGCTATTTAAGTCGCCCGAGGGTATAAACATCAAGTAATGCCCGAGGTACATACAAAATTTTATGTCCTACAATGGTTTTGTTCCTCTGTTTGAATAATGTTAATAAATATTTTGACGTTATCAAGTGACGGCGTATCTACGGAGTTGAATAACCATACAAACAATTCGGAGTTGAGTGATAATACAGACAATTAATTGTCAAACTTATAACCTTAATCGCCAATAATTGACATTGATGAGTGACAATACAGACAATTAATTGTCAAACATAACCTTAATCGCCAATAATTGACATTGACGATTTAAAATTTACAATTTGAATGACAAATATTTGATATAGTTGACATATAACCATGGCAATCCTTTATGCCCTAGGGCGCATAAAGAATCTTTATCGCCCTAGGGCGCAAAAAGAAGCTGTTTTCGTCCCGGTAACTCAGATGTAAAATGTCACTTTATGATCATGTAGGACATAAAAAAATTATAACAAAACGGCGGGTCTAATATGGCCAACTCAGTAATTATAAAAGTGTATTTTACAGGTCGATAATTATGAACTTTAAAGCAAATTTCAAAATACTATTGGATCATTCATTCCTTTTTTTAAGTTTTACGTCGGATTAAAAAATATTATCCTTGGTCTTTCTCTAAAAGACTAACCTCGAGAGGAAATATTTTTAACCCTAACCGCGGGAGACCTAAATATTTTTCTATTGGGCCAATTCGTTTTGTTGCATATGTAGGTCCATAGGGACAACTGTTAAACTTGAAATTTTGAATTTCGAAAAAAACGTTTTTGCGATACACCCTACAGTCACTAATCACTAGCATACACATATGATTGTAGTACAATCCCGCTTGTTTCATAACAGATTTTGGTTGTGCTCAGTATCATCCCTTTCTTGACAGATTCTTGGCACATGTGTATGCAGTTAAGGTGGATTAGTTATAATAGTAAAATTGTCAAAGCGCAATTTAAAGTGTTCAAGACTGAGTGAGAAATTAAAATTAATTGCGGAGGTAGAAAAGGGTGAAAACAAAAATAAAGATATTTGTGGAATAATTTGGAACTCCCCCTTACACGTTGTCGACAATTTTGAAAAACTTTTACACACTTTCAGAAAAACAAAGTGATCATTCGTTCAACTAAATAAAAAATCCATTACGAAAGAAATTACATTTTTAAAAGAAATGGATGCGAGTTTGTTTTAACCAAAAAAACACTTGCATTTAAGGGACAAAAATACTTAGGTGGCAAGGAATGGATTACCATTAGGGTTTGAGTAACGTGAGTGGTAGCGAGAAGTTAAAATTGCTCATTATTGGCAAGTCAAAAAATCCCCGTTGTTTTATGAACATAAAATCAATTCAAATGGACTACGAATGTAATAGAATAGTAATAATAGCTTGGATGACCAGTGAAATTTATGAAACGTGGTTATAAAAGCTTGATAAAAAGTTTGTGGACCAGTAGATAAAAATTTTAGTGTTTGTTGATAACTGTCCCGCACACCTCAAACAAGCAAAGCAAAACAATATTAAACTGGAATATTTTCCTCCATATCTAACCTCCATCCTGCAACCAATGGACCAAGGAATTACAAAAAATATCTGAAGCAATATTACAGAAAACAAATCGTTATAAAAGTTTTGGCACATCTGAAAAAAAACAATTTTTTGTGTATTTTTCTGTAACTCAATTTTCCCGAACTCCATTTTGGCAGTTGCACTCCTTTTGTCTTGTTTAGCAAAAAATTGCAATGTGAGAACAAAGTTAACTACACCGTTGATAACATGAAATTTGAAGCTATCAAAATCACAGGATGGGCAATTATTATAAATAATTGCTTCTGTACAAACTTTCTAACATTCAAGGCAACACCTGAGGATTGCTAACTCATCAATTCAAAAAATTGTCATATTGACAGGCAAATCTTTTCACCAATAATTTTTAGCATTACATATATCTACTTCAACCGGCAAACATGTAAAAAAAATATCACAATCGGTACTGTTATATATAGGGTGTAGGGTAGGTCTTCGACGATTTCTGGAACACAATTTTGTTGGTACTTAAAACTTTTTGTCTTTTGATCAAAATTGCTTCTATGTGCTTGGTGGATATGCTCCTTCAAGGTTAGCCTTTATTTCAGAAACACCGTATAGTGTATAGTAAAGTTTTCAAGTGTGTATGACTTTTCCCGAAATTAAGCATTGGTCAAAATCTGAAATGGCACCAGCACACGTTTTCTTTTTTATCAATATCCTATACCTCATTAGTGGGTAGCCTATCTGTCACATCTAACCTTCGATTCTGTAAGAAAGTACTTAAAGAACAACATTAACTGTTGCAATTCCCTAAATTATATAAAATTGTTCAAAATAATCTGCTAAAACTAAAGTAGGAAAAATGGCAATATGCAATAAATCCATGCATATTTAAACATTTTTAGGCATTGTACCAGAAAAGATTTCAACCAAAAAATTATTCGTAATACCATGTACTACTTCTATAATTGCGTCTGTAGCCGTTATTGCTTAATGTTTATTATGTAAATGTAAGCACAATGATCCAATGGCCAGTCACCTAGGAAGAAATGGTAAAATGCGCCAAAGAATGTAACTTGAAAGTGTTTAAAAAAGTGCAGTACAACAAGATTGCAGTTTCTAATTTATAACAGCATCGATTATAATACACTTACGAAACGAGTGAAATGCAAGTAGGATAAAAGAAGATGAATCTTCCGCGTCTGAAAAGCGGTCCGGTGTTAGAAAGAAATTCTACCTCTCTCGCTTCTTATGCAAAACACATGCGCAAAAAAATTGTACGTGCTTGGCCAATAATGTTAATAAATTTATTTGAAAGTATAACAGCGGGTAACCTTCTTTGAGAGGTTCAACAAAATTGAGTGAAGGTATTGTTTTCAATTTGTTTGATTTCATATTTCTAGTTGACGTCGTTTTGAATTGTGCTGTACCATTTTACCAACAAGTACGTCTATACGTATATAATGTAATAATTGAAAATGATTATACAGACTTAGCCAAAAATACCGGGACACAGACATTTCAAAAAATTGTTTAAATAAAAGTGGTTTGGCTTTAAACAAGTTATCGTCTAAATATATTTTCAATATACTCATTTTATTAAAGAAATTTGAATTTTTGAATTTTGAAATTTTTAAATAGAAATATATTATTAATTTTTTTAGTCCTAAGATTAATTCTAGGAATTTTTTATACGAATCTTTTTTTTTATAAATTTGCATTATTTTTTAATTATAAGCTATCAACAAACAATAGTTAAATATTACACCTATAATTCGCCAACTGCAAAAAAATAAAATAAAAATTACAAATAGCAGTTTTTTTTGGTTTTAACAACCTCTCGTTTAAATATAGTTTTAATATACAGTATGTTCATTCTTTATGGAAATTTGCAAAGCTTTCCATTTTCTAATAGATTAATTGTAAAAACTTTTTGTAGAAATAAGTTTTTGAAAATGCGTTATTTTTGTGTTATGAGCATATAATCAAAACTCTTGACCTTCAAAATAAGAATATTTTCCCACATACATACACATTTATTTATTTAATGTGGCAGTTTGAACATTTAATTCATTTCTATTTAATTCAGTTATTTTCTCTTATATTTTTTATTTTTTTTACCCGTTTAGTTAAAGTATAACTTAATGAGTTTTGATTCATTGCTTATAAGTAAAAAATAATGCATCTTATAAAAAAATAATACCAATACAAAATTCTTAGAATTAATCTTGACATTAAAAAATCTAAAATACATATACAGTGTTCTGTTAGAAAAAGGAAAGGTTCGCAAATTTCCATAATAAAGTAAACATCCTGTATATTAAACCATATTTGCACGAGAGGTTGTTTAAACCCAAAAAGCATTTATTTTTAGTTAATAGCTTATAATAAAAAGATAATTCATTTTATAATAAAAAAATGATTCCTATCATAAAGCTTAGAATTAATCTTAAAATTAAAAAATTAAATAATATATAGGCTGTAGGAAATTTTACCAAATGTATATATTAAAATGAGTAGGTATATTATTGAAAATATATTTAAACAATAGCTTCTTTCAAGCCAAAAAACTTTTGTTTGAACAATTTTTTGAAATTTCGTACTGTTGGAGAATTATTTAGGTATTCCGGTAATTTTGGTTAACCCTGTATAGCATGTGTCGACACATGCTAATGACTTATTAAAATATAAATATATTATATAATGATGGTGACAAATAGGCGGGATGTAAATTTTAAATTCAATAAAAAAATCATATCCAAGACCTAAATTTAAACCAGCGGCTTTTTGTATTCTATTCGTAACCTTTCCCTGGATTAAATCTAGGTCGTGGCAGTATTATTTAATTTTATTTAAAATTTTCACCCCGCCTGGATTTGATGAAAATTGAGCGATATATGACAATTATTCTAATAGTCGTTTTAATAAAGCGACTGCAAAGTTACCCTTTCCATTTAGTCAAGCATTATTTCATTCATAACAAAAACAGTTTGTTGATTTGAAAATTCAAGCTGCAGGACGTAGCAAAAAAACTGTAAAAAATGACCAATAAGGCCAAATTCCTAACGAATACACTGAGCAGCAGAATTCCTTGCGAAAATGTGGTTTTAGAATGATTGATTTACAATAATGTATAATTCCATTGTGTATTGAGTTAAGAATTAGAGACGTAAAGAAAAAAGTCAGTTTCTTGTTGTATTCCTTAAAATAGTTTTTTAACAGGTAAAATATTTGAACTAAATAATAAGCATAAAAAGGCACACCTTTGCGACACTCTGTATAGTACAATAACATTAATCAAAAGAAAACTGTGATCAGCATGACTACAGTCATAATGATCTGATTGATCTAGTTACAGCTAATTGGACATACATTCCGGGATACAATACTTACCAAAACATAAACTTTATACAGCAGTGTAAAGTAGAATTCTTACCTGAAACAAAAGCAACATATTTATTAATTAATACATTCACGAGTTTACGAAGAACGTTAAATTTGTTTTTAGATAATTAAATACCAATTAGTTACCATAATAAAAGAAGAATAAAGAAGAAATAACACAAAACAAAAACAGTGTCAATGTGTACTGTTTGTTTTTGTTTTTGTTTCTTAGTAAATCTGACAGTAACTTGAAAACACAAACTTTAGAAAAATCAACCAGGCAAAATCCAATATTATTTTTTGTTTCAATATGATTTTGTGAACACAAATGGGATCAATGAACACAAATCATCCTGGGAACTTGACTTTAGGAGAAGAACAGAACTGTGAGTTTCAATCTCTTTTAACAGTTTTTATGATATTATAAACCTCTTGCCAGAGAAGTCTGAGAATCTGTGAAATAAATTTTGTCCTACCATTAATAAAAAATGAATAAATAGACAGAGTGATTTGCAATTTTAGGCGAAAAGTGATATGGCTATAACAATAATATCCTAATAAAAATGCTTTGTTTCCGTAAAAGGGTACAAGAAAGTTGAAACGAAATTAAATATTTTATGACCGCATTTATTAATAAAAATAATTGCTTTCACGACCGAAATCATAAAAGGTGTGTTGAGTTATGCCGTCAGTCCAAGTTGATCATTTCTGATGTATTGCCAACCGTGTGTGAGTTGTCAGTACATAATGAGAAATTACAACCAGTTGTAGAAAACCCTCCGAAAGTTGATTATTTTGTAAGTTATTATTTACTTTTTCAACGGCTTTGGGAGCTAGCTAGCAATTAAACGTCTACTTTGTTGCTGACGTTTCGGCTTTATTTTTAGCTTTAATCAAAGCTAAAATATAATAGATTAATACAAGTCAGAAAAATTTTTTTTAAAAAAATCTGATGTGGCCAGGCACATGACTTCATCATACTATATATAAAATTAATAGTTTAGCTGCGTGAGATTCTATTTGATCAAGATCGGGCATGTCTGCATTAATAAAACTAGTAGAATTAGACAGATATGTTGATTAAAACTGCGTTCGGATATTGTACGCCGTTGACACCGGGTACACCGTCCAAATGACACTTGCGTGTTATTGGGTGTAAAAAGTGTGACGGTGTACAATATCCGAACGCAGCTTATATTGACAGTAGGTATTGTCAAAACATCACAGTTTGATACTACCTACTGTCATTACAATCAAAATATCTGACAAATCCTGGCTAACTTGTTTTAATGCAGTACGACCGGTCTCAATGAAATAGAATTTGCTCATGCAGCTAAACTATTAATTGTACTAAAAAATGTCATAGTCATAAATTATTCAGAATTTCGTCTACTTTAATTTATTATTTAACTATTTCGACGACATTCCAGAAATGGCGGCTTATTTGCAAAATCTTTCAAAAATCCTAGGACTAAACCTCCAGTTCTTTTGGACCTATTTCAACAGAAAGCTTTTCAGCTCTAAGTTTGGTCGTGAAACTTCTAAATATGAAGTTTCGTCTCGATGCCTTTAGTAGTTTCTCCGGAATCGTCGCCACAAAAAAAAAGGGTACATACACACACACACACAGACATTTGTTTGTACCTTGGTCAAAAATGTTCAGGAGGCCCAGAAAGACAATTCCGCTAAAATCTCAAATTTTTTACGTAAAATATTCTTTTTTGAAAAATGGTATGATGGTTGCATAACAATAATATATATATATATATATATATATATATATATATCATTCCATATATATATATATATATCATTTCCATACACATAATTGCATATTCCAGTAGAAATAAATTTCAAAACTCCCGTATATTTTCGGAATTTATACACAAATATATCTTTTTTTGTATCACACTAATGATTTTCGCCGCAAATAAATGTCATTCGAGTATTAGTTTTTCAATTCATTATTAACTTACAGCTGTTTAAAATATCAACAAATCCGCATTTTAAACGGCTCCAACTTCTAAAGGAATTAAGAAAACCAATAAGGAAAAAAGTGGGACAACCCGTATATTTATATATTTTTAATTAATGTGACTTTTAACTGTTATGTAATAATCCCGTCTTTATCTGTGTATAAATGTATGTATAAATGTCTTTGATTTTGGTCCTCCGCGAATATTTCATCAAAAGTGCTCCGTTTTCAAAAAGAGTAAGAATTACTGATCCACAGTGAATATGCACATAGTCCAGACAATAGGTAATTTGAGCTAAGATGTTTACTTTGAGACTCTGATGAAAACCCTAAATTGGCACCCCTTATGTTCAGGGAATCTTCTCTTTTACAAACCAAGCTCAACCTTATCTTTTGTTGTCTCCATTCACTGGAGACACATGTACACACGACGTATCTAATTTCGCAGGGGAAACACGTTTATAATTTATGCTAATATCAATTAAAATTTCGTTCCGTTATTGATAAATTAGCTAATTTGCTCGTCGGAAATTTGATTTATCGTTTCAACAACTGTACACAAAACAATTTGCTATTCATAATCGTCTATGTGTCATCGAACGGGTAGCATATTTATTGCTATACTTTAAATATATTTTTAAATATTTACTGTTTTACAATACAATATAATTAACTGAATAAATAATGATATTACTTATCTATGAAGTATAGCCATCAAAGCCACCATCGTAAAAGTATTATATAATGGTAACATTGAAATAAAACCGGTGAGAGTAAAAAGATCTTGCAAGGATTTTATACGTGTTTATTTTTATACGCTTGTAAAATAAAGTTACCCAAAAAAAGCGATGCAAGTTTGGTTTTACTAAATCTAGAGAATCTCTCTGTTGGAGAGTCATAATATAAATAATGAAAAAGTGATGTTGGAAATTTAAGCTACCATTTGCAAGAAAACTTCTTGTAACTATATATATATATAGAAATCCATAAGGGAGTTTTTGAAATATTAAGAACATAATCAGTCCAGGAACATTAGATAAAAAAACAGCGTTACTTCGGAATACTTTATTACTTTATCGTATTACATACGTTATTTTTAGAAATCTCGAGCACCACATTGGATCCGATGTTTGCTTTTTCTGATTTTTGAGATTGAATTTCTTTCTTTCAATGTTTTACTTTCTCTCAAGAAATTTTTTTATTGGAGGTTGAACCTCTAGTAAGTTGCAAAAATAACCTGAATTCAATTTGATCAATTTTCAACATTGTTAAAATATAATATTGATTCGATCTCCAACAAAGTTTATCTAGTTTCGTGAATTATTGAAATATTTATTTCTAATGATTTTTACTGGAGCTACAGCGTCCGTCAAGCTGGCAGCGCGTGACCTGATACTGCCAACAATAGCATCCACATTTGCCCATATTTTTTACGAAAGATTAGATATTTATATTGGACACTAAAGTACAGAGGTCAATCTATATGAAATGGTCCAGAAATGGTCGCTTGGCGATTTTAGAAAAAATATTTTTTTGTATTACGCTCCCAATGTTCTGGTAGTCCAAAAAGATTTTTTTTTGTTTTATTCGTTTCAGAAATGGCGGACATTTTTCAGTGAGCAAATACCAATCTAATTTTTGACCATGACATTGGTATGTGTTTCGTTAAACAAAATAACTTTATTCGAGTTTGTGATTGGTAGATTAAAACGGTTCCATTCCGAGCTAACTTAAATTACTGTTTATACTTATTATAGTATAACAGTAGTACGTTCACCTTTCATGATGAGCACCTTCGAGCGATGAAATACATCTTGGTAAAAAAGAAGAGGTTTAACTACAGAAAACCGGCCTTAATAATTGATTTTAGAACTGAAAAAAGATAAACGCAACCAGAATTTTCCACAAATACGCTCGTCAAGAAACGAAATAGAAAATAAGAAATATTTTTCTGTGATTATGACCATCCGTGGTGGATTGGCGAGGTATGGAATATGGAATATGTGGGGTATAGCTATTATAGTAGCAGTGCACCTAGGCCACAGTTGGCCCCTTTTGCTTCCCCGATGGATGTCACAAATGCGCAGCGCGCCTCTAACCAGAACAGTCTGGCTGAACACGGCTGGCTAGTATAGCCAATGCCCCTTGAACAGAGAGGGTGGCTTCCCGTGGGAGCACATCCCTCCCAAGCCGAGGCCTGTCTCTGTGAGGCACGCTATCACGTGACTCCATCCAATACAATGTTATCGAAACCAGAGGTCGAGACTGGTTACGGGACCACCGGCTTAACGTGCCTTCCGAAGCACGGCGGCGGAGTGAAAAATCCGTATGTCTACCCTGGGGTTCGAACCCAGGACCTGTGGAGTGCAAGGCAAACGGCTTACCACTAGGCCACTCCGCCTTGGCGGAGGTATTAAATTCAAGAATTCACTTTTACCATCCATCTGGTTTAAGAACTTCCTTCAAGAAGTCTGATAAAAACAAAGTATGCACTATGAATTATGTCAACAATTAACAACTGTGACCACCAGTCACAGTGGTGACTCACATAACATCTCCCAAAAAGTTTGTGATGAAATTTCTCAGCTCTTGTTTTCGCATAACTGAATAGAATAAACCCATTAAAGTGCTCATTAGACATTAGTTGTACAAAAAACTATTGAAATATGTTTCTGCTTAATGTATTCTTGAATCACATAGGTATGTCTATGTCAAGGACACTGCAAAATTGATATACTTTAACCAAAAACGTATAAAAAGGTTGAATTGTGTTTTTTTTTGTTTACGGAGAATTTTCGAATAAATATGTTTGAACGTCATGTGATTTTTCTCTCATTTTTAAGGGGATGTTATACCAAACACCGTGCAATACACAAGAATATACCATGTAAAGAATGTATGTTGTGCTGACTCAAAAATGGCAGCCGAGTTAAATAAAAATAATAAGTTTGGTTTTGCACTCTTAGAACAGTTTTAGCGCCAACCGACGCACTATGGCGAGAATACCCGAAAATCTGGCCAAAACCTAATATAATGAAAATGCTGTAACTATTAAAAATCCACTTCAGTTACAAGACAAGATACCAATGCATATGTAGAACACAAAAAAATCATTTCTAGTTGAAACTAGTTCGTAAATTTAGCCCCTAAGTCGACTTGTTGCGCGGTAGAATCATTCTTTGCTGTAAGTACAATAATTCAACACTGCCTTCAAGTGCAATTTTCTTTGTATTCGTGGTTATGTAGATAAATTTTTACAATCGATATTCTTCCTGGAGATGTGTGCTTACTTAATGCAGTTTAATAATGATGAAGAATATAAAACATTTCGTTATAATTTAAATTGGAAAATAGCTGTTTCGTGTTTTTAGTATTCGTTGCGTTTATTCGACTTTAACTAGTAGAAAAGTTACATATTCCATTCAATCCTGCCGAATGGTGCATACTAACAGATAGGTAGTACCTTTAAATTCAAAATGGCGGAGTCAATATGGCGACCAAAAACTCGCGAATTCGTGCAAAATTTGCCTCCTGTTATACCTCAAGCCCCATTATTCCAAATATGTCAGATTTAAACAATTCAATGGTGGATTACAAATGACGACCATACATGTGAAAGCTATGGATTCGCATGAAACTTATTTCCTATCATATTTGAAGCTTCCTGATTGCAAATCTCATGTCAGATTTGGTAAATTGACAATGGCTGATTCAATATGGCGGCCCCAAAATCAAAATATATTCAGATTCACATGAAACTTTTTTCCTGCGACATTTGAGGATCTCTCATTCCAAATCTGTTGTTAGATTTTCAAATTTAAAATTGCGGATTTAATAATGCAAACCAAAGTCCAATATGAACTGCTGTCGATTTCAAATCTGATGTCAAATTTTCAACACATTTACAAGCTGTAAATCGAATTGAATTTAAATTTACCTTTGTAAGCATTTAGAAAAATTTTGGAAAAACGCACAATTGTACAATAGTACTTGCTTGTGTGAGAACGATTTATAAAATGCAACAATATACAGGGTGATTTTTTTCAACAAAATTTCAACATAAATTTAAGCTCTTTCACATGTTCATATAAGCCCCAACAGCAGTCTTGTGATATTGCAGAAAATCAGTTTTATGCAAATTGAACATTTTCAGTCGCCATATTGATTCCGCCAGATTGAATTTGAAAGTTCTGATATACGATTGAGAATCAGGAGACTTGTAATATTGCAGGATATAAGTTTCATGCAAATCGGATATATTTTATCATTCTTTGTCGCCATTTTGGTTCCGCCATTTTAAATTTTGAAAATCTGATCATATTTGGAATCAGACATACCAAAAACCTCTTATGAGCATGTTTAACACATGTTTTTCAAAAGCCCAAGCTTATTACGAGTTTTGGCCATGTTTTCGGGATTTCGCGCCACTGGACTCGACGCAAATGCGTTCTCCGATTTCACCTTTTTTAACGTTCCTCACACAGTAGAATTTTCAAGGCAGCTAAAATATCCTAAAAATTAACGATATAATTATTTTTATTTCTTTTATTTATAAACTTAAGTGCAAGTACGTATAAGATATTTTGAACATGAATTGTGATCTCAATGTGATCAAAAATTATCGTTTGGAGTCATGAGTCGATTGCCACGGTCATTTACACAAGATGTCACAATTTAAAAAAAATCGTAGGAAGCTATACTACTCATCAATAATGTTGTTTACTACTTTTATGGATACCTACACCATGGAAATGGAACGAGAATTTAAATAGGAATGATTTTACCAGTCCATAAAACTATGATATATTATAATATTGGTACTATTGTATAACAAATTAGACTGATTCCGTTAATACAACCGGTGAAAGTAACACTTCCAATTTCAGGAGACAGAACTCCAACCAAAGACAACAATAAGCAAGTTTTAATGATTACAAATATCCACTCAAGACCACAGCAGAAATGCGATTTTACATAACATCGGCGGTTATATGAGTTCGCTTTTTAAACAATTTCACTTTCTTTCGATTTCCTTAGGTTATGTATGATGGATTTAACCCAGATAACAAGCGTACTTCTTCGCTATTCCTTCCACCAGTTGCTACATATCGTCAATCGTAAATTTGCGCTAACAATTAGTGATGTTGTAATAACTTGAACGTGGGCTTTCCCGAAATATTGTGAAATGTTGGTCATAAATTTAATTTAAGTGTTTTATATTATAAAAGACAAATGGTATTTAGTACGTTGTGCGGATTTTGTGTAATTATAGGAAATAAAAGGAAGGTTAGGCAATTTTTTTTTGGATAATTTTGGGTTGGGAAAGAGTGATGAAAAGCTGACCTTGCAAAGAACGAGTTACGAAAATGTTATGTGGATAAGATTTGTCATAGATAGACATAGGTTATATTGAATTTGGAGGCAGTTTTGTCCATACATTGAAGTTCTAGGAAGAGCTAATTCTTTTGGATAGGGTTTAGATTGATTTCTTTTGGATTGGGTAACCTTGAGTTTTTTGGCGCCACATGCAAGTGAATGTCAACAGGTTTCTACACAAAATTTCTATCATATCTGTTTTTTGTAGTCGCTTAATTTTTGCAATGCAAATCTTTACTTAAAATGCAGTGGACTTTTTTTAATTTGTTGTTTAATTCATTGTAGATGAAAAAACAGTCAATACCAGCTACGAAAGGGAGTGTGTCATAGGTCAGTTGTGACGCTACATTACATCACTGTCAAGCGAGAGTAGCGTTGATATTTATGATATTAGAATCATAACCAAACAAACCAAATTCGCATTGGTATATTTTATTTGGAATGTGTCCATGTTGACAAAGGTTTGTATTTTTTTTTATTTATTAGGTAACAGTGTTGTCTATCTATATTTCAAATACCACCTGACAAAATATACCAGCCACTATGACTTGCAATACCGTCAATCTAAAACTAGCATATATAAAGTGAGCGCATAAAGTATGGAAACATGACAAAATCTCAGAACTGTTTGCTATTTTAAAAAATGCTCGAACACGTCGATTTATAATCATCAAAATACACCTTATGATATCAAATTAATTTTTTTACCTTCAATTGTTTTTAACACATGACGTCATCGGCATTTTCTTTTAAATGACAACCCTATATTTATTAAATGAATTTGATCTTTTAATTGTCTTAATGGTAGCATAATATTTTTATGGCCTTACATAACAAAATTTTCCAGAAAAATACAATTGAAGGTTATGAAATAAAAGTGACAGAATCTCCGGAACGGCTCGACCGAATTTAGCGATATTTTGGAATTAGGTATTTTGCAACCATGTGAAGTCACTGGCGCTATTATCGTTGATGCAACGTTTATAATTTCTGAGATATAACCTCAAACTTTTGTATTTGAAATAGAACACCCTGTATATTTTGACATTTTCCGTTACAGCCTTCCATTGCCTATTCAATATTACGTATGTAACATTGTTACGTATTATATCAAAAATATCGTTGTTACGTATTATATCAAAAACATCTAGAAACTAACAAAAACCTTTATTACTTAGATCTAAAAATTAACAAAGAAAAATTGATAACAAAAAATTACAACAACAAAAAAATTAACCGATAAAACTTAAGACAATGTGTTCTTGTCAATGGTTGAGAATTCTTATAAACCAACTAGAGTAGTTGCAGTAGAAAATGTAATAATGTTTTGTTATCAATTTTTTCTTGGTTAATTTTTAGACCTAAGTAATCAAGGTTTTTGTTAATTTCCAGATGTTTTTGAATAATGAAGACTAACAGAAAATGTCTAAATATACAGGGTGTTCTATTTAAAATTCAAAAGTTTGAGATTATATCTCAGAAACTGTAAACGTTGCATCAACGATAATAACGCCAGTGCCTTCACATGGTTGCAAAATACTTAATTCCAAAATTACATTAAATTCGGTCGAGCCGTTCCGGAGATTTTGTCAGTTTTATTTCATAACCCTCAATTGTCTTTTTCTCGAAAATGTTCTAATGTAAGGCCATAAAAATATTATCCTACCATTAAGACAATTAAAAGATCTGTCAAATTCATTAAAAAAAGTATAGGGTTGTCATTTAAAAATAATGTCGATGACGTCATCTGTTAAAAACAATTGAAGGTAAAAAGTTAATTTGATATCATAAGGTGCGTGGTATTATTATTAGAGGTATGCTGATACTCATGTGGACTGGGGATGAAAATCTGCGAAAATATTCGTTACATTAATATCCGCTGGGCGGCGCTGCATGGTTGAAGAATAATAACGTAAACATAATTAGTACCAATCCAATTTTTGTTTATTTATGCTTATTTATACGTACATAATGCAAATGCTTGAATGTTTTCTTTTTATACAAGTACATTTGTCTGTTATATTTTATAAATTGTTAGTGGCATAAGCCCTAATAACGTAAACATAACGTACCAAACCAATTTTTGTTTGTTTATGCTTATTTCTGCGCACATAATGCAAATGCTTGAAAGTTTTCTTTGTATACAAGTACATTTGTCTGTTATATTCTATAAATTGTTAGTGGCATAACCCCTAAGTTTGACATATGCAATGTTGGTTGTTTATATATCACCTGCGCAGTAGCGGTCGTAAATTCGTCCAAAAATTGATCATACCTTTAATCTTAATACCACGATAAGGTGTATTTTGATAATTATAAATCGACGTGCTCGAGGATTTTTTAAAATAGCAAACCATTCATGTTTCCATACTTTACGCGCTCACAGCAAAAAGGTTACGGATGAGTCAGGAGTCTACTCAGTCAATTGCGTTAATTGTTATGGAAATTGGCAAAACTGACAACAACATAAATTTGTATATTGTACATAATGCAATAATCAATTTATTACACTATTTATTAGAATTCAAACAAAATCTTTATGCATATTTAATTTATTTTTAAATTTTTTTAATCTGTGTCATATGTCAAATGCCATTCGTCGTTTTGTCATTCACGCATGGCACACGTTAGTGCAAGAGTTTTTAAATCCTGACTAAGTTTGATTTTAAATTATTTTATATTTCCTTGATTATTGTTCTTGTAGATTTAGGTTAAACTTTCCTTTTTCAATAGGTGCACTAAAAGAATACATTCAATTCTACTTTGTATATTGGCAGTGTTCAATGCCATGGCTGTTTTTCCGTTTTGTTGTAGAATTTTTTGGTATAAGGTGGTATTTGCAAGTCATGAAACCGAATTCTCATTAACCGATTGCGTTGTTTAGTTTATTATTGCTAGCATTTCTGAACTAATAGCATGCCACACAAACACATGTCGTTGAAAAACGCACACGCTTCTGCGGAATTGATATATATATTAGCAATGTAGATATGATTTTTGCACACAGAGGAAAACTATTCTTGCTTAAACGCGATGACCATTGGCTCAGAGTATCACTTGTATCTATATCTGCAGATCATTGGTGCAAGAAACATTTTTTCTGCTAACAAAATTTTTTTTTTTAAATTTGGTTTACTACACACCTATTACTTAGACAAAGATAAAATCTTCTTCATTCAAAACAATAAAAGAATAAACTAAAACATTTGAAATACCTACAAATTTGAATTATGATCAAAGAAAGTTTTCACCAGGATAATAGTCCTGACAAAGGTATGTAACCTTTTGGTGTTCGTTCCATTGTATCCACAATTAAAATCCTTGAAAGCGCCTAGAGCCTCAAAATCAAGAATAAGTTATGTTATGTTTTAGTTCGTGACGTTGAAATATATAAAGTAGCGTCTAGACACTCGTTTTTTTACACTTTGTTTTCTATGTGAACGGAATAGTTTTTCTCTGACGTTTAGTAAGTTCTTTTTTTCTGACTTCAACGATATTTAAATTGTATGATCTTACCTAAGAAACAATTTCGAGAACAGGAGCTATTTGTAATTTGCTAACCTGTTAACTCTGATACTCTAGTCATTCCAGATTTTGATTCATAAATTCAAATGCTGTCGATGAAACTGGTACCAATCGATAATTTATGGTCGCCGTAGTAACATATTAAAATATTTAGAATCATAGTAAATAGGAAAATTTTGTAAAACAAAAAACCATTGAAAAATTGTGCCGGTCAGACATTAATCCTTCATTCCTCGAATCTCATTCACTTAATCGCAAAAATAAAAATACGATACTGCAACAGACAAAATTCACCATCAAAAGGATTGGAGCATTTATACGAGAAAATGCACGGTTAATATTGTATTTTATTGAATTGATTAAAGTATTTTTTGCGATTTCACGTCAACCGGTCAGTTGACATTAGGAATATCAGTTCTAATGTCAAACGATTGGTTGACGTAGAATCGCTAAAAATTAGTTGAATCAATTATAATTGATTATACAAAAGTAATCGTTCATTTTCTCGTATAGGTTCGCAAATCATTTTGATAGTAAATTTTGTCCGCTACAATGTGGTATTTTTAGGTTTACGATTAAATGGGTGAGAATCGAGAAATAAAGGATTACTACTGGAACCATAAGGTATCGATTGGTATAAGTTTCATCGACTGCATTTAATCTTCTTAATACAAAGTAGGTGTATCAAAAATCTAGAATAACTGGACTATGAGGAGAATGGATTTCTTTGAGCTATTTTAAAAGGTAATGGTGATGTAGGGCAACCTTTCAAAATTGTAAATTTAAATTTAATATAGTTTTTACTGCAAATTTGACCCTGACGTTTAGAAATGTACTAGAGGTACAATTAGGGACAAACAGTGGCATTCTGTTTTCAAATTATGTAACAATTTATAAATGTATGGTATTTCTCTAAATTTCTCAGGTGTCACCATACCTAAAATGCCTACATTCGAATAATGTTCTAAATTCGAATATCCTTGAATTTTGTATTCATTTCAATGAATTTTGAGTGTTTAAATGGCTACTTAAATGGGTCTTTAGAATGTTTCTTAAGTCTCAAATTCATTAGAAATACTAATCATTCGCGAAATAGTTATTCAAGATTTTGGGCCCATAAAGAATCATTTGCATATTCAACAGTTAGATGAGCACCTGCAAAAGAATTTCAAATGGCCTAGCCACCTTGACTTTGATTAGTTCCGCTCAATAGTCATGCTAATCCACCATAGGTCGGCGTTGTTCTTCATACAGATATTGGCAGATATCAAAAATAAGTTATTGGTAATTTTACCTTGGAACGAATTTTGGATTTTATTGATGATCATTATTGAGTAATGTATAAAGGAAAGTACACCACGAAAACATGCTTACTATTGTACCAGATGCAACAAAAAGGCAAAAATACTTATTCTTATACGCAGTCTGTCTCATGAATGTTGGAAATGGACAAATTTCTGTAGATTTGTGTGTTCTCTAATATCACTGTGTGTCCGGACCATGGTTGCCAGATTTAAGATATCCTACATCGATATCAAATTTCCAATTTTTCTTTGTTTTCTTATTGTTGTTTTGCTACCAGGTAAATATTTAATTAATTTGTAGATATTCAATATATAAGCACTTGATATTCAACAAATTTCAGTTTTTCTTTGCAAATCTTATTTAAAATTCTTGGGGTAACTTGGATAAAAAGCCAAGAATTACTTGGCTTTGTTAAGTTGCATAGTATAAGGGAAAAAGCTAAGGGCATTGTATTTTTGGACTGCAGTTTGGCATTGCTAAAATCCGCTGGAGTGATTGAGCACTTAATTATTTGTTACAGTAATAGCCTGACAGCCATTCATCGTGCCTATTGACATAATAAAATCCTTAATTAAATACATTTATGGAAAAATCCATTTCTTAAAAACTACGCTTTATAACAAAATCCAAAAATTTCAAAAATTTTACAAAAAATTTCCGATTTTTTTTATTATTTTGTGCCTTGTCAGCGTAAATTTGGACACTTTTTTTTTTAATTTTTATCCAAATTTTGGAAAATGTTCCAATTTCTTTTTATTGATTCATGCATTGTCACCGGAAATCTGTCCACATACAAAATTTCAACTCGATTGGAAACATTTTCCAAATTATGAATTCTTTCCAATTCTTGGAATTTTTTTTTCATTTATGCAATCTCACCGGAAATCTGCCCACATGAAAAATTTCAATTCGATTGGACAAATTTTGAAAATTGTTCAGATTCTTTTTTATTGATTCATGCATTGTTATTGGAAATCAGTCCACACACAAAATTTCAACTCGATAGGATAGTTTCCAAATTAACATAAATTTCTCAAAATTTTGGAAAATTTTGCTATTTTTTGTTGATTCATACATTGTCACCGGAAATCTGTCCACACACAAAATTTCAACTCGTTAGGATACTGTTTCCAAATTATGAAAAATTTCTCAAAATTTTGGAAAATTTTACAATTTTTTGTTGATTCATGCATTGTCACCGGAAATCTGTCCACATACAAAATGTCAACTCGATTGGAAACATTTTCCAAATTATGAACATTTTTTCCAAACTTTGGAAAATTTTACAATTTTTTAATTGATTCATGCATTGTCACCGGAAATCTGCCCACATATAAAATTTCAACTCGATTGTAAACATTTTCCAAATTATGAATTTTTTCCAAATTTTGGAAAAATTTTTTTTGAGCCATGCAATCTCACCGGAAATCTGCCCACATGCAAGATTTCAATTCAATTGGACATATTTTGATAATTGTTCAGATTCTTTTTTATTGATACATGCATTGTCACTGGAAATCTGTCCACACACAAAATTTTAACTCGATAGGATACAGTTTCAAAATTACGAAAAATTTCTCAAAATTTTGGAAAATTTTACTATTTTTTGTTGATTCATACATTGTCACCGGAAATCTGTCCACACACAAAATTTCAACTCGTTAGGATACAGTTTCCAAATTATGAAAAATTTCTCAAAATTTTGGAAAATTTTATAATTTTTTGTTGATTCATGCATTGTCACCGGAAATCTGTCCACACACAAAATTTCTATTCGTTAGGATACAGTTTCAAAATTACGAAAAATTTCTCAAAATTTTGGAAAATTTTACAATTTTTTGTTGATTCATGTATTGTCACCGGAAATCTGTCCACATACAAAATGTCAACTGCATTGGAAACATTTTCCAAATTATGAAAACTTTTTTCAAATTTTAGAAAATTTTATAATTTTTTTGTCACCGTAAATCTGCCTACATATAAAATTTCAACTCGATTGCAAACATTTTCCAAATTGTGAATTTTTTCCAAATTTTAGATTTTTTTTTTGCAATCACCGGAATCAATTTATGCAATCTCACCGGAAATCTGCCCACATGCAAAATTTCAATTCTATTGGACAAATTTTGAAAATTGTTCAGATTCTTTTTTATTGATTCATGCATTGGCACTGGAAATCTGCCCACACACAAAATTTCAACTCGATAGGATACAGTTTCCAAATTATGAAAAATTTCTTAACATTTTGGAAAATTTTACGATTTTTTTGTTGATTCATGCATTGGTAGCGGAAACCTGTCCACATACAAAATTTCAACTCGATTGGAAACATTTTCCAAATTATGAAATATTTTTAATGGTTCGTGTATTGTCATATGAAATCTGTCCACATGTAAAATTTCAAATCGATTGGACATTGGAAAGTAGGTAAAATATTGATTATAAGACTTGAGCGTAACAAAGATACATAAAACACAACTAGTCATATTAATATAAGCGTAGTAAAAATAAAACAATTATATACAATTATATACAAACAACAATATTCTTAGAATTTTCAATATTATTTATTGAAGAAATCAAAAGTAATTCTGATAAGTTGTTTTATACCCACTATAATACTATTCTATATTATTATCCAAATTATACTGTGAGATTGATATTTTACAAATAAGTCAACACTTGAAAATACTTAAAGTATAAAAGTATTAGATTCAAAACAACGGACATGTAGGTTACCAAAGCACGTATCAAGTTCTCGAACCACTGCGACCGGCTCGACAAAAAACGTGTTGTTTTATGGCTCTATGCCGAATGTTGCTAGAACATTTGGGCAAAACAAAGTGATAGCGTCAATGCTCCACAGAAAAAAATATGTTTATCTAGTCGTAAAAGAATATTATGGAGTCAGTACCAATTAATTCCTTTTTATATTTCAGTTTCGACGAGAAAATAATATGTAATATGTATGTAAAAATTGACGCGTTTGTTTTTGCTGCATTACTAACACGTTTCGCGAAATATAATAATATGCTAAATGAAACTTCTGTTTGTTCTTCGCAGTTCTTTTTTTTATATATAATAATATGCAATTGGTTTGTTATTAAATAAAAAACACCAAACACGTCAATAATCAGTCATCACGTTATTATTATATGTATTCTTGTTTTATTTTAAATTTTGTATCGTTAAGTAGCAACTTACGCTGGACTTACATTTATTTATTTATTAATTTATTTATTTATTTTATTCTATCATATGTTTACATGTGGTGTTGTTAAAAATTGTACATACAAAGCTTCATATTTTTTCGCTACTTTGGAAGCCAGTAACGATTCCAAAATCTATCTTAAAATTATAAAAATTATGTGTATTTCTGATCACATAAAATTTTGAGAAGTACCGTTTACAATGAAGAATCTTGACAAATTAAGAAGCACCCTAATAAATCCATAAAATTTGTGTTTTCTAGTTCCTGCTTAATTGAGAAGACAATATCTAATGAGAGTGGTTTATTTATTGTAACATAAGCATTAAATTATTTGTTTGAAGACGGGTTTACCGCTGATACACTGAACCATAAGATCTCTTTTGGAATAAATATATATTGTACAGAGTATTTATTCATCTATTCTTCGTTCTAATTGTTCTCAATATTATGGAGCTTTTCTTCGTCAATAACTCACTATTTTTTAAGTCGATAGATCTTACAGCTTTGTGAAAATATCATCAACAAAGTGATCTTAGAATTAGAATTGCTTTGGGATTATCTGTGGTCATAGACCAGTAGAAATCAAGCACCAAGAGTAAGGAAATAAACAAAAAGTTTAGATTTGTTGCACGGTGTAATTTGTTGTCGAAGTCCAAATGTTGTTATAGATATTATGAAAACACTAAAAAGGATCATCGAGATGTTACAAAACAAGTTGATTAAGTTATTTAATTCCACTTTACATCGCAGTTAACGAGCAATTAATAAAGCAAGCAATTTAAGCACTGATTACAAGGCAAAATATTGTAATTTTCACATCATAAATTGCACTTAGTTTAATATGGTTGAACATTTCTTTTGGTAAAAGTAATAAGACCGCACTTGAGATTGATGTTAGCCTTGCTTTTAAATAATTTAAAATTATGCATAATTTTCTGTTTACACAGGTGGTTAATAAGTGCCCAATCGGATATTAACTTGATACACGGTCAAGTATTTTATAAATATTATACTTCTATTAACAAAACCAGGAAGCTTTATTGGTTAAAAAAGTCGGTGATTAACATATTTTATTTGTATTGAAAATTTAATTTATTAAAAACCGGAGGTTTTATAGAATAGACATTGGTTTCGCTTTATTGACCTTCCTAAATATTAATGGCCTACCATAAATCTAACGCCAGTGAAATATTTCATGCGGAAATTAATAACATTCGTGGGTGTTGATGAAAAAAAGAACTTTAAACTTCTAGAATTATTGACAAGATTAGTCTCACAAGAATGCTGGAGACGATGGGACGGGGGCATAGTTGACATGATTGCAAAAAATTTATTATAAAATAAATAACAGTTAAAAACAACAAAATGTATTTATAAAATTCAAACATTAAAATAATAGATGTACATAGGTCCAATGTGATTTTGTAATTAAAAAAATCAGACCGTTTCATATCGCATGTGCTGAACGCGAACAGGTCATTCTAAGTATACAACAAAGAAATCGCATGTGAAATCACAAAATTCACGTTCTCCAGGATTACAGATATTTTACACTTTTTAATTGTATGGGCAATATTCTTATACAGTAAAGTATGGAAATATGAAAAAATCTCTGAAACGGTTTGTTACTTGAAAAAAAAAAGCCCTTGAATACGTCGATTTTTAATTATCAAAATACACATTTTAATGTAATGGCAACCACATATTTTTGTTATTGATTTTGACAAAGCTTTTAATTTTCCTTTTTCTACTTTGCGTTTGTTATAAACTCATAACGAAACCGCTTTCGGTATCGTTATGAAAACACTAGATCACTAACTTTTAGTAACTCAGTTTTCCAAGAGTGGTTTTCCAAGAGTGATGTCCAGTGTCAAATAATGCTGACGTGTCAATCGCTATTGGCTCGCCTTATTCGTATTTGTCAGTTTTACCACAACTACCAATTGTTGAAGATAAAACTACTCTAGATTGTAAGATGATCCGCAATTATCGAAAATTATATAAATTAATCTCGCAAAGTAGAAGAAATAGTATACTTAGAACACTCGTTTTATTAATCGTATTGGCGCACTCGTGCCATCTACAACGAGTGTGCCAATATTTGTATTGTAGATAAATATACTATAATATACTATCTTGTAGTTAATATACTATTGTGGAAACATTTTATGGCCTTACATAACTTTTTACTTTATCATATCTAGTATGATACATGGGACCCCTGAACATTTTTGACCAAGGTAAAAAATGTCTCTGTCTGTGTGTGTGTGTGAGTGGGTGTGTGTGTATGTCTGTATGTACCCGTTTTCTGTGGCGACGATTCCTGAGATAGTACTAAATTATCGAAATGAAACTTCATATTTCGACGTTTCATGACTAAACTTAGCTAAACTGAGCATTTTTAACGATTTTCCAGGATTCGTAAACAATACATTTTTTGGTAAAATTATTAGATTAGCTGCATGAGCAAATTTTATTTAATCGAGATCGGTCGCATATGCATTAAAACTAGTTAGCCAGGGTTTGACAGATATTTTGATTCTATTGACAGAATTTTCAAAACCTCAGCGTTTGACACAGTTTGACACTGCTGTATAGTCATGTGCCTGACCACATCAGATTTATTTTTTTTAGAAAAACAATGGAATTTGTAAATGTAATATAATAATGCGTTCTGGATACCACTATTGCCAGTGCAGACGAAGACGAACTCAAAAATCACGTAAGGCTTTTGGAAAAGTGAGGTCAAAATTAGTGATAGGCGCATTCGGATTACAAAATCGATTATAATCGATTCTTGAAATAATCGAGATATCTCGATTATTATTTTTAACAATCGATTCTTAATAATCGATTTAAATAATCGATTTTGAATAATCGATTTTGAATAATCGATTTTGAATAATCGATTTTGAATAATCGATTTTGAATAATCGATTTTGAATAATCGATTTTGAATAATCGATTTTGAATAATCAATTTTAAATAATCGATTTTGAATAATCGGTTTTTAATAATCGTATGTTAATAATCGATTTTTAATAATCGGTTATTAATAGTCGGTTTTACATACATTTACATCAGTTTTATACCCCCCCCCCCCCGTCACCAACTTCGTCGCTCAACCCAACCCAAAATATGCTTTTACATCATCACTCTCCCTATCCATAATCGATTATTAAAAATCGATTATTAAAAATCGATTATTAACATACGATTATTAAAAATCGATTATTCAAAATCGATTATTCAAAATCGATTATTCAAAATCGATTATTCAAAATCGATTATTCAAAACAGATTATTCAAAATCGATTATTCAAAATCGATTATTCAAAATCGATTATGCAAAATCGATTATTCATAATCGATTATTAATCGAGAACAACTCGAGAACCAAATAATACGATTATGCGAATCACTCGAATACTGAAAATCGATTCTTGAAATAATACGATTCTGCCCATCACTAGTCAAAATGTCAACAACGTAATTTTAGCAACATTTGCAAATTTATGCCAGCTCAACTGAAACTACTAGAAACCTGAAAAAGGACTCATAGTAAAACTTTTTTTTTCAAGCCTTTTATTCACTTTTGATCTGAAATTTTGAAAGTTTATTCACAAATCTTTTGCAGCAATTACAGCGATATTTGTGGTGTGTGGGCGTTTCCATAATATAAACAACAACAAAAACGCAAAAGTGATAAGCAAGTTTCAAGCCCAGGTTCATATTCACCGCAAAGCAATTATAACTAAGACGACATATAAATTTTAAGTTAAATTACAAATTATAGCGACGACGTGGATTCGAACCCGGGACCTTTGTATCGCCGGTTCACTGCACTATTGAGGTATGACAAAAAGTAAATTACGAAAACAGGTGAAAATTTCTGGTACGTCTGGACCAATTTTCTGCATTTTTGAAAGAAACGAGAAACGTTTAGATATGATAATAAATATGGAAAATCATGAAAAATCTAGGAATTCAATTAACGGACAGTTCCTTTTTTTGCTGTAGGTGACATATGGATTTCCCTGAAAGTGAATTACGTAGGTTTTGATTATTCAGTGCAGCTAAATGTGCTATAAAACAATAAATTATCAAATTTTACTGTTTCCACTGTCCTTGAATACTAATGAACATTATTGTCTTGTTTAACTTCATTTGCATAAAACACCGTGTTATTTTTATTAGTTATTTAAGTTGTATACGCCTTTGTTGCATTTTCAGTTTAATTGAATAAATATCCCCAGTTTAATTAGCATGTCTCTACCTGGTAACTCTGTACACAACAAAAATTCGGTGTACATGTAAATCTTTCCAGTTTTGTTATCTTCGGTTTACTTGCAAAGGCCAAGGATATATTTTTTACATTTGCACAAAGTGCAGTTTATTTTAATTATTTATTTTTGCCGGTTTAATTAAATGTATTTCCTGTCATAAATTCAGTAATTGGTGAACCATTTTACTCGACAGTTAAGTCTAAAAACACGTAAATGTTCTGACGGATTTTCTTAGGTATTTATTTACATATTCTTGAAAGTAATTTATTTATTTATTTATTTATTTATATAAGTGGTATACAAACAGGCAGAGCCCAGGTAACCATGTACAACTTTTTGTCTTGTCATGGATTTCAGATATACATATTTGTCTTCTTTAAATAGGTACATAATAAAAATATCTGACAAAGTATGGCCGATTATAAAATTTGTTTGCTAACACTGGTTTCTGTTATTTTTGTGACGCAGTTAATAGCAGCCAAACTATAAACAAATGCAGTAGCCATAATTTGGTGGCTAATATTAAAATTGACCATACGATAAAATTAGAATAAACGGCAAAAGCAAAAGAGGAAATATTAAAATTGATCTAAAATATTCAAATTTTGTATTTGAGCTGTTTATTTACATAAAAATGTATAAATATTAAGAAAAGGCAGTTTACTGATACATATGAACAGAACATATCCTTGATATTAACTGCAAAAACAGCAAGCAGCTCTATAAATGCACGATTTCTATTAATGCATGATTTGTTATAGCAAATCAAACGACTTCATTATAGCCAATCGATCATTCGTAAAATGAAGCCATCCAATCAAAATATTCCGTCCTCCAGAACTGTCAGTGTCAAATTACATATAACCTCATATAACCTCAAATGTCCCGTGTGCTGTTATGATGCGACGTGCACGTTAAAGAACTCTTACTGGAGGTTGGAATTCCTTCAGTTCATTATCATCGATGTCCGTAACAGATTACCAAAGTTACAAAAATCAAAATTTAGCAATTTTCTTTGTATTATATAGTTTTGTTTACACCCTGTACATAAATAATCATACTGCTAAATGTTCATCATAAGTAAAATCCGTACAAATGTTACAGTATGTAATATTTTGTTATTGCAGTGGTAACCTACGATAACATTGTAACAGGAATTTGAAAATCAAACAAGGTGGGATTATAAAGATGTTTTCATGTTCATTACATTGTTATTAACAAAGAATAGACGACAATGTAATATTTTATAAATAAATCTTCTCGCAAAAGCCTTGGTACTTATTTTAGTGCTATTCCTGTAGTAAATATTATTCCACGCACTATAATAATAACGATACTTTGGAATATTTTACGATGTCATATACAGTGATACCTGAAGGTACTGTCAATAATACACTAATGATTTGGCATTTTCGTTTACAAAAACCGCAGTGTCTTCAATGTACTCAATCAACTCGTCATACGTAATCTTTTTTTGTATTTATTTATAATTACATTGACGTATGTTTTGCGAATCGTTTTTTGTCCTAAATTGCAAACAACTATTATAATTGAAATCGAGTAGTTTGCCAATATACACATAGTTTTCCGACGACAAATATTGACACCATGCTGTCCACAATGCTGTGAATCAATAGACAGCTTTTGCCAGTGTCATTTCCTATTGATTTAAATAAACCAATAAACTAATTGTCGGTAAACTTTCTGTCAATATTATGTTTAGTTTTTTTTCTACGAAATCTGCTATTGTAAGATGTTTGTTCATCTATTACACAGATTAACTTATTTTGTTGGAAAGTATAATTGGCCTCCTATTATTAAAACTATTATTCCATGATCATTGACAAATCGATTAAGTTGCATTCAAAGGTGATTCAAAGTTGTATGGTATTATTTTCAATTTTAAATAATATGAAAACTGCCTAGCGATTTAGTTAAGTTTGTTAATAGTAAAAGTATTCGCAAATATTTTGAGAAGAGTTTTATCATAAAGGATCCTAAATTTACTGCTATCTTACTGCTTATATATACAGTGTGTCCCCCGATGGACCTAACTATACCTATAATAGACGTAATTTTTAATTTCTCGAGAAAAAGTCATTCTTTATAAAGAGTTTTGGATGTCCGAAAAAGTCGAAAGCCTTTGTTAATATTTTGATTTAGCATATAGGATGGCTAGAAAACACGAAAATGTTAAATTGGCCGAAGAGTAAACTATCGGGTTTTCGGAATTAGAACAAAAATGTTATAGATAAAAGTTGTTTTATATTTAAATTTATGCCCAGATATCAAATTTCAATGTTGTATTCAAGTTTTATATTTTATTTATTTTTAACAAAGTAATTTAACAAAACATTACTCCACATTTTCCCCTCCTACAGCTACACATTTTTCCAATCTTCTTCTAAACTCCCGGTATACCAACTCAATTGTTTCTTCATTTATTTCGTCTACTGCTTCCCTAATTTTTAATTTTAGAATGTCTACATTATCATGCAAATTATTCGCCTACACCTTCTGATTTAACAAACCCCACAGAAAAAAAATCAAGCGGCGTTAAATCAGGTGAACGTGGTGGCCATCTTATAGGGCCGAATCGTCCAATCCACTTATTTGGAAACTGTCTGTTCAACCTATCCCTGACTTGATATGCGCTATGAGCAGGACAGCCGTAGTGTTGATAGTGTAGTGAACACCTGAGCTGTAAGTTGATTTCGTACAAAGTAGGTGGCAAAAAAATTTCCAACATATCCAAATAAGTGCTTTAGTTTACAGTACCGTCAAAACATTATTGTCCAATTATTTTCTTGGAATGAATCCCACACCAAACATTAACTTTTTTATATTTTTGAGAATTGGTTGTAATACGGAAATTTGGATTTCCTTGAGACCAATATCTGCAATTCTGTGAACTAACAACTTCATTTGTGGTAAACGTCGCTTTTTCAGAGAAAATCATGTTTCTGTAGAAAAATCTATCGACCATAATTCGTTCTCCCATTAATAGGCAAAATTCTAATCGACGAGCATCGTCTCCTTCCACTAAAGCGTGTATCAGTACCTACTGGCTTATAAGGATGAAATTTTTGATTTGAAAAGATCCTTTGCAGGTGGCTTTTACTGATGTTCAAGTCTCGAGATCTTTGCCTCAACGATTTCTTTGGGCAAGTGTTCACGGAATCAATAGCTAACATAGCTCCATCATCTTCGCCATTTCGGTTTTTTCTTAATATTTTTCACGTCTCCTGTTTCATGAAATTTTTTAACTAATTCACGAACACAATTGACAGAAATGTATACCTCAGGGTATTTTCTATTAAAAACTTCAATAGCACGGCGGTACGTACCTCACCTATGCCGTAACAAATAACTAAATAAACCCTTTGCTCTAAAGTCAACATACTTTCAATCAGCTTCTATCAACAAATTGCTTGGATACGCTGTTACTACTGTCAACTGATCAATCATAATTGTGGTCTCAAAATCATTTTGTTCACCTTTATGTAATGTCTTTTCACTGGTCCGAGATATAAAATTTGAAATAGAACATTCAAGTTTGATATTTAAGCATAAAATTAATTCAAACTAACTTTTATCTATAACATTTTCGATCCAATTTCGAAAGACCGATAGTTTGCTCTTCGGCCAATTTAACATTTTGTGTTTTCTAACCATCCTGTGTGTTAAATGCTCCTTTGCTTCGCAACCTAGTGTTGCAAAGCATACGAGGCATTGTTTTTTTAAATTGGGTTGATCTGCAGTGATACCCGCAAAGGGAGTACCCTAGGCTTCAGCGAAGCTCAGTACTACCAATTTGCCCTGATGGTCTTCATTACTTTTCAAAGTCTATTAGTGTAATTTTAGTATTTATAAGTTGTATCTAAATTATATTATCAAGGTTTAATATATTTTTTCTACTTTGGGTTCGTTATAAACTCATAACGAAACCGCTTTCGGTGTCGTTATGTAAACACTAGATCACAAACTCGCTACGCTCGTCGTGCCCAAAACAACTCGTGCGCCAATTTTTGTCTTATAAAACTTGTATTATAAAACATACTATAATGAGATGTATCAGAGAGTTCTAATAATAAGGGTTGCAAGTGGGAAGACCAATTATCTCGTGTCTGTACTATTTAAATGACATCGTTCGTGAAAAACAGAAAATAACCATGCGCTAAAACGTGGCAACATAAACGATGTTTAACTGATTCTTTTAATTGCTTATATGAAATTACTTAATTACTTTTAGTATACACATCAGATCACATTACTTTAATGTGTATTTTCTCCATCAGTGATTTTATTACAAAATAATTTTTTTAATTATTCATATTTTGCCTTTTATAGTATACTTGCGGTTATAGTGTATTAGATGCATTGGTTAAACTATTCTAAATAAGTCAAATGAGAGCCAATTAAATCGATTTTGGCAGATACATGTCTATCATCACTGGAGCCAGTTCAAGAGATTCAACATTTTTGTGGTATAACTCATAGCCGAGTTATTAGACAAAATTAGACAAAATGCTATGTTGTCACTTCAGAAAAATGTAATTAACTCAGTGGGAATTTTCTAGACACCTTTGGTTGCAATTCTTTTAATTCCATATAAAAGAATGTCTATGTATCTTTTTATCCTACAGGATGCAAAAATGTCATTATTCTACTTTGCATTCACAATGCACACATTGTAACACTGTTTTCGGTGTTACAATTAACACATTGTAGCACCGAAAACAGTAACATTTTTGTCTAAGATTGCCAGAATTGGTACACATTGATATAAAATGCCAAATGTCAAACGCACAATACATAACCACACACTGCCTCTTTTTAATCGCTTGCAATCGCATAAACTGCGAAATATCAATATTCTATACATATTTAAACATGCGTGTAGCCTGCTATAGTATGGCCAAAGGTTGTGGCTTTCTAAGTTTTGCTGTGTTCATCAAAATACGCCAGCATAACGTTTTCGGTGATGTTTTACGACTCTGGTAAGTGATCGTTATCATTCTTTTCAACTAAACATCAAATCCCCTTTTCAGATATAATTCAAGGACCACATTTACTTTAATAACGTATTATGCGAAGATCAAACCTACATCGTAGATATGAATGATTTTAATTACTGCTACGAGATTGTATATGCGCAATCAATGGTTTATCAGCATACACGTATGAAGCTATAGTACATTTAAAGTGTAGAGGATTTCTTAGTTTATGTAACGTATAAGTTTTCGGTAACATTTTCGACCGAATTCTGTTCGGCTCAATTCGTATTCATTTTTGTCCGTCGCTTTCGACTTCGTCTTAGTTCTGGTTGTGTGCAACATATTTGTATTACCTCCATCACATGTAATTTTACTAAGTATAATTTATTCTAATAAACTACTTTGCCGAAATTAAAATTGGGTTTCAATTAAGTTCAATCAAGTGCTTGTAAATATATAAGCCGCAACGGCTACGTAGCGGAATTAGGTAGACACCGCTATTAAACGTTAGGCGTTAAAACAATTCTTTAGTAAGTTCTTGTTCTTCGAAGTAACTAATCAGTCACCGCCAAACACTTCTATTCTGATTATTATACTATGAAACCACTATTAAAGTTGTTGACTTTTTAGGTTAAGTTTCATGTATTTATCACAGTAGGGTTAAAAGTGTTGCCCCAAGCTCCATTATGATCATCGTTGAAACCTCGCTGAATATTTATTCAAACTTGTAGGCTAAAGTAGAGTAATTTTATTCACAATTAGATTTCGTCAAGATTTTATCTTATAGATCTCATCCTTAACGAAGTTGACAGTTACTACAGTGCTGCCACGTGGTACCCTCAAAATACCCTAGATTCTAAGTTAGCGCGATATAGTAACCACAATTTCTAAATTTACATAAAATTAATGACGCAAAGTAGAAAAAATAGTATATTACACTCGTTTTATAAGACGTATTGGCGCACTCGTTCCATTTGGGCACTCCTCGCTACGCTCGTCGTGCCCAAAACAACTCGTGCGCCAATTTGACGTCTTATAAAACTTGTATAATAATATACTATTTCGCGTCTCTATGGAGACACGAAATATGCTAGACCTGTAATGAACACTTTTCAGTGCTAGCCGCGAAAATAACTGTGTTGGTGGCGACCGAATGGTCTGGCCAATCAAAACACAGCTTTCGATGCGGTTTGACGTTTGCGATTAAAACGTCCATTGACGTTTATTTGTCAAAAGCGAATATGTCAGTGAATTAGTCTTTAGAAACGGGTGATTTTATTCCGATATTGTTGTGTAGGATAAAAAATTATGTGTGCACCACGCCCAGAAAGTGGTTTTCCCGGCCTCAAAAAGTGCAACTCTTCTCTCGCCCCGGAAAAGAACCACTTTCTCGGCTTGGTACACAATATACTATTTTAGTACGAGTTGGCAGTTACGAGGTATAGAAAAAAAATGTGGGTGCTCCCTTCCGCGTCCCAAGTATTTGAACACATGATTGAGCATCACATTTTATAATAAGAAAAACAGTTACATGCAGATAAAACATGACAATTTCCGAGGTATGTCCTTCAGAAGGTTAAGAAGTATTATTAACGTGGCTATTAATGAATATTTAATGTTACCTGCGATGTAAACGTTACAAGTCTAGTGATGTACCACACGACAATATTATGATTAAAATGTCATTAACCATATTTGTTAATAACGGCTGGCATACACAATAGGTACGCCCGTTTATTTTTTTTATTTATGACGCTGCACGAATGAAATTTTGAGAGAGAAAAAAAAACAATGTTTTTGGGATACTCTTGAGGTTACTATGACTTCCGGCTTTCCGGAAATGGCGTCATCATTAAAATTTTAATTATTTCTGTGATAGATTCAATCAGGATGACATTCTGAACACAAAAACATATCGATCGTCAATTTTTATCACCAAGGGAACCATAAATAACTTCATTGTTTATTATTAGGTATAAGTGACATGAATTCGTGAAAATAGCCGAAAATTGTGAAATAAACATTAATTAAATCGATTTTGAATTACTGCCCCCCTCAAATGTGATTTAATTGGTTTTTGGACAATTTTTGGTCATTGTCTTCCGTGTACGTCGTGGATACACCCTGATTATTCGATAGATCATATTTTTCCGATTACAAGGACACCAAATACTATTTTGTGAAATTTTGAAATTTGTGCTGAAAATCGTCGCCTAGAAATGTCGTTTAATGCAGAACTATGCACTATGGATGAATGCTAACATCCAAATTTGACAGTTTGCCAGACGATTATTGATATAATTATTACTCGATATTAGTTCTTGACTATTATTGATCCTTATTTAGTTTCTTGTGAGAATTCGAATTTTTAAAAATTGCAATTGAAGGAAGTCAATCAATTATTCAGTTAAGATATATCTCAAAATGTCCAGCGTCATAAATAAAAAATCTGATGTGGCCAGGAACATGACTTTATCATACTATATAGGTATATAAAATTAATAGTTAGCGGCATGAGATTCTATTTGATCGAGATCGGCCATGTCTGCATTCAAATAAAACTAGTAGAACTAGACAGATATGTCGATTAAACCTGCGTTCGGATATTGTACTCCGTTGACACCGGGTACACCGTCCAAATGACACTTACGTGTTATTTGGTGTAAAAAGTGTAACGGTGTAAAATATACGAACGCAGCCTATATTGACCGTAGGTGTTGTCAAAACATTAGCGTTTGACACTACCTACTGTCATTAGAATCAAAATATCTGACAAATCCTGAAGAGAAATAGAATTCGCTCATGCAGCTAAACTATTGATTGTACCTAAAAATGTCATAGTCATAAATGATTCAGAATTTCCTCTACTTTAATTTATTATTTAACTACTTTGACGACATTACAGAAATAGCTGCTCATTTGCAACATCGGCAAAAATGCTTACAGTAAACCACCAATTCCTTTGGACCATTTTGAACCAAACGCTTTTCAGCTCTAAGTTTGGTAGTGAAACTTCTAAATATGAAGTTTCGTCCCGATACCTTTAGTATTTTCTCCGGAATCGTCCCCACAAAAAACGGGTACATACACACACACAAACATACACACACACACACACACACACACATAGACATTCTTTTGTACCTTGGTCAAATATGTTCAGGGGACCCAAAAGGACATATTTCCGCCAAAATCTCAATTTTTTTTTGGCATGATTACAACCGATTACGGCTCGTAAAAAGAAATGTTCTTTCATTACATTGCATTGATCATAAAATGACAAGTGATCTTTTGTGTTCAGAATGGCATCCACAACAATATCCCAAAAAATGCTTTTTTTGTCTATTAATACTACTCCAAATAATGAATTCGTAAATAAACTGGGGACCCATTATTAAAACGTAGAATTAATGGTTTTACACAATCAAGGATTTTTTACACAAATTTCCCTGAGATATTATTTTTGTTGTCGCATGCATCATAATACCTTTCGCAGTCAATAACAATGAACAACAAACAGAGTAATTAAAAAATGTAAAACCTATACATACCACAAAGGTTAGAATTGTCCGCAGTCAGATCATTTCACATGTAAGACATTTATATCAAAGCCCAAATACGACCGCTAAAAGTCTCAGCCCGAACCAGTACAAAATACGAGAAAAAGAATCACAATGTAAAAATAAAATAAACTTTAGCAAAATTTTGTAAACTATACGCGTGCGTTCTGAACAAAAACAGTTGACCACTAATCACAAATGACACCGGACAAACAATTTCAAAGCAAGTATAAGGTTGATCGACAATTACTAGCTAATTATTGTCGACTAGGATCGCAAGTTACCATAATTATACCGAATTCATATTAAATTTGGATTCACGTTAGAAGTTGTCACTATCCTTGATGACGTATGCAAAGAAAATTATTACGATCTAATTTGATCTATTTGAGAGGTACGCAGAATTTTGGCGGTTTCTTCATAATTAAAGATACGATCTACTGTATTGCTTTAATAACTTTTTAACTTCTGATAACAGATAATTACAATAAATTTATCTATAAAAATGATACGATTCATAAAGTTAATTAGCAGGTATTGACTAATAATTGGAAACTATCAGAACGGCTAAGGTTGTCATTAGCTGCACTTATTTACCTTTATCACTCCTGCGATAATTTCCGTTGGTAGCATTGAATACTGGCGATTATCCAGATTTAAATGCTGTGTATAAAGTAGTTCTAGGACATTCTATTAGTAAAGTTGTTGTTGAAATAAATGAATAACACAATAAATTATCTCAAATTACTACAAATGAACGAATAAACGAAGTTAGAGACAAAACAAAGGCAAACGTAGGGAAAAAACATCTTAAAAGCCAATAAAGTAACGAATATTTACTATAACTTTTTTTATTATCATTTTTTATAATACTTTTTTTAAATAACACTATGTAAAGGGTCGGTAGAAAACGAAGAAATAAACGTGCTTTTCTACTTTGCATTCACAATGCACACATTGTAACACTGTTTTCGGTGTTACAATTAACACATTGTAATACCGAAAACAGAAACATTTTTGTCTAAGATTGGTACGCATTGATATCAAATGCCATATGTCAAACGTACAATACATAACCCAACATAACCACACACTGCATCTTCTTAATCGCTTGCAATCGCATAAACTGCGAAATATCAATATTCTATACATATTTAAACATGGGTGTAGCCTGCTATAGTATGGCCAAAGGATTGGGGCTTTCTAAGTTTGGCTGTGTTCATCAAAATACGCCAGCATGACGTTTTCGGTGATGTTTTACGACTCTGGTAAGTGATCGTTATCATTCTTTTCAACTAAACATCAAATACCCTTTTCAGATATAATTCAAGGACCACATTTACTTTAATAAGGTATTATGCGAAGATCAAACCTACATCGTAGATATGAACGATTTTAATTACTGCTGCGAGATTGTATATGCGCAATAAATGTTTTATCAGCATACACGTACGAAGCTATAGTACATTTAAAGTGTAGAGGATTTCTTAGTTTATGTAACGAATAAGTTTTCGGTAATATTTTGGAGGCTTGGATGCTCGGTTCAATTCGGTATTCGTTTTTGTCCGTCGCTTTCGACTTCGTCTTAGTTCTGGTTGTGTGCAACGTATTTGTATTACCTCCGTTACATGTAATTTTACTAAGTATAATTTATTCTAATAAACTACTTTGCCGAAATTAGAATTGGGTTTCAATTATAAGTGCTTGTAAATATATAAGCCGCAAAGGCTACGTAGCGGAATTAGGTAGACACCGCTATTAAACGTTAAGCGTTATAACAATTCTTTAGTAAGTTCTTGTTCTTCGAAGTACCTAATCAGTCACCGCCAAACACTTCTATTCTGATTATTATACTTGAAACCACTATTTGTTAACTTTTTAGGTTAAGTTTCATGTATTTATCACAGTAGGGGTAAAAGTGTTGCCCCAAGCTCCATTATGATCATCGTTGCGACCTCGCTGAATATTTATTCAAACTTGTAGGCTAAAGTAGAGTAAAATTATTCACAATTAGATTTTGTCATGATTTTATCTTATCGATCTCATCCTTAACAAAGTTAAGGACTACAGTGCTGCCACGTGGTACCCGCAAAATACCCTAGATTCTAATTTAGCGCGATATAGTAACCACAATTTCTAAATTTATATAAAATTAATGACGCAAAGTAGAAAAAATAGTATATTACACAAGTTTTATAAGACGTGTTGGCGCACTCGTGCCCAAAACAACTCGTGCGCCAATTTGACGTCTTATAAAACTTGTATAATAATATACTATTGTAGGTGACATGCTATATTATGTTACTATAGTTGGTAACATGCCATACAGGTTGTCTCATGAAACATGATGTACATCTCGGAACCTGTTAGAGCTATGATGTCAGTTGTCTTTTCAGAACAGTTTTTGATTTTTTTTTATCTTTTACGTATCACTAGACATTCCGGAAAAAGTAAAAACTGCCAATTCTTATTTTCTTAAATAACTTCGCTGTTACGATAAATAGGAAGTCCAAATGTTGTATTCTTAGATAATAGCATATTATGAAGCCATTATTGTTGTCAGAAAATTTTTGATCAAGCTCAACGAACTGAAATCTGTCCACATTAACTTTACTGACAAAAGAATAGATACATATCTCATATCAAGATTAGCGACGCCATAGTTACATATGCGAAAACTGCAAAGTATTTGGGCAAGACTCTGGATACAATGCTAAGATGGAAAGAACACGTTAAGAAGAAAAGAGTAGAACTTGGCCTCAAATACAGAGAACTGTACTGTCGGAAGAAACTGCCTGTACAGAACAAATTACAAGTTTACAACCGAGTACTAAAACTTATTTGGTTATATGGCATCCAGCATTGGGGTTGCGCTAAAAAAGGCAAATATACAAGCAATCCAGACTTTCCAAAATTAAGTACTGGGAATATGGTTACCGCTCCTTGATGCATACGGAACAGTGCCCTGCACCGTGATCTTGGTGTCCCACAAGCCATCCAAGAGATGAAAAGATTTTCCACTAAGCATCAATCTCGCCTAATCCATCACGTCAACGTAGAGGCCCTGCATATACTGGACAAACACAACCTAGTGAGAAGACTAAAAAGAACTAAACCCTTCGAAATAGTTCAGTGAATTGTGTAAAAAGCAGAGCACAGTTCGTGAAAAGCTTCTTGTTTAGGACAAAAAAAATATTGGACATTAGTGGATAGCCTATTATAGACAAGTGCTTACTTTTAGGTATTTAGATTTTAAGTATTGATGATTAATTTTATATTAGTTTCAATATGCCTCTTTAGCTTATTAATAAAAAAACACGAGACGTTCTCTGGAGGTCACTACACTCAACAAATTTGCCCAGATGTGAGTCACATACTTTGTCAATAATATATACGATCAGATAAATTATCAACAGGTTCCTTATGAATATTGTTTACATTGGTCTACCCTTGGAAATAAAACGGCATCTCAATTTTTTGCTATAATTTTTCTATTTCTGTGTCAAATCTCATCGATTATTGTTATTTATAAAGTATTTCGTATTTACCTAAACCTACCGTACTAAAAAAATATTTTTAATTGCCGCTAATTTGTGGGAAATTTATATCTAATTTAAAACTGCATAATATCTCACAACTACCGCTGATATAATTTCGGCATTTTACCTGTGCGGGGGGGGGGTATAGTTTCATGAAGAGCAAATGAGCCTAAACGAGCACATATAGATGGCGCTACCGAAAATTGTTATGGCCGCTCTCTACGGGATAAAATCATCGTTTCTTTTGGTATACAAAGATGACTGAAAACCACACCTTGACGGAGGTATTTGCGGTTGAACATTGTTTGTGGTTATGTTAGCGAGTAAATAATCGCGATGTGTTTAACCTCAAAATTAGCAATCAAGCCACATAAGTATTTAATTAAACATTAGTAAAGCAACTATAATTCAGAAATCGTTCATAGTTACAATGAATTGATACTGTTGAGTACATCGTTAAACAAGTTTGGAGAAAAAAAATCTCTGATCAAGGAGATAATAAACGTTGAAGTTTTTTCATATGAAAAAAATCTGATGTGGCCAGGCACATGACTTTATCATACTATATATAAAATTAATAGTTTAGGTGCATGAGATATTATTTGAGCGAGATCGGCTATGTCTGCATTAAAATAAAACTAGTAGACCTAGACAGATAAATCGATTAAAGCTGCGTTCGGATATTGTACTCCGTTGACACCGGGTATACCGTCCAAATGACACGTGTTATTGGGTGTAGAAAGTGTGAAGGTGCGTTCCGATTGGTGGCAATGGTAGGTAATGGCGGTGGTACCAGACGAAATTATAGTGTTTCTCACATGTGATGAAATTCTATTAGAAATACTATAATGGCGTCTACTACCACTGCCATTAGCACTAATGAAAGCGCACCTTAACGGTGTTCAATATCCGAACGCAGCTTGTATTGACAGTAGTATTGTCAAAGCATTAGCGTTTGACACTGTCTACCGTCATTATAGTCACATCTGACATCTAGTCTGACATATCCTGGCTACTAGTTTTAATACAGTACGACCGATCTCGATGAAATAGAATTTGCTCATGCAGCTAAACTATTGATTGTACCAAAAAATGTCATAGTCATAAATTATTCAGAATTTCCTCTAGTTTAATTTATTATTTAACTATTTCGACGAAATTCCAGAAATGCCTAAACCTCCAGTTCCTTTGGACCCTCTTCAACAGAAAGCTTTTCAGCTCTAAGTTTGGTTATGAAACTCCTAATTATGAAGTTTCGTCCCGATACCTTTAGTAGTTTCTCCGGAATCGTCGCCACAAAAAACGGGTACACACACACACATACACACACACACACACACACACAGACATTTTTTGTACCTTGGTCAAAAATGTTCAGGGGACCCAAAAAGACATATTTCCGCTAAAATCTCAAAAATTTTTTTTGGCACGATTACAATACTTTACATACTGCGTATGATAAAGTAAAAATCTGACATATCCTGGCTACTAGTTTTAAAGCAGTACGACCGATCTCGATGAAATAGAATTTGCTCATGCAGCTAAACCAAAAAATGTCATATACATAAATTATAGAAAATTTCCTCTCCTTTAATTTATTATTTAACTATTTTGACATTACACAAATACCGGCTCATTTGCAAAATCTTCGAAAAATGCTAAGTAAACCATCAGTTCCTTTGGACCCTTTTCATCAGAAAGGTTTTCAGCTCTAAGTTTGGTTATGAAACTTCTAAATATGAAGTTTCGTCCCGATACCTTTAGTAGTTTCTCCGGAATCGTCGCCACAAAAACGGGTACACACACACACACACACACACACACACACATCCACACACACAGACGTTTTTTGTACCTTGGTCAAAAATGTTCAGGGGACCCAAAAAGACATATTTCCGCTAAAATCTCAAAAATTATTTTTGGCACGATTACAATACTTTACATACTGCGTATGATAAAGTAAAAAATCTATTTATATATCTGCAGTTGTGTAAACCATTCCAAAGAAAGTCCTTAAAAAATAATTAATACTTAAATAATAAATATTATATTTAAAATATTATCGACTGTTAAAAAGGAGTTATGTTTGGTTAATGTTACGCAATTTTATTTTTATTTTAATAATCAACGTGTGTTTGTTATGTGGTACCTATTTAATAAAATTAAAGTACTTATATTTTCTTGCGGTACCCCACTTCACAGTGATATTTTAATTTACCTAATAATTATAGTACACAAACTCATAACAAAAGTATTTCCGCGAACAGAGCTAATAAATCACTTGCGGTAGCTTTTGATTCGGTGAATTATTAAAACTAACTTATACCGATACAATGAGGTAAATCCTACGATTGATCAATGTAGGTTGGTAAAAGTCCAAAGTTAAACGCATATTGGAATTTTTCGGACATTTACCAAATCAAATTGGTCAAACCTAGAACTAATATGGTTTGACCATATTTCGGGCTTTTACAGTAACATATATACATATTCATGTGTACTCGTGTAAGACCTATCCTACATGCTCCACGTTGGCGACATACATCGCATCGTGTAGGTGCGGCCTAAAGGATATATAAGCATAATTAGCACAAAACTTGTGCTAACAGTTTATTCCGTGTTATACCAAAAGACGTTTTTAAACGGTGTTGTTTCTCATGCTAACCCTGACTACCTATAATATGAATAAAACTGCAGACATAACTGATTCTACTATTTCGTTTTTTTGTCGCCCTTTTATTTTCTTATTCAGTAAAATATTGACAAAAATACGTATGATTTTGTGTACTGCTACTACTTATCCCGTATCCGATAAATAACATTTTTACCGCTAGGCGGCGACTCATTTCTTCGTTTAGGAGTATTCAATTAGAGTGAAGCCCACAATATTAAAACCAGAAGCGTTTCTTGCCGTATTAATAATTACCACATTGCAAAATAGGCATTCAACGCAATAATTAAAATGTGAAAACGTCAAGCAGCACACTTTGCTACCAGAAAAGAACAGCAAACAATTAACTTTATTTATTTATTTTATTCTCAATGCGTAGCAAAATACCAGCAGATAAAATTCAATTTCTTGGTAGGAACAAGTATGCGGTTTATAACTGGGCTAGTTCAATTAAAAGCTCAATAATTTAAGATGTAGAAAGTATAATAAATTAACTTCGTACGTCTAAAGTAGTCGCCCATAGATGCGTTATGTAATCGCTTTTATATGTGAATCAGTAGTGTGTAAGTTAAGTGGGTTCCTGGATTTTACAACCTTGTGCAAAGATCGCCCATAGATTGCAGCTCAATGGCAAATTTTTCTGATTAAAAATATTCGAAGGTTTTGAGCGTGTGGAAAACAGGGAAAGTGTGTTTCCTTAGGAATTTCGTGGCTAATCTTGAAGGTTGGTATATATTTTGGTTGGATATTCATGAAAAAATGTCATAGTACCTAAGTCTTCTGCTGTTCCTGAAACTTCCAGCATGAAACAGTTATTCCTTAATGAAGAAACAACTGTTGTTATTACGAAATCGCTAATGGAAAATTCAAAGAAGATTAACATCAAAAAATTATTGTGATAATTAACAAAGTCAACAATTTGTCTATAGTAGTAACTAGTAGTAACTAAATGTTTCATAGATTTCTTATAACTGAAGGAACTAGGAACATCGATTAATAATACCAAATAGGAAAACAAAGTCAAACGCATAACAGAAGCTAACTTAATGTACGGCTACATATTTTATACAAACTTTAAAAGGTTTCGAGTGGTACAAATAATGATGCCATTTACAACATCCGGTATGAATAGGCGCAAATATGCTTTTTCGATTGATTTTTTGTGCGGATTACGATTCCGAGCGTGAAAGTTCCAGTTATTGCATTCTTTGTTATTTCTTCTATGGAGGCACCTACATATAACTTAAATATTTGCTGTAAATGCTTCAAAACATTTGTGAACAAACTTTTAGGACTTCAGGTAAATGTACAAAAGTTATCAGATCATTTTCAGGTTTCTAGGAAAATTGGTTCAGCTATAAGTATAAATTAGCAGAAATTACCCAAATCGCGTTTTTTTACATTTTGACCCCGATTTTCGAAAACGTTGCGGACATTATATTTTCCATGCACAATATCCATGTTCTATAGAGTTATCAATATTTTAAATGTTTGATTCAACTCGATATGCCATCACCACATTAAATGTGGGGGGTATAAATATGTAGCGTCGCAATTAAATATGAGTATGGATGAATTCGTAACTCAGTAACAATTGACAGAGGGAATTTTAATTTTTTATAAAAATATGTATTTTAATCATTAGAAATCGACGTATATAAGAATTCTTTGAATAGTAAAGATACGAGGTTACAACTTATATCATATTTGTTATTAAACAATTAACACATGTTGACGAATGAAACACATCTTTACTTGCGTCATTATATTATTTTATTACTTTGCTAAATATGACTTTTTCGAGAAAAATGTTTATAGCTCGTAAACTGTTTATTATTAAGGTGTGTAAATATCATAAAAAAAAAACAAAAAGAAAATGTCAGCCCGACAAAAAAATAGGACAAAAGTGAAGTGAAGTGGAGAGGGACATTTAGTTTTTGGGATTATCTCGGAACATTGTATTTTTATTACACTTCATAGATTGTCGTATAATAAAATAAAATAAATATTATAACTCTCTTTTGCACTAACCTCAGCTAAATTCTTATAACATTACTCTTCAAATTGTGTACCCTAAACTATCAAGTGATACACAACTGAAAAAAAATCACAAAAATAACTTGATTTAAAAATACAGAGTGGTAAAAAACAAATGGGTCCAAATTGTACAACTTGTACAATTCCTTTAAATATTGAGTTAAGGATTCAAAATAAATAAATTAGAAGTTTGTAGTTTAGAAATTATATATTGGAAAATACTGCGAAAAATAACGAGAAAATATGAATAATTCTGAAAAAAATGTTGTCTGAGAGAGATATCGGTTAGAATATTTATTATTTGCTAAATTTTGAGCCACGGAAATTACAGAATAAAAACTAATTTTTTTTTGTCTTAAGGATAAAGATTGTAGAGAAATAGGTTTTTGTATTCAGAATATATCGTAGTACTATCAAAGAAAAAAATCTCAATTCCTTTAAATATTGAGTTAAGGATTCAAAATAAATAAATTAGAAGTTTGTAGTTTAGAAATTATATATTGGAAAATACTGCGAAAAATAACGAGAAAATATGAATAATTCTGAAAAAAATGTTGTCTGAGAGAGATATCGGTTAGAATATTTATTATTTGCTAAATTTTGAGCCACGGAAATTACAGAATAAAAACTAATTTTTTTTGTCTTAAGGATAAAGATTGTAGAGAAATAGGTTTTTGTATTCAGAATATATCGTAGTACTATCAAAGAAAAAAATCTGATGTGGCCAGGCACATGACTTTATCATACTATATATAAAATTAATAGTTTAGGTGCATGAGATATTATTTGATCGAGATCGGCTATGTCTGCATTAAAATAAAACTAGTAGACCTAGACAGATAAATCGATTAAAGCTGCGTTCGGATATTGTACTCCGTTGACACCGGGTACACCGTCCAAATGACACGTGTTATTGGGTGTAGAAAGTGTGAAGGTGCGTTCCGATTGGTGGCAATGGTAGGTAATGGCGGTGGTAGCAGACGAAATTATAGTGTTTCTCACATGTCGTGATGAAATTCTATTAGAAATACTATAATGGCGTCTACTACCACTACCATTAGCACTAATGAAAGCGCACCTTAACGGTGTTCAATATCCGAACGCAGCTTGTATTGACAGTAGTATTGTCAAAGCATTAGCGTTTGACACTGTCTACCGTCATTATAATCACATCTGACATCTAATCTGACATATCCTGGCTACTAGTTTTATTGCAGTACGACCGATCTCGATGAAATAGAATAGGGTATTTGACTATTTTTGGAAAACCATCTTAATGTGTTTATTCCTTCACTCTACATTGTAAATGCATTATTTTCTGTAATTATTTCCTCAATATTTCATAAAAATCAGCGTTAAAAATTGAATCACAGAAAGTCCCGCCAAAACGATACTTTCTGTTGTGTGACGTCACCGGTTAGTGATGTCAAGATGTCAAGATGATGTGATGTCAAGATGTCAAATCGGCCCATATGGTCTGCCAGCATCGGCATCGTCGCCGTTTGGCAATTGTGTTGTATGATGTGTTGTTTTCACAATTTCTACATAAAAATGGGTTATAAATGGTGTATAAATCCACAATGCAGAGATATGTCAAGAAAAACTCCGGATAAACTATTTGTAGCTGTTCCGCAAGATTTGAAACTGCGAAGAAAGTGGTTGGCTCGTAGAAATCCAAATGAAATAAATAGCCGCCAATACAAGTGTCTTCTGTTGTGAAGATTACTTCGACATAAGTAAAACTGGCTAGAATAAGTTATCTATCGTATTTTCGAAAGGTATTATCTGATCTGACAGCTGAAGGTTAGGGCTATCCTAACCTACAAAGTTATGCTTACATGACGCTTTCGTGCTATTAAATTCAAACGGGAGAAGCATAAAAGCGCGTTCGGATAACCCGGTATTTTACGGTGAGAGTGACGCGCTGCATAATAGACGGACTAACGTCATACGGCGTTTATCTGCATATAAGAGAGAGACAGCCGACCCAAGTTATCTGAGCATTGCTCTCCCCATACCATACCCTGACAAACCAAACGCGCTCTAAGGCGGACTAACGAATGACATCACTGGAGACTGACCCAATTACAGAGCGTTTTCAATCACGTGATAGGACGTGAATAAAATTCAATTTTAATTTTGGTTTTTCATAGAAATAAAGCATTTTTTTTTTGAAAAGTTATAACAAATAGTTTTCTTAAACTGTAATCTATTAGGATGACTATAATACATGCCATATTTTTAATACAGTCAAATACCCTATTTGCTCATGCAGCTAAACTATTGATTGTACCAAAACATGTCATAGTCATAAATTATTCAGAATTTCCTCTAGTTTAATTTATTATTTAACTATTTCGACGAAATTCCAGAAATGCCGGTTTATTTACAAAATCTTTTAAAAATGCTAAGACTAAACCTCCAGTTCCTTTGGACCCTTTTTAACAGAAAGCTTTTCAGCTCTAAGTTTGGCCATGAAACTTCTAAATATGAAGTTTCGTCCCGATACCTTTAGTAGTTTCTCCGGAATCGTCGCCACAAAAAGCGGATACAGACACACACACACACACACACACACACACCCACATCCACACACACAGACATTTTTTGTACCTTGGTCAAAAATGTTCAGGGAACCCAAAAAGACATATTTCCGCTAAAATCTCAAAATTTTTTTTTGGCACGATTACAATACTTTACATACTACGTATGATAAAGTAAAACATATAAGGTGCAATTACAATTACTATGACTTACTGATGTACTCACTATGACGTACCAGATACGACAATTACGATATCAGTACCTGTAAGTAGAACAATTTATAGCCGAAAATTTATACTGACACTTGAATATGTTCCTTATCAAATAATGGTGTACAATGATGATTTTTATTACAAAAATGTATTGCAATAATTGTAATAACAGTATGCCATGCTTTAAGACGCTTACTGTATAATTACGGCAAAAATTATAGGAGTATGTTCTTAGTTTCTCCACTGCGGGAGTGGACATATTATATAATATGGTAATATTGGTAATTGAAATATTGATACGCGAGTACACCAATAATGATTTTATGCAAATATGATGCAAACTTAGGTAATATTGAGGTCTTGTTTATGTTAAAGCTAACAACGATTTCTACAATATCACAACAAATAATTTGTTCACCCATCTTAACATTATCATCATTGTTTTGTTTTTATATAGACAAGTGCATTGTTACGTAATTATAAATACACAAATAGCCCGTCAAATAAGAAGATTATGACCCCTAAACATAATAACGATGATTCATAACTAGTGTTAAAAATTTAAACCAATGTCATTTTAAAGTAAAATGAAAGAATGATTTTTACTTTATCATACGCAGTATGTAAAGTATTGTAATCATGCCAAAAAAATTTTTTGAGATTTTAGCGGAAATATGTCTTTTTGGGTCCCCTGAACATTTTTGACCAAGGTACAAAAAAATGTCTGTGTGTGTGTGTGTGTGTATGTGTGTGTGTGTGTGTGTGTGTACCCGCTTTTTGTGGCGACGATTCCCGAGAAACTACTAAAGGTATCGGGACGAAACTTCATATTTAGAAGTTTCATGGCCAAACTGAGAGCTGAAAAGCTTTCTGGTGAAAAGAGTCCAAAGGAACTGGAGGTTTAGTCTTAGCATTTTTGAAAGATTTTGCAAATAAGTCGCCATTTCTGGAATTTCGTCGAAATAGTTAAATAATAAATTAGAGATCAGGAAATTCTGAATAATTTATCACTATGACATTTTTTGGTACCATCAATAGTTTAGCTGCATGAGCAAATTCTATTTCTACGAGATCGGTCGTACTGCATAAAAACTAGTAGCCAGGATTTGTCAGATTTTTTGATTCTAATGACAGTAGGTAGTCTTGGTGTCAAACGCTAATGTTTTGACAATAATTTCTGTCAATATAAGCTGCGTTCGCATATTGTATTACACTTTATACACCCAATAACACGTAAGTGTCATTTGGACGGTGTACCCGGTGTCAACGGAGTACAATATCCGAACGCAGCTTTAATTGACATATCTGTCTAGTTCTAGTAGTTTTATTTTAATGCAGACATGGCCGATCTCGATCAAATAGAGTCTCATGCAGCTAAACTATTAATTTTATATATAGTATGATAAAGTCATGTGCCTGGCCACATCAGATTTTTTTATTTTGTACGGTTACCGAGTTGTCTGAGTTTGGCTCTTAAACCTTTTAATTTATTATAATAAAACCAACATATGGCGATTCGAGCAATGCGACCCAAACGAGTTGGTGTATGCTGTGGAAATACCATAAAACTATACCATGGAACGGTCAGCTGAAATATTGTTTAATGATTATCAAATGTATGTAAAGAAGCAGAGAGATATATGAAGTATTGCACAACTGGATGATATAAAAATATTGTATAATGTTTAAGTGTGTAACTAATACATACATGGAATATTTTAATGCGTTTCTTAACTGTTTTTCTTTTAGTATATTGTAGCTATATTTGCTTTCTCATTCAGTAGGTTTTCTGGATATCTTGTGTCACATAACTTTAAAAACAAAGCCTAATTAAAATGAGAACTTTTATTTCAACTTAAAATAATATTATGTACGCTGGGTTTAAATTTTTAACACTTGTTATTATAAATGATTATTATTATACAGGGCGAGACACTAGAGTCGCGGTGGTTGATATACCATTTATCTTTAGAGAAGGAAAAATTTATTTAATACAAATGTTGTTTGGCCTATCATTTTTTATAACATAAAATTATTTTCATTTATACTGAGTGTTGCAGTTAGGCGTGGCAGAAAAAGTACTTTTTTAACTATAATAGGTACCCTGTATATTATAATAACATATTATGATTGTGAAGAAAATTGTATTACTAATTGTATCAGGTTATATTGACGGCAAGCTAATAGTAACTGCGATATTCAATTTATATTTAAAAAATTGTCGTAGCAGGCCTTTTTTGAAAACTTCGTAATAACCACATTCTTGCAGATGGTTTCTTACAAATTTGTCAGAAAATAACCGAAACTAATAGGGAGGTGATAATACCAAAAGAAATTTGATACGCTATACAGGGTGTTCCTAGCATGTAGTCAATTTTGCTATTCTTCAAATGGACTTTTTTTGTTTTTTTTTATGGAATGCCCTGTTTATTATTTGCTGGTTGCATTTCCCATTAAATTGTCTTAAATTTATGTATCCAATATCATTCTTTAATATTACACCCTGTATAAATTGGTTCGTTTTTTCATGAATTTTGTTGTAAAAAGAACATTGAGAAGAAAAAATAATCGTTTTGTTGAATTTAAAAAATGGCAAAATTGCTCAAAGTACATTGAAAAAGAAGGAAAAGACATTGAATTACCCTTTTATTAAAGTTATTTAATATGGAAAATTAATATAATTTGACACAAATCTAAAATATTCTACTAAATATTAAATAAATAGACAAATAATTAAGAGAAAACACAACTAATAACATTTATTAAACTCTTTTTAACTTGATAAACAGTAACTTTAAACTGGTAAAAAACTGTAACTATTAAAGATAAACCAATAAGTATTTATTCATTTGCAAGGTGTTCAAAATGCCCTTCTCCATTTTGTCTTCTACCAACGTTAATTCGACGGGTACAAGATCTCGCAGATATTTCTTAACATGTGTCTCTTATCTTATCTGATGTCAGCAAAAACATTTTTAATTCTAACCCTCATAGCTTCTTGTATGGTAGGTGGTGTCTGGTATACTAGGTTCTTGACATCTTCCCATCCACTTGTTGGGATATTGATTGTCCAAATACTGTCTGTCTTACGTTTAAAATAAAGTGGGCTGGGGCTTCGTCATGATGGTAAATTAAGTTCCATCCAAACATTCTGGTAAATGGTTGCTCAGAAAATTTTAGTATCTACCTTTCACATTTATGAAACATTTATGGAAAAACTGCTATTTAAATGTATCTTTATAAAAAAATGGTATTTTTTAACTTATCAATATTTATAACAAAATTGATGAAAAAGAGAAATAAATTATACAGGGTGTAATATTAAACCACGATATTGGTATACTTTATTATACATTTTCATTACACTCCAACCATCATGACAACTAGTAGAAATAGGTAAATGCCATACTTAACATAAATTAAAGCCAACTTAATGGTTAATACAACCTGACAATAATATACAGGGCGTTCCATTTAAAAAACTCAAGAAGAAAGCCATTTAAAAATATAAGAATTGACTACGTGTTAGGAACACCCTGTATAGCGTATGAACTTTCTTTGGGCACTATCACCTGCCTGTTAGCTTCGGTTACTTTCTGACAAAGTTGTAAGAAAATATCTGCAAAAATGCCGCTATTAGGTAGTTTTTAAAAACGGCATGCAACGGTCATTTAAAAAAAATATATTGCAGAAACTATTAGCTTTACGTCAATATCATCTAATACAATTGGTTAGACAATTTTCTTCGCAATCATAATATGTTATAATATACAGTGCATTATATTTAAAAAATGCCATTATTTTCTGCCACGCCTAAATGCAACACGCAGTATAAAGGAAAATAATTTTACGTTGTAGAAAATGATAGGCCAAACAAGTTTTGTATTAAATATTTTTTTCCTTCTCTAAAGATAAATGCTATATCTACCACCACCACTCTAGTGACTCACCCTGTATATTATATTTGCATCTTTAGGTTAAAGTTTGAACTGTAGTAAAGAAGATTTATTAATACATAATATGGTCATTTTTAGGAATGCTTGCAGCGATATTTTTGGTTGACTCTCAAAAGATTATTGATTTTGACTTAATTATTTAATAATTGTGGTGTGTACATTTATTTTTAGTTTTGGATTGTTTAGACGCAAACGACAGTAACGATCATTAAATTTATGACACCGATTGAAGAAATATGAGAAAAAAGAACGCCATAACAAAAGTTTGAGAAGCTCTGCTTTATGCATTTATACACCTACTTAATGTTATGCTAATATTGGTATTTAGAATTAGTGTACATGCAAATATGATGTAATTTTAACAAAGTTTCCGGGTTTTGGATTTCTGAACGCCGAAAATATCAAAGATACATTAAGATTACCACATGCAATAGTTATTTATGCTTTATGTTTTTTTTTGTTAATGCATTTAACCGGGTAAGTCAAAAAGGTGCCTCCAAAAAAATCATTGTCTAGTTATACAGGTTTTCCCTTAATTTGATGGGGATGGCTTACCCCCGAACTGTTGGGACGAACATAAGAAGATTTAACTCAACTTATCTAAATGCAGTTCATTTTAGTTTTCGTTGTTGTACTGCTGCAAATAAAATATAAATTCGGTATATAGCTATGTTATGGAGATCTGGTAAACAGTTACAATGAAGTACAAATACAAGTTTCACAAAAATATTTGATAGTTTTTATTTTCATAAATTTTAAAATTAAAATTAAATGAATGCAATAATTGTTAATATTAAGGTAATCTTGGTACGTATAAATATTTTTGTCTTGAATAGCTTTTCTTTGTAACTTTCAATCGTAGTCCCATAACAAAGCAAATTACTGACAATTTAGTAAGTAACAAGTCTAAATTTTCTATGATAAAGCTGAACAGTTTAATACTTATATTAATAACTCAATTAATACTCGCTATGTGTGGGTATTTCACCATTCTGAACAATTTTACCGTATCTTCATTCCGAAGCAAATTAGCCCAAATTCGCATCTCATGATTCCAGTATTCCGGTACATTAATGTAAAATTAATTCGAACCAGTGGCGGCTCGTGCATTGGATTGCAGGTTTGTGCAACCCCCAAAAATAATAAGGAAACAAAAAGAGTTTAATTGTATGCAAATAATAGTGTAATAATCAATACGCAACGATCTATAACATATAATTTAATAAAATATCAAGCATTCTCCCGAGAATTCCAAGCGCAAGTCGGCTATACGACCCAGGGCCGCAACAAGGCCGCAACCGTCTGCTACCGCTACACTGCGTATCGTCGCCTGAATTATAGCCCGCGAGCGAGCGAATTGGGCAGCGTCGATTGGTTCGTTTACTCTGAAATGGTTGCAAGTATCCAGTACACCAGAACTACTGGACCACGCCCCCAGTGGTGTCTAGAAGCGAAGCGACGTCATGCTTACGCGACTGGCGACGTGCATTATTGCATTCTGGTAGACAGTTGACTCTTGACACTCGTACGCTATGTAGTTTGGTTGCCCGTGAAGCGCTTATACACAAAATTAAAAACAAATAATGAATTCAGTGGAGAGTTTATTAGCTTAACCATTTAGCATTCTAAATTGCGTCGATAAGAGCGACGCAAACGGCTGTAACTTTTTAATGAATTGAAAAAACTCATAAGCCCATATGAATCCTTTTGCTCAGTATGCACATTTAATATCTGAAAAACAGTTCTGCGGGAAAAAAAGGGGGACACCGTGGATAGTACTAAACAATAATAGCGGTTTAAGACCCATGGGACGTAGCAGCCAAAGATAATTTAAATTGAAGTATGTAAGAATAAGAATGAGTCATTTTTAGTGCACAAATAAAGATATTTTTCTATTAAACATATATGTCATATAAAACTGGTAGGTACCTGAAAGTTGGAAGCCCCATTTTTCTAGATCACGAACCGCCACTGATTCGAACACACAAAATAGTGTGCCTAGTTGTACAACACCCAACAATATGAAATCATAATCATGATAACAACAGTATAGAGTCTATTTCAAGTGGGAAACTCCGTATATGTTTGGTTATATCCAATATAATTTATTGTTCCAAATATAGTATGTGGTTAAGTCGATCAAATTACGATACCCTGTAAACCAAATTTTAAGCCCAAATCAGAAAGAATGCAAGATCGTTATTTCAACACTAAACAAGCCAAAGTATATATCTGCATTTATATTTTGCGTAATTTTTGCACAAGTACATGTAGGCAAAGAATTTTATAAAATGGTTTATAAATTAGATACTACGTTAAAATAATTTTGATTTGCAAGTCGTCTTTGTAATAAACATAGTTTTACTAAATAAAACAAAAAAAAGGCCCTAGATGTATTGACTATTCTTGAGAATATTATCATAAATTATAAAATATTGCAACACTGCTCAGAAAAGTACTATCAAAAACGGCTATTCACATTTGTAATTTGCATTCTTCTAGAACATTTTCACATCTAAGGCACTAAAATGTAATAACCATCGAAAAAACAGAAATTATTTGGAATTACCTTTTATATTTGTTGTTTTGAAAAAAATGATGTGGAATATTTTTGTTAGTACAAATTCTGGTAAAATTCACAAAAATTTCAGAGAATAACAAAAACAACAATAACAATCAACATAATCGCTCATAATTGTCATTTTATACACTGCGGAATTATTTTTAGTCCATTAATTCATGAATCAAAATAATCAGGGTTTATTTTTAACTTTATCTAGAGTGTATCGAACGATGAAAGACCACCAAAGTAACGTCAAAACAGTAATAATTAATACTGTCAACAAGAACATAAAACACGAGACTACCATATTTTGATACGATTTTTAAATGTCAACTAATTTACGTGAATAACAAAGAAAAGTTTGTATAAAAATACCTATCAGAAAAAAAAATGTAAAGGAGGAAGAATAAAAAATATTGTAAGATGCAGTGCTGCTGTTAGTAATAAACGCTAGTGTCCACTTTACACATTCCTTCAGGCCAGCCTTGTACCAAATACTGAAAACCAACCGGAGAAAACATGGTATATTTTGTAATTTTTCTGTTTAAGGTGTTTAAAGTCCAAAAATAAGAATCGTATACAACCAAAGGCGATTAAAAGGAACACAAATCGAAAGTAGCGAACACTTACCTTATTGTCCAATAAGGCTATTACTTAAGTTAATAAAAATCCAAACGTAACTCGATCAAAGACACTTAAATAATAATAAATGTTCGATGATTCGCACCAGTCACTGAATTAAACCAATCAAGAACAAAAACTCGAACGGGCACCACTCAAAATCGACGAGTTTTGTTTTATTTTTAATTTTACCGTAACCGAAAAATTCTTCTACGCGACCCACTACATGCTATTTCTCTTCTTCTCGACCACAAAACGAAAGTGCCGAACGAGAACTAAAAGTGATTCGGTATACTGTTACTACAGATCCATGGTAGTGTGCTTGTTATCAACAGTTGAGAGCTTAAGAGTGGGATTCTGAAGGAAGAATGGGCGGTCAATTTTTGCGAAAAAAACAGTCTCACAGTCCGGGGAATACTACTACTGGGGATACGTTATGCAATATGTTAATTGTGTTAACACTTCGTTCGGCGATAGATTGTTTGGGTAATAGTGCGACTATTTTTGGATATCGGTTTCGCATATATTATGCTAGAGGATGTTAACACCTGTTGAGTAGGGTTTAGAAGTCAGGTAAAAAGCTCAAATATGTCATAAATTAGAAAAGCTATACTGAATTCTTTTAAGAAGATACTCGAATCAATTATGTATTGATTTTTATCTAGTTTTTAAGGTTGACACAATTTTGTGATGGTTTCTTTTTTAAATTACTCGTAGTTCCAATAATAATTAGTCAATTTCTTTGCATACAATCTCTTTAAAAAAATTAACCAACTTCGAGCAAAAACATTAAAAGAACTTTTTGTAGTATACATAATTTCCAAGTGGTCAGGTAATGCTCTATAAAGGTGTTAGCCCAGTCAAATTAGACGAAAAATCGGCAAACAGATCAAGAAAAACGTCAAAAGAACGTAAAAGACATAACATATTTATGTGCTGGGTAAACCTTTCCGCTACCCAAGTGGCATGGTAAAGCATCCAAAGCAATAGCATCCAGTTAAAACTTCATCGTTTCCAAGGTATGCCCTTCAGAAAGTTAGCTTGCTTTTTGCGGAAATGCAACAGTTGTTCCCAGGTGTTTATTTTGACTCCATAATCAATTTTCGTCATAAAACCCCAAACAAAAAACTCAATTGGCGTAAGGTCTGGTCATCTGGAAGGCCACGGTATCGGTCCAGCCGTCAGGGAACTTTTGGTCGGACCAGTCACGTTCATTGCTACGATTCGGGGCAATAGGGTATTTTACTATTATTGGAAAACCATCTTAGTGTGTTTATTCCTTCACTCTACATTGTAAATGCATTATTTTTCGTAATTATTTCCTCAATATTTCATAAAAGTCAGCGTTAAAAATTGAATCACAAAAAGTCCCGCCAAAACGATACTTTCTGTTGTGTGACGTCACCCGATAGTAGATGTCAAATCGGCCCATATGGTCTGTCAGCAGCGGCATTGTCGCCATTTGGTAATTGTGTTGTATGATGCGTTGTTTTCACAATTTCTACATAAAAATGGGTTATAAATGGTGTATAAATCCACAAGGCAGAAATACGTCAAGAAGAACGCCAGATAAACTATTTGTAGCTGTTCCGCAAGATTTGAAACTGCGAAGAAAGTGGTTGGCTCGTAGAAATCCAAATGAAATAAATAGCGGCCAATACAAGTG